>CM029360.1:8580048-8865235 GCA_017140985.1 Hormaphis cornu | reverse complement strand
GAATGTATATTTTGGAAGTTGTGGTTAAATTTCAAACTTATTTAGTATCTGAAAAAGCAATGATTGCTTTCTAAAAACGATTCTAAGCAATTTAGATTATCTTATACGTCTTAGTAAAACAATTTAACCAATATTATCAGCAATATTCAAGTACTTATAATACCTTAAATAGAACTTTTTTGAGAATAAATTTATAACGCAATAAGTATTTATAAACAAAATCATTCAAAATAATAAATTGTTTGATTTTAAACATAAATTGTTATCAAATATGTGTTAAAATATAATTAATTCATACATACACTGATAAATGATATATGTTGGTTGTTGCCAAAAACAAAAAAGTGACCTACTCCAAAGCGTAGTTGCTACGCTAAATAACTGACCCAACCTCGAATTTATTTCTTCTTTTCTTAGAAGTAACTTATAAATATCATACAATATAAAATTCATTCCTATCTTTCTTAAAATTTACTCCCTTTCTGTCCTTTCCTTCCTTATTTTTATTTTTTAATGTAAAACTATTCCATTTAAAATTGTTACCCATTCAGAACTGTTACGTACTTTACTTCACATACTTTTTCTTATCACTTCATAGCCTACTCAACATTATCAATAGATTACCCACAGAATAGATTACTGTGGATCACTTCTACCAAAGTCCAAAAGTAATTAGAAAAAATTCTTGGTCTAACAACATACTATATAAAGTACTGCACTTAAAATTCGTAGCGTGAAAACAATTTGTAAAACCAACCAAATTATGAAACAAGTTTCAAATAAATAATTTCAAAGCCAAATTCATAACTCTTCTTTGGTAATTAACGTAGAGACTGGAGCCTTTATTCTACAATCATAAAAATATGATAACAAACCAGAAAAGTTTTTTTTATGTAAAATTTTTGTTTTGGCTCATAGATTAAAAAAATTTTCAAATAAAATTTCATATACGTCTACTTTCAAAAATTTTATGACATTTGCAATTGGACACTCTCTTTGCACGCTAAACTGATAACAAAAAAAAGAAAAAATGTCTCCATAATATTTTTGTTTTTAAAAAAAAAATTAAGTGGTTGGAGTAAGTAAAAGAACTGAATGCCAAGGGATGGTTAATGAGGAAAGTCCAAATAACGTGTAATAAATTTGGTTAAGAATAGTATGAAGGTACAAGTGTTTGTAAGTAATAACAGAAGACTATACACATAAGTGCACACCAGGGTTTGGCTTTAAACCCTTAATTGTCTGCAGTAACGTTTGTTAAGTTGTAAGAGATTCAAGGTACTCTAGTGTAGGAAGTTTTCAGCAGTTATGTAATAGATGAGATGGAGAGCTTTAAGTATCTAGAATCCAATTTCCTTTGTACAAAGAAATGGGGGCTTCATGATAGATTTAAAACATAGGATCAAGTGCAGTTGGATAAAATGGAGAAAAGTGTTGGGTATATTATATGAAAAGAGGAAAAAATTAGTTTTAAAAAGTAGAAAGATTGTTGCAAAAATTGTGAATATATATTAATAATAATGCTTAGATAGAGTAGTGGAAAAGAGAAGATAGAACAAGGAATGAATAACTAAGAGGTAGTATTGGTGTTGCATTGATAGAGGATAAGATGAGAGAAGAAAAGATGGAAGAGTTATGAAAATGAAGGTTAAAGGAAAGAGATGGAATGGAAGACCAAAAATTTGATGGATGGAAACAACCGAGAATGTTTTAAGGGCTTTTGTATAAGTGTGGGGGGTATAAACAATCGAGACAAGTTGATGTATAGTACATAGGGGGGAGGGGGGTCAAATACCCAAATTGTTGGAAAAAAAGGCAAAGGAGAAAATGAAGAAAAACAGTCACCATAAAATAAGGTCAAGCACTGCCTACTGGCATGAATATTGAACTCATTACTTAGTACTTATCATACATTTTGATAACATAATATATAAACTAAATTCAATACACATACTTGTGTAAGGGTCGTGTATTTATGAGGTGGGATACGGTCGACGTCATCTGACTATCAACATCAGGCACTGATCTTATTGCTAACTGATTATATGTATTTATGAATATGTTAAAACAAACACAATTCAAGTGTAGTACAGCTTTTGATTTTTGATTAGTGTCAATGTAATCTTAATGCACTCAGTATGTACAAGTTCTAAAAATATTTGTAAGTTAAGTATTTGATAGTTTAAGAAACAATGTCTGGCTCTTGTTTTAATTTATTGTCAGCCATTAAATTTAAGAAATAATATACTGATGACCAATGAGTGATTATAGTATTTGCATTACTATGCAATTATTACAAGATTTTAAATAACTTGAATTAAAATTTGTTAAACAAGGTTAGGTAATGTATGTTACAAGATAGAAAATTGTACTTTTAATAAATCACAAACTATCTAATAGATATAATTAATTATCAGACACAATATACCAAAAACTAATGTTCGTATGTACTATTTTTAATGTTGAAAACATAGATATTAAAATAAAAAAATATATTATAATATAAAATTATAGAATTATTGAACCTTAATAATAACATAATAGAGTCACGTCATATTATTACATTACTATAACAAGTATTCAGACATATACATTTAGGTAAGAAAATAGTCATAGAACATTAAAAAAAGTCATAGAACTCCTAAATGATTATTTTTCCTCTTGATTAACTTGGTTACCAATGTTAACTTGGAGTTGTTCATGATGTCTTTCTTTATTCAAAAGTTTTACCAACAATTCACCATCAAGTTCTCCAGTTCCATCTGTCAATGCCACATTATATGTATTGGTCTTAAATAAAACAAAAGTTTTAGTTATTACCAACAAAACAAATTAGAGAATATAATTATTTTAATCAATAGTAATCTTTTTTGTGTACCATCATTAAAGTAGATAAAAAATATCTAGAGATTTCTTCATGTTCTAAACCTCCGATCAAATTCTTTAATACTTTCTGACTGCCAATACTATCAAAACAGTCTAGCACTCTTGTTCCGTATTCATGTATGTCAAATTCATTTCGTTTTTCCTCTTCTTCTAAAATTGGTCTTAGTTTATCGTGCCAAGCTTGAACTCGATTTCTCATTTCTAATTGCTCATCCATCTACAAAAACAAAAATATTCCATAAAATGTCAAAACAACTGAATGTTAGTTCAGTCTTTAGTACAATTTCCATTTGATTCTGTTCATGTTTTTGCATATCCAATACATTTTTCTCGTAGGTCTCGAGATTTTCAGAATTTTTTCCAAAAACTGGTTCTAGATCATCTAAATTGTTATCAAAATTGTAATCAACATCACCACCATCATCAAAGCCTTTAAATCCAGGTTCACCTAAAAACAAACATAATACAGTGGACACCGCTTACAAGACTTACGAGTATAAGGTTCAGTCGCTTAATAGACTCAAAGTTGTCTGGAACAGTCCGGACGTATCCAAATACATAATAAAAAACTTGGTTATAAGACTCACCACTTTGTTTATAAGACTCAAATTTAATAAAAAAAAAATAGTAGCAAATGAAAATTTTTGGTTGAATTTTTGAAATAAATTGGTTTTTAATAGTAGCTTTCAGACAAAGAAGACATTGAATGTGAAGCATTACGAAATGAGTCTCTAAGTCGAAGAAGGAAAAGGTGTGGAAAGGATGATACTGTTGAACGCGCTTTGAAAGAATGGTTTGTAAAAGTTAGAATTAAAGATGCTTGCTTGTCAGGCCCATTGCTTTGCCAGAAAGCTGAGAAACTGGCAGAAAAAATGGGGAAAGTTAACTTTAAGGCAACAGATGGGAGGTTCCATCGTTGGAAAAAAGAAGATAAATAATAAGTAGTATATAATATGTATGTATTTAAGTAAATTAAAATAAAACAAAATATGCCGTAAAAAAAGTTCATAAATATTTTGTTTTTTTCTAACTTTGCCTATAAGATTCATTCCGTTATAAGACTCACTTTGTGCTGGTCCCAAAGTGAGTCTTATAAGCGGCATCTACTGTAATAATAAATGAACCTTTTAGATTTGAATAATTTATATAGAAGCACTTGTACTCATAATGTAAAGTATTATAAATATTATACATAAAAATAGTAATGCAATTTATGTAAATATTACATAGAAGCATAAAAAACAATACTGAACAGATATATATCGTAAGAAATACTTTAACATGTATAATTTTCACATTTTATAGGCAGTAGAAGGCTCTGATTTCAACATTGAATATTACATAACAATGACTGACTGTAAGAGCTTGCCATAGACTTATTTGATAACAACTAATTAGTATAATAACTGTAGTACTGGGGCTTAATACTATTTCTCTTAACTAAAATCTATATCTGTTCTTTTTAATAAACAAAGCACATTAGTATTGGATATTGATTAGCACAGTCCTTTTTGTGTTTTCTATCCAGATACAAATCAATAATGCCCTTGGACAGATTTGATAAAATTTGATGGACAGATTTGATAAAATTTGATGGACAGATTGGAGAACCAATTTGTCCATCAAATTTTAACGTCTAGCGTTAATTCACCAATCATGAAGTAAAACACCGATGTAGAGCCCCGCAAAAAAGTTGTTGACAAATGGCGATGATTTACACTTTTCATAATTTCAGACAAGTTTTTAAAATATGAAAGTATCAAGTATTTTTGTTTATTTTGTTTTTAAAGCTTGTTTGTGGTAAATTTTAGTTTTATTAATTTTTGAGTAGTTTATTGGCTGCATTTTCATAAAATAGAAAATTCAAGGTACGCGCTACTAAAGTACTATGCAAACAACAAGCAATAACAGAAAGTGGGTAAAAGTATATTGGAGCTCTTTTGTGGAAGTTATAGTTTTAGTGAAAAAAAACACAGTATAGTTATCAGTTATCACACTTGTACACTCTTTGGTACACCCAGAATATTAAATAAAATATCAAATAATAACTCTGCTCAGAATCTGAAATATAGTTATTGATAAAATACATTTCATATGTTTGATTATTTATTGTAGCCTTACCATCATTAATAAAGTCATCATTCATTTCTTCATTAACTAAAACAAAAAAAGTCAAATATTAAACATTTGAAATTATATTTAATTTAAAATATGTAAAATATGCAAGAACTTAAGATCAAATTGTATTTTAACATACTCTAAAAAACTAAAATTATCATGCGATAACCAAGTATAATCCAGTTATTAATAGTTATAAAATATTATTTAAATATACCTGTAGCATGGTTAATTCTTTTTTTAGCAATCTCTGATCTTTGAGCTTCACGTGTATGAATATATATTTTCCTAAATGCAGAATCGGTAGCAATATCAGACTTTAATTTTACTAATTGGAGACATAATTCTGAAATAATATAAGTCGGACACAAAACTCCTTTATCCTAAAATAATAAAACCAAAATTGACCAATTATAATAGAGTCTAATACATATATATATATATATATATTAAGATGAGATTAAGCTGATAATTACTAACAGTTAATCATTGTTTTCATAAAACAATGTTCTATTTATGTAAAGGTGTCATTGGTTTTTTAACTAAAGTTTATTTAATTTTGATTTTTAGTTAACACATAATATACAACTTGACAAGTTGGTTATTTCTTATACTTTTTGTACCACATGTACTTTATGATTTTATCAGTATTACACAGTTTTTAATACAAATTCCTAATTATTTTTGTTGCAAATTACGCTCTTATCAATAGTTGGTCATTTTTCTAAGGTTCTGATTGTAAATTTTGATGAAATTTATTTTTTTATCAATTAAAACGTATTATACTATGTAGTTTGTAAATTATTTGTTTTTTAAACCCCTTTAAGATTAGTGTAGCAATGTACTTTTTCTTCATCATCTTTGCCCTGCTCCCAACAATTTTGGGTCGTCCACCATTGTCCTATACCTCTACTTGTCCCGATCAATGTACCAATGTACACAAAAACAATTAATAATTTATGTATATTATATATATATATATTTTTTTTTTTATTTGTTAGATGGGATGGGATGGGGTTTCAGGAGCAGTCTTTTAGGCCTTCCTTATATAGTCTATAATAGTAAGTGTATTTTATACCATTATATATATATATCAACAAAGACAAGCACCAAGAAAGGGTTATTCAAAATTCAACATCTAAAGTTTTTTTAAAATTTTTCCCTTAAGGTGATGAAACAAGGTTTTCAATTATGAGTAACTTGGTGTACTTATATTTCAAATTTAATTTGGAATTAATTTACTAAGCTTTGACCAACCAAATCCCGGGCAACTCCGTGTCGGGACAGCTAGTCAATCATAAAAGAAGATTTTTTTTTATAAAAGGAAATTGAACTAGATTTACTAATATTAACTTAGGCCATAACAACAACACCAGTTATGAAAAGAGTCAAAGTTTTTTTGCAATTTCAAACCGTCATCTAAAAAACTGATAGTTAAGAAAAATTTCAAGTCAACTGCAAACATACTAAAATGTGCAAATTTAAAAATTAAACTAACATCATTCATAAACAAAATAAATAACAATGGGGAAATATGACCACCCTGTGGAACCCCTGAGGGAACAAAAATATATCTCAAAATACAACCGTTTAATTGTACTTTCTGAGTCCTAAATAAGATATAGGAGCTAAACCAGTTTAGAATGTTACGACAAACACCCATCAACTTCAACTAGCAAATTAAAACTGCATGGTTAACCGTATCAAACGCCTTACTGATGTCTGTATAGATTGCATCTACCTGATCAACTCTCTCAACTGCTTCAATTAAATAGTTATAATAAGTTACCAAGTTAGAAGTTGTAGATGAACATTGGGGAAATCCAAATTGTTCCGGTATTATATGCTTAGAGAAAGAAAAGTTTAGTTTAGGTAACAAAATTAATCAAAATAATTTAGAAATGGCAGACATAAGGCTAATTGGTCTATTAATTTACTATATTGGAACAATCTCCATTTTTAAAAATTGGTTGAACAAAAGACAACATCCAAACATCAGGAAATATGCCTGATAGAGATATGGAAAAAAGAAAATGTAACAATTACATTAAAGCAAATCTACATTGTTTTAATATAATTTCTGGAATACCGAGAGATTACTCAAGACCAAGAGAACAATTACAGTTCTTCAAGAGCTGAAAAAAACTTCAAGAATACTAATTGGAAGACTACAAAGATCAACACTATTGGTATTGATAATACGTACATCTATAGTTGATGGACAAATATTTGAGTAAGACAAAGAATATTAATCATCAAATAAATTTGAAATACTTAACCCATCATGTGCAATTTTATTATTCAAGAACATGACTGCAGGAAAATTATTAGACTATTTAAGTTTCTTAACAAAACTCCAGAATTTTTTTGGATTGTGTACCAGTGACAATTGCGTTCAAGAAATAAAATTAGTATAGCATGATTGAGAAAATTGTTTACATCGACGGCGGAGATTTGAAAAATTATATAATCTGAAATAATTTTTGATTCTTTGAATTTTAAATGTCCAATTTTCTTTAATTTAATCAATGTTTTCAATTCCTTGTTTAACCAACTAGGAAATTTTGTATTAAAACATACCTTCGGAACACGTTTAACCAAAATTTTATGGCAAATATTATAAAATTTACTATATATATATATATATAATATATACCTAATTAATTATATTATACTTGTTGTTGAATTGATTGTAACAATACCATTTTAGTATTAATTGCACAATAGTGCACATAATTTTGTTGTTATAGCCAAATTGAACCATTTTCAACACTTTTTTGGTACACGTTTGGAACCTATTGAGCAGATTTTTTAGGAATTTTTTTCATCAAATAGCAAACTCTGTTTTACATTATATGTTAAATTTTCAATTCAACAAATTTGTGTGAGTTACAAATTTTTGGCAAAAAATAAGTCAATGCTATGACCAATTTTTGACCATTTTTCAACTTTAAACAGCTAAAAAAAAAAAAATGTAAAGATGTTTTTTTGAAATTGTTTAGCATCATATGTATATACTTGTTGTTAACCTTGTGTTTAAGTTTCAAAACTTTTTGTCTAAAATTAAATTTTTTAAAAAATCAAAACCATAAAGAAAATGAAAATTTTCAAAAATTTTTAAAGTTCTTTACTTAGTTCAAAAATGTCTGAAACCACTTGAAATTTCCCTTAGACCGAATCTGTATCTTACCTATTTTAATATTTTATTAAAGTTCCAGCTAGTTAGCTAGTTCTGTCTATTATTTTGGAAGTTATGGCCAAAAGACGTTAGCCATAAATTTAAACCTTTTTTCATCAAATTTTTGACCTAGTTTTTTGTTGTAACTTTTTGTAACTTTCTAGTTTGAGACCTCTCAAAGAACAGTTAGAGTAAAAAAACTTTTCATTAGAATGTACTGAACGTAAAAATCAGAGCATTTCTTAGACCCTTAAATTTGTCGACAGAGAAAAAAAACCAATACATTCTTTGATGAGGCTAAGAGTCTAAAAAAGTTTATAATACCATTTATTAAAATAGTAACATTACTACAGCACAACTATCAAAGTTCATAAAGTATAGTTTAACAAAAGCTAGAAATAAAAAATAAAAATATATAATAGATAAAAACTAAAACTATTTTTTAACAATAGTTAATTTAAAATGTTGTACTCACTGATCGTTTAGAATTTCTTTTTCTAATAATAGGTTTTTCTCTAAAAGCATTCTCAATTTTAGCAGTACTCCATCCGTCACCATCTATATTTGGAGGTATTTGACTAGCATTCATTAAATTTTCTGAACTATAAAATAAATGAAATCATCAATCAAGGAGTAAATTTATTTAAGATGTTTTATTTACGTGGATTCTGCTGCGTGCAACACCGGATTATATTCATTTACAGTTTGATCAAAAATAACTGGATCTGGAGTACTGGGAATTTCATCTTCATGATTGGCCCCATCAACATCCATGACCATTGGTAACTAAAGTATGCCAAGAAATTAATAAAAAACCATAGATCTTATAAACATGTACAGGAAATTCATAATTGGGACCATTGTATTTTTGTGGTCCTGAACAGATAACAAATTGGAGCCATTTGTTTAAATTGTTTGATGTAATAGAGGGCAACAACAAATAATTTTATTAGGCCTCAATTTGTTTTTACATTATAAGTATGTCACCACTAATAAGCCAATATCCAACAACCCATCCATAACTATTATTATGTCTATGGTCCCAACCATGATTCTTAGTAGATTAAAAACTTATCACACTACAAATTAAATAACATAATATATAATATTAATGATATTATAATTGAAATAAATATATTAGTTTACCGGGTCTTGATTGTTTTGATATCTAATTGGAATGTCGTTTTTATTGTAATCGTCATTAGTAGAGCAATCAAATTCTTCGTTTATAGCCAAATCACGATTTAAAGGATAGTTAACCCTAAAATTTTTTTTTTAATCCTATCACATTATATTTTCTGTTAGTAACTTCTTAATATGAGAATAAACTTACATAAAATCATATTTTTTTCCAATATTTTCTCCATTTCCAACCATAATATAGGGTAATAATTTGTTATACTTATTATCAATTTTAATATTGGCATTTAGAACAATTTTTGATGTAGGTGGCTTTTTACTTAAATTTATTAATTTGCAATCAAAAATGGTTGCTTGATAATAAACAAATAATATAGAAAATTAGACATTTGTTATTATTTATTCAATGTAAGTCAATAATTATGTAGTATACTTACATGGTCCATATACTTCAATACGATCAAAAGAGGGATAAAATTTAATTTTTTTTTCTTTTTTCTTCCTCTTATTCCCCTCTAAATTTTCTGCATTATCAACTGTATTGTTGTCAGTTTGGTTTCTTCGGCTAGTACAAAAAATAACATAAAAAACATTACAATTTAATAATATTAAAACTGAAATACTTAGTGTTTTCTATAGTAGGTACATTGATTTTCTAATTAACTACCATATTTCACATATTATTGCAAATAATTAAAATGAAGTAAAATTCAATGTATTAAATACTAATAATAAGGCAATTATATTTTTGAAGACCGAATTTGAAAACATCTAGAGGTTCTCAATTTCTTTGCTGCTCTGTATAGGTCAAAATAAAACTTAAAAAGAATTATTAAAAGCTAAAAATAAAAACAACATTTGAAAACAGATATCTAAAACAATTTACTTTGATACTCTAGTTATATAACAAAAATAAATTTTAACTTACTAGGCTCTAAATTTTGCAACAATATTGGACAAGTCATCACATATTTGATCAACTTTTTTTTGATAAATAAGTAAAACATTCTGCATCATTAATGCAGCTTCTACAAATACTGAAGAACCATTAGAAGTCTCTTTCAAGTGATTTAAATAGGAGTCTAACTCCTAAAATTAACAAAAATTATTTATTAAAAAATATAACAAATATTGAACTTAAAATTTTTAATTACTTTAAGAAGATTATATTGATGTGGTTCACAATTTTTTTTTTTTGTAATTGATTCAATGGGACGCAGTAAATTTTTAAATGCTTCATCAAAATCTTTGTCATTTTGGTAAGAATGTATAGGTGTTTCAACTGTGAAGTCGTAAGATATTATCATTGAAGCAATTTTTACAATTATTTAAGTACTTACCTAAAGAATCTGTTGATTTTACTTCGTTCATTTTTTTAAGTTTTCTTGAACTTTTTTTTCGCTAGAAACTCGTTTGTGAATTATTTTACATACACTCGTGCATCTAAAACAAATTATTTAAAATTTAATAAAGTATTTTGTAATATCCACCAAAAATAATTTTTTACTATACATTACTGACAATAAAGAAAATAATACTATAATAAAAAAACTAATTATTATTTTTTTAACACTGTTATTTTATTGTTTAAAAAATTAAGCTTAAAAATATAGTACATTACTATACAGTCAGCATAAAACACTCCTTTAAAAACAATAAACATATTTAAACTGTCCTACCCTAATTTAGAGATCCATACTTAACACAAGAGGAGGAGTTTTCTAAAATTCACATATTTTGTTTGAAAAAAATGAATAATTTATGTTCATATCATCTAAGATTATATTTATTCATTATAAACAGTAAATAGAAACACAAAAAATATTATACAATTTATACCAAATATAATATTAATATTAATATAAATAATATAAATAATATAAATATTATACAATATTGTACCAATAAAAAAAAACACACACACATTAAGTAGAAGGAACAGCCATAACTACCATATTTTTTTTTGGTTATTTGTTTGTTGAATGGTGTAATCAGATGTTTTATGTAAGCTTATTAAATTTGTTAGGTTAGGTTACAAAAACCACAATTCTGAACAAGCTCAGTGTCTCAACAATTTGTTAAGTATGTCAAAATTGTAAAGCTAGTTAAAAAATGACTGAAATGTTTCCAAACAGTAGTGCTTTACCCAGTTCCACTCAAATAATACATACAAAATCCAAATAATATGCATAATTTTTTAAATAATTATTCCAACACAAAAAACAAAACAAAAAAGAAACAAAAGTAACAAAATAAGAAAATGTAAATAAAACTAAACAATAACCAAAACATTTTGACAGAATGTAGAAACTATGATATGAAATGTGTACTTAAGTTTTACTTTTTACTCTTAGATAAAAATTACCTAAATTATTTATTAAACAAAACGACAATTGTCACAGTTTTTTTAAATTTGTGTGATGTTTGAACTTCATCCATTTTAATAATGTGATAATTTCTAATCGATTATTAGAGTACTATTTAATTGATTAATATAATGCTATTAAATTGATTGTCTGATTTATTTTTGGTTATAAATTTTTTTCATTTAATCATTTTTCTGTAACACTGTTTTCATTTCAATGAAGCTTGCTCATACCGTGGCGGCATGTCCTAAAGTTTCATCAGAAAATAGGATATAATAATTAAGGTGTTAGCCTAATTTAATCTCTAAGGAAATGAGAACCATTCTTAAAAACATAGCTCTAACCCTCAGTGGCCTAGCGTTTTGCCTTCAAAGATTTCCAGTTTTCATTATTGAAAATGTAGCATAGAATAATTCTTCATATATTGAAAAAATTAAACAATAAAGAAATACAATACAAAGCTTAAAGTTTTAACAGCTTTGTAATTTAGTTTTAATGCTAAATTTACTTAATATTCTATATCAGGGATGCACAACCTTTTCAAGTCGAAGGGCCAAAAATAGGAAAAAGGATCATGTTGAGGGCCAAAGCAGCGCGTAAATATCAAAATATGGCATAAACATAAAGACACTAATTTTTTTCGCGGGTCAACTTTAAAGGCTACGCGGGCCGAAATTGGCCCGCAGGCCATAGGTTGTGCATCCCTGTTCTATATATTCTTTTTCTTTGCCTTTCTCTTAACTATTTGGGGTTGGCCACATTTGTGCTATTCCTCTACTTATCCCAATCATTTACAACTCTTACACACACATTAACAACTCTCATATATTTTTCAAATTAAATTTTCCATCCATCTCTTCTTTGGTCTTTTTCTTCATGATCAACATTTCCACATGTCCAAATAATCTCAAAATATTTTCCCTCATCTTACCCATTATTGATGCAACACCAATACTACCTCTTACTTAATACACAATGTAAAACTCAAAAAATACATAAACTTGAATAATATAAGTACTTGTATAGTAGGTAATTAAAAAATGTCGCCATACACATTAATTATTTTTATAAACAAGAAATATACGAGCCATAATGTATAAATTATACTTTATAGAATAAAATTACATAATAAAAATAAAAAAAGTAATTGCCGGGATCAGTCTAGATTGCATGGGTAGTTTGATGGAGTAGCGACTACGCTTTGGGTGGGTCAATAGTTTAGAGGTTGTGGTTTAAACGCATTATTTAATTTCTGAAAGCAACAATAAATCATTGTGTTGCGTTATTAACAAGACGCGCACAGACGACACAGAGAATCTAAGGTGTTCCTTAAAAAATAAAATAAAAACCAAAACAACTATATACATATACTTAGGGTATATAGAAAAATAACAATTTTATTGATAAAAAAGAAATAAAAAACAGGGTAGCGGCGACTGCGTTATAGTTTGGAAGTTGTGGTTTAAGCGCATTATTTAATTTCTGACAATTAATCGTTGCCTTCAAAAATACGGTACTGAGCGAGCCCAGTTGTCTAGTATACGTCGTGGTAAAAACATTACTTTAACAAAAAATACTCTTGTCAAATCTGTATCTTTCCTATTTTGGTATTGTGTAAAAGTTTCAGCTTGGTACAATTTTTATTTTGGATGTTATGATCAAAAAATCTAAATTGATGTTGAAAAAACACGTTTCAAATAATTATTTGTTCCCCATAAGAAATACACGGCCGCCCAAAATAACGACAATTTCAAAGTTCCATAACTGCCACAAAAATGATCAAAAAAATAAGACCCTCCTAAATGACATATATGAATTTTAAGTCGATTGGAGCAATTTGAAAAATTGGCCCGTTTTTTGTTTTTTTCAGAACTTCGAAAATAATCAAAATTTCAAAAAATTCTTCAAATAAAGTACCATTTCAGATCCATTATCTATCTTTTAAGGTATCATACGTTAAAATTGGTGCAGGTTTTCTATAAGAACTTTTGATCACAAAAAAAAAAAAAAAAAACATTGTAAAACCAAAACATTCGGTTGCTGACGCTTGGAATCAAAAACAAAAACAAACTGTCAACTTTGATTAAAAATATTCATGTTTAATGTAATAAAATATTGGTTATTATTAAAAATTATATTATCAAATAAATTACTAATTAATGATTATTACAAAACTTATTGGTTATTATAACAACTAATGAGAATACAAGAGCCATCAAACTAATAATAAATAAAAAAATATTACATAAAAGCCATAAATCATCTTTACTCTTTAGGTCATAGGCCTTTGGATATACTTAATTATGTATATTTTTTATATTTCAATACATAGACTAAGATTAACTTAGATAAACATCAATACTTAAAATAAATTATAACTAACTTTGAATAAAACCTGTCTATTTAAATTTAAAAAAAAAAAACAAATAACTAATTATTTTTAATGGATTTTAAAATGAATGGGAAATTAAAATTACCAATGACATTCTAACTTAAAAGCAATTTTCTTTAAAAATGATACATGACTGGCATACAGTTTTAAGTTTCTATCTAAATCCATCCACTTAACTCCAACTGCATCATCTCCTGCATGAAGTTTTAACAGTCCCACATGACAACCAGTTTCATCATGAAATAGGGTTGCAACTGTCTCCATCCAAGCATTATCTGTGTTTCTAGGATCATCAACATACCCACGATACACTTCTACACCTTTTTTAAATACTTCTTCTATTTCTAGTTTTATTTTTACAGCTTCTCCTTCAGATTTTTCCAGCAAATTCATGGCTTCTTCCATGAACTCTCTTTTCAACGTGTTTGAAACTAATTCTTCACAATCAACCATACCGCCAGGTAATGCCCATTCACCAGAATCTTTTCTTTGAATAGCAACAAACTGAATAATAGGTTTATGACTTTGTTCATGTAAAACATGATTGTTTTCAAATGTTTTCCAACGAGTAACGATTGGATCAGCAGCATGGTTTGGACCCCACCTTCCTAAAACACCTCTACCAACCAATCCAGTTCGGCCACATGGGTTTAAGGGATAATTGTTTTTTATTTCATATTTTCCAGTTAAACTAGTTCTATTGACATTGCCATCTATAGAATTCCAACTAGGTTTGAATTCTGATGCAAGCATATCTGGATCAGCCCATGGTTGACCAATCACACTTCTCGAAGTAAAAACTGTAGGGTTGTACGTATTATATGAAGAATTCCAATCTACTTTATCATCTGGTACAGGAAATCGAATTACTTTCCCTTCTGTTCTAGGATAAATATTGTTTCTACACTTTATGTGAATCATGATTTTGCTGATCATTTGCACCCAATTTCTAATAACAATAAAAACAAATACTTAACTAAGCTTTGAATTGAACTTAAATTTACAAGAACTGTGACTACTGTTTTAATTTAAGTAAATATTTAAGTTAATATTTTAAACCTCTAAAAATTTTAGGTAGGTATATCTCAATACATTTTTCTTGTATCCTTGGTGTTTAATGCAAGACATATACAATTAAGAGACTACCAATTATCATTTAACATTAAGACATAAAACCTATATTCTACAAGTAAAAATTAGATTTGTAAGGCAAAAATCAAAAAATCTAAAAGAAAAGGAACAACCATGGATTTGTCTCATGCTCAAGAAGAAAATTGTACATGAAACGATAAAAAAATTTAATATCTGAGTCTAAAAATGTAAAAAAACGTAACTAAATAACTAGAAACAAACTATGCAAAACTAAGATAAAATTTATTAACTCGTTTGTTTAACAATTATTTACTTATTTTACCCTATTATTTATATATTTTTGGAAATTAAATTTTAAATTTTAAAATTTTTTGTAATAAATTAAACTGATGTCGAATGTTTGACTAGTTGCCACAAAATTTTTGGTCGTAAATTCCCTGACTTTTTTCTCCTCACCAAATTTTACAGGAATCCATAAAAAAAATTTTGGTTGGGAGCTGGGAGAAGAAATAACTAAAAATATATTGAGTACTGAGTTTCATAAGAATTATACTAAAATATTAAGCAGGTCAAAATGTTGGATGGTCCACTAAAAAATGCAAGCATTTTTATTACAGAGCACCCTCAGGCCCCAATTTTCACCTGACAAATTATTGATAAAAAAGACACTGTTTACTTTTTTCTTCTTATTTGTAAAATGTCAACAAAATTTATACACACGTATACATATGTAAATTACTTTAAGAGAAAGAACACTCTCTTGAAAGTTTTAACAAAATTTAAATTATTATTTTATACAGACAACACTGAATATAAAATAACGTCAAAAATAACCAAATTATCAAAATTAAATCACTTTCTTATTCAAATATTATGTATTTTCATATAATAAAATACTAATCAACTTGATAATTAACCAGATAACTAATAACTTAGGTACCTATTAAAATGTGTATTATTTAAGAATTTGATGTTAATACAATTTTAACAAAATTTAAATAATCTTTAATGCATAGATAATATGTACTGAATATTAAATAATCTAATTAACAAAATAAAATAAAACTCTTTTCCAACAATCCAACAAACAAAATCTCATTCCTAAGCGTTTGCATATAATAGTAACATACTAATCAACTAAATAATAAATAACTTATAGAAGTACCTAACCCAACTATCAACATAAATATTGTGCATTTACACTCCATTCACAAGATCAATATTCATCTATTTATGGTTGGAGTACTGTGAGCAAGGTTTGTAGATATTATATCATGGAAGTAATTATGCTATTAATTATTGATGTACAGTATTTGTATATCCACTAATTGTTATCGCCTTGTGTAGTGGCCGAGCGGCGGCTGTCGACGCACAATGAATGCCTTATTGAAATAATTATTATTAGGGTAATTAGCAAATATAAATATTATCACAGATTAAATAAAAATCTTTAACTAAATTTATCTATTATTAGAAAATGTTAGATAAGAAAAAAGTGAAAATGGAGGGAACGACTTGTACGTACTCCGTTGTCATCAACTAAACTTTGATGAAATTACTTTTATCTTGATTTTGATCATTTTATTATACTTAAATGTATGTATTATAATAGTACCTATGTAGTATTAAAAAAATATTAAGAATGTAATAACAAATATAATGGGAAAAAGTATGAAATTTGTTTTGTTATAATTTAAAAAATTAGTTTGTTTATTCAAAAAAATTTGACAAAAAAAGGCCGTGTGACTAGAAAAAAATATTTTGTCCAGGGCCTCGCAAAAGTTAACCTAAAAAACTTTTCGGTGGGAAAAAGAAAATCAAATAATGTAAGAACCCATCGAAAATGAGGAGATCACAGGTTTAAATTTAAGTAAATCATGGTATGATATTAAAATCTACAAGGTATTACAGAAAAAAACCAAAAAATACCACGACAGGCGAGAGCAGGTATAGTCAACCCCGCTGTAACCGTGTTATTGTATATAGCAGGGTTGTCCAACTGGCGGCCCGCGGGCCGCATCCGGCCCGCGATGCTATTAACTGTGGCCTGCGTAAGGTTTTACGAATATATATACTTATACAATGTCAATTAGTGTATGGCCCGCAACCAGATCAGAGGTTTAAGTTTTGGCCCTTGAGGCCTTGCAAGTTGGACACCCCTGGTATATAGTAAGCGCTTGGCCGTAATTTAAAAAAAAAAGGTGCCCAGGAAGTACACTTATACCAATTTTAAGTACCTAATTCTAATTAGTGTTAATCCTAAAATATATTTTAGGAAAGTAATAAAAATAAATAATTATTGAATAAATCATTATTTGATAACACAAAATGTACTTACGTAAGTGCAGAACTCGAAAACCGTAATATTATAGACTTGAAAAACAACAAAAATCGTTAGGAGTTAAGCACCTCTTAGAACACAATATTACAACTCAATGTTTAATTGAAATCACTAAAGAAATTTGACAGTTAAATTTGTTATAAATCAAACAAAAGTCAAAACACTAATGCCGTAATGTAACGACTAACGCCAACCGACTGCTGAGTGCTGATTGCCAGTTTGCCTCAGATCATTGATCATTGAGTAAATAATATGTCTGATAAAGCCAGTTGTCAGAAAATTGATAAGCGTCCAGGGAGCCAATAAATGTGTTGCCAACTGCTACGAAAAAATATTGTACGATAATTAAGCCCTTACCAACATTCTTCTACATCACGTAAAGTGTCTACAATTATATAAGTTTGGCACAGGCATCTATTTTATAACATAGTATAATATAGATGTCTGTGAGGTTTGGATGCAATAGGTTTTAGGCTATTAGGTTATATTTGTAGTTCACCTGAAGTATTGCTTTACGGCGCTACCGGGTGGTGGGTGTATTGCCGATTTGGAAAAAAAAAAAAAAAAGGTTATATTTGTAGTAATTTATATTTTTTCAAAGTTAGTAATCTTGCAGGCCGTTCGGACACCGATTTTGTTATCAATTTTCTGACAACTTAATGTCACAGACATCTATATTATACTGTATTGTATAATATAGATGTCTGTGCTTAATGTACTGTATTTCAATGTACTTCAGTACTGTATTTAGACGCTCCTTACACCATGTCGTGCATTATATTCATATATGTATATTTATGTCTACGATTATATTATATGTCTATAATGGTCGTGCACGTCTTGTATATTGCATACGTAGGTTACGTAATGGTTAACCATAACGTTACCACACATAACCGCACCTCAGATTTTCACATATTATAATTTATAATCGCAGTTAATTAAAATAAGAAGAACTACCTATACTAAATTAAACTTGAGAACTTGTGACTATTTATATTAAAAATAAAATACCCGAATCACAAAATAATATACTTTTTTATTTGCGTATTCGTATTTCGTCAACCATGTTGTCATCTCTTTAGCCGTAGTTTTGCGCTGAAGATGACAATTGACATGGTTGTCGAAATACGTATACGCAATTAAAAATAGTGTACTATTTTGTGATTCGGGTATTTTATTTTTCAAGAACTACCTACTATAATTTTTATAATAATTTTTCGGTGGCTAGTAAGCTAGTTTGTTCAGTTATAGTTCAGTGGCTGACAAGGTCTTAAATCGTGGTGGTGGCTGAAAACCAAGGTGGATCTACCTTGCTGAAAACATTCTTTCGTTCGGATGTATTATCACGGTTATAATATCTATAGTTATTGATTAAATACATACATGAATTAAGATAGTATTTAATTCATGATTTGTATATTTAATCCATGAAGCATGAAGACTAGAGATATCTAATAACACAGAATTTTCAAAAAATGAAAAATATTCTGTAGTAATAATCTAAGGGCATTCCACAGATATGGATAATTACCATTTATTATTTACAAGGATCTACCTTGATTATTTATTATCCATATTTGTGGGGCATTCTGTATATCTTAATCCGTGTTGAAAATATTGTTATCAACCAAGTTAATAGTTATCAACTATTGGAATTTACTATTTAGAGAATTTAATTTACACCATTTACAATTTACTTTATACTTGATACTTTATACCTACTTGAGTATTTACACTTTACAAATACTATGAACACAGAATAAATGAAATCATTTTATAAATAACATGTATTTCATTTATTCTGTGCTATGAATAACTCAATAAATTAGTATTGAATCACTATATTTAACATAGTATTTGGCCATAATGCCCGTAATTATTTGTCAGTTATGAAGATTGAATACTTTATATCATTCATTAGTTAGTGCCACGGTCTTAGATTATTGTTAATGTTATACCTATTAAGACGGGTAGGCAATAATCGATCAATCAGTTGTGACTCGAGAGTCAAGACAATATTCAATTTCAAAAAATATTTTAAAAACCAGAGTCGCCTATGAAATGTGTTTTATTTTATAAATAAAAACATTGTTTTCCGGACATCATTAACATGGATGTACTCAACAAATTTCGGTCAACAGTGACCAACACTATGTCACAATTGTCTACAGTACTTCCGGGCAATCCAGTTACAAGGGAGTATGAAGCTACCAAACATATTGCAAGTGCCGGTGTTGGTGTGTATTAATTGGTTATTTAATTTTTTTTTTCATAAATATTTGTTAATCCAATAAAGTGTTTACAAATTAGGGTTACTTTGGAGAATCTATAGTGGTTACAAAAAGTCCACTCAGCAGCCGGCATCTATATTTTTGTTAGAAAAAAGACAATTGGATAAATGGTCAAAAACTGAACGTGAACACATCATAGAAGTTGTTAAAAAAGGCGTTGCCCAACTGGCTAGGCTTAAACATCCTCAAGTGTTGACTGTTCAACATACTTTAGAAGAGTCTAGGTTTTTAGAATTTGTACATATATTTATATTTTATATAAACTGATTTATTTATAATGGTTGTGATTTCCAGAGAGAGTTTGGCGTTTGCAACTGAACCTGTTTTCAGTAGCTTAGCTAATGTTCTTGGTAAATTAGAAAACACACCACAGCCGTTACCTAAAGACTTACTAGATTACAATCTGTTTGAAATTGATATCAAATATGGATTAATGCAACTTGGTCAAGGTCTTGCATTTTTACACAATGACGCAAAATTACTTCACCATAATTTGTGTCCTGAAAATGTTGTTATAAATGAACAAGGCGCATGGAAAATATTTGGTTTTGATTTTTGTTCTCATAGTGTTAGCCCAGTGGATCCAAATGTAAGAACTAAATTATGTGGTTGACAAGTTTGCTAAAAAGTATTATTTTGTTTTTCTTAACTAGCCCAAATGGCCGTCATGGGAGTACAAAGTTGATGTTCATCCATGGGCACAACCAAATCTAGATTATTTGGCTCCTGAATCGAGTTGTGGACATAGTCAAATTAAAGCCAACGACATGTTTTCATTGGGGATATTAATTTATGCCATTTATAACAAAGGAAATACTCCGTTACAAGCTAACCATGACTGGTGTACTTATAAACACAACATACAAAAAGTATAAAATTATTTTGCTCTTAATCTTTTATTATTTTCTAAAATGTGATTCACATGTTTAGATCAAATTGAATGCACCTAAATTGTCAAACATTGATGTTGGTCTCCAAGAACCAGTAAGATTGTTATTAAATTTTCAACCAGAAGACAGACCTGATGAACATGAGTTTTTAAAAGTTAGATTTTTATTTTTAATTGAAATTATAAGTCAATTAATATATTTTTATGTCTGTTGTCTAGATTGAATTTTTTAATGATGTTGGTGTAAAAACATTGAATTATCTAGATTCGCTTTTTCAATGGGATAATTTACAGAAATCTCAATTTTATAAAGGTTTATCTCAAATTATGGAAAAATTACCTCATAGAGTTTGTTTAAATCGGTAATTGACATCAATAGCCATTCTTTCATCATTGATTAATGATCATTGTTAATTAAATTTTTAATTTTAGTGTTCTTCCCTGTCTTTTTAAAGATTGTGTCAATCCAATAATGATACCATTTGTTTTGCCAAATATATTTTATGTGTGTGAAAATTGTACTAAAGATGAGTTTGTCAGTCATGTTTTACCATGCTTAAAACCTATTATGAAAGTATATGAACCAGTTCAAGTATGTATATCAGTATAATATATTTAATAATACAAAAGTATTTAACCTATGCTCGACTTTGTAGGTCCCTTTTATTTTCCTACAAAAGATGGAATTGTTATTGAAATTATCACCACCAGAAGACATTAAGTCTGATATTTTACCTATATTGTACAAAACATTAGAATTGGACTCAAAACCAGTTCAAGAAACTTGCTTGTCAATCATTCCATCATTTGCTGCCCTTGTTGATGGTCCTTCTATGAAAAATGCCTTATTACCAAGAATAAAAAGATTATGTTTATCAACATCTGATCTTTCAGTAAGTCATACTAGTATGTGAATTTAATCTGTTACATTTATTATAAAAAAAAAATGTTCCATTTCTTTTAGGTTAGAGTAAAATGTCTTGTGTGTATTGGAAAATTAATCGAATACTTAGATAAATGGCTTGTACTTGATGACATTATTCCATTCTTACCTCAAATTCCTTCCAAGGATCCTGCTGTAATTATGAGCATTTTAGGTATTATAATTTCCAAATTAAATCATAAAACACTTAGATCAATATTTCTAAAAAGTGTCATTTTTTATTAATTTAGGTGTGTATAGAATAATTCTTTCTCACAAAAAAATGTACGTTACAAAGGAAACAATGGCTCTGAGTATTTTACCTTTTTTAATACCTATGTGTATTGAAAATACATTAACTCTGAATCAGTTCAATGCTTTAATATCAATTATTAAAGAAATGGTGACTAGTGTTGAAACTGAACATCGGACTAAATTGCAACAGCTTTATGAACAAAACAGGTATGTCATTTAAAATTTATATTGCTTAAAATTTGCTCATCATATATTATGATTTATGATAAATGTTGATTTTTCGTAAAGTGTATATTATGAAAGTGAAAAAGTTACTAACCAAATTTTTTTTTTTCTCAGAACAATTTCAAATAATTTGAATCTAGAAAATGAAACACTAGCTAAATCAAATGGTTTATTAGATGAATTTAATCAATTAGAAACCTGTACTGAAAAACCTACCCAATTACCTGGATTTGAAGATATAACAAATATATTATCTTCAAACTGTGATAAATCCAAGTATGTAAAAGTCAATTTAAAACTAAATTTTATAACATTTCAAGGTTTACTATAAGAAGGGATTACATATTATAAAAAATTGAATTATCGCAATTACTATTTGGCTGTGTAGACTAAGCACCCCTTAAAAAAACTTGAACTAAATATAAAGAAATGTTATCACAATTTGTAAAATATTCCTATGCCAGTCAACAATAAATACTTATTTTCATACAATTTATTTTAGGTGAGCTTCCTTTAAATGTTGAACTTAAGTTGTGCCAATGGTAGATAGCCTATGTTTATTGATTGTATTTTCATAAAAATTAAAGCATATATTTATGAATAGCTTTCTTCATTTTGTTCAAAATCTTAAGCCGTTTTTATTAAAACTATAGTATTGCAAAATTTTTTTGAAATTAACATAATTTTTTAAAATGTTTGACTTAACAAACATGACACAAGTTGCCTACTGTTACATATTGCTTATTTACTAAGATTCTAATTGCGCATATACCTCCTGTGAAAAGTCGTTGTATATGAAATAGTTCTTTAGATTCTCAATAGTATGAACCACCTATAACTCGTAAGGTTATTTAATTATTAATATTAGATATAAAAATGTACTAGAACATCTTTAATTTTTCTAATTTGAATTTAAAGAAGGAACTATGTAAAAAGAAACTGATAATTTTTTTTAAATCATCAGAGCCGGGGATGGTATGTGGGACCGCAAAAAGTAGTAATTTTTTTTTTGGAAATATATAGACGTTGTAGTATCATCAAAATTATACTGAAAAAACCTGCAGTTTTTTAAATAACCGTACAATATGGTAGGTAGCCTTCAAAAAGATAAAATATTTTGGTAGATGACTACAGGGTATTGCTCAGTAACTAATTATTATGTTGTTTGTCAGAGTGTCATGTTACTTTTAACTTCTAATAGTTGCCAATGTTTTAATTATGTATGAAATACTTAGAAAATCTGGCCTTACTATAAATTTATACTTTAATAATTTTTAAATACATTATTAATGCAATGATTATATTATTTTTAGAGTAAATTGTATAACAGTAAGTTTATTATTACCTAGGTGATATGAGGTCATTTGTATTTTAAAAATATTTGATACCAATTTGGTTTACACTCAATCTGTTCTAATTATTTCTACTAAAGTAAAATAAATTATGTTTCATAATTTTACAAAATATTTAAAAATTCTTTTATGCTTTAGGAGATTTTTTAATTCTTATTATTGTTTTTAAAATTTTGAAGTTTTCCTTCACTTTAAAAAAAAGCTTAAAAATGTGTAATTTATAAAAAGTATGTTGTTGACCTAACCACGTCTTTTCTATACTAACTTCGTTTTTAGAAATACAAGTGATTAGTTAAATGTATTTTTGCTTATAATATACTTGATAAATTTTACCATAATTACTTGTAATTTTATTTTTGTTTCAGGACTAAAGCCTGTCAAAATGTACCATTCCAAATGTATGAACAAAACATTAAACTTACTCCTAGTATTGAAAAAACTAAGACAAACAATCCAATACCAAAAGATCTCACAGCAACTCTAATTGATTCAAACATAAATCAAATGAGTTGGACTAATCAAATGAAACCAACCTCTAGTTCATTATCTCAATCTAAATCAATGGGATTTGAACATAAATCAACAGGTTTTCAAGGTAAAACAATAGGTTTTGAAAATAATTTACTGACCCATCAGACTAAACCAATGTCCCTTCAAAGTTCAGCAAATAAGTGGAATGATTTATGGTCACAACAAGAAGAAATTCAACAAGTCAAGCAACTGTCGTTGTCTGATATAAATGATTTATTAAGTTGATAAATTACTTAAAGTACTAAAAAGTAAAAAATGAACGTTACCTAATACTTATTGATATAATGTCAATATTTTAAGTTCTATGATTATAGTCAGAATATATGAATATATATGTGTTATGTAATTTCACATATTTTTATTATTTGATAAATAGTATGCTTTTAAGAATTGATTTTTTAATACTTAACATTTATTATTTATTTATTTATCTATCTACCCCTATTAAAAGCTTAAGAAAAAATGTTGAAACTAAATTTTGATAATATCTTTAATGTTTTGTTTAAAGTCAAATTAAAAATTGAGATATGTATTCATAAGTTCTTTTGTTATTCCACTCATCTATTTAAGCATTCTCATTTCTGCAATACTCATGATCTGTTCAATTTTCCTATCAATTGTCCATCATTTCAAACCATAATGACATAGTTGGTCTTATTACACTCTTGTAAAACTTGCCTTTTAGTTTTATTGTTTTCTCTTTTCATATAAAAGACCCCCGCCAAAATTTCTTCCAATTTCATTAAGTACACTTAATCCTATGTTTTACATTTACCATATACCCCATCGTACCTATCCATTTATATAAAGGATCCTAAATATTTATACTAACCTCACAACTCCATCTATTATATCACCGCTTATTATTATGACTCGCCTTGTATCAGCAATGTAATGTAATGGATTAATAGTTTTGTGATACCCCTAGTACTAGTAAGTACTTTTTAAAATACATACCTACTAAAATATTTAATATTTAATTTGTTTGTTACCTACTTACATTTTTATGATTTCTTGACTAATAATTATATTAGTATATTAATTTATTAGTAATAATCATTTTATTTTTTAACAATGTCTCTGTATTACCATAAAAAATTGTATTTTTGTTTAAATTTTTTAAAGGCATATTCTTTATAATATTAAATTGGTAATTAGTAATAAATATCTTTTTGTACAGTATACTAAAATGAAATAGTTTAATGTTATATATTAAAATTTTCTTCAAAAGTAACGTGGTAGTTGGTACTATTTAAAATTCCTTGGAGTTATATAAAATGCCACGATTGTATACATTGCTATACTAATATGTATACATTCTTAGAACCTTTGCTCTCATAGTTAAACATCTCTTGGAATTTTGTCTTACACCATTTATAAATCTATAAATATTATCCATAGTTTTATTCCATACTTCTTTAGTTGTTTTACACAAAATAATGGCTCCATTGTTAATTTTCCTGTAATAAAATTAATGTATTATCTCAATTAAAACTAAATCAACAATGCATAGGAAATAAACTCATCTTTAATTGCACAGTAATAATAGTTGTATATTATAGTCAAGTTAAAATATTTAAAGTATGTTAAGTTATTGCTTTGTTCTGTAATTAACAATAATTTATACCTAGTATGTACTAACTATTAATTATGCCTATGTATTCAATGCCTAAATTGTACCAATATTTTTAAAAACTTAAAATATATTAAGTGACTGATATTTAAATAATTGATTGATGTCAAAATGTATTGATTATTATTTACATAATTAAATTATTTGTTAAAATCATTATTTTTTTTTATGATTTGTATGCTATTTCTTAAAATATAAAAATGTGATGCGTGGATTTAATTGTAATCAAATTAATCTTAATTAATTTTTTTTTCTGTACAAAAATGTTTTAAGCAATGAAAACAAAATTTAAATTTAGGATATTAAAAGAAGTGTATTTATCTATTTAAAGCTAAAATTTTGACATAGTTATGTCCACTAACTATGATTTGAATTTAATTCTGTGTAAATATGTATTACAATAAATCATTCAAGAATTATTCAAGAATAATGTTGAAATTTTTTTGTATTTGCCAACATCTAATCTTTTGAGAGTTCTTATGTTATTATTCCATAGCACTTAAAAGTCTGTATCATTTAGCTGTCTTTTGTTTTCCACTACAGTCTATACATTTGAGTGATGCACTTAAACATTGACACAGAATTTAAATTCATTCATTTGAAGTAGTTGGTATTTTAATCAATTTTTTTTGCATTATGATGCTGTGGCCTGTGAATAACATATTTAGTATGTTGCAATGTGCATCTTTGTTTCAACTTGGCTTTTTATTTGGTAAAAAAGAATGATGCAAGCACAAGTTATATCGGGAAAGAAAAAAAAAATTTTTTAGAAACTAACATAGTTTTATTAAAAATAATATTAATCCACTAAACCACTGTTACTTCTCTTGAATATTTATGTAACTATAATTTTTTTTTTACAAATAAAATCATCTCATCAAAATATATTTTATTGTTATTGTCGTTGCAGTTTTCAGTTATTTTTCTGTGAGCTTAGTTGAAGGCGCCTTAGTATTTTCATTAATGAACATAACGTTTTCTCGCGTATAAATACTCTAGACTATTTATATTTTATAATACCTATTGACTATTTCATAAGTTTTCACTTACTATTTAGTGAGTAGTGATTGTTTTTAAAAATTTGATTAAAACTTATAACCAAAGAATCCATTTTAACAATAATTGGTGATTATTAATTGCAAGAATACTTTATATAGTACAATAGTTTTTAAGTACACAATATTTATACAACTAAGAAAAAAAAAATGACGCGTTACTTACATTTACAAACAAATGTAAAACCGTTCACTGTACAGTCATTAATGGTAAAAAGGATGTTAATCTTCAGCAATTTAAATAAAAACTAAAACGATCATTACTCAATAACAATAATTTACAATTAGTGTAACATAAGTGAATTACAGCTGGAACATGTTCATTCATTAATTCCTGACCATATAACAAACGCATAGGTTGGTGCAACCCTCAACACTGCAGCCAGCAGCGTGTCTTTAGAACAGTCGGTACAGCGGCCTGACGTAGTTGCGGTGAAACTGTCTGGCGTACCTGTTCCAGTCCGCGGTGTACAAGACGCCGCCGCGACTGCCGGCTCCCGTCACCGCGTCTTCCATGGACGACCCCAATAGACCACCCAAGCCCGATCCCAACGACGGTCCGTTGAACATTTCCATGCACCCTCCGACGCCGACGCTATCGCTGTACTGGTGTTGCGGGTTACCATAGCCTCCGCCGCCCACGTTAACATTGGTGCTCTGCAACGTGATCGGTAGTAGAAAGCGGCCGGAAGCCGCGGTCGCGTCCCTCCGTCGTCGCCCGTGTCCCCCCAACAGACACTGCAGCAACAGTCGTTTCTTCAGCTTCTTCAGCTTCTTGTGCTTGCCATGATGGAAGCGCGCCGACTCTTCCGCGTCCCGATGCACCGTCGGTCCACCGTAATAGTAGTAGTTGTTGTAATCATTATAGCCGTCCGGATCGTTGTCGCTGCCGCCCGTTATTGCTGATGACTGCAGATGCTGACGCTGTTCGAACTCGACGGCGCCGCAAACGGCCAACCCGAGAATCGCCAACAACCACTAATTGTGAGAAAAAAAAAAAAAACGTACGTCGGGTTTGAAAACAATCCTACCAAAGAAAATAAATTACACATTCGGCGTGGCCTGTTGAGGCTAATAGTAATTTATTTGGACCGCTATGTAATTAGACTTTTTCAAATGATAAAAAATGTGTACAAATAGCACGTTATAGGTTTCTATGATTTGTTTTTGAAAGAATCCTACAACAGATCAACAAATACGGTTGTGGTTCAAATTTTAAACCTGTTGTATTGACTATTACACCCGCTACAAAAATAGGATAAACAACGATGATAGGTTTATGGTTTTGTTGGAGACGGTTGGGTGAGCTACGAAAATAAAAGTCCGAGTCTACGGAATAAACCACTAGAGAGGCTCAAATATATTTGACTGTCATTGAACACCGAGTAAAAGATGGGCGTTGAAATTTGTGTTTCTTAAACATTTGTGCTAGAGAGTAGGTAATTCTCCTTTTGCCTTTGTTGGCATATCTTTATTACCATATTATATGCCAACCAGTGGCGTAAGTAGATAAATGCGGGCCCGTGGGCAACAACTTAAATGAGGTCCTTTTTATAGTATACAAAAAAAAAATTCAGTATTAATTTCAATTTATTTACCAATTTCCAACGTATAAATAACAATTTATTTTTTTTTGTTTTATTTTTATTCAATTCTTTTTCGAAATAACTATATAGTAAGTATATTTAACACCAAGCTAAATAAATTTACAATTTAAAATATTTTCAGTTTAAGATAAACAAGAAAATTTTTTTTTCTAGATTTTAGGTGTGCAAAATCATCAATGGCATTACCATTCAATGAATAATTTTTTTTCATGTTTATTTAGAATCCCAAACAATATTTTAATAATTTTGATGCAATTTTAACAATTTTCTAGAAAAACAAACTACATTTATTTTTCTCAGGCCCTAGGTATATACTAAACTATTTATGCACGATATTTTTTTAACAAAAATTTACATTTATACTTCAAACAGCTTAGATATTTATGGCGTATGATAATATAATTGTTGGTTATATTATATATAATCATTACTATGTAAGGTACGACCAATTATAGGTATATAAGCCGTCGTTTTTGAAGGCAACGATGAATTGTATAATTATATCATAGCTTTCAAATGCAATGCAATAGATACCTACACATATTTGTAAACGGCTCTTTTCAAAATAGTGCCTCACTCAGAGCAACAACCTATTCCCAACAATGACCTACTCTAAAAAGCTGTTTGTAACTGGTTTTTTCATTTCACTGATGTTCTGTAAGTTGTGTAACTGTAATTGTTAACAGATCATGACACAAACGTTAGGTAAAGTTTTTTAGGATTTTTAAGTGTTTTACTATATATATATTAAGCAGCGTGTTTAGTTGTGATAGGATACACATGATCAACAGGATACACATGATCAATGATCATTAAGGTTTAATATTTTGAAATTAAATTTACCTGCATTGTCATTATTGAAATTCGATAAATACAAATAAGTACAATTATTCAACAATCAATGTAGGTGGGTACATTTACCTCTCTCGGTTTTGTAATTATACTGAATCATAATATTCGGTATTATTCATTACGCAATAACTTCTAACATATTTAAAATAAGACGTAATACATATTAATAATACGTGTAATACAAAAACAACAATTTCTCAACATCAATATAATATTATGACAATACATTTATTTATTTTGAGCTCATATGCAAAAAATTACGTAAATGAATGTTCTTTTATGATGAGCCATAAAAAAATCGTAGTAACATTTATGTAACAGTTTAGTTTAGTAATACCTAACAAATGTTGTTTTAAATTTAGTAGGTATTTGATCTATGAATATTTTAATCAATCCATTCCATCAACTTTGTTCGATTGTATTATTTCATTGTTATAATATTTCTTTTTGAAGTACGAGTGTTACGTTTTAGGTACAGTTATAGGTACATTAATTAGTTTACAGTGTACAGTTAACATAGAATATTAATAATAATTTATTTAACTACTTATTTTTCATAAATTTTAATTCTAAATATCATGATTCAATCGAGTTTTTAATTTTAAGGTGCCAAAGATTTATGTTTAGATACAAACATTTTTAATGTATGTTGTGCAACGTTAAGGATTAACGCGTGAACTGTATAGGTACTTACAACTTCATTTAAACGATTGGTTATGATCACAAAATTGTGACTAGCGATTTAATTTAATGTGAATACTAAACATACGATTATATACATTTTTATGTTCAAAATTAATGAGCCCTGCAGTGGCGTTTTCAGGATTTTCCTACCTATGTGAGGGGACGAATACCAAGGACCCACCCAAAGGAAAATCGCTACTCAACAAACTTTTTACCGAAATCGAATTACTGCACCCTTTGTACAAATTATATCTATAGTCACTAAATATACATTCTTTGTTATAATTAGAATCTAAAATACTAATTTAAAATAATAAAAAAAAAAAGGTTTTTTTTAATGACATTAAATTAAATTTTCACACATCATAGAACATATACACGTTTAACGTTCCCCTTATACCGCAAACATACAGATTGATTAATGATTCGTTTAACATTTTAAAAACTGATTTGAATTCGCAATGAAGTCTACTTGAAAACGATTTTTTATTGTATTACCTAAAGTTTTTCAAAAATAAAAAAAATTTTAAAATATTTTTTTTTCAAATTTGAATTACGAGTAATACATTATTTAACTAACAAACCAACAAACGTACACAAAAAAGTTCATGGAGGACTCCTGAATGAACCGTTAGATAAAATTGAATTATGTGTGGTAAACCATCCAGTGTGACAAAAATAATTAATACTTATTAATTAAGTATAGGTCGATGTAATACATGACACGCAAGAAACGTTTTCTTATTCTGCAAGTCCTTCAATCAAAGAAAAGGCCTAGTTTCTTGTTCTCAATTTTCGTTCTCATTGGGTACCTACTTAAAAAATATTATAAAATGATACTAATGAACTGCTGAAATAAGTAGGTAATGTTTTGGAATAATTCTATTAGAATACAAATCAGATTTTAGAATTTAAAATAACCTTACCTACAAAATAAAGTATATGAGTGAATTTAATTGTATTGAATGAATTTTTGAATAAATGACAGAGTTTTTGTAGTCACAAAATAACCGACAAAAATAATTACCTACCTACCTCAGGATTATAATTGTAAAAAGAATTTTTTAAGTTTTAAATGTTTAATATGTGTTACGAATTACGGAGAAACATTGGTTAAAGGATGATTTATTTTGGTTTTGACTATATTCGTTTTCAATTGATTTGGCTGGTATTGTACAATTGTCAATATTTTTTTTTAGACCGATACAATATGATCGCAGGGCTTGTATAGATGATATAGATATGCATATTTGAAAATGGCAACCGGAGTAGGGGTGCTACTGCACGGTTCTCGTCACTCCAATTTTAAAATTATCACCCCTAAAAATTCAAAGCTGTCTCAAATTTGTACTTCATTATACTAAACGGTTTAGAAATCATATTATATTAATTATTTTTTACCGACTAAGCCCCCAGCACCCCCGGTATTTCAGTACCCCCCGGTTAAAGTATGGCAACTGATCGGTCCTCGAAAACAACCGTAAATTTAGATCAAAACATTTTAAATAATATATATTAATATGTTACTCTTTGAAAAATGTGAATAATATAAACGCGCGTTTACTTACCGCGTTTATCATGATGTACCGCGTAAGCTGATGTTCTGCACCGTGGATATTATATTTATATGCATAAGTCTTTTCTGTCAGCTGTATAACAACGGCCGTCGTTCGCTTGCTCCTGTATCACCGCGGCGTATGCACGAAAAAAACGACTGGCACTTTTTATCGAAATAGAAAAAAAAAATTAATAACAATGTTAAAAAAAACATTGTTACGCAAGTAGGTACTAACGACGAGCGAAAATACCTGTTTGAAACACCCACGTGGGTGCCTGACCTAGTGACTCCGTTACCAGAATTATTTGCGTGCGTAAACCATACCGGCCCGATGCCGTGAATACATGTATTCTCGTTGTCCGTTACATCATACCCCCGGGATGGCGTTAAACTACCATTGATAATCATAAAATCAGTGGTTATACCTACCGGCCGTCACCGGGGGTGGCTCCAGGAATTATCTAAGGGGAGGGGGTAATAGTGACGATCAAGGCTGGACGGAATCTATTTAAGAGTTCTCGAGATAAATCGTTGAAAATCGTCTTTGGCTCAACTTATTACGGTATTTTGACTGACTTCAGACTTACGTTGTTTAGAAAAAAAAATGGTTACTTCCCCTCTAGGACTCAAGTGTACAATAATAGGTATTTTAAATCCTCCTTACTTACATTTTTTGGGCCGCTTGTACTAGAACGGCCCAGTAAAATGCTAAGACTCGAAGGGCCAAATTGGTCTCGGCCCTGCATGTGACAATATTAGGGTTGAATCTATATTATACATTTCTACTTAAATACTAATTGGAATTATATCATCTTAGTTTACAGTCGATGGTCACTTTATTTATTAGGTACTTTATTTGTGTAATTTTATACAATGACTATTTTATTATATTTAGTAATATATAATTACTATTTGTGCAATTTTTATTATAATATTTTTAAGGGGTAGTTCAATGTTGGACAAGTTAGTGAAAAAAATTAACCGTGATAAGTGAAGGTCAAAAGTTTAAATAGTTACCAACGAAAAAAAAAAAAAATAACAGTACAAGTTAAAAGTTAAGATAGAAAATGAAATAAACTTAACTCATTTTAAAAAAAGTTAGTTTTTTTTTTTTTTTTTTTTTATGAAACACTCAATATAGTATTTTCAACTTATCAAGTTAGTAAAATAAATGATAAAAACAAAAAAAAATTCAGTAAGTTAGTTTTGGTTGTTGGTTTTCTTGATAGCAAAAAAAATTTGCGAAAATTATATAATAAACTATAAAAAGTTGAATTAATGCGATGAAATTTTTAACTGAATAAGTACCACGTTTACATTTACGTTTACGTTTACTGGTCCGCATAAACATCTGCTGATGGTAGGTATCTCAGGGCTTATTTAAGGATTTTTTAAAAAAGTTCACTTCACTAATTTAATTCACAAAAATATAAAAAAATTGCAAAATATGTTTTATGACAGAAGATTTTATTTGCGTTTAGCGTTCTATACATATTTTTTTTTCAAAAACTTTACAGTTGTCAGTTATTACAATTTGTTTGTAAATTGATATCAAACAATTATTATTTTAAAAAATACACATACATTTTTTGTATATAATAGATAATATATAAGAACAAAAATAAGCTTAAATTATTTGTTAATGTGTATAATACGTCGTAGACTAACCTATGACTAAACAGATTAAATTTATACAGATGTATGAATATTTCATATAGAAAAATGTTTGTAAACCGTACAATTATAATTATTAACCGTTTGACGTCGAAGCGTTCTTGATGGTTGTTATCACGTGTCATCCTCGTCAAAAGTCGGATTCTCCTAAATGAGCTGGAAAAATAAAAAATATTTATTATCCAAGTTTATGTGGTAAATTTATTACTGTAGAAGTCACATCAGTATTTTCAGTAAGATATATGTAAAATGACAAAACGAAACGACCGCAGAACTTAGCACACACAAAACTGCAATTTACAAAACCTGAACTACACCTTTTGTCCCATGTAATTATACATATTATAACCAACAATTACCAAAGCCAGATTAAGCGCGAGCCCTATACGGGCTATATGTATACTCTCCATGTATACAATATATTGCGGATCTTAAAGTTGTAAAGGTTTTGGTTTATCTGTCGTATTAAACTCTTATTTAACCATCAACAGAAATTTTAGTATAATACACATTTCAGTATAGAAGAAGTATGTGTAATTTAAAGAAAATTATTAATTAACCAATGTTTTACGATCATATAATATTATTATATCATAAATAATTATTATGGTTCATCAACCATACTAATACGCATACCAATTTATTATGATTTATTTTCTATATTTAAAAAGAGATACACTTCGAATTATTAAAAATAATATAGATTTTGCAGAGTTTGACGAGAGCATGCATAATTGTTCAAACTACAGATTCTTAAAATGTTCAATCCAGCCCTGGATATACGTACAATATATTAACAATATTTACAATAATAATAATAATAATAATAATAATAATAGTATATAATTAAACTAAACTTAATATATTCACAATGAAACGGAGACGTTCAAATATTTGATACTAATATTATCGGCCATAATATATAATGTTTTTATATGACTGTACAGATATATTTATATATTATAGCACGACATAAAAAATAATAAATAACTTTATGTGGTTCAAAAGGTGAAGTTTTAAAAAAAAAAATAATCAGTTATAAATGTATTGTTATTCCCAATCGTGAAGAAGTTAAACGCAGCAAAGTATAGGTACAGAGCTAAGAAGAAGACGGGGAGGGTAAATGTCATCTGCAAGTTCGTATTTCAATAAAGTCATAACAGTTTAAGTTTACATTTTACATATTATTATATTGTAAACATAAAGCACAATAATTAATATGTGTACAGTCAGGGCCGGATTTAGTCTTTTGGATGCCCGGAGCTAATGTTTTTTCGAGGCCCCTTACAATAAAAAAAAAATAAAAATACCCAATATCCATGGAAAAAAATTAAAAACTCAGCAGCAGCTTTCCCTACAAGATTTAAAGAATGGGCAATGCAAATCATATAACTACAAATTGATATTTGTTTTTTAAAGTTGATATTTTTTTTCATAAATTTCCTAAACTGAGGGGGGTAAAAAGTTTAAAATTTTTTCGTCAATAGTATATGACATCAGAATGCCCCCGAACATCTGCTCCCCGGGGCAAATGCCCTTAAAACCCTCCGTAAAATCCAGCCCTGTATAATGTATATTGAATAACATTTTAGCACACCTCAGCCTCGTTTATCTCGAAGCTATTGTAACCCGGAGACAATTTGGAGTATCTGACAGTACTTATACCTATGGCCTACTACTATACAGATAAGTTTAGACCTCAATATGAAAATTTCTGTTTTCTAGTTTACGTATAACAAAGAATAGAAATGTTTCCAAGTTATGACTTATTAGTATAGTTATAAATGTTATAATATAACTAAAACTATAGTTATTAGCGTGATGTTTTCATGTTTTAGGATTTATCTACCCGTAACTCATGCGTGCGATTTCAAATAATATAGTTACTATAGGTACTGACTTATGATTTATTATGAAAACATTTTGAAAAAATATTCATGAACCACAACAATTATTGCATCAAACAGCATAATCAGTCAATAATTGTAATCCTACAAATGATATATTTTTAGTTCTGACAACACTAATGATGTGTAGTTCAAAAAGTACCTAATTAGTAATTTGACATATTTGTGTGCAAATTGTAGGTACGAGACCGAAGATATGGTAACTCTATACAGGCCGTATAGTATTATTATGTTATGATATTTCCTATACACAAACACAAATACAGAGCAAGTACAGAGAAAGAGAAGAATACAAAAAACATATCCGTACACAGATTCCAAACAACAACGTGTACCTTGTGTAAAATCGTACGAAAAAAAAAAAAGGAACGCCGAAAAGCGGAAAGGGTGAAAAAAGACGGAGACGTTCGTTTCACGGGTCGTTCTCTCCGTCGACCGCGGGTAATCTAGGACACTTGAGCTTGGTCGGCGTCTGGCGAGACACCGAGGCCGCCGCGGCTTGCCACTGCAGCTGCTGCGCGATCGTCTTGAACGCTTTGGACGGCAGTATGTCGTAACCGACGTACGGACGACAGGCGTCCTCCCAACTGCCGTAGTAACTGTCGTACTGCGCGCGAGCCGCGTCCGACTCGTACCGCCGACCACCGTTGCTGCTGCTCTTGTTGCACCCGGTTGGGTTAGGCGAGGACGGCGTGGTGGCCGCGGACGAGTAACCGGACCACGGAGCGTCCACCGTCGTCTGCGGCGCGTGACCGTCGTCCAACAGCAGAAAGTCGAAGAGACGCGAGTGCGTGCACGTCCTCCGGTACTTTTTCGAGCCACCGTTCGCGTCTTTTTCCGACGCCAGCGGGCTGACGTCTGCCGACAGAGTCGTTATGCCGGAGTCTGCGTCTTCCTCGCAGCTCTTCTGGCGGCCCGCCGACACGTCCAGTAAACGGTCGGCGGGTACGGCCGTCGTCCGCACGACGCGGTCGCGGTCGTCCTCCGGAAATTCTTCGCCGCGGCCGTCATCATTCGGCGCGCACCTCGCCGCCTCTCGTTCGCCGACGGCCGATCCGCCGTTTATCTGCAGCCAAAAGTCCACCGGCGAATCGCCCGCCGCCGTCATCACTTCGGCCGCGCCGTCCGTCCTCTCGGCGGCGGATCTCTTCGACGGCAACGTAATCGTCACGGTCACTTCGCACTCGGTGTCACAACAGTTCCAGTTTTCCGCTCCGCCGACCGTCATCATCTGCACCGCCGCCGACGCCTCGCCGCCACGCGGTTTATCCTCTTCGGCGGAGGTTTCTTCTTCGCCGACGGTGTTCAGCGCACGTGCTACGCGTGGTCGCGGTATTTTTTCCCGCTCCGTCTGCTGTTGGTGTTGGTATTCTTGTGGTGCGCTCCCCGCACCGGTGTGTCGATCGTGAAATTCTTTTAGATACTTGTAATGTTGCCAAAATTCGGGACAGGTATTATTAGTGTAGGAGGTAAGCGATTTGTTTTGAAATTCGTATTCTTCTTCTTCTTCTTCTTCTTCTTCTTCTACAAAAAATAAAAACAAACAACGGCCAAGATAATAATTCGCGATTCACTGCATATTCGTCCTTGGCTCGAATAATTTCACAAACGCGTAGGTAGGTACTTTCTTTTTTTTTCATAATTTACAATAGCGTGTCACAAATACGCAATGTGCTTGTAATATCGTGATTGATGTGATCAAATCGTGTCTACACAACCACTCACACACACGTATACACATAGTAAATTGTTGTTAAACAATATTCAGTCAACAATTTAATGACAAAAACACAATACATAGACACGTACGAGAAACATAACGATTATGGTTCTTCGCGTGCAAAATATTTAAATGCGTTGACTAACGCTGATAAATATTGTATGGTTTTTTTAGTAAAGACATTTCGTTGAGTTTTGTCCGCCTATCGTTTAACAACTATAGCATATTCATTCAAGCCAAACTATTTCGATTATTAAAATTAAACAATCGGTGACGATTACTATATAGAACAAACGTGTTATCGAGCTTATAGCTAAGCGCTTTTTTGACGTATAAACAGATTGTTTAAACAATTTGTCATTATGTAATATTTTGAATTTAAATTTTAAATTATAAACGATTTATTACATTGTTTTTTCTTGTTTCGGTGATTTTAAATACATTTTAGTTTTTAACATTACCATTAAATTCTAATCCTGTAAAGAAATATAATTGATGTAACATTTAGTGTAATTTTTAATGAATAACGACAACTATTTTGAATTGTATAACCTACGTGGTCTTAAAAACGTTTTACCTAACCATGAAGAAGTGACTAGTGAGAGTAATAGATAAAAATTGAATCAAAACATAAACTTAATTTAATTTGTTTCAATGTTCAATTAAAATTACAAATGTCAGCTTAAAGGTATGAATAGTCTTATCCAAACACAGTACAACCAAGTAGGTAGTTAATTGTGTAACCAATTGACTAGGAATTTGATATTGTTAAAGAATAATACAATACCGTACATGTTATGATTAATCATGATTAGCTATCACCTTAAAATGTATCATACTATTGCTGAAACAAGACAATTAAAAAAAGCAAACAAACAAACAATTCTACATAACATAGTAGCAGAGAAATTGTTTCATGTCAAGGTGGTACTATTATTATATCATTAAACTACTTACAAACATATCATTGTTTTTGCAAAAAACACATTTTAATAACATTACAGTTGGCAAAGATATGGAGCTAGTTGTAGAGTATATGGGCTATGACAATTACTATAGAATTATTTAAATATTTGACATTTGAACTTTTTAATCTTGAAATTCCTAACAGCGTTGAAATGTTAATTAGTTTATATTTACATACACACAAGTTATTGTTAAAATCTTCTTTTTCAAGCATAACTGTCACAAATGTACCAATACAAATACTTACACGATATTAAATAAACACAAATACAAGTAGAGAATGATTTTAAAAATTGTGAAAATGATCAAGACAATTTTTAGACTAACTTTCTATAAAATTATGCACACACAAACCAATGTGAAAAATATATCTATAATTATTTATGTTTAGTTTCTTTTGTAGAATGTTTCAAGTTATTAATATAGTTAACTCAATCCAGAGCGAGTCAAGCGTTATTTTTGACATTTGATATTTTGTAATACATGGTTACCAACTTATCATAGTAGCTTATGTGTCTAATTTATAAAAATCATTCAAATTATTGTAAATAATATGCTATGTGTATATGAATACAAAATAACTTTATACATTGTATCATATATTATATTTTACATTTGAATATTTTAAACCATAATATAAAATTAATAATATCAAATAATCATTATATTAATAATTACTATATATTTGTTAAATACATAAAACAATTTGATAATAAATTAATAGTTTTGTCTTTGTACAGTTAAAAGTCAAGTCTACATGACAATGTAAATAAATAAGCTAAAAATGCATGTTTTATTTTACCTATAAACTATAATACGAACTACAATCAGTTCCTACACATGAACTAAAAGAGCATATTTATTTTATTCACACCACAATACTTTATTAGCATTTTGAAAAATATAATTCATGCATATTCAACTATTTGTTAAATAATAAACAATTGTTTGTATGCCTTTAAAAATACCTGGAAAAATATTTTTGAGTTTGAATGTAAATTTAAATTTTACCCTATACAGTCAACGGATTATTGTTTTTAGTCATGTATACTGCATATACTATTATATGTTACATTTACAATAATTTTGTAGTGCACTTATCAAAAGTATGAAAAAATGACTCACAAAAAAGGGTCGGTTTATTTTAAATTAATAAAATCGTACGTCTTTTTCTATTTGTTGGTATCAATATTATGGTAACCCTGCATCGCATTAGTTTTTTTTATAATCGCATTACAGACTACCTATACCAAGGAGCTACCAATTTTTTTCAATTTTGTGTTAATCACGACAACAAATATATTGGATTATTTCTGTTTTTGATAGTAACTAAAAGTGACTGACATATATTATAATATTATTGTAGACTACGGGTATTTAGGCGTGAGTGAAATAATTTTAGATATAAATTCATAAAGAGCGTTCCAGATTAATTATCACACACAAAATAAACCTCTTAAGTCTGTACATTATATAATTAACACAATATTGCGCCGAAAGTTTCAATTTATTAAATACGAACATTTCTTTCAATCACACTTAATATTACTGCTGCAAGTGTAAAAATCTATTAGGTAACTCTGCAGTCGATATTAACAAAAAAAGTCGTGGAATTTAGTAAAATCAAATATCTACTTAAACGTCGAAACTATCGCGTTATAAAATGACATTATTTTAGAAACTTGTACAAAACAACATTTTCGTAAAAACGTATCACGTATTTGATCGCCTGATTTCATTTGTGTTTCAAATAATTAATTAATATCAAATTAAATATGATTTTGGAAAATCTCACCGTTATCTTGACCAGTCATGGCTTGTAACATTTTGAACGACCTAGACGGTATATAGCCTCCAGTATACCTGTGTGGTTCCATGGCTGTGGGCCTTTCTGACGGCGGTACGTAAATTTTGGACTGTACAGGCTCTATTGATGAGAAATAACCGATTTTATCATTTTCACGTGATTCATAACACGTATATTATTATATTTTTAAAATTTGCGTATCTCACCTGATACATAGTGATGCACTGGCACAGACTGCGCTTGGTTATCCTGCACCGGAACTGTAAAAATTCAAATTTGATGAATTATATTCGACAGACCATTGACAAGCAGTGCTTGACTTGAGGGGGACGGAGTCTTTTTTCTTTTTTTAAAAACATTTTTGCGTACCCCTTCTAATTTGCTACCCTTAATAGTCTAGTTCTAATGCGTAGGCACAACAATACAAAATATATTTTTTAATTAAATTTCGTGCTCCTAATAATTTTGTTCCAAGTCAAGCACTGTTGACAAGTTCACGTTATTGCACCCTAAAAGCTCAAAGCGTTCCACATATTATTTTATATTATACATCAGCGTAGCCTGTAAATCTTTATCGACGGCACTTGCAGTTTGGTTAGTAACTAGATAAAACTGAGACAATCACGTATAGCCCGTATAGGGCTTTGACAAAACGTATATTTTTACCATGCGCGGAGTTCGTTAATGTTTGTAACATTCGGAAACTTCTAGACGGTATCGACGCCCCTCTGTAACGAGGATCCGTTTCGTTGTGTAAAAATTTATCATCGTCAACTGACAGTCGCATAAAAATAATTTCCTTTTATTAGCACGGTATAGTTGGTATGCATAAATATTTACATTTATTATTGTATTCTATTTTACACAACCGTGAGTTTTCGGTTTACAAAAAAAAAAAAATTCTGTTTACACATAAACATACCTATAATATTCCTAGATGTATATAAATATATGTACCCAACAATGAAATCCAAGTTAGTAAGAAATAAGAATAGATGATAAGTACATAGATACATAAAGTTCATGATACAATAATTATAAAAAATGATTTACAGATTTTGCGGTTTTATTAATAATATAGAAAATGTATCCGTGATTTAGTGAAGTGCCGGATAAATTAAAAGCGAGCATAATACTGCAGTTTGGTGCAATACTGCAATTTTATATTATAACCACCACCAGAAAATATCAAACTAAATGAGTTTACCACTATTATCCAAAACTTTGAATATTTTAGATGGTATCGAACCACCTCGATATCTTGGATTTTCCATATCCATACTAGCTATAATGTATATATAACAAGTGAATATTGAAATACTTTATAGTATAATTTTAAAATATTAAAAACAAGAACTTTACATACCTTGAGATTTCACTTTGTTCATAAACGATCGGTCATCATCGTTTAATTGTAACTTTCTAAGTTCAGATAAAGGTAATGATTGGCTGTTGTAGGTCTGGGAACCGTCGTAAACATCTAAAAAACACACAAACACAAGTTATCAATGAATCATATTTAGTAGTTTTAAAAAAAAAATTGTGATTTGTGACCAACAGATATTACAATATTTACTTATAAAAACTTTCAAATCAATACAAAAATATTTAAATATAAAATCGTATATCGTCAAATCAATAAATACTAAAAATAATCATGAATGTATTTAATATAAATGTATATTGTAGAACGACCCTTGCAATTTTCAAGCAGGTATTATAAATAATACAAGTAAATAAACTGAAGTAATTATTAATAGTTGTATACTTATTTTTTATGTGGAATATTTTTTATTCATATTATATTTTTTGCTTAATTTTTATTTTATCATTTCAGTGGAAATTTTTACTCTAAGCTATTTCGATATGAATAATTTGGTTAGTGGAAAATTGTGTTTTCAGACATTTTTACTTTGGGCTATTTCAATTTGGACATTTTTACCTTGATTCGTAAAATTGTAGGTATGTGAATTTAAATTTACAAATATCTAAGTATGTTTAAGTATATTACGTACAACTGTGGTTTGTGAAAAGCTTAATGTTTAGAAGAAAAAACTGAAGCCCTACAAACTAAATTCATTATATAGTTACTTTTTGGTTCAGTAATTTGTTGAAGCACTTTAAACGAGCGTCCTTGAATCGGTTCAGACTCATATGAGTGATTTACGTTATTCTTTTGCGAAGGCTGTGATGGCGTTTGTCTAATAGTTTCCACTCTAACTGGTACGAATCTTTCTTCTGGTTCATTCACCTAAACAATAATATTTTTAAAGTATTAAACATTTTGTATTATACAGGTACCTATGATTACTAAAAATTTAAAAATAACAAGGAGTGATGTTGTCTTCAGAATAAGTCACTGTTTTTTTTTTTTTTTTATGACAAACACGTAATTATACTAACTACATTCAATTCGAAATCAATGATAAATCATTATTATTTATTTACAAAGAAAACTATTCTGATTAAACTTAGTTTTTTAAACTGCAGTTATTATAGGTTAATATTTACACATTACACAAACAATTTAAAATTAAATTAAAACTATAAAATTAAATGAATTTTTTAGTTTTTAGTTTTCAATGTATAAACATCTATAAACAAAAATTATGTGGGTTAACTTTGAGAATAAATATCGTTTAACTATACATTTTAAGAAGTGTGGTCAAGTTTCTGTAAATGTTTTGAATCTTTGAATTAAAAGTTTTAGGTTTTATGAAAAAAAAACTGCAAAAAATTAACAAATTCAAAAATTTCAAATTTTACAATTTTTATTTTAGATAACGAGCTGTTGAAATTCATTGGAATATAAAATCCATATTCATTTTACTCTTTCTAAAAATGTGTAAACACAATTAGAGTCATTTAAAGCACTTTTAGACATTTCGGAAGCTTAAAATTTCGATCATAACTTAAAAATAAGCAAAATTTCGAAAAATGCTTTAAATGTATTACCATCTATGTTCAATTAGATACATATCTTTGGAGGGATTACAAATTTATAATATGTAAAGTTCGCTCCGAATTCAAAGCAACTACACTACGACTGTCCTAAATTTTGCTCATAGAAGAAGAAAAAACATTTGCTGCATTACTTAACTGATTTTCTTTACTTACAGTTTGTGAAAAATATATTTGTTTTATATTATACTCGCGCGTTCTAGCGGTTTGTATGCTTTAAACGACAAACGTTTACAAGACCTCTTACCCAATGAAAAAAATCCAGATTTACAAATGATTGGTACCACCCAAGACAAAAATTTATAAAATTACAACAAGTGCGCACCTGCATTTAAACAACAAAGTAAAAATTTTCGCTGTCTTTTGTCTAGCACCCGAGATGGATATTTAGGTACCCTGCAAGCTTGTCCACTCTTTAAGCCGGCACCTACAGCAGCTTTCACTTCTACCCTGAAGCCTGGGTCTTTACTCAAGGTATAAACTTAGATAAATGAAGTGCAAAAAATTTAAAAAAATCACCCTCTCAGCATGTCCGTTTTTGTTTTGGACCCACGGTGCTGGGTTGGGTTGAATTTGCGCAGCTTTCTGCATCCAAGGTGTTGGTGCCTTGTTCAGCTGCGGTTGATGCTGTACTTGAGGCAGCAAACACACCCTTTCCGAAGCTGGACGCACGTTGCACACCGCAGGTTTTGGCGGCTCGAAGTTGGGTTTTGGCGGCTCGAAGTTGGGTTTTTGCACCTGTTGCGGCTGGTAGTCGGGGGATTTCTGAGGCACTTGCTCCGGGCTAGGCGGAGTCTGAGCGTTCCTCTCCAGACGCCTTTGCATCCGCGGACTTCTAATTTCACTCAGATCTAGTCCGCCCGGCAGATACGTGAACGGTTTTTTGTCTTTGGTGGCCATTGCATTTTGTATAGTTGATGGTAATTCTCTGGGTTCATTCAGCTGAAAATATTCATATACATATATATATATATATTATTTGATCAACACAGACTATGGTTGAACACATTTAAAAACCATTCAAATCATTATTGGGTATGATGTTAAAAAAATATGTTTATAGTAGCATCAAAGTTTTTCAATAGCCGTGATGGAAAAATATTTTTATTAAAATATAAACATAAAGGCGCGTATATGTATAAATAAATACACACTTGCGAGTCAAACCATCACAAACCACTCGCAAACATCCGTTGCCGACGGGTTTTTCGTCACAAACCTAATAAATAGCGCAAACTAAGTGATACGGGTTTTCTAACGTTTCGATTTACAAGTGTATACGTGGCATTAAGAATGGTTTATTCAAAGTTCCAACAGATATTCAGTCGTTTTCTATATTGGAATCAACTAGAAAACGTATTTATTGAAATAATTACATAAAATAAGTGTACGGGGGGGGGGGGGGGGGGGGGGTTTGTTTTTGGCATTTAACTATAACATAGAGCCGAATAAATAAGCAGGAGTGCTGATCAGCTAAGATATGTTAAAAATAAGAGGAGCTCTTGACATATCTTCTTATTTCGAGCACCGATTTTATTTACAAATTAACAAATATTTCTAAATTTTACTACCACAATCAATTACATGTTTATTAAAAATTGAAATCTTAACGTTGTATAATTTATATTGTTTTATAATATTTTATTTTTGTATGACCGACGTGGATTTAAAATTTGCTTAGTAAATCTGTGTTTATATCATTTTTAATAAAAATTTATTAGAACAAAGGTGTATAAATCGTTATAAGGTACACATATAATCAATTGAAAATTGTTTTATCAATAGATATTTTTAAAACACCTTTCATAAATGTATACCTATTACGGAATAAAAATAAAATGTAAAAAAAAATACAATGGACAATGGTTCATTATTGGCTTATTATTTACCACCTATTCAATTTTACTCAGTACCTTATAATTGTTATTGTTTATATTTAGTAGATAAAATTACCAACTTTAATACGATATTGAACATCGGTACGGTAATTACAAATTTCTATACATGTTAAAAATTATAAATTGCATTCAAAATTATTTGTATTGGACATAATTGACAAGTGAAAAGAAAAATTTAAAATATTGTACATGATAGCTGAATTCAAATATTATGATTTATGTGCAAGGAACGACACATTGTATAGGATGTTATTCTAAAAATATACAACAAGAATAAAACGAGAAACAGTATTGAAATCGTACCTCGGTTTTAATCCTTATAGCTGGAATGTGACCACTGTGCAACATGGGAGGTGGTGGCGGCGGCGGCGGCGGGGGTGGACCACCTTGAACCATACCTCCTGTAAGAAAAAAACAACAATACGATTTGCATAATGCGACATAATATAATATTTAATGTAAACAAAACCTAATCATCGAACACTCGTTAAATGCCGCATTTATGTTTTTTTATATTTACTATAAAATGAGGTATTAATATAATAACAATAATAATAATATTAATAACAATTTTACAGTATTAATAACATAACAATATACAATACAAAGTAAGGTATGTAATAAACGGCAATAGCATTATGCAGTATGAAAAACAATAGAGTTTAAAGTTTATAATATTATGCATAACAAATAATTAGTAAATATTTAATCAGGATAATAATCAGGTAGGTAGTTAAAATGTACATCAAACAAATCCAAGTTAATCTGTTTGTTACATACCCGTGCAATACGATCAATGGGATTATTATAACCATAAGAAGCACGATGGGATTGGTATGTTGAAAACGTGGGACAATATGCGTGACCAATACTGAGGAACATGAAAATTTAAATATTGCAGTAACTCAGGACAGGATATCAAACTATTTACAAGTTTAAACATAAAATATACACCAGCTGCTTGACTACGTCTAGAAGCAAGAGCTTCCGAGTTATAAGACTAGCCTGAAAATTGACTTTCAAGGTGTACGTTCAAAGGAATTCGGATCAAAATGTCTCGTAAAGGCAATAAAGCGTAATCGAATCGTCTCTAGACACGCTCAAGCGATTCAATGAGACCGATTTGAGAAGGATTCCATAGAACTGAACAAAACTGTAAAATCGGTCTAACTATAGCGAGGTGTACCTACAATGTGTTTGAGGCACAATTCATCTTCACACTTTTTTGTAATCCTTATTAAAAAACCTAGGCTTCTTAGAGCTTTGGAACAAATATGATGAGTATAAAGAGAGGAAAATAAAAGGTTAGAAATAAACCTAGAAAAAGTTATAAGGTTATAAGGTTACATTATAAGTTATATTAATCAGTATAACACCTACAATTTTTTTTTACATTAAGTATATATTTTTACCAGAATGCGGTGGAGGTGGTGGCGGAGGAGGTGCGGACTGCATGGCGTCCCCGTCTGCTGAGTTCTTCACTCCTATTTGATGCCTATACATTTCAACAGACAGCACATTGTGTTTGCGTTAGTACAATATTAATATATAATAAATAAATAACATACAGTTGTAATACGTGACATCGTGCGTTAACGCGGCTATAAACTGTCGAGAAACGAGATAAAGCATGCTATTTTGTTAGGTATATTTTGCGCGGCCCCACGCGTCTTTGCAGAATCACGTCTTACTAATTATATATTACTAATTATAGAACTACTAAAATCTCACAAACAGAATAAAAAAAACCAAGACGAATGCAGATGCGCAAACGCTGTATAGAATAAATATTATACGCGTTCAAGTATGAACATATTATTATATAAATATATCGAGCGACAAGTGATTTTATAACACTGTATGATATTGTACATGCGCTCGTGCAATTTGAAATTATTGTCACTGTGGGGGACAGCAAGCTACCTTATTTGGTCCGAAATGAACGGAGATGCTCAAAAGCTCGTATTCAGCCGTCCATATTATACAATATATGCCTGTTATATCTTTTATGAGTTTATTTTTATTTTTTTTACTCTGCAGGGTCAGTTACGATGCCCTTGAATCGGGCGCCGGTGTTTTGTTTTGTTTTTTTTAACGTTTTACTCTTCAAACGCAAAACACACGACGTTCCTAACCTTGCTCGTCGTAAATTTATTTATTTTTATTTTTACGCGCGTTTTTAAGGCCAACAGTTTTTATTATATGTGTAATTCGATTATGGACAACACGGTACGTATAGGTGTAGGTGGTAAACGGACAATTGCTGTGAGGAAAATGGGATGGACTAGACGGACACGGAAATACGAGAATTAATCGTACGCACTAAATAGTGATTGTCGAAAAATGAAAGCGAAAACCGTGCGTGTGTGACCGCAGAAATCAACGAATGTTTTTATGTTATATATATATATATATATATTAAGTTATTTACGTTCAAGATTTGAGAATCAAGACGATGGATTAATATAGATGGTCACTCTTTTTTGTTGAAATAAATTTACAATAAATTCACACACAACCTGACATATTGACGAAATTATAATCGACATTCGACCACATTCTACAATTAGTTATTTTTGCAAAGAATTTATTGAAGATTTTTGTCCTGCGATGTATTTATGTATAGAACTATCAATTATCGAGCCAAATAATAAACATGTAAAAGTAATTGAAACATTACGTTTGTTTTGGATTTAAAATAATTACTTAAAAGAAGTAGGTACTTATTATGATAAAATCCTAAATGAAGTACCAACTTATTATTATTATTTTATGTCGATAGTTAATTTCGTTTTATCGAAACAACTATAAAAACTTGATCGTCAGTTAAATACCTACAAATTCAAAACTTTATACCAACATATTAATCCAAATACCTATTGTTTCAAGTATTAAATTTAATACAGATATGGATGTGTGACTGTGTAAGTATGAACGGTGTGTATTATTATTTAATATTAAAATGAAGGCCAACGTGACACAGTTGATTTTTCATTCAAAAAGGCCTTATACTGAATTGAAATTGATATTACTATATGGATATGTAATAGACGTGCCCGTTTATGCTGTACACTTATTTAGACTTAGCTATTTATTCTGATATGTAACTAACAGAGATACAGTTTATGAATATTATCTGTTTGCCTCAATAAAAGAGTATACATTTTATTTTAATTAATGATTATTTTGTTTTTTCTGCCAACTCTTTTCCTATGATATCGACAGTTATTGTGGGTATTTGAAAATTAAGAAACAAGTTAACATTTTTTTTACAGATTCTTTGTTAATAATAACATATTTATAATGACTCATCGACCTTCCAAAGATGAATCATTAATTGTTATCATAATTCAATCAGAATTATTTTACTGTAATATAAAACCGTTTAGGATTTCTCCTATATTTATTATTGTGAATTGTGATTTAAGACATCAAGACAAAGAGGCGACCGCAGTATTTAGAAACGGACGCAGATAGCGAAGGTACCTGATAAGAATTATTTTTTGAAACTTTGCTTTACTTTTTTGAGTTATAAACAAAAAACTATAGTATACTAACAATTTTTAAAGATAAAAATAAGTAAAGTTTCGTTATGTAAATTTTTGTAATTGACGATAGTTGATACATATAACATATGTACATAGGTATAAGTGAAGCTTTAAAAATTTAGACCCTCCTTAAAAAAGTTTGAAATACGCTACTGTCAAAAAATTTACCTACAACAAAACAGCCTTTTCAAAATTACAAATGTAGAAAAAATAGATAAAAGCAACGAAACTCAATTGATATAATTTTTGAATCATTATACACAAAGTTGGAATATTACTTTTTACACTTAACACCTAGTATATTTTTCTTGCTTAGGTACGACAATCAGTATACGTATCAAATGTGCAATATCAACCGTTGATTAAAATAATAATGTTTCTCGTTTAAAATAACTGACTATAGTGTTGATTAGTACAAACTAAACGCATCAAAATTAAAATGTTGAAATATTTAAGTGGAGTGAATACGCTGCTATTGATAATAATTATCAATATCCTGTGTACAGGAATACCATAATGAGTACAGAACAATTATTTATTTATATATAATTGTGAAAGAGAATCAATTATTTTGATGTGTTTGTATGTGATTTTTTTTTTAAAATCATTTTTATTTACATGTTGCACGAACAAAAAGATCAAAATACTTCATATTTATAACAGTCATCATTAAATTTTATATTTTTTATGAATATCAACCACAATCATAAATTCAGCGTCAGTTCTGAAAATGAAATTACAACTTCTAAATTGAAACAATTTAGATGAATATTATTATCATTTGAATAATAAGAGAAGATTGTGAAAAAAGTCAGGGAGTTATATTTTGTACCTTAATTGCAGTAACATTTTAAACGACTACTACTTTCGTACAGTTGGTTTATTATCATTGAAGTTTGAATCATCAAAGTTTTCAAAAAAAAATATTTTACATTATAATACAAATTTAAAAACCTCGTTCACACAACTTAAAATATTTATTCATCAAGAATTAACAGACAAACAAATTTATATTTGTCAACCAAAATGTGGTAGGTACTTCGTACGTCGGTCAAGTAAAATCGAGCACAAAAAAAAAACTAATACTGAAACACATAAATTAACCAAGAAAGTGTCCAACGAAATAATTAAAACCGACTGGCACCAAGGTCCAAATTCATTAATTATTATTATCTTAATTAATAAACCCTATATAAAATAGCCAAAATACCAATGGACTTTGGAGTGTCATTACTGATTATTCTTTAGTGTCATTATTGAATATTTTAATTGCAACTCGGATAAATATTTTAAATTTACATGCTAGCTTGTAGGTATTGCTTATAGATATTGCTTAGTTATGACTTATGATTTCGTTCAAATGTAAAATTTGGTGATGATTAAACTAAAACACACACAGTACGTGTCATGTTTTCAAATTATAGTTTTAAACTTGTTCCATATACAGATTACCTAAATGGGAAATCACGAGCAGTTTAAAATACTTACAAGTAGTAGAAAACAATAAATTGATTTATATTAATCATGTAAAAATTCACAATTTTGCTTCATAATATAGAATCAATAAATAGATATTATGAGTTTTAGGTTCCTTATTTTATGTTTGATACATTATTAGACGTTACCCTATGCACAATCGATAATACTAAAATCAATCTTAAATTTGCATAAAACCATCTGTTTAAATATAAATATAGCTAGCGCCTGGCATACACACATATGTAAACATTTTGAATATCTATAGTAATGGTGTGGTAAAACAATAAATTTTTATTTCACGACTAAGTTGTTCGAAGCAAAAGAGAATATAAATAAATTCGAATAAATAGAATTTGGTGATGTTCCGATTTTCGGCAGATAACTAAAAAATTAATCAAAAGATCAAAAAAATGTTTGAAATAAAATAGTATTTATAAACCGAAATCTAAACTTTTTTGTGGTATTCAACGTGAAGATCGGATCTGTCTAAGTGATTACAAGTGTCGAAATTTAAAGCGTTTTTCCGAGTATGATTAAAACATTTTTTTGGTTTTTCGGACATAACTCAAAAACAAAACAAAATGTCGAAAAAAGCTTCATGTAAGGTGCAATACAAGTCCGCTTTCCAAACTTTTTCATGCTACGACATTTTTCGATTAGACGCATCCCCCCCCCCCCTCTGGCCGTCAAAGTGTTCACAGAAAAAAATAAAAAAATATCATTGTATAAGAACCGTAAATTTTTCGCTACGCTCAAAATCTCAAAAAAAAAAAGGCGTTAAAAACAATATCGCCCTGCTCGCCAACTTACAATATACTAGTCAGTTGTCGGTCTATCCCCTGGTCCTGAGTCACTTGGTCTTCCGGCAACGCGTCCAACATCGCGTTAGCTCTGTCGTTGTAATTCCCCAGTACGTTCCTGTACATATTATACACTAGCTTCCGTACCCGCGGGTCGGACCTGTCCACTTTTGCAGTTTCCGTTGCGGTCGCCATCGTTGACGTGAAAAAAAAAAAAATGCCGGAAACCGCAATCGGCGTACTTTCTGAACGCGAATCGGTTAATCGCGGCGAAAAAAAAAAATGTTATACCCGACAAAAAACAAAAAAAACGAACGAGACGTGCGCGCTCGGAGACGACGCGGCGTTGAATGCGTCCGTCGCTGCGGAGATTTGTCGTCCGGCTGTTTCCAGTATGAATATTATAATAATAATATATTTTTCACCATTATTATTATTATTATAATGAACCGGTCGATCGGCGCGAGTGATAGCTGTTGGGTTTTGGCGTGTGTATGACTCACTCAACCGATTACGCGCGTACCTCCTTATGCAGAGCTTCTACATACCTACCTATATATATGCATGTGTTTAATTGATTAAAGTGAGTTTAACTGTAATTATTATGTAACTGTTATTAGAGTAGTTATAATGATATTGTTGCACGCGAGAGCTTTTCTCTTCTTTTTATCACTCGGGTGATGGAAAACATGCGCAAATTTATATATCTCACTCGCGAGATATAGCTACGTATATCTATATATTACAGTTAAACACGGCCAACCGCTATACCATACTGGGTGATCACAAACGTTAATCGTGTTACATAGTTTTTATAGTAAAGGGGAAATGTTTAAATAATGCGATGGTTTGTCCACGAACGTCCAACTTTCAAAATAAGAAATTGAATATACTAAGCTTTTTTGAATTTTTGATTATACTTTGTATTGTGGTCCAGAAACGCGGTTATCAAAATTTTCAACAATATACTGAATGTCTTAAAATGAATACGCACATAATTAAAAATGGTTATAAACAATTATTCATTGTGTTACTACTTGCTTAATTGCCCTTTTATTTATGTATTTTTTTTTGACAATAACTCTTCGAAAAATTCTTCAAAAATCAAACTATAATTGAACACGTTAATGTAATAGATAAAATTAAAACGTTAGTTTCAAAAAGCTTTGAGCCAAATTTAAAACTTTAATTTGTACAACTTGTTGAGTACTAAATTCATCGAGCTCACTTAGAAGTTTAGAGCCATAACTTTTTTAAGCAATTGAATGCTTACAAAATTAATATAAACATCAAACTACACCTTCCAAACCCATTCAAATCTGTGCCCTTAGGTACTCCACTTGCGGTTCATTACTACTTATTTTTAAAAACAATCTCAATATTATATACATATTCTATTGTTAAAAATGTTCCATGCAAAAAATTTTTTTTCACTTTTCAATGTTATTAACATGATACAAATTGAAACGGGTACAATTTAAAAACAACCCATTTATATGCCAAAAATTGAATAGGATCTCGTGCTATCGCGACATTTTAAAACACCATAAAAGAAACTCCAGCAACTTTTGTAATTTTGTATGGAATTATTGGATCGAATATATTGTATAAGAAGTCAATTGCGTACCAAAAACTCGAGTACATAAGTAATACGTTTAATTTAAATTCAAACAGTATTCACAATTCAAATACAAATTCAAAATTTCAAAAAGTAGTGCTTATTGTTGTTAAAAAAGAAATTCAAAATCATACTCAAACTCATGTACGAGTATTACACTTACAAACTTTGCAACGATTTTCGGAGCCTAATTATCAATTTGGTCTCTTTGATTCTTTAAATATTGAGGGAACTGTATAACCTGAGTTATAAATTAATATTATTTATAATACACGATAAAATCAATTTTCCAGTGCGTTAAAAATTGTATATGAAGTTGTGAAATTTTCTGACAACTGGATAATTTTTTATGTAATACCTACAAACATTTTTGAGTTCACACCGATGACCGTGAACAGTAAAAACACAACGGTGTATATTTTAATGTTATAAATAACAGAGTTGAACAACAATTTTGATGCATGACAATTTATTCCGTTTGAATGCGTCAAGATAACAATGACTCGGAATGCCATTTAAAATTTAGATGCTAAAATTACATATTACGTCGGTATTTGGTATTTTTTAATCTCGATGGTCATTTTTTTTTTTTTTTTACTTCAAGTATAAAACTGTTTTAGATAATATTCTGAACACGAACACTTAAAATTTTAATAATGTGTGGTCTCTACTCATTAATTTTAGGAAACGTTTCTAACAAACTCAATGTTTATTGACTATTCTTATATTACCAAAAACAAAGTATTTATCTGTATATACAAGACGTGCATTTATAAAATACACATTTAATTTAGTATGCATAGGAGGAAGAACTAAGAAGTAGGAATTTTAAAAATACAAGATTATATTTATAGATCAATAAAAATCTAACTAAGTCAAATTTTAAGACCAACAATCTCATCGTATCATGTATTTTTCATTTTGCATTTGTTTTCTAATTTGCCCAATAGCCAAACTTACGAGTATTATAGTGTATTATATTGTCAGAAAAAAAAACTATACCAATGTAAAGTGTACAATGGAAAAATTACTATAAAATAAGCCGATAAAATATTTAATAAAAATTACACAACCACAAAGTAGTTTTAGTGGATATGGTTTAGAATATAACAACCCAAGGGACATAACTTGAGACATACCTATAGGCTATAGCCGCTATACTTTAAGTTGAATTTCAAAAATTCAATTAAGTTTTTTTCTTATATTATACTGATTTACGGTTACTTTCATAATGAAATTTGAATACAAATAATAAATAACATGATAATCAACCCAAAACTATAACTTTCCCAAAAGTATGATCTCTATAATTCTATATAATCTTGATGCAGTAATTTTTTATGACTGCTAGGAACTATAAAAATTACACAAATATAAAACGACCATTGGCCATAATACAAATAAATATCCCGGAACCCATCATACTCATAAATCATAATACATCTAGTAAAGAAATTTGAAAAATGTTGATTAGAACCAATATATTAAGAAAATACCTAGTTATTACTTATTTTAATATCATACTTGAAAAGTAACTTAAATTTCACGTAATTTCAATACTTGTAGTACACATATTCTGATCAGTTATCCAGCGATTGATTGAAAAACATAAAATAAAATTTTCAATTATACACCTTTCATATTATATAAACCAAGTTTTGAATCAAAGTTTCGACGTAAGATATATCGGTATTTATGTGATTGTAAATGTAATCGACGTCAAACACTTTTACAAGCATAAACAATCAAATTTAATACATAGTTATTCACTGTTCATACTTTCACGAATTTGTTTCATTATACATACATATTACTCTCTCTGTTCTGTATAAAAATAAAATTTAATTAAACTTTTTTTAAAACGTAAACACAAGATAAGAAAGTATACTGCCGTATTTTACTAAGCTGTTGTGCGTTATACGTGGGTGTGGTAAAATAATGCATCAAATTAAAACGACACACTCAAACTGCTTTTGTATTAGAACACTAAATAACACGTTCCTATAATAGTTAGTAGTTCTTAATATTATATGAACTTCAAAATTAGATACCTATTTGTTTAACAATGAAAACGTGCAAGGCGTAATTTGTATAACATAAATATTTTATTTGTTTAACAGATAAAATATAAGGTGATGTATACCTACAAAAACAATCTATTATTCAAAAAGAATTTTATACAAGTCATTTTAGTGGATTATCTTTGAATTAGTAATAATCCAACATTTTTTAACCCACTGTCACAGTGTCACGGTTATAAAAGAATAATATTTACTTCATAAATTATACTTTCTACAAACCAAAAACCTATAAAATGTCGGTACATAGTTGGTTAAAATATAGTTATGATGAGTAATAAAAAAATCAAATAAAAACAATATTTAGTAGGTACTTGACTTGAAATTAATAACCTTATAGTAAATATGATTTTTTGTACAAGTAATCAAGTAAATCATAGTAGACTACATATTTTAATTTTTAATAAACTCGCAAACCAGAGAATTTAGACTTCAATACGGTTTCACACTTTTACAGACAATATTTATTATTCGTGTCATCGTGATTGTTCATCGTGTCACAAATACATTATGATATACAACTCCATAGTCCATAGTATGTTGAATTATTTTTGACAAATAGTTTCAATTTAGACACAAATTAATTTAATGTATAGTATAAATGTTACTTAGAATAACCGCAGAGAGAAGTCAAGACGCATAATTTTTCAATGCATAATCACGCTGCTTTGAAAAGTAAAGAATTCTTTAATATCTGAGAAATAAAATGTCTGACGATTGAATTTCATTTAAAATTGGGAGAAATCTTTGATAACAGCAGATACGTGAATACCTAAATTACCTACCTCAATGAGTTCAAAAATAATAAAAACATGAAGAGTATAACTATGCAAATATAATTATTAGATGTCTTTAGACTCTTAAGAATGTCAATAATACTAAATTTCTTTTTCTAACAAATCATATTTTATACGACTGATATGTTTGCAACTTATGTAGCGTATTATACTAAAGCCTAAAATTCGAACAAAATTAATAACATTTTTCCGATAACTATGGTGAATTTTATTTTTTTATTGACTTTACTAAAATTGTATCGATGTTTTAGTTTTGGTTTTCCGAGCAGTAAATTATGGTCGATAGACACAACACCTGTTTCAGTTGGTTATAATATCGTGATGCGATCTTATCCACGCGATTGGAGTGGTATAAAAATCACCAGCACTCAATAGCCGACAGCGGAGAAGTTTCATCGATCGATCAGAAATTATATTTAACAGAATGAAAAAAAAAAAACAATCGACAACACAACAGACGGTATAACTGAAAAATTAAATAAAACATTTAAAACGCCGCGATAAACGATAAATTCTAACGAAACCGAAATGACATAAACCTGTTTTTAGTAGATACAATATATATATATAGTGTATACTACACGCAGTACCTACATCTCCCAAGTTCCAGCCGGTCCAGAGCAGGCGAGCATTAGAATGTATACGCGCTGGAATGTGTGATGTGAGAAGGTCATGCATATATAAGCACCCGAGTAACACACGTATAATACAATAACTTATTGTTACGACTTACGTGACTATGACTCATCGGGACATTTTTTTTTTGTCATTCGCTTTTTTAAATAAAGATTATTAACTGACTAGGATCATTATTATTTCATTTATTTTTGAAAATGTATAGTTGGAAAATGGAAAACACGCATTATAAAATTTAAATGAAAATTCTAAGATTATATATTGCTCATTAGAAGATACGAATTCGGTTTCCTAATTACATAATATATAGTTGACAATTATTAGTGTATATGTATTAAAACTTTAAAAGAGATGTATCTTAGATTCTGAGCGAATTGAAGAATGTATTGTTTTTACAATGATGTTTTTTTTTCCTTCCTGTTAACACAATTTAGATCAGTACCTTTTCTGAAAGGTCTTTGGACTAAGCTGCTGATTTGAGGGGTCTCAAATTTGAAAGTTCAGAATTGAAAAAGTTACAATCAAGAAACTAAGCAGAAACTAAGGAGAAACATTAATTTCGTCAAACGTGTTTTTGACATATCGATTTAGTTTTTTGGCCATAACATCCAAAATAATGTGCGGTACAAGCTGAAACCTTTACAAAGTATTAAAATAGTTATGTTACAGGTTTGATAAATATTTCGAAAGATTTCGAAAATTTTTGAGATAAGTATAGAACTTTTAAAATCCCGAAAAAATCACCAGGACGTACCTATATACTAGACAACTGAGCTCGCTCAGAATATTTGTTTTCAAAGGCAATGATTTATCGTTGCTTTCAGAAATTAAATATGCGTTTAAACCACAACTTCTAAACTAATGACCCACCCAAGGCGTAGTCGCTACACCGTCAAACTACCCACGTGATCTAAAGTGATCCCGGCTTTTTTTTTTTTTATTAGCCCCCCCCCCCTGAAAAATATTTCTGCGGGCGGCCATTATACTTCCTCAGATAAAAATCAAAAGTTTAACGATATTGACTAAATTAAAATAATTTTAAGTAAAAACATAATTTTAACTAGCAATTCTCTAAGCAAATTCACCTAGCATTTTAAAAATACAATATACAAATGCGTTATAGTGAGAATTGAGATTTTTAAATTCCCATCATCTTATATCTATATGCATTTGTAAACTTAAAATGTTCGTAAATTGATTTTAAAACGTTAAGTTTTTAGTAATTTTAAGTTATATCATTGCGTTTTATTTTTAATTGCAATATGTAATCAATTTTTGTTTTAAGCATCAGATTTCAACAATTTTATTGTAAATAAAATTAAAGAAACTTGGCACTACCACACAAACGAACTGAGTATAGATATTGTAAAAATAGAACTGGACTATTATAATAACAATTTATACAGACATACACTTGCGATTGAATCGTTATGCCGTGTATGTGTAAATAAATGATATGATTTTAATTAAAACGAAACATATTTTACTACTTAAATTATAAATACAAATCAACAAATTTCTATACAGATTATAGACATAGGTAGTAAGTGCCTATATAATGTAATAAATCTACAATTTAAATGTAAAAACGTCAAAATTATTACTATCACAAAATAATTGTAATTAGTATGATCATTGATATAATTATTGAAAATTATGATAGCCAAACGAGAGCAAGTTAAAAAAAACAACGCACGTGTATCAAATTGTATCGGTGAAAATTAAACTGAAGTCATGCAAAAGCATATTATATATGGTACACATAAATATAAAATACACTTTACATTACAAACATACAATGAGAATTGAGTTAGATAATTTTTTATAAAAAATTAAAAGTTTAACTTACAAAACTCTCAAAGCGAACGCACAAAATCACGTGAAAAATATTACTATTAGTAATTTGTTTACAATCATATGATCATTTTAAGTTAAGCACTAGAGTAATTATTAAATATAATAAATTTCGTATGAAAAAAAAAAAAAACCAAACTTTATAAGTACCTCCAGGGAACAGAAACTTCTAAACTCATGTCTAATAGCACAAACAAGATGTTTAAACTGAATTAGCACTGAACTGCATACTCTTTCTTCTGAGTTCTGATTCTTTTTTTAATTTCAATAAAAATGACTAATCTTGCAACTGGACATTAAAGATAGCTAAAATGGACCACCACTGCCATTACCACCACCACCACGCGGTTTTGTATTTAAAAGTGTTATTTTTAACATATTCATTTTGGCCCTGGATCATAGTTTTTGCAACGCTATTTTCGTGCAGCAAACGCAAGACAGTTTGTTCATACATAATTGTTACTCAATATACGTATCTATATATATACATATAATTAGAAAAAAAAATAAAAATATTTTATCAAAATTAAAAAAAAACTTCGCCAATTATGTTTTACATAAAATAATACTACATATATAAATTTTTTTTTTAAATTAATGTATACTGGGTATATTTTAAGTAAAAATATATATAAATTAGTTATACATACATAACTATACACATATTCTGGGGCTATTCCAAAAAGCAAAACAACTGTCGATAAAAATACTACCTCAATTATATAAATGTAATAAAATTTTAAGTACGTGATCCCTGTATGGGTACTATAATCGTATAATATACTGTAATCGCGAGTATTGGTGACCAGTGTAGACCACTGACCACTTTGCAAGCACATTTATATATGATATAAAATAATGTATACAAATTTAACTTTAAAAAATAAATGAGTGGCGTGGTTTAAAAACTAATGGTTTAGCGACGGCATAATGTTAATTGTGTTGCACGTTAATTATTACTGCGGTTTGTATACCGACAAAATCTGTCACGAATAAAACTGCAAACTTTGGGAGACGCAAATTAACCGAGTACGAAAACATCCATAGAATTACTGTTCATATTTACCTACGTGATTCCGTTAAAACGCACGAAAAATTAAAGAAATGTATGAAATTTAAAGCTCAAGGTATCTACGCATTATGAATGCCAATATGAACATCATAACACGTGTTTTTTTTAACGTATATAAGCGCGTTATTATGAATATAACCGTACATTTGTATCAAAACGGAGGATAATTAATTAAACGAAAGGAATAACGTAAACGGAATAATCGTTCACAAACCGCGAGGGAAAAACTGAGATCGAAGCGTTGATTTTTTTCTCTAACTGTTACTCGTACATCATAGGAATTTAAATGGTTTTTTATTTCAACATAACGATCAATCTGTATTATAATGCGATATTAAGGATTCTGTATACTGATTTGAATTCATCATGACGTCTACTTTTGATCCTACACACGAGACACTTTTTCGATTTCATCTTCTATAAATTGTTGCAAGTCAAATTTAAAAAAAAGCCGGGATCGGTCTAGGTCGCGTGGATAGTTTGACGGGGTAGCGACTACGCTTTGGGTGGGTCACTAATTTAAAAGTTGTGGTTTAAACGCATTATTTTTTACCTGAAAGCAACGATAAATCATATAATTCCTTCTAAATGACATATATAGATTTCAAGTTGAACGGAGTATCTAATTTAAAAAATTTGGCCGTTTTCGTATTTTGCTCCTAACTCCAAAAATAATAAAAATTTCAACAAACGCTTCAATTAAAGTACCATCCCGGATCAATTATCTATCTTTGAGGTATCAAATGTTAAAATCGGAGCATTCTTTCTACTTGAAAAAGTGATCACAGAAAGAAAAAAACTAAATCGACGTGTAAAAAACACGTTTCTCGTAATTATTTGTCCCCCCTCCTCATAAGAAACGCACGGTCGCCCAAAATAACAAAAATTTCAAAGTTCCATAACTCCCTCAAAAATGATCGAAATCGATTGAATTTTCAACGGTAAACTCATAGAGCCCATCTAAGACATTAATTGCCTACCAAAAAAGGAGGACGTAGGTACAATACTGTTTAGATGAATAGTGTTTTACGTATTAATACTGAAATTGCAATTATTTTGCGAGCTACATCAGCGAACCTAATAGGTATTCAAACAAATTAAACCAATACGACGTCTTTCGTTCAGGATTTAAAATTATCAGGCGCAAGGTACGTTTTTCAACATTGTTTTTTAATCTAATCACATATTTGAAAAGCTTAAACTTACTGTTCGTGGTTACTGGAACTGTTGTATATTTTATTGAATTCTTCATCAACTTTTGACCCCGGAGACAAGTCCGGCAATTCCATATGCAAATAATTTCTCTCCAGTAACACGTTACTGAAAGTCACCTGTACACAAAATCATACGATTCATTAACAACTTTGATTGCACGCGGTAACCGATCGTGTTTTTGTGTAATTAACAATAATAATACGCGCGGACGTCACCTTTTTCCTCGGCGAAAACACCGATCCGGTCTTACACGACTCGGCCGTTTTGGGATAGAACGCCACGCTCGCCGGCCGCACTGGACTCGGCGTGTGACCGCGAGCGCTCAAGTCTTCCATCGAGCATTTCTCCATCTTTTTCCAAAAACTCTTGCAATCGGCTCCGCCGCCCACGGCCGCCGTCCCGTTGCAGACGGCCGCCGCTTCCGGGTCGCGTTTCCAGAACTGCGGCGAACTCGACCGGCTCCGGAGTCGCACGGGTTCGCCGTCTATTTGCAGCGAGCTCCTGCGCGGCCTGAAGTTGGAGAAGTCGGACCCGCCGTGCTGCAAGCGCTGGTCGACGACCGCCGGTGCGGGTGGTGCGGGTTCAGCGTCGTCGTCGTCGTCGTCCCGCGGCCCCGCGGACGGCGCCACGTTTTCTGCGGCGTCGCCGCGAACAAACCGCGGTAGCCGGCCGGGCGTCGTCGTGTCGGTTTCCGCGGCGGCGGCGGCGGCGGTTCGCGGTTTCGGGAAGGCAAAGTTCTGAAACGCTTTGCAGCTCGACGACCGTTTGGGCGGCACGACATTTTCGCCCCGCCGTTTCAGCACCAGCAGTTCGATACAGTTGCTCGGCCTCCGCAGGAAACTGATCGCCTGAGATTCGGTCAACGAGTAACAGTCTATTCCGTCTATCTCCAGGATTCGATCGCCGACGGTCAAATAGTTACAAGCCAACGTGCCGTTTTGTACCTGAATCGTTTCAAAAACAAAAAACAAAAGAATAAAGTTATTAAATGAAAAAAAAATATGCTAACATTTTTTTGTTGGAGTCGTCCAACATAATGCAGTTAATTATTTTCAATTATGTTGTTATAATGAAAAGGTATGAGGAACGGACAAATTGAGTATCCGCAATTGTAGAATAACAATAAGTAGGTACTTCAAAGTTTCAAGGAATGTGGTTTTTTTCACATGTTACATGTTCACAAATTCAGTTCGATTGTATTTCTTGTACATTTGTAACCGTGATACTAGATAGGTTACGCATTAATTTTAACACGGACAGAATACGAATCCTTGTAAAATTGTGACAAACAGCAAATTTTTACTAGGGGCAAATGCTTAATTTTAAGAGCTAATAAGTACTCTTTTTCCTTTCGAAATTCTACAATAATGGGTGAAGAACCAACACATAGACCGTGGAATTTTTTACTAAACAACCCCAAAACCACTATTATATCTCTACTCGTCAGTTATACTACGCCGGGCAGAGGCGATCGCAGGAAAACATTTCGGAGGAGGTTTTTGAAAAAAATCTAACAAAATTATCAAATTTGGTTTATTTTAATTTTGAAATGTGTATACTACACAAATTTGAAAGTATTTTGTGTTTCGGGAGGCGTTTGAACCCCAAAAAACCCTCCCCCCCCTGATACCAGGGAAAAAAACGAAGAGAGAAAGATAGAATTCGAATCGAACCGATGCGTATATGTATATAGGCAGGTACTTACGTTTTTCACGGCCAACGGCCGCCAGCTGTCCCTTCCTCCGCACACTTGGAAACCCCACGAAGTGTATAGGTCGTTCTTCTTGAACGCGATATTCAACAACTGCGCCATGGATTCGTCGCGACAAATTGTTATTTTAACAATATCAAATGCTTTTTTATGTATTAAACATTACTGACACAATATTAATAGGTAACGCGGCACTCTGAAAATGCACGTGTAATATATTTTATTAGGCACCACGTTCGGGCGGCCGAGCGGCATTTGACCGCGTGTCCTAGTTGTTGTACATGCCAACAAAGGACGCCCGTCCGATCGGCGTTCGTTCGTAATTAAACTGTTGACCGGAAATACGATACGTATCATAATCTTTGGACACGTTGTTGTCATTAACACGTATTGCTTGTCCGTTCGGTAACGAATCGCAGAAAAAAAAAAAAACAGACGTCGTTATTAATTATCATGCTAATTACGTTTTAATGAAAATAATATAATGCAGTCACGATTGATTTTTCTCCACACATCTAATAAGTCCAAACTCTGGTGGCATTTTACGGGGGGGACGGACTCGTCAACAGTGATCACTTGGAAATTTTTCGACGAGTCTAAGCGACCGGGGGGGGGGGGGGGGGGTCTTAGCCGGAACACTATACAGATTTTTGAGCCACGGGGTCGTGTTCGGGCCAAGCCGCGAATGTCCTGGATAGTGATTTTTAACGATAAAAAAACGTTTTTGTAAAAAAAAAATTAAGTGCCTAACATTTTTCATTCTAATAGTATTATTGGATATAGATACCGTTATATGCATTAGGTTTAGCCAATATTTTTTAATGAAATATAAGTGAGTACAACGTAATATAAGTTCGTAGAATGAGAACAATTAATGAGGGGGAGGGGGGGCTTTATGATGAGGACCGTGAATGAAAAAACAAACTTGATTTAACGGAAGGAACCATATAGTTATTATACAACTACTTATCTTCAACTAGACAGCGTGTATTAATTTTTCATAGAACTTTTGTAAGATCGACACAATTTAAATTGTATTTTATGATAAACATAAACATTTGAACACAGGTACTTATACTTCAATATTAAAGAGGACAGTCAACTAAAAATCAAAATGTCCACACATCTCTTTAACAAGCACTTACTTTACACTTACATACTCGACACTTTCTTTCATTATTTTTATCGCGTGATTTATAAAATATTGATTAACAAAAGACATGGTTTCTCTAGTACCTACCTAATTATTGTTTCGCAAAATTGTTTGGGTGGTTATACGATGAATTGATGGTAGAGAGGTAGTGTGAAATAAGTAGAAAAGCATTTTATAGTACCTAACAAGTAGGTAACTCACATAAAGTGTTAAATGTTTATAGTTATTCAATACCTATTATCGTTAATTTTACTATAACAACAATAATATTACCAAACACCGGCGCACGTTTTTAGGGGAACTAAACCACTAAAAATAACGCGAGTTTCATAAGAGTAGTAGAGTAGTAGAGTATTTGGAAAAAAAAAGTTTAATGTTTTGGGTGGGCCAAAAAAGAACTAACCAAACTGATAATTTCCACTAATACTTACACTTGAACTGACTTTCCTCCCCAAAAACAAACAATAATCTATCAATTTTGGATTGCATAAATGATAAAGTTGGTTCCTACTTAGCAATTAGTATTATCAACGCGTTATTTGTCTTTTATTTAATGTAAATAATTTTTAAAACCAATAACTATACCAGTCGTTTAAAATTTAAAGGGATTTTATACAAGCAGCAATAGCATGCAAACCATAATAATATAACATTTAGGGCATTATACGGAAAATATTTCTTTTCTTATTTTACCCCTACACCATTAGAGATGTATACCACCGAAATTTCAAATCTCTAGATCCAGTGATTTAGTTTAGGCATTGGTGTGTACCATGATATAATAAACTATTTACTAAATTATTGTGTGTACTAGACACTTCCTCCATTACAGCCTATAGGTACATATATGTAATATCACGGATTAGATAAAACTTTTTTATATAATCTGTGATAATATATTGATGATTGAATTATATCAAAAAACTGATAACACTACGTTGGAGAACGATGAATTTATCCTAATCGACTCTCCCCTAATTTCTTCAAATAAAACTTGTCTTTCTACTACAACTACTCACAGAATAACACTGCCTTAAAGAAAAACATTATTTTCCATTACATTTTGGAAAGTAAAACATTTTGAAAGCATATTAGCATTGAATAGCACTATAAATTTTAATCAATGATAAGTACATGCAAAAATGTGTCATAAAATCACAGGTTTAAGTTGTAGTAAAATAATATCACATAATCACAATGGTCTAGCCGTCTAGGTCTGACACAAGTTATTTTGATGTCCAACGCAATTTCTTTTATTGTTCTTCACTAAATTTTTTAACATATTTTATTATTTTAACGCCTTTAAAAACTTTACACCTATCGCCTCATTATTGTAACTATCTTAAACAAAGTCCTAGATAAAAACTAATACTTATCATTTATCAATATATAACTTTCTATATAAGTACATAAAGTATTGTAGCAAATGGGCCTGGACAAGAGATAATACCACTCTAAAGAAAATGGTTCATCTAAAATATTTTTTGTAGTTAAATTGTACATAAATCATTAATGTTTAAAAAAATCAGTCATTTTTCATAGGTAGTATAAAACCACTAACAGTTAAATAGGTAGTAATAATCAATACAAATGTAACAAAAAATTTACAATAAATGGCTAAAAAAATTGTATATATTAGTGAATTTTTGTACAAACCAACAAAGAGACAAATAAATTAATTATTTAAAATGTATAATTTAAAACTATTACAGATCAATAACATTTATTATTTAATATTTTAAAGAGCAGAACACAATTAAACTGATTTCTACTCTATAAATTAACGATTCTAGGTTACTCCAAATGTATAAAATATAGCAATAAGTGTATAACAACAGAGTATAAATATACAATAGAATATAACAGTATTAAATAATTATAATTTTGTTCTAGAAATTACTTAAATTAAAAGTTGACAACTTTAAACTTAAAGATGAAACATTATGTTTAAACTATCGTTAAAGGGTGTAATGTTTAATAATACTTATATATTACTTATACAATATTAACGTATAGATAAACCCTTGTTTATCAAGAATAATACATTAAAATTATAATTACTCACAATAAAGTACATTAAACTAATAACATTATAATTTATAAATCTTTATTTAAAATGAAACGATTCCCCTCAGAGTGCTTTCCAGCATAACGGAACTTACGTCGGCCATATGCAGCTAGTTAATATATAAAATAAGACAGTTTTATGAAAGAATATGAAACATACAAAGGTTTAAAAAATTTGATTACAGTAGAAATACCTTTATGGTGTATTTCTTCAGATGGAGATCCAGAGAGTGGTGAGAAAATATTTGAAGTATCAGTTAAAGGATGAGATTCAGAAGATAATTTCCAATCATATCTAAGAGGTTCATTTTCAGAGCGCTAAAATTAAATTTCATAATTCATTAGTATGTTTAAAATATTATACAATATTATGTTGCATTTACCTTATTTTACTAATGTTTTAATATGTATATTAGTTACGTAGTAAGTTTAGTATGTTTTAAGATAACATCATAAAATACATTTCAAATTTAATTACGTACTAGAATATAATTAATTCAATCAATTCAAGTTCATCAAATTTGGTAAATTTTGTTAGGTATGAAAATTTGTGCTGTGGTGAGTTAAAATAAATTGCTAGCAATTATTGCTATCATAAAAATAAGCAAACAAAAATGTTAAATTGTAGGTAAATTATTCAAGCTGAAAAATCAAAATAGATTAAATTTATTATTTGAAAAATAATTTTACACAAGCACATTTTTAATAATAAGTAACTGATGTTTTTAATAATCGCGTTTTTAAATTTGCAAGTTGCAACCATTTATAATATTTGATACAATAGACATATTAGTAATAACTTACTGTTACCTACAGTTTTTGACCCTTATCAAACTCAAAAGAGCAAATTATATTTGTATACAAAACCACCAACATTTTGTTGAATGTTTAAAAAATAAAATTTTCATATAGAATACACTCATATACTTAGAATTTATTTTCATTTATTTTACGGATTATTTTTTTCCTATTAATGACTTATTAAAAAAAATTGTGTAATAGCCACCATTAACTTTTATAAGTGGTGTCTAAACTTAACTAAAATTTACCACATTTAATATACGTTTACATTACCATTTACAGTATTGCTTATATATTTAAATAGATGATTTATATTTTCTAAAATACTTAGAACTTTCACAATAGCTATCTCCATAACACCAATGTATACAATAAGAATACTTACTGGGCGTACTACTTTAGTAAATTCGCCTTTGGTTATAGCAGTATCTAGTTCTTCATTTGTAACTGGTCTTGAATCAAGAAATCTCAACTCTGGCAAGTAATACAAAACAAAATACCTAAAATCAAAATGGTATTTTACCCAATTAGAACCAGTTTCAAGCAATGAATCATTCTCCTAATCAAAATATAGTTGATATATACTACATCAAATAGAATGTATATTATAATATAATATATATTTAACAGATATATTTGATAAATAATCAGAACAACCAAAACTAAGTCACAAAATTCAACAATCACGCGTTTTTGGTAAGAAGTCTCAAGTCGCAAAAATTGTTATTTTATTTCTTTAGAGACTTTGTGTCTAAGTTGAAGCAACTACTGAAATAAATATTTATTGCTTTGTAAAATATGATTTTAAGAAAACCAAAACAATGATGCATGTAATACATAAGTGTAAATAACTTTTTTATAATAAAACAATTTGATAGCTGTGAAAACATGTCTTTTGTTAATAAGTAAATTAAATATTTGAATACATTACCTGTATCGTTTGTAATCATTTTCATCTTTTTCAAAATCTATTAGCTGAGTTGGGCATGCTTTGTTTCCAAGTAAACTGAGGAATTTTAAAGATGGCATGCTATATTTTATTTGATTTATGAAATTTTCTAAAATTGTGATCTAAATAATAATAATAATAATAATAATACTTTTAATTTTGTAATACAAATATTAAACAAAAATATTACATTGTTGTTATTCATCGAGAGTGTGTGTAAATTTGGTAAATATGGTAATATTATTTTATCATTTAAATTATTGTTATCTAAAATGAGTTCTTCTAAATCCGCAAATTGTTCTAAATGATTGAGTGTAGTCAAACAATTAAAGCTCATATCCAAAGACTTAACTTTGGATCCATACATTTTACCCAATACTTCTGGAATACATGTTACTTCTTGGCCAACATAACACAACTGAAACACAATTAATATAAGCATATTAACTATTAGCAATTGATTAAATATTTAGTATTACGTTACAATAAGTTTTATAATTATAAATTAATTAATTAACACTGATAATTGGGTGAAAATTATTTAAGTATTGTAACCTGATCAAAAATGTATAGATAACTAGTCTGTAAAATCTTTATTTTTTAATCGTTGACTACACCAATGTTTATCAGATCAATAAAAAAAAAATCAGTTATGAAGTTTTTACAACAAACAGCTAGGTATGTTAATTTTTTTTATAACTGATCATCACTCATTAACTATACAAACACACAAACTATTATAACACCTGTATGAGTTTTAATTGTTATCAAAATTAATGTTGTTTTATTTATCAAAGCTATTACACTAATAAACTAATAACATATTATACTTTTACAATGTAATTCTAGAAAGGTCAAACACCTACACACTTAAATCATATTATTAATATTACCTGAGGTTTAGACCTAGGAGAATCAGTATTAACAACATAATATAAATGAGAATATTTGCAAGATTTGCCTGGGTTTGACACTTCACTATGAATTCCTCCACCTGGACATTATAAGAAGGAAAACTCAATATCTATACCAAATAAATCAGAATAATTTTAAATACTTCTGTTTTTCATTACTTGTTAAAATATTGGTTTCTTGCATGGTAGTAATAGTCAAAGAATACGAAAATTTACATTGTCCCCGGGGAAGAAAATTTAATTTAAAGAAGTCCATTAAAACAACATGTAGGTTACATTGAAACAGGGTGACTGAGTAATTTAATTGGTTGCAAACTAAAAGGTTTCTCAAAGTCTTATTAAATGTGTGCATGAACCCACCCAAGTGTAAATAATTTGAACTTCTATAATTATAATACATCATACATTAAAACACAAAAAAAAAAAAAATCAATAAACCAAATAACAATAAAAAATAAACATCAAAGTTAGGTAATTTATAAATACCCAATGTACAAGTGTAGTACAAGATGGTAAGGGCTTTTTTAATTTTCAACAACAAAAAATTACCTAATAACAAAATAATAATTGCTATATTGCTATATAGCATGCTATATTTTACTTCAACATATTACTTGTGTATGCAGTTTATTTTTATAGAATTTAAAAATCAAAAATTATATTAATGATATTAGAACTAGCTTATAGAAAAATGAAAACTTATAGTTTTGTTCTTGATGTCCATATGACAGGTGGGTATCACAAATAAAATAAGTTTTTATTACATGGCTTAAGGTAAATTAAAAATTTATTTTCTTTAACTAGGTACAATGTAATGGATAATAAATAAGTACCTACCTAATAATATAAATTAATAATTTTAAATTGTTTTATATTTATACATTGTGTCTTATATTTTATAATAATAAAAAAATGTACCTATAGTATAAATGGTAAATTACATGAAATGTATTATAAAGTATCCATATCTCACAAAAAAGTTCTCAGAAGATAGATATTTTTTTGACATCCGTGAACATTATGTTTAGTGATGATTAATATTTTATGATTATGTATTTATTTTTTGACTTTTTGTTTGTTACCCAGGTTTATTTTATGACTAGGATTTTTACAAAACGTACCCACGCACAAAGGGTGACTCTTGAAACATGAGTACCTCATTATTAAACATCATAATTTTTGTCACATAAGGGGAGTTTTGATTTACCCAACTCCATGGTGGGTATGCCACAGCGTTAGGCTACAAGTAAAATATTTTTCCCAGATTGTTCCTAGTCTATATCTATGTACTAATGCACATTGCACATACATGTTTAATTTTCAGAAACACAATATTATTCATAAGTATAATTAAACGAGTTTCTAACAAAAAAAACTAAATTATTATAATTTTTGCTACTTTTTTCTAAATAGAAAATAGGTACCTAATGCATGAAGTTGAATAGTGTATAATCTTGTTGATTTCAGATAGCGTGTTATTTGCATTATATTAAAGTCCCAATGAAAATTAAATGTTATGGGAGGTAAACATAGATTTTTATTTATAATAATATGAGTAGAGAACTATAGTATATGTAGCCCATAAGTACAGGCATGTACAAATTTTAAAAATAATACTTAATGGAATTAGATTTATATATCTAATTATAAGTTAAATTTTACACCTCACTCTCAGGTACCTCCTACCTAATAAAACTGGAATTTGTTGAATGAATTATTGTATTACCTATATTAAAAAGGCCGCTTACATTTCTTTTTATGAAATAAGTTGAATCTTATATATCATTACAAACTACAGTATGTAGAAACTCCATTCATGTTTGTAAGTACCTGTGACTTTAAATATTTGACAGTGAACATATCTGATAACTAAAAATATTAAAGTTAATTTTCCTATTTGTTTCAAAAGATATGTGCACATGGCATTATGAAATGACTTTTAGTACCAAAAATGTGTTTTTTTGCAAATAAATATCAACTAAAACTAAAACTGAACCGAATAAAACCGATAGTTAGGTAGGTACTAGATTGATTACTATACCCTGTTGTTTTGAAAATTAATTTTCCGTGAATCTGAGGTGATGTTCTTTTGACTCATGACGCAGAAGCAATATGCTCTAACACAGTTGAATGCTAGAACTTAACTTTGAAAGGTCTAAACATGTGTAGGTACTACTCATAATTAGTACAGAACGCGGAGAGAATGAGAACAAATTTTAAAAAACGCAGTTCATCACAAACTACTTATCAGCATAAGTAATTAGAAATCCACTAATTTAGAAGAAATAGGTGGTAAATTAAAATTAATAATAATAGTAACCATATAAAGCCAATTGTTGTCAGTAGAAATTCATTTTACTATGCTTCTTATCACATTAATTTTTTTTTATAAGTATAGTTTATATTGTGATTACATAATAGATCATATTCAAGGTTAGTAATATCACAGATTATATATAAAACTATATTTATATAATCTATGGTAAAATCACAGAACTCTATGGTAATATCATTGATTTTATAATATACCTTATTACGTATATTATAAATCAATGGTAATATTCTGACCGTGGTTAGTAGCATAAATAATGATAATTAAGAGACCTCTAGTCTTCATGGTTATAGTATATTTATCATGAAGACTAGAGAATCTCTAGTCTTCATGATATTTACTATATACCATAGAACACTAACTATATACTATTGTCGTTTATAACCTTATAACGATGAAGAAAATACTTATTATTAAATAATTATTATAATTAATTATTTATTTTATAAATATTGTGTACTTTCTACATCGTGACTTTATAATTATTACTAAAACAAAATCATAGCAGTTAGCACAGAATAATGGTCAAATTATTCGATCGAAAAAAAATGATATTTGTTAACAATTCCAAAGATTCTATTATCTTCTAAAAAATTAAATGGGTAGGTAATTGGACTAATGTGACCTTGCAGTATTATTGCCACACAAGAATAATTGCGCGTAGGTTCCTATATTGAATTTATTATTTACATTAGGTATCTAATTGTTTTTTTTTTTTTTTTAAAGGGATAATGTCTTAAAACATAATTTATTTTAAGCCGAAATGGTTAAGCACAGAAGTACCCAGTATTTAGGTAATCTTATTATTGCTGTAAATAAGGGGATAAAATGTGTTTTGTTTTTTTCCCTAAACTGGCAAGTGGCAACTACAGTCTGTTGAAATATTTCACATAAGTGGCTATAACAAATATTTTTGCACTACAAATATTAATTAAGATAGGTAAGATGTTACCTAAATAGGTTGTTAAAATAGATACAACACTATTATCATAGACATGCTAATTCTATAATCTATTCTAAATAATTAAGTGATTGTTTTTTTTTTTTTTTTTTTTTTTTATTTTATAATATGTAAAATTAAATGTACAATTCACCAGTATAGTGCGTGTTTCTACTTTCTTGTTAGTTAAACTCATTTATTACATTGGACCCATATAACTTATCTAGAACAGTCGTAGTTAAAATTAAAAAAAGTTATTTGTGCCCCCAAATCTTTGGATTGCTTCCCTAACAACGTGGTCAATAACGGCTAATACAAAAAACTAAAAAAAATTTAATACATCATGTAGACATGACGTACACACAACATTTTAGTTTTAAAATAGTTATATTGTTTTCATTGCGATTTACGATTAGCTAGATACTTTGGCGTTTTAATCAACGACTTTATAGTTCAAAGAATTTTGAACTTTGACAAAGTTTATTGCAATATTACACTAATTAGGTATATATTTTTTTTTTTTTTTGCAAAGGGTCGTCTGGTTGATAGTAAATTCAAAAACGGGACTCGAGTGTATTCTTAGAACGAACTGCGATAATAATCAAACCATGGAACATAAAAAAAATAGAACGTCCCGCGATCGCCATGACGTCGCGCGACTAAAATTAAATCAATACTCCGGATGTGCGCCGCGGCTCGCTGCACAGCGCACTTGCGTAGCAAGCAGTAAGTTTAAGTAACCGCATAACTCCGTTCACCAAAATCGTTTCTTTTTTTTATTTTTGAATACGCTAAGAACACCGAGATGTCATGCCGTTAACCATGACCGGACGATCGCGTGAATGGCGGCTACCGACAGCGAGGATGGAAGCCTTTTCGACCTGGACACGGTGCGGTCGCTGCACCGGACGGTAATAGCGCTGCGGACGGCACTCGAGCGGTCCAAAGCCGAGCTCGAAGTGATCAGGAAGTCGCGCGACGACGGAATGGACGACAGAAAGGTATGGCGAAGACGTTAGACGTTTGTAAAAATAAAGTGTAAAATCTATTATCCAGCTTTATTTTAGGGCTGTATAATACTACAAAAAAATGTACCCTTGGGTTCAAGTTCTGAAAAGTTGTCTACCTATTCTGAACAGTTTTCGTTCAATATTATTAGTATTATTTATTTGTAAAAAAAAAAAATGAGATTTTTCCTTTCGTGACAAATTTATTTGACTGCCATTGCCCCGAGTTGCTTAAACATTAAAGAGTATATAATTTTTGGTTTTGATTTTACCAAATACCGATTGCAATCGTCCGTTTTTTTTTTTTTTTTTTTTTTTTCCGTTAATTGGCTTGTTAAGATAAAATAAATATTTTTTTCATTTTGTGCTATTATTTATTTTTTTATTATTGCGCTACTACCTATTTGTAATCTAATATACAACACAATATCGTAGATTTTTTTTTTTTTAAGAGGGGTTTTTACTTTTTTAGAAAACATTGTATGAAAAGCCAAAACAATTAGAATAAAATAGTGTACATTCGTTTTTTCAAATGAAGCATTCATGTGAAGTTCATGTGAGCTGGAAGGGTGGAGGTTGCACTCAAGCCCCCTGTAAATTTCCCTGATTAGATACAAACATTGTCAACATTCGTTCATCAATGATAAATTTTGAAGATATGTATTAAATATTACATCAAACTCATTATTCTAAATATTTAATTTTTTTTCAATTGTATGCTTTGTTTAGGTTGTGTGTCAAAATTCTGAAGAAACAGACGAGATCGAGTTAATCTTCACCACAGATGACACTACTAATGTGTCACCCAACGAAGATCTTGTTTCTATAGATAAAGTAGTTTTAGAAACAGACATATCAAAGTGTGGAGCCAAAGACATGCCAAATTCCAAATATCTCAGTCCTTTACGGCCCATTTTAAAGGACATAACGCTAAATACACAGGAAGTTGAAGCACAAACAGATATCACAGCTTTACCTTTACAATGGCGTTCAGAAGGGTTTTTAGTTAACCAAGTCAAGACTTCATCACCAAATACAACATTGCCTTCAAAATTTATTGTGCCAGTTGATAAAAATACACGAAAACAATGTTTGCGTGTATCCAAAAAAACTACAGAATCAAGAAGAGTCATGTTGTCTGATATAAATTTTACAAGTATGGTGCCAGAATTGTCACGGAGTGTAGATCATTTGTGTCGGCAACCTGGACCTCTTACTCGAGAACCGTCAAGATCTAAGTAATTGAGACATTTTACATTTATGTGTTAACCTCCATGATATTTAAATCTTTGATTTTTTGATTTATTTTTACAGATTTCCACGAAGTCCCGGTTATTTTTCAGTTGGTTCTTCATCTTCTAAGTATGATTTTGGTTCAGTGTTTTCTGTACACTCGTCATGTTATCGATGTCAAGTTAGACCATCGGTTATGTCTTTGGAAGCACGACACAATGCTTCGTGGTCTTCAGTACCATCATCACCTACAAAATGCCGAAGATCAGCTAGTGTTCCATGTGAACCTTGTGCATCCTTACAAGATGTTAAATACTTGTCTACTGCTACATTAAAGGCTGAAGATGATATACCAAAAAGAATCAAAAACAGAGTATCATTTAAGGGTCAGATTTTTACCAATATTTAGAATTAAGTTAATGCATACAAAAAGTTAATGTGTAAAATAATTTAGAATCAGGGAAAGTACGTTTATCAATGCCAGATTTAAGAAAGTCAGGAGGAGATTCGACTGATTCACTTATTGAAGAATCTGAATCTATTGTACAAAATGCAATAGATAGTCTCGTTACTGGATGTTCAACTGATATTAAGGGCTGCAAAAATCACAGACGTTATTCAGAACCATATCATTATAATTTAGGTTAGAAAACAATTTTGTTACTAGTGATGGCAAGCTAAACAACTGTATTTTAGATTGAAATTAATAACACAATTTTCACAAGTCAAATGAATGTTCTCTGTACTCTATGCATTTATTTCGTTATTTTTCTAAATTAGTTAGTGAACTAGATTACCATCTAATAGCAATTTATAATGTTTTAGTTATTAATTATTAAAGATTTAATTACCTGTTATAATTTAGCAATCAGCATTAATTCTTAAATCATTATAAGATATAGTAAATAAATTGATAAGTTAAACACTATCTTATTAACTCCAAAATATTATTATTAACAAATTGATATTTAAAATGTTTTTATTTATAATCAATAAAAATACAATTTTAAATTAAATAACATAGAATTTTTTATTTGGAAGAAAATGGGAACATTTTTTTTTGTAATGAAAAAACTAATAATCAAGTGAATTTTGAGCAATAGAAAGAGAATCATTAAAATGTTACTCAATTTATTTATTGAAAAGTATTTAGAATAATTAATACAAAACCATGTTTTACTAATGTAAGAATAATTAACAAATTTGATATCAAACATTTTTAGAATGTTGTTCATTACCAGTGCGTGGCAAGCCATATTTACCTAAATCTATTTATGATCTCCAATTGAACTCTTACATCAAAGTTATTACAAACTTTGGTAAAGTAGTTGGAGGAAAACTACGATATATTGGCCATGTTGCTACAATGCCAGAGCCACTGGTTGGAGTACAATTTGAACGTAAAATTGGGGATTGTGATGGGTCAATAAATGGGATCAGATATTTTGAGTGGTAAGTCCATTTAATAGGTTTGTAGTCGATTTTTTAAATAATTATTGTAATTTATATTTTTTAGTGGCATTAACAATGGACAATTTGTTCCATTTCAGAAAGTTGTTATGGCCTGGAGAGATATTTGAATATGAATAGAAAAATGTTATTTTACTTTGGAAAATAAATATTAAACTGTTTCTTGTTATGAGAGTGCACTATAATCAAAATATGTATCTTAATATATCTTTGATAGATAAAATTTATTGTAAACATTAATTAATAGTTATAATTATAACATAATGTTTAAATTTTGAAATACTTTATCAACACAAATACAATTCATATGATACAGACAAATTATACTTGCCAGTGGATTTAATCTGTTTATTTTGAACAGCAAAAATTTAAAAATACAACATTCTAAGGTCTATAATTATTTTAATTTGCTTGCATAGAAAGACGCGGAATTTATGCAAAACTGTTATTTATCTTTTTCCTTTACACTCTACTTTCATAATATTTTGATTCTTTTTGTTTCCGGACTGCCTGTATGCATTTGGCCATAGTAGGTGATGATCTACTGATGGAATCAGTCATATAGAAGTCTTCTAAAGCAATCTGTTTAACATTTATTGGCGTACTAGCTGACTGTGATGATAAATCCTAGAATAACAAAAATAATGTAGTAAAATCAAATAAAATATCAAATTGAGGTTTTTATTACTTTTGATAAATCTGATGCTTGTGCCAAAAAGTTTGCCTGTTCAAGATCTCCGTATCTAGTCATACTAGGACAAACATCAGTTAAACGGTCCCGAACTTCATTTAAAGTGTCGTATGGAAGTTTTACATTGACAAACTAGTTAACATATACAAATAAAGCCAATTATAAATTTTTATTTTACAAAAAAATTTAAGAAATAAAACAAACTTCAGAAATTGCTCTGATTATTTTCCAGTCAGAACGCGCCATTCCAGGTGGTTGAACAGCCATTAGTGTTTGTTGAGCACGACCTTCAGTATTTACGTAAGTTGCTTGTTTTTCAGTGTATGCTGCTCCTGGAAGTACAATATCAGCAATTGCAGCTCCAGCATCTCCGTGATGTCCTAAATAGTTAAAAAGTCTAGTTTTAGTTGATAGCTTTTTGACCGGAGCTATTCATAGTATTTTTAAGTTGTAATAAATTTATTTTGTTATTCATACAACTCCTAATGAACAGAGAAGATACATTAATCAAGTAAAAACTAAACAATTTAACTAAAATACTTTTCATTATATGCAGTCTATTGTTTAGTTATTGTATATGATTAACAGAATCAAAACAACTATTAGACTATAAGCAATGATACTAAATAATTAATAAATAAATGTTTGATTTGGAATGAAAATAGGCCTCAGTTGAATAAATAGTTGAATATATCTGTATTACTGTGTACAGCTGTACTATACCATTAAGAGTACCAAAATAAAAGGAGTACACTGAAATATTTTTTTAAATATAATGGGGAATCAGCCCCTTCCATGTACTACCCTAAGTCAAGTACGGGTTGACTGATTACCTTGATAAATAATTGTGGTTCCAGCAGGCTTGTTCTTTGTTACTGCTTCACTGTCAGCTCCAAGCAAATAAAGTACTTTGGGAGCACCCAGTTTTAGGTTTGGCTTATAACCCAAGTCTAATGCAGCAACCTGTCCAGCAACTTGTTGTAATACATTCAAAATTTTCCATCCTTTGTCAGCCTTAAAATTTTTCAAATTTTATAATTATTAGTTAATAAAAAATAAATACACGCATAAATCTTAGGAATTACATTTTTAGACAGCTCTTGAGAAAGTTGTTGAGCTTGGGCCAAAAGTATTGCGCCGTCTTGTCGTTCAAACTGTTGGGCACCCACAATTATCACTGGTCGCTTGGCTTTAGAAAGTTTAGCAAAGAATGCATGCCTCTTTTCTGCTAAATCCTTAAGAGTTGATGGGGATTCTCCTAAATACTAGTTAAATCAAATAAATCAAATTAGATTAAAACCAATAGAAACATGAAATTAAATTTACTTCATAATTGTAAGACAAGTCAACTTTAGGTCCTATTAATGCAATATCAAGTTCATTATGCACGTATGCTTTACGAATACGTGTATTTAACAAAGGTGCTTCATAACGTGGATTAGTGCCAACCAAAAGCACTAAATCAGCTTGTTCAAATCCTACAAATAAATCATATTTATTTAATTTATTATTTTAATCTTAACAAGATAATAGGCCCCACTGAACAGGCTCGTGTAATAATATAAAACAATTTTATTATAGTTTTCATGAATAAACATACCAGCAATGCTGCTGTTCAAAAGGTATGAAGATCTTAAGTCAGTACCAGAACCAGCCACGGGGAAAGGATCTTCTGTATATAACTCTTCACTTCCCAATCTGTTAAGCAAATCTTTTAAAGCTATCAAGGACTCTGCATCTGATAAACCGCCACTTACACCCACAATCTAAAATTATTAGAACCCATTAATAGCAGTTCAACTAATCTATATAATTCTTACATTTCCATTGGCATTAATTAAAGCTCTAGAAGTTGCTACTAGCGCATCTTCCCATTCAACTGACACTAAATTTCCTTGGTTATTTTTTACTAATGGAGTAACTAATCGTTGGCGTTTTAGTCCATCATATGAAAATCGAGATTTATCTGACAACCATTCTTCATTAATATCCTAATTAAAAGAATTTAATCAGCAATTAAATTAGGGAACAATATATATATAGTTAATGAAAATCAATAAATAATTTGTTCTTAATTACTTCATTTAATCGTGGTAAAATCCTCATTACATCACCGGTTCTAGTAGACACAACAATATTACTGCCCAATGCATCTAAAACGTCTATACTATCAGTTTTTCGAGTTTCCCAAGGACGAGCAGTAAATGAGTAAGGTTTACTAGTTAAGGCACCAACAGGACACAAATCAATTACATTACCACTGAGTTCAGATAAGAACATTTTTTCAATATAAGTCCCCACCTTCACAATAAAAAAGAAAAGAAACAAGACTAAATATATAACAAATACATGACATAGAATCAAATTAGTAGGTATTTTAACTGTCAAAGTTAATTTGTTGTAGCAATACCTGCATATCTGAACCTCGTCCAGTAGTACCAAGATCATCAACACCAGCTACTTCTGAAGCAAAACGAATACATCTCGTACAATGTATACAACGTGTCATGATAGTTTTTACAAGAGGCCCAATATTTTTGTCTTCAACAGCTCTGAAAAAGTACTTTGAATTAATGTATATTTATGTGCATATTGAAAATAATATACCTTTTGCCACTGAAATCTATATCAACAAAACGAGATCTATCACTGCCAAATGCCATACTCTGGTCTTGTAAATCACATTCACCTCCTTGATCACAAATTGGACAATCAAGGGGATGGTTCATCAGCAGAAATTCCATAACACCTTCACGAGCTTTACGTGTTAGTTCTGAATTGGTTTTTATTTTCCAACCATTCATCACTGGCATTGCACATGCAGCAACAGGCTATAATAAAAAAAAAAAAAAAAATGTATGATTATATTAAACTTTTAAGTTGAAAATAACGATGTTATTAATTAGTATAAAAAGATAAAATGTAAGTATACGCTTATATTAACAGTTTTTCTAATATCAGGTAGGTAATTACAAATTTTGATAAAAAAAATCTCACTAAGGCTAAGAAGCTTTATTTTTACTTTTTGTTATTAACTCTTTTGTGTTTCAAAAATGTATGTTCCAAAATAAATTTTTGTTAAGTTCTTGGCTAGTCCAACTGGTCTACTGTAGAGTACTTCAGTTATTGAGTTTTGTAACTATTTGTTACCATCAAAATAAACAGAAGGGCAATCATGTCACAAACTATTCATGTTATAAGCTTCCACTAAAAAACATCTTACACAGTACATGAGAACAAACACATACCTTGGGCGACCTCTCAACCTCCACTAAGCACATCCTGCAGTTTCCGGCTACGGCCAAACGTTCATGATAGCAGAATCTCGGTATTTCTACACCAGCCAGTGCGGCAGCCTGCAAAAAATCAAGCCGAAAACACATTTAACTTGGGAAGCCATGATTATACGGAAATGTTTTGTAATTTATGATAGTGTCCAAATGTTTTTGTAATAGATGAGAGTATCCTGTATTATGAGAATTTTGTCCCGGTTAGGTATAATAAATCATTGTTTTATAAAATATTCAAAATAATAATGAAGTACTAAATGTCAAGATTCATACAAAATTTATTTTTAAACATTGATAGGCTTATTTGTTTATTTGAAAAATCTTTATTTTTTGGTTTATTTACAAGATAAACTTTGAAAATGTAAAATGTATTGTATGATGAATTGTATTGTATAATGAATTTTTTGTAAAAGTACCAGTGTAATTATGCGGTTATAAATTTTTAAAAAGTAAATGTTTTAGTTTAACTATTACAGTTTTAGTATACAACGACCTTACTGCAGTTATTTATTATTCAACTAATCACTTTTCTTTACATTGTGTCATTGTTAAAAATGTTTGTTTAACCAGAGTCCAAAAACATTATTTATAAAACAAATTTTAATTAAGTGAGAATAAAAAAGTATTTTTGGTAGGCGGGTAATAACTTAAAAAGTATTTTTTGAATATAAATAAACCGTACAATACTGCTTAAGCTTAAGATTTTGGAAAAATAGGTCCCCTACATTGTTTTCTCATATTATTATTTTGAAATCAGTTAACCCTAGATTTAACGATTTGGGCGACGCGACATTACTTGTAACACCGTGGTACCGGGATCGACGTGAACTTTTTTGTCGTCTATGAACACTTCCAGTTTGGACGGCGGCGCGTTGGAGTTCTGTCGCGACTGACCTGACGAGACCGCCAAACGGATGCAGGGCGCGGTACGTTGCAGCGTCGATCGAAACATGGTTTCGCTAATAATTATAAACGGCCGTTAGGTTCTCTTTAGCAATAGTCTCGCACTCCGAACGAGTGCAAAAATGCAGCATATACGTATGAACTATGAAAAATGAAAATATTATAGTACCAAAAAACATGTAAAGAGAACACTGAGAGGAACTAAAAAATTTGTGATAGAAATCAAACCAAGTTCAAATGATAACAAGAATCATATGAGTCCAAGGTAGATAACGCACTATCGCAGAATCAGTTTCATTCATTTTGAATAGAGAAAGGATTTAAAACTTTTTTTTGTTATTAAAATCCATAAAGACTAGAGATCTTTACACTTCATGTTTAAACCATAGATTACACATATTATATATTATTCATACCATGAAGACTATGAATAGATATGATATTTAGCCATGGTCACAGATATATAAAACACAAAGTTTTATATATCTGTGGCCATGGTTTAAACTAGAGAGCCTATAATATAGTACTATCATTGATTATAAAATATGAAATATACATATAATATTTAATCAATGGTAATACATATATAGTTTATATGTTACTATATAGGTCATGAATTAAGATCTAAATTCATGATATAGGACTTATAGGCTATATAGTTTAAACTATCTCTTTTGACCAGCTATAATTTGCATTAACTAATTAATAAGTAAATAAATGTTTGTATTAATTCCACAGATATATAAAACAATAATTGTTATATATCCGTAATAATATATATCCGTGATTAATTCTTATTTCTATTGCAATTTTGTTCTATTATTAAATTGACAATAATTATACAAAATGATTATGTACTATATTTACCTATAATGCTATGTTATATTTATTAAATTATCTACCTAGTATTGTGATTTTGAATGGTCATAATATCATAAAGTCAAAAAAAATCTTACTCTATGGGTCGTATGGATCATTTCATGGAAATTATTACCTATTATTTCCTATACTATTTATCTTCAAATTTTTTAGATTTATTTATTTTTCTGTTGAACATATTTAACAAAAAATACATAAAAATGATTTAAAAAGCAACAAAATTATTATTTTAATCATGTTATGCACCGTATTATAATGTTAAATAATTAACAAACATTGGTTTGGTATACACCTAAAGAATAGAATAAAATATTTACACACATACCCCTTCATTTTATTTACCCCAATTTTATTCCGGCAAGATTTAAATGAAATTAAAAACAAAGTAATAGTATTACCATGAGTATTATTTAATAATTAATTGTTATATACTACCGGTTTCAGCCATTAGCCATGATCAGGTAACAGAAACACGAACAATTCTTTTTACAAAAATGTCAAAACAAAATTAAGTGGTGAATAGATAGGGTCCACATAAAAATCTGGAATGTGCATAAATGAATACATAGATAAATATATATATAGAACAAAGGAGAAATAAGATAATATACTAGAATTAAAACTTTTTCTGTTTATTTAATTGAAATGTTTGGTTTTTACAATTAAAGAAAAAAAAAACAATAAAAATAACTTTAAATTTGCAAAAGATATTTATAACATTTGGCCAACATGATTATAATTTTTTGTTCAGACTTCCCATGAATTATTCATGATTTAAATTGAAAGATTAAATTAAAAACATAACTTGTCATTTTGTCTCAGAAAATTTAATCTGTCATTGACGTATTTATTACTTGTGAACTATATGTTTGCAGTTTGATGTCAAATTAGTTCAAGCTCAATAAAATATTTTCAAAGCTAGTTTTTTTGGATAAAAATTTTAAATTTCTATTTTTGAACTTGACCATACAAGTCTTACAACATATTATTTTTTATGTAGTTGGTTTTGGTAACAACTTTCAAGTTAATAAAATGTTTGACATTGAAAAACTTCAAATATGTGGCATTATGCCTAATCTTTAAGAATTTCAGTATAAGATAAGTTACAAAATTTATAACAGGCTAGAGTATAGCCGCTGGACTTTCAGGTTTGGCACTATTTCTTTAATCTTTATTCACTATAAAAATTAATTTCTTCCCAAAATGTTCAGTTGTTTAGAAATTAATATTTATAAACATGTTTTTTTCTTCGAAATAAGTTTCAATGTTTTGCTCCTGAAATATTTGAAAATGCATGACTTAAAATTAAAAAATTCTAACAATAGCTTGAAAATTTTGTATTTATTTTATTGAACTCTGAATTTGTACACCAATACCATACAATAAAAAAAAAAAAAAAAAAAACGAATGCTTTTTTAATAACTTATTAATAGTTTTTGAATTTTGATCAATTAACAATAGTATAGTATATTATTATTTTATTATTTTACTAGAAATTTGTAGTTATAAGTTATAAAAATAATACATTTGTGTAAGAAAACACAGTTTATTATTTGTATTGTATAAACAAATTTCTAAGTATAGACAATAATAATAAATATACATATTATTAAATGAGATTAGAAAAAAACTAATACATTTAACTAAATATTAAAAAATATGGAATTATAGAAGCAAAAAATGTGTAAAATTGTTAAACATACATTTTCTTGATCTTAACTAAATAATTTAATAATTAGTTTCATCATTTTGGGAAATTATGCAAAATACGTTAAACACAACTTTAGATGTACAAGTTTAATTCATTATTTGAATACTTGAAATTCACAATTTTTATGAAAACATGGAATCGTGGAGCTGGGCAATGTTATTTTCTCTAGTTTGTTGATGTTTTAACTCTTCTTTGTATAATTCATACATTTCATTGTCAGTCTTTAATTCAAATTTACAAAGTGGACAAAAGTTACTCTGAAAAATAAGAAGAATAAATTATTTAGCAAAATAATGTACTGGTATGTACTAACATCTGGAGAAAAGAGTAGACACTTGACATTGACTTAAGCCTACGCTTGTGTTCTCAATTGTGCGGTACTGTACAGCACAGTTAACCTACCTATATAGGAACATATCAGAAATTAGCTATAAATTTGCAATGGCTTGTAGTTTGAGCATAGTCTTTTTAGACGTGCAGGGTCCATGGTTTGAGTCCGATCTCCGCATCAAACTCTTATATAATTTCTTGATACATTCCTGACCGGCCTACGTCAATTGCCCAAATCGGTATTTGAACTTAGTAAGAGTAACAATTTTTAATACAAATTAATAGATAGCCTAAATAGTAAATGCATTCGAAAAATAAATTAATTTAGGGCGTGACAAATTTTAATGAACATTATTGGGAATTGACAAATTTATAAAACTGTATGAATTAATTTTATAAATATTTTCTTACTTTTTCTATTAACAAAACTTAGGCTAGTAAAACTATTTTACATCTGAAATGCAGTTATTGTAATTTGTGGAAATATTGGCAAAAATTAATTATTTTAATTCAGGTTGTTTTTACATGAATTTTTCTAAAAAGTAAAAATTGTTTAAGTTAATTAAAATTTGTACACATCATTAGAGGGCATTTCAAAAAACCATTTTAGAGCTTAATATAGAATTTTTAATATTTGATTTATTGAACTCGCTCAGAATTATTTAAGTTTTCTTTTTTTTTTTAATGCAATATGTTTAAACCATACTTTTTTAAAACATCTATAGTTTACACTGCTATACTGCACCCTCTGTATACAATACTCAACAAGCAAAACACCATATTTTCATTATTATATTAATAATTGATATCAAACTAGAAAATATATAATATATTTATTATAGAGGAGTTATTACTTTTTCCAACCAAGTTTTTAGACAGTTTTCATGAAATTGATGATTACACGGCATGGTTAGTGCTTTATCTTCTAATTTATATGGCATCAAGCAGATTTGACATTGTTCTTCTGCAAAATGTAATTATTATTAGGTACCTAAGTACCTACTTAACAAAAGTATCAGAAAATACTATTTTACTAAAAAAAATTGTTTTACCTTTTTTGACTAATTCATCAATTAACGGTACTTTGAGATTTTCAATTTCTGTTTTGGATGCAGGAGGGTAAGTATTAGTGTTAAAAATAAGTCCAAATCGGGATGGATCGAAATCAACAAGGAAACGGTATGTTTCTCTTGTTAAACGTTCAATGCGATTTAATGGCAGCTCCGTTTCTTCCAAATTAAGTTCATCAAAATAGTTTGCCATGGCTACAACTTCAAAGTTCAAAGTGAATGAATTAGATGGCACACAATTGGCTAAATTTCCTAAAACTTGAGTAAAATGGCAGAGTTAAAAGAAATTTTAAAATGTATAAGCTGATAATGTTAACAAGTTTTTGTTTTTGAATAACACTTGTTAAGAGTGTTTATAATAACCACAGAAGTACAGAACGCGAGAACAGAATATATGTACTTAATGTTAAAAACAAAAAAAATGATTTTAAATGACTATAAAATGTATAATAATATGAAAATGTACTAACCTATGACAGATGTCCAAAGCTTTCAAACAAATTTTTTTATAGGTATTGGTATCAGGTAAAAACTATAATTGTAACTTATTCTTAAGCAAATATTTAAATTGTCTTATTATGCTTATTGAATATCGACACTATCTTGATCGTGATTCATGATGACAAATCACAAATACAAATCAAATAAATAAAGGAAATTGTCTAATCACTATATATACCTAATTTTTTTCCCCCATCAACGTTTAAACATATGTTTTGTTATCACTTATCAGTTATTTCTTAGTCATCTCATCTAAAATCTGAATTAATTTTGTGAAAACTGAAAAAGTTCTGTTCATTACTTTCCTACAGTATGTTTGTATGTTTTTCTGTGACTCAAGTTTAAATACTCAAAATTCGTAACTGTGATCATAGTTAAATATAAATTTATTGTTGTCATAGTCATTCACTATTTTCCTTAACTTAACAATATTACAGTATTGGTCGTTTCATTACTCTTTAAAATATGTCTGAAAATCCTCCGAAAGAAGACAATTCATTAAATGAATTGTTAGATGACGCCTTAAAAGATTTTGAAGATTCTGGAGAACAAGCAACACCATCAGCAGTATCTGAAGTCCCTACGTTGAATGCCGGGGACAGTAACTTTTTAAAGGACAGTCTTGAAGAAACAATGAAATCGATTATGAATAATGACCATGCTGAATTAGCAGCTGAACTTCAGGACTTCATGCTAGGTGATTCGGGTTCCGATTTACAAGCAGTTATCCAGGAGTCTTTGAAAAGCTTGTCAGAAGCCAAACAAAATTTAACTGAGGGAACTGATATGACTTCAATGTTTGCCAATATGGGTATTCAAAACGATGGTAACTTAGACGAAGACATGTTACCGATGTTAATGCAATTTATGCAGCCATTATTGAGCAAAGAGGTTTTGTATCCATCCATTAAGGATTTGTGTGACAAGTATCCCAAATGGCTTGAAGACCATAAACCAGTATCTGGAAAAGAAGAATTTGAACGGTAAGTTGTTTGTTAAGTTTGTCAACATCTTATTCTATTTGTAGTTTTAAGTTGTATTTAACATTTCAGGCATACAAAAATATTTGAATGCATGAAAGAAGTGAAAGATCATTTAGAAAGTCAACAAGATACCAATGACGAAGTGACTAAAACAAGAAAATTCAAAGAGCTCATGGAACTATTAAAGAAAATGCAAGAATGTGGTCAGCCGCCAGAAGAATTATTAAGGGACTTGGGCGATGGGAATACAATGCCTGACAATATGGGTCAATGTAACCTTATGTAGCACATTATTTATCTTTTAGGATATGTATTTGTATTTTTATTTTTGATTATTGAGTCTTGTATATTTATTTGTTATCAGTTTGACAAATGAAGACTGAGTAAACATAGGGTTTAGGTAAAATGGTTGCAGATTAAAGATTTTTATTACTGTAGTAATTAATATTAAATACATTTTAACAATTTCATAAATCATAGTATACTTTTATAAATTGGTTGACATTTCAAGTTTTTTGTTGTCATTTTGTTATATTTTTCACTCATTGAACATTATTGTATTGGTTTTGTTTCATTCATTTTGATATTATTGTATGTATTTTTATTAACAGTAACAGTAATTAATAGATCAAATTAAAACTATAAACAACACAAATTGTTTACTTTGTTAAAATGTTTGTTGTTTATGTATACTATAACTGCTCAAAGTCATAGACATATATAGTAATCAATATTAACTAATTATTTTATATGTCTATGCTCAAAGTACATTGATTTGAATCTTTTCTAAAATATAAAACAATATCTATTAAGAAAAAAAAACCAATCTTATCTATTTGTCATTATAGTATAAAAATGAAATTGATTTTTATGTATCTAACTGTATGAGAAACAAATTATTAGATTAGTTAATTTCTATTTAAATTGAAAAAATCACACATTATGTACAATGCTATTGAATTCAAGGGCGGACTGACGCGGGGTGCCAAAACAGAACTGTTCCCCGGACCCTTGTCCATATTTACGTTTTGGGCCCCAATTTATATGTTTTGGTCTCAAATGTATAGGTTTTTGGTAATGGGTCCTATTCATTATGTCTTTAAGGGCCCTTACAAGTTTACACCCCAAGACTAAAATTGTCAGTTCGCCCCTGATTGAATTAGTTACATTACTAATCTTTGCATACTTTACAACCTACATTATCAAATTTTATAATGATATTCATATTGTTATTAAGTAATAATCTTTGGACAGGGTTTTTTTTACTTTGATAGTATGTGTAATTTTTTAAATAATAATTTGTATTGATTGTACTAAATTACATAATATACTAAAGGAACTAGCTGTTCTTTTTTTGCTATACATACCTAGTATAAGTAAATATATAAATATTATAGAGTATAGTGCTAAGTGCTAACTCTTTTGAATGGAGAATTTTATTATTAAAGGATTATAATTATAAAATAAAGCACAAATTATACAAATCTGACAATTTAAAACTTCTTTTATTAATTGATCTACAGTTACGTACAAAAGAAATAAATAGACTAATAGACATATGGTTACACATCATAGACATAACATATAAACGTTAAATAGTTATACGTCTATACATTGATTATATATTACTAGTAATGTATAATCAAATATTAATGGTATTTAGTACATATCTAATTGAAATTTGTACAGTAAATTTAGAATATTTCAATACTTCTATCCTTCATTGGTCTATTACTTAAATTGAAATAACCTAATTGAATTTTTTATTAAGTTAAAACTTAAAGAAATTAAAATGTAAGTTTCTTAATAATATATACCTATAGAAATATTATATTTTACTATAAATTATTTTTTTTGAAAATTTTCTTTGAATCAACATATTAAGCAAATAATTTATAAAAATTTAAATTCAAGCAAAATCTAATTTAAATTTAGAACATTCTTATTATGATTCTAATTGCTACTCTTTGAATGTAATGTTGTTATCTAATGAATTAAAAGTATTCCAAAAATGTGTACACAAAATTCAGTGGAACGTGGTAAACTCAAGGTGAATTATCAAGTTTTAGTATTCAACCAAATTCATAAGGTAATCATTTAATTTTATTCTAGGTTTACAACAATTCCTAGCAGACAAAATAAAATTTACTATTGTTTTTGGCAATAGCATTGAAGTTCTTAAATCTTAGGTAAAGTTTATCATTAAGGTGGATTTATAAATCCTCTTTGTTTATCATATTTTTTAGTTTTGCATCGGAATTGAGAATAAGCTGTTTTTTAGTTTTTTAGTTTATAATGTTATTTAACAGGTGGAGGCTAAATTCCTCATCTTTGCTTCCCTCTTCCTTCTGCCAATAGCCACCCACGCCAATAAACATATAATTGTTATAAATCTTTGCCAATAACTAGGTTAAAATGATATTTTGATTTTATTTCTAACCAGAAATGAGAAAAAAACCAACGTAACAAAACCGTAAGGTTATATCGTGTTCTGAATTATTTTTTGAAAGCATATAATTAAAAATCAAATCGATATTATTTTGGTGGATCTTGTTTTGTACAAGTCTAAACTCCCGATTCCACGGGGAACGACCATCCGCATTCCGATGCAAAGGAAAGGCCACTCTCTCTGCGTATTATCATAAAAAAAATTTGAAGTGTCGCATTTCACACAACAATCGTTTTATTTGTCACGGAATCTCAGGCCTGAATCAGCGTTTTAATTTTTTTCTTTTTAGTTTGATTACACAACAGCTATCATAGGCCCTGTCAGTGTTTGATTTTTTTTCTCAATTTTTATTTTTTACTGCGTCACAACCCGATACCGAGTTTCGAGCCATGAATCATGTTGATCCGCGCGTGGCTGGTACCACTTTAATCCGGCATTTCCGCTTCCGCGCGATCTCTTTATCTCGACCAGCAGCTCCACCCCCTTCAGTGATAAAACTAAACAACAGAAGCGTAATGTAAACAACCCACAAATTGATTTTGATGAAAATACTAAATAGTTGTAAATACTGTTCCGTGTAAACTCAGCTCGTCTCGAGCCTGCGGCGGAGTTCGTGAATATTGTATAATAATAGACACGATTCCGATGAGCGTCAAAAATATGACTTAGGTCTTACAATACCTAACCCAGAATGTGGACACTCACGAAAACCAAAAAATATGGAGTTGGTGAGTTTTGATTTTCATTACAGCTATTAAAATTCTTAATATTATGGTACCTACTTGAATAATTGGTGTTTGCTTTGTAATGTTAATTCAGCGATATACAACTGGCATGGAGACAATCCGTACGCATTACATCTTGAAATCGGAGACACTGTTCAGATTCTTGAACAGTGCTATGGTATGTATTGATGATGGTTATGAATTAACTTACAGTTCAAGGATGGGAAAATAAATTTTTTTTTAAATTTAAACTGGTTAAGTTTGTATAAAATTTGTGCAAGCAAATGTCAATGAAAACTTAAGTTAATTTAAAAATAAGTCAATATCTAAGTACTTTTATGCTTAAATTTTTTTTAGTGCTTAGATTTTCCAAATTATCTTACTTAATTGAACCGATTAACAATAAAATAACATAAATTTTTTAAGTTAGCTAAAGACAAAATACTTAGGTTAATTTAAACTTTTAACTTTTTGACTTGTCAGTGAATGGTCTTTGTGTCAAGTTAATTTCTTTTTTTATGTGTAACATAGGTTGGTACAGAGGATTTGCTACTAAAAACCGAACAGTCAAGGTAAGATACTTCATAAGGCATTGTAACAAACTTCTGTAAATAAAATAAAACATATAGGTAGTACAGTGTCTAATTAATTAAGTTATTTTCTAGGGTATTTTTCCATCTACATATATCCATTTGAAGCCATGTCGTATAGAAAATGAAGGGTAAATAAAAATTTTTACAGTTATCACAATTGTAGAATTTTAAATGATGTTGGTTTTTAGGAGTTATGAAACTGCTATACCATTAGAAGATTCGGTTATCAGAGAAGTTTCATTGGTTCTACGTGATTGGAATTGTATTTGGAAGTCATTATATGTGGTATGTCTTGATAATTACAGTATTAAGAAATCATAACTCACCTTTTTAATTATTTAATTATTCAGAGAGGTCATTTTGATTCTTGTGAATAACCTATGTAAAAATTAGTGTGTATAAAATTAACTTTGATTTTTTAATGCTATCATTCAACAAAGAAAGGTTTTAAAAATTCAGCCCAAATATTTTATTTTCTATAGAATTTCCTACGAGTTATTTTTCAAATTTAATCATCAGTATTTAAGTTCTCTATAGTAGTAGCTATATCATCAGATTTTTGCTTGTGACTGAGATACCTAAAAATATAAAAGTCTAAAAATGCACATTTTGTTTTTTTTGGGGCATAGTTTTAGTTATATTAATCATTAGATGAAAAGACATAGTAATGAATTAATGGACTAATTGAAGTACAAATGTACTTACTTCTTCTGATAGTAAAATATTATTAGTAAAAAATAAGTGCTGTTCAGCCTGAGCCTGTTCTCATAAATATATTAGTACCAAGTTTGTTCCTACTTAAAAGTAAAGAAAAAAAATGATTACTTAAGTGTATTTGTAATAGTCTATGTAGTGTTAAACTGTTTTGTATTAAGTTATATTTGATAAAAAAATGATTATTTCTAGGAGCGAGAAACTTACAAGTTTATTACTCTGCGGAAAGTAATGCGAGAGTTATTGGAATGGAGAAAACAGTTACTAACTGGAACATTAACACAAGACCAAACACGAGAACTGAAATTGAAAATCACTGCAAAAATTGATTGGGGAAACAGGTAAAAAAAAACTATGCTCGTTAATCGCTATTTGATGTTTGAAATTTTTATTTTTGTACAATTTAAGGCATGTATCAACTAATTATAGTTGTATAAATAATATTTAAACAATATTAAGTGCGGCCTATGTCAACTGTTTAAAATAAAAAGGTATTAGGTTACTAGATAATATAATGTATACACATATTGTGTCTGTCGCTCACATTAATAATTATTCTAAGCAAAACATTTATGTCAAGGATTATAAACTTATCTAAATACTTATTAGGAAATTTGTAGAAACATTTTTTCATTTCAATCTTTTATTAGTACATTATTTTGTAGGTGTTGAAAGAATTATTTTTACTTACAAAAATAATATTTTTTATTTTCAGTTTATTCAATATTTATTGTGTGTAAAAATATTTTTTACTTCTAATATTGCATTTTAAGACAGTATCATTGACCCTTTGTAACTTTTTGTCAAGAACAAAATACAAAATAGGTTGTGTGGGTAGTTTAACGGAGTAGTGACTATGCTATGGGTGGGTCACTAGTTTGGAAGTTGTGGTTCAAACATTATATTTAATATCTGAAATCAATGATAAATCATTGCCTTTGAAAAAACAATTCTGAGCAAGCTCAGTTGTCTAGTATATGTCTTGATAAATTGTTTGAGAATTTCCAAGTTTTATAATTAGCTCAAAAATTTTTGAAATCACTTGAAACGTTCAAACCTGTATCTTACCTATTTTAATAGTATGTATAAGTTTCAGGTTTTTTCGATCATTAATTTAGATTTTATGACCAAACAACTAAATAAATTGATATGTCAAAAACACGCTGGCGGTAATTAATGTTTTTCCATAGTTTCTTGATTGTAACTTTTTCAATTTTGAACTTTCAAATTGGAAACCCCTCAAAGTACCAGATCAGTTCAAAGACCTTTCAGAAGAGGTACTGTCTTTAAAAATCGGAGCATTTCTTATAACCTAAAAGTGTTCACACTAAACAAACAAAAGAAAACATTATTGTAAAAACAATACATTATTTGCTGCGTTAAGAATTTCAAAAAAAGGAGCAACAAGATGCGGGTAGAATGGGTCAATGGCTTGAAAGTTGTAGTTTAGTGGCTATTGTATTTGTATTGCGGTAGTCCAGGGATTCCAATTTTAAGCTATGTATCTGTTTTTCATAGTAATTTGAAAACCATTTAAAGAACATGTTGATAAAACATTCAGTTTTGCCAGAGTACCCTTGTTTTGCAATACTCTGCAAGTAAGATTTTGATGTGATTGGGTCTTTGCAATATTTTCAGAATAAAAATTCACTGTTTTGGCATACCTAGATGATTGTCAGAGTGAATTGCTTAAATAGTCATTAACAGCGTGAGCTTTGGCCAGTTTTTGTCTGCCACTTGTTGCATTCTTATCCTGAAAATATAGTGTTGGTATGATGTTTAACAGCAGCTAGATTGGCCTTTGGTTATCATAACTGTAAGGTATTTAACAGTTGTTTATATTATTTGTAGATTTTAGGGAAATATGATTTTACCAAGAGTGAAAATTTCTTTTGAGCATTGTTGGAGTATGATCGTAAAACAAATCATAGAGGTTGATAAGATTGCTGTGTATTAATTTAGTTAGTTTTATTGATGACAATTTATTTTTATAATTAGAGGGTCTGTTATTGTGAATGTGCCAATAATATGTTGGACCAGGAGGAGCTAAGAAACTATTGTTGTTAATTCAGTACTATATTACTCTGCTTCTAGAATTTGAGAATTATTGCCCCATTTTGTGGCTTTTTTTTTATAATTAATAGAAATTAGAACGGCTACAGAGAATAAGCCCTTAACATGTTGTGTTCCACTCTAAAATAATTTTTAACTTATGTTCCTACCACACAATATGTAGAAGGGTATGGCAAGGTAGAACCATCAGCAGCATTTTGGAGGTTCTGATACCTAACAATTGACCTTTGTAGGCCTAGTAGACCATGTTAAATTCGAATAATAAATTCTAATCTACTTTAGTCAGTATTGTTTAGTGTCAAAAACTCTAACCAATTTTAACATTTTCAAATTTCATTGTAATATTATTATTATTTTGTTTGCACTTATTAAAAAATGTCTTAACAGTTTTCAGACTAAATTTTAGGCACAAAATAAAATAATTATTCAAACCAAGTTAATAGTGTTTTGTGAAAAATATATTTGTTTCAATGAGTAGATATTTGATGATGACTACAAACCAGGTAAAAGCATAAATAACAAGCATAGGCGTATCTTGAGTCTTAAAGGGCTAAAATAATATAAATTTCATGATGATAGGCTAATTTATACTGTAGGAAATTGGTCATTTTATAAATGTGTGTAGACAGTGGACACTATTTATAATTTTGGAGGGCTTAAGCCCCCTGGCCCTAGCTCCGCTCATAGTAAGAAGTAATATAAAAGTGAAATGACCACAAATGTTAAGTTAATGAGTAAAAAATGATAACGCAATCCCTCCAAATTTTTTAAAATTACCTCGTTAAAAATAAACAAAATAACACATTTTAAACAAAATAACATTGTATTCTAATTTTGTCTAAATCATTTAACTTATAATTGGACCATGGGGTGGCCTGGAATATTTTGTAACTGCCCAGGCTACCTTTGAGTTTCAAGTTCAACTAGGAATTCGAAGAATAATTATTGACAAATAAAAAATTATCATGTTTTAAAACGATGTAACTGAGTTTTATAACTAATAGCTGTTAGAAAAAATATGTAAATCTAAGGCAATTGGCGACCCACATTTTTTTCTTTGTCTATCACACAAATCATAGGTATTTACACATGACACTTGCCAAACATACTGATTGATAAAATTATGCAATAAGAATTCGAAAATTGATTTAAAATTGCCATAAAATTGAAAATGACTTTTATATATTTTTTATTTTAACCCTCTTCATTTATACAAACCAAATTTGAAAAAATTTAGATTACAAAAAAATCAAATATGTAGGAAAGTCATTTTCAAGTAAACTTTATGGTCAATTCAAATCAGTTCTTAGAATCTTCATTGCACATTAAGATCAATCTGTTAATTTGACAAGGGAAACATCTAATTTCTAATAATTTGTGCGTGATGGACAGAGAAAAAAAAATTTCGATCCCTAATCCCTTGAATACACTTGTTTTTTTCTGAGACAAGTAAGACGCGCATCATGACTGACTGCTGAGAGTGGTCAAAAACCAAATTTTATCCAATTATTCACAAATGACGTGTTTGACAGTAAGCTTGTGACCACCATGTAACAACATCAATAGTAGCTTTACACATTTTGGTGGTAAATAACAAAATAAGAATGCCACATAAACAATAGTCGTAGTAGGGATGAGCAGACAGCATTTATCATATTAGTTTTGAAAAGGAATGATTCTTCTTAGAAAAAACAGAGTATAGCTTTCAATTTATTGGCAATTTTTAATTTTTAGTTATTTTTTTACATAATATAGTTTAAAATCCAAAATTATTCCATAAGGTTAAAGTATTTAATCAAGATACAGGCATAATCATCACAAAAACTATTTGGGTAACAACCAAATGATTATGGCAACCCTATTTTTTTTTTTGTAAATAGAGTTATGAGCTTAACATTTTTTAATGCATGTTTATGAAATATAATTTTACAGCATTATTACTATTGCGCGTTTCTTAGTGTAAATGCCATATTATAATAGGTTGTGAGTAAGTCTTGGTTATAAAATGTATTTTGATAAAATCTTAAACGTTCTATAGTAATTATTTTATGTGTGCTAAATAAAAATATTACTTACAACCCCAGTCAAAAAAAAAAAATTGTAACTATTGCATACCTCCTATTTTCACAATACACACATACTTTTTAGCTTCCAAAAAAATACTATGTTGTCTTCTAAAAATATTTTCCTGGATAAGTAATTCTTCTTATTTAATACGTAATTTTTTATTTCTATATAGTATTTTTTAGATAAGTCAGTTTATAAAAATTAATGCAACAAATTGAATTCACAATTATATATTTTAATGGTTTGTATAATTGTATGTATAAAAATTAAAAATTTTATGTTCAAATTATTCAGGCTAATATAAAATGGACATTTGTTGTATTCATAAAATCAAATCATCAATACTTGACATGGAAAGTTTTTCAATTATATCTTTATCATAGATAAGTTTGAAGTTTTATTTGAGATGAATACACTAACTAAAATGTTATATTTATTAAATTATCTTATCACAATAAATTCTAACTTAAAGCAAAATCTGAAGTATATAATTTAAAATTATACTAGTATACACTAAATTAGCGCCAAAATACATATACACATAGGCAGCATTTATGGTCATGAGGATACAATATTTTGCATTAAATAAAAAAGTTTTTTTTGTCAACAAAAATAATTATTTGTATAACTAAAAAAAATTTAACTTAAAATATTGTATTTAAAAATTTGATATACATTGCTTAAAATTTTAAAAACATGGCAGTTGCCAGTTATTATTTGTTCACTTGAATTTTTATTGTTATATTACTTATTATCAAGTACTGCCTATGGAAATAAATCAAAATAATTATAAAATAATTTATTATTAAGTAATACATTATATGAATATTTAATTTGACATTTTAAGGCAAATTATTTCTATGCAGGAATAATTATATTCCAATTGATAAATTGGAAGACATATAAAATATTAAAAAAATAAAATATGCATTAGAAATGCATTGGTCATTCAACAAATTGTAGCAAGTTGTGATTGATAGTTAGTTAATTAAAAGTTTTTGTTTAAAATGTTTAAAACATTTAATGTTCAATAGTTTTTTAAAAAAATGGAATGATTTTGAGATATAGTAAATTGAACACAGAATGAGATTAATATTTTCAACTCCTAATCATATTAAAAAAAAAAAAAAATATATATATATATAACCATTGATCCAAGTTGTTCATCAAGTCTAAGCCTCTGTCTCTTTGTGAAGTCTTAGTTTATCTGAAGGGTACATGGGTGATAGTTCCAAAGTAGATGGAGCAGTTGGTAAATTACTACCCAAATGTAGGCGTGAACTTAGTTCGTCTAGTACGTCAGTAAATTGCAGCATATTCATATTTTGACCCAAAAGATGAAGCAGCAAAAAATCTCCAACCTAAAATGTCATAAATAATTTTTTACATTTAATAGTTACTAAGTTAAACATATTAATTTGAAATAATTTACACAAAAGTTATTGTTAAAAGGAAACGTCACAAAAAGTAACATTGTATAAAATACTATGTTAAATTATAAAAACGTCAGACGGTAATTGACAAAGATCTATAATTATATATATACATATATGTATATATGTGTGTGTATTGTAGAAATAAAGCAAATACTATGGATTATGGTTATTTACTTGCTAATACAAATTGAAACACAGATCACTCACAAATTTTTTGTGTATAAATATATAAATAAAATTACCTGTGTTTTTCTGATGAGTGCTGAAACTGTTTGTGGGGTACCAAATTTGAAGCGGCGTAATAAAATTGTTTCTCTAATTGAAGGTAGTGTCACCACAGCAATACTGTATGCCAGTGCCATGCCAGACATTATTGCCAGTATAATGAACCAAAACCACAAAAATATGTAGATTTTTTCATTCAAGATATTTAATGCCAAAATGCAAAGTGCATCATGTGCCTGAATTGACCCAGATGCACCAAACTTGTGAAAAGTACATTTAGTAACTCTAGGAAAAACAGCTACCATGGGATCATAACGGTTTTCTTGATCCATTTGACTGAGTCCTAGAACTTTAGTACCATACGTGAAAAATTCACCTCCTAAGAAACTATCGATGAGGAACATGTTTCCTATTACATTCAGGAAATTAAATATCTAAAATTCAATAAAAAAAAAAAAAAAAAAGTATTAGTATTGAAAATATAAGTTTGTGCATTTGTATTTAAAAAATAATTGTACTTCGCATAAGAAATATCCTGAAGCATAAACGTTGTGCATATGAAGAGTATCAATAAGATATTGCACTAATTGTTTTTGACGGTTATGTCTTTCTTCATTATGCCCAATAGAAGCACCACGGACACCGTCTGTGATCATGCGAATTTTACCTTCTTCCCAATTTTTCCATATCCAATGAGGCACATAGAACAAAATGCCTTGGAAAAACAGCATGAAAGGTACCCACTGGTAGTACGAATGATATCGTACTTGATCTTCTTTATCAATATAACTGGATACACCTGGGTGAGCCACATGCGTTCCGAGGCCTTTTCCAATTTTATCCGGCAATGTAAATGTATGAGTAATCCAACAAAATGTATTTATGACATGTTCCGGAATAGCACCATCAGTTATACATGATATAGGATCACCTAAAAATAAAAATACTGACTAAATATAATTTCTATAAAAAAAGCCATTTAACTTTACAAAGGGCCATGTGTTAAAACCATGTAATGTTTACATTTTAAATAACAAATTTAAATAAACACAGGTAACTTTAAAGATCTGATAAAACAGGTAAAATATTAATGTTCAAAAACAAACTTTTTAAAAACCTGTACCAACATTTAATACAAATTGGTTAAAAATGTAATATCTTTGGACTAAGCGGGGATATAAGTTTTTTTAGTTATTTAATATTTTACATAGTCTTGAATAACTTGGCTACCAAACTATAATGATATTGTGATGTCAGCTATAAGTTTATTACCTCCAACTAAGCTAATTTTGAAATAATGACAACAACCGAATTTGGCAAATATGCAAATTGAACAGCTATTTTGATTCCATTTTTCAGGTTTTATTATTGAAAAAATTACAGATAATTCAAATAATTATTAGGTAGGTTGTTGTACTGTAGTAGGCACCCAAAGTAAAATAAAATAAATAATTATCAAAAGTTGTTTAATTTAAGTGAGTGGTACAAAAAAATGTGTAAGTACAATAGATTTTTTTTTTAAATTTCACATTAGGTATTTAGCAAGGACGGTGAATGGATAAAACTTTACGCCCAATGTAGTAGTACTAAGGTCCCCTAGCTAGTCTATTACCGTTGTGTAACTACTGAAGCTATGCAAGCAATGTTAACAATTTTTTTTATGACTAACAATCTGCTCTGCTGCCGAGAGCGCCGACCACTTGCTTATAATTAATAGGTCCAGGGTCAATTGAAAAGAATTGGCTCTTTATATAATAACAACAATGAAGCGGCGTTCAACCGTCGATCGCGGTTTTTTTTTGCCCTCGACTAAAATACGTATTGAAAAATGCTTACCGATCAAATTATTGGCTGTGACCAATATGCAACATCCGAACAGTATGGCCGTTGTGAGCCTGTAGTGCGCCCTGAACACGGCGTTGTCGATGTTGGCTTTGTCCGGCAGGTAACGCACCTTAATGAAGCCGGCCACCGACGACAGCATCGGGAAGACGGACATCGTGCTGTGATCTGTGTATACAAACACAAATTTTAATTCGTAAGAAAGGATGCGACGCGTTATTGAAAAAAAACTGCTCGAATTCCAACGACGAGAGAAAAATTAAAAGCAGACTCGGAAAACGATTGTCGTTTCTTTGCTCCCCGTCGGTCCCAAAAAATTACAACAATGCGCGCACACACACACACACCGCCGACTACAACAGGTATCCGTTGTTGTCGGATGTCAACAGCCTCCCGTAGTGCCAGTTCTCCCACTTTTGTAATCCACCGTGTACCACCTCGAACGCGCTGGAGTCCTCCTCGGACGGTTGTTCATTATTATATTATGTTGAATGTGTTCTTCTTGCTCACAAAACTGGTTTTTGGACCGCACACACATTTCCTCCACTGCACACACGAATACCTACTATTTTTTTATTTTTATAATAATAATAATATTGTGTAGTCTTTACACGCACGCCAGTCGTAATTCCGATCTGTATAGTCAGCCACCCGGCGCATATACATACAAATATTATACCTGCGCGTATGCACGTATTTCTCGGGGTAAAAGGATCGTTTACACGGTGACTCACGACGGCAACAATATTATTCAGTATATTCTCAGAATTTTCCTCCTACCCCCTACGCCGTTCTTCTCAAACAAATCCTATTGCACAACGTTTATAATATATATACCGACGATGGTATTTTTTTCTCGCACTGTACGCACGTACATATTATGTATGGTAGCCGAAACCACGGGGCAGAATCGAAAACAACGTCACGGTGCACACACGATTGTAAAATATCACCTATCTGCCAGTCGAGTGAAGAAAATTAAAAATATTGAAAACATTATTTTCTGCAAGTTATTTACGCACAACGAATGATACCAACATTATACGCGCATTCGTTACGTTTATTCGGTTCGAAAAATTCGGTTCGTTTACACCACGCGTATCTATTTCGGACTACTGCTTTTATAAGGGGCTATTGCATTGACAAAAACAATGGGACGCGACGGAGCGCCAGACGCGCGCGTCAGGTGTTTGCGCGCGCGCGCGTGTCGGTCGGAACACGACGAAAGCAACAAGTTGTCGCGCGAAACAAAAAATACCTATATATTACGTGTGTCGCGGCGTTGTGATTATTAACGGACGCCTCCGGGGGGGATCTTAAAAATAATTACGATCCATCCGATATCGGTTTACCAACGTTTACAACGTTATCGTTTCGATAAAAAAAAAAAAAATGTCACGTTCAACGTACCGGAGTGGTCTTCGTGTCGTTCGGGTGAATTTCTCGGTGGTCTTCAACCGCTCGACGACGGTTTTAGCGACGGGTAGAATAGAGAATTCAAGTAAACCGAGTTAATTGTCGTCAATCGTCATTGAATATCGTATTAAAAATATTATACGCGTGTTTATGACGCGTAGGTGATGCGCGACGCGACAATGCACAGCAGCTGCTGCAGCCTTTAATGTAGTACACAGTACGCAGCGCGGTCACCGCCGCTATACTTCGGTCGCGTCTCGTAGTGGTGGTGGTGGTGGTGGTGGCGGCGGCTGCGACTGGCGACGCACCGGTTGGTAGGCGCTGCCGCTGGAACGCGAGCGCTCGGCGGAACCGGTATACAATAGAGAGGTATCCGAGGCGGAGCGAAAACGACGTTACGACGTTCTCGTACATCGGGGAAAAGAGAATATATAATGTTGTTCGAATATTATTATAATAGTATCCAAACATTATTATTTTTATAACGCTTCGGGCCAAGGCGAGATTGATAACGTTGTACGGGTTTTTTTATTTTATTATAAACTACGTTTTTCTGCCAGTGCCCGGCTTGTTTATTTATTCCGTTTTGTAACTTCCACCGTCGTCGTCCCAATTCCCCCAACTACGAATGACGGTCGACAGACCGCGCGTCGAACGTAATACCGTAATAGTTTTATTTTATCTGTGTATTGATGATTAAATATATAATATATGTAATCGATGATATGTTTTCGCAATTTTTTTTTTAATAGGGTATCACCGACCACCGTATCCGGTATTGTTTATAAAAGAGAATAATAGTAAAAAAAAAAAAATATGTGTAAGATAAATTAGAATAATTATAGTAATTAAACACGTCGAATGGAATTTTTAAACACGGTATAAATTATTGGTGGAAAATACGTTGTATGTAAATCGTGCTGAAAAAATGTTTCGTGAAACGAATAACGATAATTGCCGCGTAGATAGATAAACTTTGAGAAGCTTCTATTTGTAAATCGTTCAAAAGTTTTAGAAATTGGTTATAATTTCACTCACAAATGTGTTATAACGTTCATAACGATGTATAACTGTTTTTAGTCATTCGGGGTGATTTTGTCGCGTATAAACATTGATTTTATATACGAGTATATATATATATAAAATCGATGATATAACTAAAAAAAAGTCGGGATCAGGCTAGGTCGCGTGGATAGATGAACGGAGTAGCGCGACTACGCTTTGGGTGAGTCACCGGTTTGGAAATTCTGGTTTAAACGTACCTACTATATTTAAATATCTCATTGCCTTCGAAAAAACGATTCTCAGCGAGCTCAGTTATCTATAACACGTCCTGGTATAAACCAAATTTAACAATAAAAATGGTCCGAAAACTCCAAAAGTCATATCCACGTTAGAAAAAAATATTAATTTAAATAACAAGTAAACATTTTAGTACCGATTATAACGGTTTCAATTCGATCGGACAAATACTCGCCACTTCAGCGAGCTTTTTAGTATAAATTTGTGTTCTCGGACTATTACTTGCAACATGTGTAAAATTCAAAAATTTTTTTCGAATAAAATATAATTAAAAGTCCCAATTTTTTTGTGGTATTTAAAGTTAAGATCGGAGCACTCTTTCTTCACGAAAACGTCCCAAACCTGAAAATTTCAAGTTTTTGTAGTACAATTCTTTGGGATTTGGGGTTACACTCAAAAAGTAAACAAAATTTAAAAAATTCTAGGATCAAAATATCACCGCAGTCAATAAACCTGTAAGAAAAGTTACTGATTTTAAAAATTGAAGCAATATTTCTAAACGAAAATTTCATCACAAATCTTTAAATTTCAAACTTTTCTCTGTAAAATTCTCCGAATTTCCCAATTCTTTTTTGGTTTTTGCGGTAAAAAGTTGGCAAAATTTCAAAAATAACTTCAACCGAAGTTCCACCGGAGTCAATAGGCCATAGACCTTTCATTAGAGGTGCTGACTTTGAAAATCGGAACGTTCTTTACTTTTCGTTCTATATACGAAAAGTTGTTGACAGAAAAAAAAACATCATTGTAAAAACAATTCGCTGCACTCAGAATCTAAAAAAAAATTAATAATAAAAGTTAATCTAAAGCCAATATGGAATGCACAAAGAATATTTTATCTAAAATACTTGAAATTTTCGCAAAATCTTTAGGAGCTTTATATATTAGCAAGCGTGATTCAAATCACGTTGACAGTTTGAATACGAAGAACAAAAATATTATGTATTAGTATAAAAAGTTAATAATTTTAATTATTTCGAATCATTTAACAGCATTAGTTTTAATCTGCAGACTTCGTGTCAATATGGATTCTAATAATTGAAAACTATATTTTTCTCAGACCTCTACAATAGCGTTTAGTTCATTTTTCAACCCATCCAATCGGTAATTATTTCTTTTTTTAAATAAACTGAAGAAAAAGGGAAAAGTTTTTTTTTTTTTTTAAACGAGAAATCTAATTATTTTTTTAATTCGGATTTTGAGGGCCAAATTTATACGGGGGTCAAGAGTTAGTATGCACCGATTTTCGAATATAATATTAAGTTGTGTGGATCGTTTCGAAATTGCTCTTCGGCTCCTCCGCGCCGCCAGCCGTGTTCCAGACTGTGAAGTGTGTTGGAGGAAAAGGTTGCCGCATAGTGCAAGTTGTTTATTTGCAATTTTTTCCCCCACCGCCGGCCGATACGCAGTATTAATTCTTTGTCGTCGAACATGCAGGGTCCATCATGGTAGGGGAACTTACCGACTTACCGACATTCTTAAACTTACTATTGAAACCCACGCAAACAGCTCGTTATAAATTTAACGAATTATGGTGTGGTAAATCACGTGTGTGTACCACCGAGTAAAAAATACTATAAAAGAATAGTGATGGGCTAATGTATATAGTAAAAATAAAGAATAAGAAAGTTCGAATGCGATGGGAATACGTGTTTCAATCTCTCTGCTGCATGTAGAAAATAAAAAAAACCATTGTTTTAAAATGTCTTATCGTTCTCGTCGTTTATACTATACCTACTATTATAGCACTCTGGCACGGTGAGAAAGAAAAAGAAGAATAATTGATGTTTTGAAATAATGTACCCATAATATAGCTCGAGTCAAACCCATACCAACAAGACCGTGTTTGTGAACAGAGATTGCGGCGTAAATTTTATTCGACAATGTTTTCAATAATGTGTCCACAGTTTATTAATAGGCACAAATTTTGATTACAATTTTGGGAGGCTAATCATTATTTTTGATACCAGAGGGTTATTATTTTGAAGAGTGATCAAATATTTGGGGGGGTTAAGCCCCCTAAACGCCCCCAATCTCCACCTATGCAAATCACCGTCTTTTATCATACGGAACTAATGTTACATTAATCAATAAAAAAAAAACCCGTCTTATTTGTTAAAAATTACAAATGTATTTATTGTATTAGCTATTGTCTCAAATATAAGTATACTATCGTAAACCGAAGTAAGTATATATATAATTCACAGAGGCGTAACAATTGTATTAGTTGGAGTTTTAATTTAAATAATATGATAAACAATAAGTAGTAGTTACTTTTTTAATTTTCACAATTTTTATTTACTTTTCCAAAAAATGTTAGAGGGTGGTTAAAATAAGGAATTTTGTGGATTTCCTGATTCAACTATCCCTATATTTATTATATTGAATAGATGATAATGTTGCAACTTTCTATACAAATGACAGTTAAAACAAAAATCGAATTACAGATATAATAATGTTTTCAACGTCTGATCGTCATCAGGGTATTGTACAATTTATAAGTACAAAAGATTGGCTACTGAATTAGGTGAGCATTTTTCTTAGAGTGTAAAATGTCAACAGTAGGTTATTATTTAAATATAATCTATTATGATTTATGGTATTAAATGCTTCTATAATATGATACAAACTTTTACAGTTAAAAGTACTATAACTTAAACACTATTACACTTTCAAGTAGTATGCAGTTGTTTACCTATGAATGACTTTGATATTTACTGCGGTTTAAGTTTGAACTGTTTTGTCTTTAAAGCATGATCTCGAATAAAATGTAGGTAGGTATTTGTTTAGAAATCTTTCGACTTGGTAGTATCACTAAAAATGTTTTTTTACTCGATTTCGCTTCGATGTATTGTTCTTTAATTGATTATTGGTACAATATTTTCTACTGAAAATTATTTTATCTATCATTGGAATATTATAATTTGTTCTATGTTGATTGGTTGCATTTAATTGCAGTGTCTTATATAAATTATGCAAAGTACAAAAACGTTGGACACACACGTTTTTTAAACGTGCTACCGGTTACAAGTGTATAAAAAATAAAAAAAAACTTCAGACATTTCAAGGACGGTTTTAATTTAAAACTTCATAACCCCTGTCGTTATAGTTTACTCAAGCATAAATCATAGTAAATATATATGTATAAATATATGTTATATACGTCATATACATATAGGTCATATAAAATAACAGTTTTTAATAAATTTTAACATTTTAACTATAATGTAATATAACCTATGCACAAATGTACAGATGTTAGCGTATGATACCTCAAAATATAGGTAAATGATCCGATGTGGTATTTTATTTGAAGCGTTTTTTGAAATTGATTATTTTTGGAGTTATGAGCAAAAAATGAAAACGGCAAAGTTTTCGAAATTGCTCCGTTCGACTTGAAATTTATATATGTTATTAAGTTGTGTTTGGCGAGTTTACTACTGAAATTACAATCGATTTTGATAATTTTTAAGGGAATTATGGAACTTTGAAAATTTTGAATTTTTGAATTTTCGCAGTTATTCATCCATTAAACCTCTAGTTTTTATGTTTAAGTCTCAAAACTTAAATATAATCTAAACAAGATAGTTTTATATATGTGGTTAAAAAATTCAAAAAATTAGTTCTCACAATTTTGGTTTATAGCCGATTTCACATTGTTGTTTTGTTGTAAAACTCGTCATTCCGGGCGGCCGTGTTTTTCTTATGGGTACAAATAATTACGGGATTTTTTGATCATAACATCCACAATAAAGATCAGACCAACCTGAAACTTTCTCATAATACTAAAATAGGTAAGATACAGATTTGATAAAAGTTTTTATTGTTGAATTTGTTATTACCACGAAGTATACTAGGCAACTGAGCTCGCTCAGAATCGTATTTTCTTATTGTTGCTTTCAGAAATTAAATAATGCGTTTAAACCACAACTTCTAGACTAGTGACCCACCCAAAACGTAGTCGCTACCCCGTCAAACTACCCACGTGACCTAGACTGATCCCGGCGCTTCCTTTTTTTTTTATCGTGTGCGTATTAAACATTGTGGGTATTAGGCAATACAAAATCACTCACAATTTAATTTAATTTAAAATAAACACTGTATTACACAAATACGTATTAATATAAATGTGAAAAAACAAATATCAATGTACGTTACAATCACGGATGAATCGCGGAGAATGTCGCGGAGTGTAATTAACGGTGTGTCGCGGAGTGTACGCGGGATGACTAACCGACTGAGCGTCTGACCAGCCGGTATATATATATAAGCGTCGATTGTTCTAGAACTTTCTCAAAATTACCCTAACGAGATAATTATAGTATATTCTAGAACATGGGGTTTCCTTTTATTTACTGACAATATTGTAAACAACTTGGACGACTCGTGGTGCGTTGTTTACGTCGCCACATCACTCCCCTACCAGTGACGGAGTCAAACAGATCCTACTTGAAGACGGTCTGGAAAATGAACTCTTCTTCCGGAACGTGTCCTTTGATCCTCCTTTGAAATGGGAATGGGTGTAGGTGTCTGGACCTTTCTGGAAATATCCTCCTTTAAACCGTCGTCTACTATGATGTAAGCTGGTTTAAGTCTATCAATAGTTACTCTAATTTCCTTCTTTTTCATATCAATGACAAAAGTTTTTTTATTTCTACTTATGACTCGATAGGGACCATCATAGGGCATTTGTATTCCGGTTTTGGGTCCATCATGTCGAACGAATACGTACTCTGTAGTTGCGAGATCCTTAAAAACAAAGTTTTTCTTCTCGCCATGTCGCGTACCATTGACTGGTCGGATCTGCTGAATATGATTTCGAAGGTTTTTGATAAACTCGGCTGCATCATCAAACTTGGCGGAATTATTATCTGACGTGAGGAATTTACCAGGAAGTCTAAGTGGCTCTCCATAGACTAATTCTGCCGATGTGGATTTAAGATCGTCACGCCAAGCTGCTCGGATGCCCAATAAGACTGTCGGAAGAGTTTCTATCCATCGGTTATTCTGATGGTACTTAAATAGCGGCTTTAAGCTGCCGATGGATTCGTTCCACCATGCCATTTGCTGAGGGATGATAGGCAGGCCGTAGTTCTAAGATGGTTCGTATCAGTCAAGTGATTAAGTTGTTTGAAAAGGCATAACTCAAATTGTCTTCCTTAGTCTGTTGTGATACGAAGAGGAATACCAAATCTTGCAATCCAATGCGTGTAGAAAGCTCGTGCAACAGTTTCCGCTTCTTGATCTTCCAATGGAATTACCTCAGGCCATCGGGTAAATCTATTGATACACGTGAGGCAGTAGCGGAATCCTTCGGAATAAGGCATAATTATTAAGTCTAAATGAACATGCTCAAATCTTTGAGACGGTAGAAAAAATGAACTAAGAGGTGCTGTGACATGACAAGTGATTTTGGCTCGTTGACTTTTGACACATGCCCGCGCCTAATGTCTGCAATCTGCGTCAATTGCTAGCCACACAAATCGCTGTTTAACATGTTTTGCCGTGGCTTTAATGCCTGGATGTGCAAGGCGATGTGTATTATTGAAAACTATACGCCAAAAAGGCTTTGTGACAAAGGGTCTTGCGGTTGAAGTTGATGTGTCGCAGAACACTAAAACATTCGAACCTGGCAATTGAACTTGCTTGAGTTGTAGTCCGGTGTTTTCTTGTTCGTATTTTTTCAATTCGTCGTCTCCTTGTTGTGATATTGCCAAAGCAGTATAGTCTAATGTGTCTGACAATGCGTCAACACGAGATAGGGTATCAGCCACGATATTCTGCTTACTTAATTGAGCGGAGCGAAGCGAAGCTCAATCTTAGGCAACTCGTGTCTTTCGTTTGTGACTGTACTCCTCCTAGACGGTTTGATCGATTTTAATCAAACTTGGCACGATGATAGAGTGTAGAATGGTGGTTGTCGTAAGGGGTCGCATGAAAAAATCGGACCTACCACGGAGGAATAATCACCGAAAAACCTGATCCCCATTGACTTCCATTGTAAAATGTGAAATCGCGCGCTATCTCAATGTAAACAATGGAAAATAGAATTTTCGATAGTTCTATGCCGGCGAAGCCCTGTGCAAAATTTACTGTGACACTCACATTTTCAAACTCATTTTATATCGAATATTCCAATTATAATCATTCACGCTACTTACATACGTTGTATGACCTGCGAATATACCGATGTTATTAATTAGTTCCATCAATAAATATAGACATGTCACTCCGCTCATTTATTACAGGCAGGTATCCGCATGTATTTCCTAGTATCCGTAGTGAATTGTGAAATAAAGTCCAAGTGTCTGAATTGTCGTGGTATGCATTTATCCGATTTCTGTTGAAATGCAAAAGTGATGGGTTTGTGATCGGTATATATAACAAACTCGCGTCCCATATTCCGAAAATGATTGACAGCAAGATAGATCGCAAGAAGTTCTCGATCGTAAGCTCCGTATTTTGTCTCAGTCACTGTGAGCTTCTTAGAAAAGAAGGCGAGAGGTTGCCATTCCTCATTGATGAACTGTTGAAGAGTTGCGCCAACCGCGGTGTTTAAAGCATCGCTTACAATAGCCAGACGAGCATTGTCGCATGGATGTGCGAGAAGCTTAGCTGTGGCGAATTCCTCCTTGCATTTTTCAAATGCCGAAATAGCTTCTGGTGACCAGTTAATAGATGCTTTACCTTTTAGATTAGGTACTAGAGATCACTTAGTGGTGATTGTGCATCTGAAGCTCTAGGTATAAAACGACGATAGAAGTTTAACATACCTAAGAACTGTCGTAGACCCTTAGCTGACGATGGCCTTTTGAAGCTTAATATATCAGAGACTCTATCAGGTAGAGGACTTGTTCCTTCCTTAGAAATCATGTAACCCAAAAACTTTACTTCTGATTGTCCAAACACACATTTTGGATTAAGAACCAGAGAGTATTCGCGTAGCCGTTCAAAAATGATTTGTAAATGTTTAATGTGTTCTTCCTCAGAAACCGATGCCACCAGAATGTCGTCAATATATAAAGCAGAAACAGAAATCAAGTCCACGAAGTACTTTGTCAATAAATCGTTGAAACGATTGTGCTGCATTTCGAAGCCCAAAAGATAAAAGAGGAATTCGTATAGTCCAAATGGTGTCACGATTGCGGTTTTAGGGATATCTTCTTCAGCTACAGGAATCTGATTATATGCTCGGACTAAGTCGATTGTTAGTCGATTAATAAAAAAATCACTCACAATTTAATTTAATTTAAAATAAACACTGTATTACATAAATACGTATGAATATAAATGTGAAAAAACAAATATCAATATACGTTACAATGACGGAGGAATCGCGGAATATATCGCGGAGAATGTCGCGGAGTGTAATTAACGGTGTGTCGCGGAGTGTACTCGCGGACCGACTGACCGACTGAGCGTCTGACCAGCCGGTATTTATATAAGCGTCGGTTGTTCTAGAACTTTCTCAAAATTACCCTAACGAGATAATTATAGTATACTCTAGAACACGGGGTTTCCCTTAATTTACTGACAATATTGTAAACAACTTGGACGACTCGTGGTGGTGCGTTGTTTACGTCGCCACAATATTCTAAGTGATACCAGTGTAGAAGTCTCAATTTTATTTTAAAACATTTGCTTCTTTGCTATTTATAAAATAAGTAATAGTTATGTACTAAATTTAAGATCTAAAGAAATATATTTATTATTATACTTCAGAAAAAATAGGCTAAACAAGACGTAAGAAAAATTATATTTTGATCTGTAAAATCTATTATTAGAATCTTATACTAACACTATAATTCAAAAGGTAAAAATTGATTAACTCTGTTAAAATAGTTAGAAATCTTAATTCTGATAGAATGATATAATTTTTAACACTATTTGCAAAATAACCCAACTGTTTTCCGTGTAAATATCACCAAGTAAATGAATGTTCTACTTTTAGAACATTTTTAAAAAATGTTTCAACAACATTCGCAAAAATGATACCTCAGTACTAACAATATGTGTTTTTTTTTATCCAGAAAACTTGGACTTGATTTGGTTCCCAGATGTGGTGCTGAAATGGTTGATCCAGCTACAATGAGCGCTGTAGAATTATATAAAGTTGTAAGCATATTCAACTTAACAATTATGCAAAAATATAACATAGTTTATGATTATAATTATAATACATTTTTGTTCTAGCATGTTCAAAGTTCTGAAAACATTCAAGGTGTATCAGTAAGTGTTTTAATTTTTCATCAATTAAAAATTAATATACTATAAAATGTTTTTAAATTTAGGCCCGAGGCACTTTGAGGAAACCTAGGGACCCATCTAAAATTCAAACACGTCATTTGTGTTTATGTATGAGAGACTTTGGCTATCATATTGGGGAAGAAACTGAAGTGTACTTTTCTCTCTATGATGCCAAAAATTTTAAGTTTATTTCGTAAGTTTGTGCCTTCTGTCAGTTCTAGCTTACTGCTGGTTGTTTACAAAAGTAAAACATATTATTAAATGCATTTAAAAATTATTTTTAGTGAACGGTTTTTGGTTAAAATATCTAAAGAAGGATTTTCGAATTATATAGAAAAATTACACAATAATTGTACAATTTTCACTGTAAGTTATCAATTTGAAATTGTTTTTAATACTAATAGTAAAACTATTTGTATTTTTTGTAGGATTTTGGTGTACAAGATTTATTACGCGATCTTTATATTGTGGCTCATGTAATGCGAATTGGGAAAATGGTTTACTCTGAGTCTTCTAAAAAGGTATCGTTATCATCATCGACACTAGCACCATTATCCTATTTCAAACGTCCACTTGGTGTTGCTGTTTTAAGTATTAGTGAAGTATTAACATCTAATAGTCGCGAAGAGAAAGAATTCACATTTCGAGTATTTCAAACTGACGAAAAAGATTTTTGTCAACTGCATGACATATTGATACGCAAACAGAATAGCAAGTACAGCCCATTATCTAGCCATCCAAATTATGGTATTGTAATATCTATCCGTGTGCTTGATGGGGACTTACAAAAAATTCGAGAAGATAATCCGTTGTCTTTTAAAAATGTGACGACTACGAAGAAAATGGGGTTCCCTGATGTAATTATGCCTGGTCATGTAAGAAATGATTTGTATATAACACTGGAACGAGGAGATTTTGAAAAAGGAGGGAAATCAACTGGTAAAAATATAGAAGTTACCGTTATGGTTTTGGATTATAAAGGAAACATTGTACCTGACTGCATATGGGGTGCATCGGGAACAGATGCATCAGCTGTTTACCATTCTATGATTATCTATCGCCATAATGCACCATTTTGGATGGAGACTATTCGACTAGCCGTTCCTATTGAAAAATACAACATTGCCCATGTTCGTTTTGAATACAGACACTGTTCCAGTATGTAAAATTTATAGTATTTTGTTGTATTAACAAGTTAATGATGATTTATTTATTTTAGCTCGAGACAGAGTTGATAATAAAAAACTATTTGGTATATCATTTGCCCGGTTGATGGAACGTGAAGAAGCTACTTTACAGGATGGATTACATGAGTTATTCATATACCGTTGTGAAGAACAAACACAGCTACATCCAGTTGACTACTTAGATTTAGCTGCTAGTGTACATGAGTCGTCTACTTGGACTAGCTCTCCAGAACCTGGTTCTGTTTTTATGCGTAGTCCTAAAGAAATAATGACAATCCGCACTTTGTTGTGTTCTACAAAATTAACACAAAATGGTATATAATTATAATAAAATATAAACTCTATTCATTTGTTTAGTTTTTATTCATAGAATATTTACTTAACAATTTAATAAATTGTTAAAATAAACATATCGTATAAAAATAATGGTTTCTGCCTGATATTTTATATACTGACGTTTATTTAAATGTTTAAATTATTAATTTTTTAATACCTATAATTTATGTTTTAATTTTTTTTATTAGTGGATTTGTTGTCATTATTACAATGGAAAAAACATCCGGATCGAATTCAAGATGCTCTGACGCGAGCTTTACGCTTAGACGGAGAAGAATTGGTTAAATTCTTGCAAGATATATTAGATGCTCTATTCTCTATGTTTTCTACGGCTGATGGGAATTCAACCATTCACTCTGGGCTTGTATTCCATGTTTTAGTCAGCATTTTTAGTTTACTTTATGACAGCAAATTTGAACATTTTAAACCGGTTATGAATGCTTACATCAAAGAACATTTTGCAGCGTCTTTAGTTTACAAGTATTTATATTAATTAAATATCTTAGACTTATTTTTACTATAATAGAAATTAAAAAATACAATTCAGTGATATTAGTAAAAGAAATTATTATATACAATTGAAAATGGAGTATATATATATATATATATATATAATATATTTAAAATAAACAATTTACCAAGTAGGTTATTTTGTATTATTATTAATGGAAAATAGTTTATGAATAAAAAATTGTTTTGCTTATCAAGTTTATAAAATGATTTAATTAACTTTTGAAATGATACATGACATGTTTTATGTTTTACTTAGAGGATTATTAAGCAGCATTCAACATTGTGCAGAACTAGTCATGTCTACAGAACGGCAAGAACCAATACAAAAGTGTTTCCGCTCACTAGAATATATTTTTAAATTTGTTATTCAGTCACGACTATTATTTTCTCGTGCTACTGGAGGCCAGTTTGAAGATAGTTTCCGTTATGATGTACACCGAGTGTTTGCTTCACTAGATAAAATGTTGTGTTCATCTTTTGAAATGATTTTACCTACTCAGGTTTAAAACAGACTGTTTTTTGTTTAAATTGTATTTATGACAGTATGTTTGTGCTTTACAGATTGCCTTACTGCAAAGTGCAAGTGCCGTTTTTGACCAGTTAGTTCAAGTGTTACCAGTCATCGAAGTAGCCAAACTTGGTGTTTCCATGTTAGATTGCATACCTTCTCGTGATTTACCTCCACTATTGACTCAGTCCAAACTTGGGGCAATACGAGATTTGATTGCTGGCAAAGTGTTTAAAGATGATGGTAATACCAACAATGCTTAAAGATTTGTAACTATGTCTAAATTTAAAACAAAGCATACATTTTTGTATTTTGGCTCTTATTTATTGGCGCAAATATTGAAGGATTAGAATAGTTGAGTATCCAAAAATATGCTAAAACCCTAAAAATTAATGTTTAAACTTTAAAACAAAAAAACTGCTAAACAATTGGATGCTTAGCGCTTTACAATTTAAACTTCTTTGTGCCAACTTTTTTTTATTAGTGTGTCTAAAATGCCCATCTGTCGTTTTAAATATAAATACCTTGGTATAAAATAAACATAGTAAAAATATAGTTTTTTTACATTTCTAATTTATTACTGTAATTTTTATTATTTTTTAGAAGCAAGAAATCTATTATTGATTACAATATGTAAACATTTAAGACACCATATTAGTACCAGAGAAGAACTTCAACTCTGTACAGATATTCTTGGAGATATTTTAACATTTCTTTTTCATATAATTCAAACACAGGACAACTGCAAAGTTAACATTTGTTATCGCCGTGATTTAGAAATATTAAGTCTGAGTATTCTAGATATGCTCATTGAAACATGTAATATTGTGGTAGAAAGAATGGTGTCTGTTTCAGTGAGTGTACATTTGTTGAATTAAGATTAAGCTAGTATAATACAATATAATTATAATTTTTTTTTAACTCTACTCAATGTTTTATTTTTCAGGCAAATATGGTTGCATGTTTAATATCTCTTTTACAATTACTTGACGATTATCATTACAAACGATTATGGGAAGAATTAGGCGACCCTAAATCGTTAAAAGATTTTCTGTCAAGAGCATTTTCGCTGTTTAGACATTTAATTGAGCGTGATGTTTTTCCGTCAGACTGGATGGTTATTAAAATGACTACTAACAATGTAATTTTAGCAACACTACAACAGTTAGCCAAACCATTGGTTTTCTGTTTTTTAGAAACTTGGCCACATTTTGACTACGAAGTGTGGTCAAATTACTTTAAACTAGCTGTAGAGTTTCTTACTCAACCAGCTCTTCAGTTGGAAACATTCACTAGTGTTAAACGTACAAAGATTATTGAGAAGTATGGCGATATGAGAGTATTGATGGGATATCAGATACTTTCTGTGTGGTCTAAACTTGGTAAAGTAATGTTTTAAGTTTTTGAGGATTATAAATTGATAAATGTTTACTTGTATACAGGTGATCATAAAATAAATTTTATACCATCTATGGTGGGACCATTTTTAAAAGTGACTTTGGTGCCAGAAACTGAATTGCGTAAGGCTACACTTCACATATTTTTTGACATGATGGAATGTGAACAACGTGCCAGAGGAAATTTTAAAGAAGTTGAATCAGAACTTATAGATAAATTGGATTATTTAATTAGTGAAAATAAGGGAGATGATGAGTACAGACAACTCTTTAATACAATGTAAGTTTTTTTAAAGTTTAAATTGAAGTTGATAGTTTATTAATTAATACAATACCATTATTTTGTGTATGCTGCACATAGGGAAAATTTAAGTATAGTGTAAGTTGAATGAAATATGTTATAAATAATAAATTAGCTAATTTGTATTATGCTTTTAAAGTCTTTTAGAGAGAGTACATCAAGATGAACCGGACGTTAGTTGGCAAGATACTGGTTCTGTATTCATTCATTCTGTTACACGTTTACTGGAAAGATTATTGGATTACAGAAGCGTTATGCGTGGTGACGATAATCGTGATAAACGCATGTCGTGCACGGTTAACTTATTAAATTTCTATAAAAATGAATTTGATAGGAAAGAAATGTATTTAAGGTACATTTATAAACTTCACGATTTACACGTGTCAGCTGACAATTTTACTGAGGCTGGTTTCACCCTGAAACTCTATGCTGATCAACTAAGTTGGACAGATGAGCCAGTTTTACAAGGCGATCCAGTGCCTTCTCTTTATCAATGGCAAAGAAAAGAACAGTTATACCGTGAAATCATACAATATTTTGACAAAGGAAAAGTAAGTTTCCCGAAAAAGATATTTCAAAGTTGAACAGATGTTTTAAAGTTTGGAAATTTCATTTGTAATTATTGTTTCAGTGCTGGGAAAAAGGACTGCCCCTACTTAAAGAATTATCAGACTTTTATGAAAAACAATTATTTGATTACTCTAGATTGAGTGCTATTTTCAAAACTCGGGCAAAATTTTGTGAAAATATTCTTACTCAGTTGCGTCCTGAACCGGAATATTTTAGAGTTGGATTTTATGGCCAAGGATTTCCACTTTTTGTTCGGGTACAACAATATATACATACAAAATCTAAATAGTTCTGACTATCAGTACACTATTTATGTATGTATTATAGTATTAAATAAATTTTACAAACTTTTTGATTTCCAGAATAAAGTCTTTGTTTATCGAGGATTAGAATATGAACGAATGGAAGCATTTGTCCAGCGACTGCAAACTGAATTTCCAACTGCTGAACTTTTAACCAAAAATACTCCTCCGTCGCAAACAATTCTGCAGTCTGATGCTCAATGTTGGTATCATTTATTTGTATGTAACAAATTTAATTTATTTTAATGATTTTATTTTTTAGACTTTCAGATTTCTAATGTAAAACCACTTCCAGACATTGGTCCACCTTCTTCTGATAAGCCTTTAGCAATGGTGCCTGAAAAAGTTGGACGTTTTTATGAAATAAATGATGTATGTACTTTCCAATTAGACCGACCAGTGCACAAAGGTTTGATCGACCGAGACAATGAATTCAAAAGTCTTTGGTTGGAACGCACTATATTAGTAATTAGTGAACGTTTACCTGGTATACTTCGATGGTTTGAAGTAATTAATTCAACTACTGAAGAAGTGCCACCAGTTAGATTTGCTTGTGAAACAATAAATTCTGTTAACAAAAATTTAAAACTTTTAATTAATCAATATACAAATGAGCCTAAAAGGAATATTAACCCGTTGAGCATGAGACTCCAAGGGACAATTGATGCAAATGTTATGGGTGGCATATCTAAGTATCAGTCAGCATTCTTTTCTCAAGATTTTGTTCAAAATAATCCACAATACTATTCATATGTCTTACATTTAAATTCTTCTATAAGTAACCAAGTGAGATTTATTACTTAAATAAACGTTCAAAGATTCACGGTTTAACATATTACTTTCATAATTTTTTTTACAGATTGAGATCGTAGAAAATGGACTAAGGATTCATGGTAAATTGGCTCCGCCTGAAGTTCAACCTCTTCATCATCGTTTAGTTGAACGCATGGTACAACTAAAACAAAACCTAAAAGCGCCACCCCCGCCTGAAAGCATAGTCAAGTATGAATGAAATTCATAATTATTGTATTATCAATGTACAAATTAATAATTTTATTTTTTAGTTCACCATTACCACCTATACCATCTGTTCCTATTGAAAATAATTTCTATTTTAAATCTTCTCAAGAGTACACAAATACAACTTCTTACTTAAATCAACGGCCCGATGAATATGAAGATATATATAGTAAGACGTCCAACTTTACAGACACGTGTGCCCCTGTTGTGCCACATCGAGAAAATCGATTTCAATTTGAAGGGTCTATACCCAACAATATAAATAAGTAAATCAAACGGTCATGATATTTTTGGAAATTATTTATAAAATTGTTATTTAATTTCTTGGGAATTTAGAACTGACCCTAAATCAAATTCTTGGAAGCCTGGAAGTCCTAACTTACAAAGACATTGTATAGATAGTAGTGCACGAAATTCGTGGCCGCTTGAAGACAGTTCACCTCCGCCACCATTGCCTCCAAGAGGTATATTTAAAGCTTACATAAAAAGTTTAGTTCTAACTCTATGTTGGTCTATTTGTTTATAGCTCCAGAAAGGAGAACAAGTGACGCTCCTCCTTTACCACGTAGACAATTGCGACATGTAAGTTATTTTCTAATTCATTATTATACAGTAAGTTTATTTTATTAATATATTTATTTTTCTCTTTAGGATTCTGAACTTAATGATTTAGGTTCACCGGTATTGAGAGACTCTGGCTATTCAGAGTCCTTACATTCTGCGTCTTATGAAGAGTTTATGTTACCAATAGAAAAGATTAAAATGCCTCCTCCATTGCCGCCCAAGAATACACAGCCTCAGCCAAATTTTGAGCCAAATGGTGTTGATGAAATTTAATACTTAAATATGTTTTTTACATTATGTACAATAATTGCACTATTTTCTTTTGCAGCACTACAGATTGCCGAAAATTATTCCGTGCCTGGTGCAATGCGACCCTTGGAATCCAGCCCCTAGTCAAATACAAGACTTTTGTTTTAGAACTGGTGCCATTTTATGCATACATTTAACTATTAGATATTAATTATGGTATACTTAACTTATTTTTATTCTGCAGAAACAAGTGTGTTTGTGATGTTTATATTTTATTGTATAATTTGTAGTAATGGGTTTTTTATAAAGAACGTAGTTTTTTTATTTAATATAAATCAAATTTATTTTAAAAGAAATGGGCTAACTTTTACACATTTTGTTTCAGTATGAGTTGAGGTTTTAGTATAATACATGATAAGACCCCCTATTATACTCTCTTGTATGCAGTTTTTTGGTCACTTGAGATAATCTCATCTCCCCATTTTCCATTTGTAAATTGTATTTGTTTATAAATCCACTTTAAACAAAATTTGATTATATACCCCTCCATGACAAAAAATAAACAAAACACACAACATATTGTAAAAACTAAACACTAACAACCTAAAGATCAAAGCATTACACAAATTATAAATATTAGTGCTGCCAAACTAGTCGCAAAAAGATTAACGTACATTTAAAAAATGCGTTCTTTATGAAATAACCTTTACTATTATATTCCATAAATACGTGAAATTTGTTTTCATTTATAATGTAAAGTTTGATCTGTGTTGTGTGAATGAGTCTCTCTAGTTTTTTTTTTTAATTAAATTTTAAATAGTTAATATTATCCTAATTGATTTGCTGGTTTAAAGATTTTGAAATTTGTTTAATGTAGTTAAAAAAATTTGAATTTTACTGAATTGGTTTTTTTATTTTAGAATCTTTTGAATTATGATTTAATTTTTGTTTACCTAAATTGATCGTAAACAATTAGTTTCAATATTTTTATTGTTTTGATAATTTATTTTTACCATCAAATTATTTGTATCATTTTAATGCAGCTGTGACTAATAAAATTGCGCAAGAATTGAAAAAAAATTGAAAAAAGAAATGCGCAGAATGCTTGTATTCTTAGAAAAATGGAGTAAAGATATTATTTTTCATACCTTAAATGTGATGCATCAGTAAATTTTATGGAATCTTTGCGAAAATAAAATCTTTGTGACACTACTGTCTGTCTACTGCTACAAAGTCTGGATGTGTGGATGTTTTCTTAAGATTTTAAGTTTTATCATGTCTTTTAATTGATATAATTATTGTAATTAGTTAAATTCTGTCAAACCACTGAATAATTTTTTTCATGCAATACATTGGAGGACAATTTTACACAATTCAACAGGTCACTCTATAAATATATTGTATTAGTTAAAATGTAGTTTTGTGTTTTATTTTTTATTTTTTTATTGCATTACAATTTTAAAATTATTTATACTACTTGTTTCTAACCAATCATTTGGCATGTCACTGCGTGACGTCTCAAAACAGATTATTCAAAATGTTTAATTATTTTGCAGCAAATTTGTAAAACGTGTTATACGCCTACTAGTTATTTGGCATGTAGGTAAATAATTATTTTGGTCTTATTACCATTTTATTTTTTGACCAAAAATCAAAGGCCTATTTCAATATTTTATTGTGTTTGAGTACCGAGTCGCTAAAAATCAAAATGAGCAAACAGTTATTGCACCTGAATAGATTGATTATTGGTTTTAGCGACTTGGTTGCTGATGGTTGCCGCGATATAACACGCTCTCTAATTTAATTAAAGAACAAAGTAGTTTTTACTCGTATTGTATGACTGACGTTACCAAATCTGTATACTAATGTGTAGGACTGGCTTTTATAAATTTGTACAATAATGTTTTAGTTTTTCTGCTCAATATTTTATTTGTGTATTATTTAAGTATTTGTGTGTCAATTTTTATATTATTAATATTATTTTTAATACTTTATTATAACAATATCATTATACATTCCAGTCTTCCGTGACTATTTTATAATTTATAATAATTGTGTAACTTTTTTGTATTATGTGACAACAAAATTTGTTTTTAATTGATTTAGAAAACATTACCTACCTAATAACTAAAAATCATATGAATCATTAGTCATTGATTGATTATGTAAACAATAAACAAGACTATTGAATTATTTAAGTGAGTTTTTTCTATAATTTTTAAATGAACCATACATAGCAAGCAATCTGTTTTATTCTCTCCAAAAAACGGTTCAAATTGGTTAGCGCTTAATGTACAATCGATTAAGCTTACCAAGTACTAAGTAGAAGGATTTTTCAGTTTTGTTAAAAAATATTGATGTATTTTTGTAAAATTAATTAGTATGATCAAAATTCATTGCAACCACCAAGTAACTCGTAAAACCTATCTGAGCATGCATTTGCCTCTTGTATTTAAATTATTATTGCCATTCAAATTATGGAGATTGTTGCTAAACATCGAGCATTGATATTGACAACTAACAAGTACATTTTAAGTACGATATGAAATAGTCCAACGGCTATGGTAGGCACAGAATTTTTTATGCACAACAACAGAAATTTAAACTCATCTATATGAGGGTATAATATTGTACGAACAAGTTGTCAAATGATTATATGCAATATTTACATTGGCAAATTTGTGTTCTATTAGGACATTTTTTAGATCATTGTTTCTAGTAAAAACCATTTGTTTTCACTTTTTTACATGTATGAGATAATGGAGATTCACTTGAGTACCTAGTACTTGCATAGTTCAAGCGTTAAACCATTTGCTGCACTCGTAAGTCGTGTGTGTTAGCGTCTAAAGTGACTAGTGAATATTTCAAATAGTATAAAACAATTTTCTCACTAAATACATAGGAAAAAAAATAATAAATGCAGGGCTGCTAACATTATTTTGATTAAAAAAAATAGAATAGTGACATTTAGGTAGGTACTGAAAACAAAGTTTATTTTCAAAACAATATTTATTCTTAAAATATCTATTATATTAATAGATATTTAAAGATCGGAATACCTGAGCTGAATTTTCACATAATATTAAAATTGGTAAGGTCTAATACAAATTTCAAGAGATTTCAAAACATTTTGATCTTAGTAAAGAACTTTGAAATTTTCGAAAATCTTTATTTTTTTTTTGCAATTTTTGTTCGATTAAAAATTTAATTTTCGACAATAAGTTTTGAAAATTTAATAAAAGTTTCCCAACGTGTAAATACATAATATGCTACTAAAAAATTTCGAAAATCCGTAGTTATAATTTTTGTACTTATTTGATTGATTAAAGTTGGAAAATTTTCGAAAATTGGTCATTCCATTGACTATTTTTGGAAAAAAATTCGTAACTCTCACAAATTTTTTATCCAAGATTTGAAACCAAAATTTACTACCCGAATAAAAAAAATTCAAAAAAATCCGCCCAATGGACGAATCCGAACGCGTACAAAAAAAGTATTAAAAAACTGTGTTATTTTGATTATAATAATGAAGTTGTGCAAATAATACTGAAAACTTAGCATTTACTTAAAATAATGGTTTGAAATGGTTTTCACACGTTATTTAAATTAATAAACCAAACTAAACTTTGTGACTAATTATTTCTTTAATTCTCTCTTCCTCTATTCTTGTCTCACTTAGCTCACTAAAAAACCGTTACCTTCGTAAGCAATTTTTTATGCTTTTTTATATGGCCCGTAGTCTTACAAATAAACCTTCCCGTCCAAAACAGTGTGACCCACAGCACCAACAAACAACGCGACCACTACCGTTTTCGGCTTTTTAGATTTAGAAGGTACACTTTTTTTTATTTTAATCGGGAAGTAGACGTATCTTATAATTTTTTCTGATAATTATTGATCAATTTATGTTAATATAAATAAATAATATTAATTGGATATTAATTAAGGAAAAAAATGTAGTCATTGCTGTTGCACAACAGCAGTGCCATGACCATATGTGTTTGTAATTCCATCCTTGTCTAGGGGAGTGCTAACCGTCTCTCCTTTTATACAACACGATTATACTTGGCGTTCGTTTTGTATATATAAGGAGCGACGAGCACAAAACGATCACACGTTAGAGCGGACAAACGATTCCGGTGTCAAAGCCGATTCCTGCTGTCTACCGGACGACGGGCTGCACGGTGTTTGGTTCTTTTTTACTAATCTAGATAGCGTCGCGTGTTCGGCCATCTTTTCAATTATCATGTAATAGGCTCATTACACGAGCAAAAGCTCACCACCACAGAAACGATGGCCAGTTTTAATATTTATTTTGTTTCAATATCTGTTTATCGAGTGAACCGAAGTGGTCTGATTCCGTCCTTTCTATAATATAATTAATATAAACGTCTAATTAAAAAAGAGGATTGGAACCGCCTCGACCACATTATCGTATGGGATTCGGACGTTTCTCTAGCCGATTACCGTGCGACAAATATTCCGAAAACTGATTGGAAATCATAGTCATGAATTTATCTTCTTGTACACAAGCTTTCTCACATTTTTTTGTCTTGAGTTTTCCAAAAAAAAAAAAAAGAATTTTTTTTTTACAAAATTTCATTTGAGGGAATTATAAAATAAAAATTTGGAAGTTTTTGGAAAGAATCAGTTGTCAGAATCTTTATACTGCATCGTTTGACCTTTAAATATTGGTATGATTGGCAGGGGAAACTTATATATATATATATATATATATATATATATAAATTCTTGTGATTGAAGTGTGATGAACAGGAAAAGATAGTAGACGGTATTTTTTTTTTTTAAATATAATATCTAGTAGGTACTCAGTAGAAACTTGGTAGAAACGTTCCGATGTACACAGTAACACAAATAGGATGAGTATAATATAGATGATAGGTACTTCGGTTACTTTTAGAAATTTTCTATAATTTTTTGGAGTAATGAACCAATAACAAAAAATATGTTTAAATTCTCAAAAATGCTCCGAATGGCTTGTCAAGAAGAGTTATACTCGTAAATGAATTTGTATGTGAAATCGGAACCGATTTTGAAAATGTTTGAACAAGAATGTCCGAAAAATACATAGTTATTTGTTATTTTCTGATTTTCGCAGTTATTGTTTTATTAAATTTCTTGTTTAGTATGAAAATAACGAATTTCATTATGTACCTACAGGTGGTTGAAGGATAAAGATTTTTTAAAATTGGTTCAATGTTCTAACACTGTTTTACGAAAAATCATTAACAAATAGTTTATAGTAGATTTGATAATTTTACTACGAATTATGATTTCAACCACGTATATAGGGTACATTAAAATGGATTGTTTATATCGTTTTAATCAAAGAGTAGTCGATGATAATTTATTTACGTTGCACGAATGACAAAATAAAAATCAAGATTATATTGCTTTGTAATTTGTAGATTTTCGCAGTTGTCGCTTCTTAAATATACCTTTTATTTTCTGTTTTGAGTTTTAATACTCTCAATTATCCGAAATATATATTTTACTTTGGAAAAACTCAAAATTTTCAAAATATCTTCAAATAACTTTAAAACAAAAACTTTTCACGCGCTATTAGAAAGGTTGAACGAACTGTATGTGAAATTAGCACCATTACAATTCGCGATAGTAATTTATCACGATTGATTTGTAAAAATCGAAAACGGAAATACTAATATCGTACCTATATACTTACATAGATTAGTGTGGTTATTTGTATTCCTCACGCATATACCTACTTATTTTACACTATTTTTCATAAAACCTCACGAATATCATTATGGTATTTTCGACTTTTATTTTCTCGATTTCCATCTTTCTTTTTATCCAACTTGACTTTATGACTGATTGAAGTAAATACTTATTATGTCAGCAAACGTACCTATATATAGACGCAAATCGTCAGTTGACAAAAGTGTATCTATAGTTTTGAGGCTTCTCGCAACTATTTGGCTCGTTGAATGGTAACAATTAGAGATTTTACAGTAATCACACTTTAATAATATTATAAAGTGAATTGTGAATTTTATTTGAGTATTTGACCACCCGTTATATACTCGTATATATATATAAAAAAAAAAAAACACTTTCAATGTTTAATTTTCGATCAAACACTTCTCAACACTTGAAGTTATATATGTATATTATTATATTACGTTGAATCATTTTCTTTTACAGCTATTTTCTTGTATTATAATAGTCGTTTTCTTTATGTTTCTCGTAACGAAAAATAAAACCATTGTCTGGAAACAGGAACAATAATAATAATCATTGTTTTCCATCGTCACTCAGCGCCTAGAAAATGACTTGAAATTACACCTTGATAAATCGGCCACAGTATAAGTATACTTTTTTTAGTCAAAATTCGTGCACGATTATATAACTCATATACTCTGCAACAGGTCGGGACGTACACATAGGGATCATCATGCAATAGGATGTAATTGAAAACACTGTAGCGATTTGTAATTACTACTATATATAATTGTTGTTTTTATTCATAATCAATTTTTAATAGGTAATTAAAATTAACGTTAATTTATTGCTGTTTCCCCTGTACCCTACAATAAGACGTGTTTTTCAAGTTTGAAAATTAACTATAGCTATATATAACACTGACATCGTACGATTGGGGTGGAGATGTATCGATCGATTTACCACGAATTCTAGACGTTGGACAAAAAACTTACCAACTCAAAAATAAATTTGTCTAAAAAGTAAAAAAAAAAAAATTTACAATATTTTAGAAGTATAATAATATATAGACAATAATATTCAAAAATAATATTTTATACACATAAATGTTACTAAACACCTTTGATGAATTCAGTTAAGAGTCATATTAATTATGAATCAATGTAGTCCTATTATACTTATTACATATTACACATTCTTATACATTTACACTTACACGTAGAATAGAATTTTCATTATAACATATACTCAAAAAAATAGAATGTACACATATAATAATCAATGAACACGTTATTTAACAATAATCTATTATTATTTTCACATCAATACATAGTCAAGGATGATGTGTGTATATGCATTATTATAATAACTTTTTTTTTTCTCGCAGAGTTTAACATCAGTCTGTTTTGGCCATTTTGGCTCGCAGTTTAGCGTGAACCTGTAGGAATTCCGGCTTATCCTCGTCCTTTTCTTTTACTTCGACTTTTTCCATTTGCTAAAAAAAAAAAAAAAACACAATAATTATTCATTTTATTTATCGCGATAATTAAATTTTTTTATTTTATAAAATTTTACTATATATTTTTTTTAATTAATCATAACGGACAAAACAGCAGAAGTAACGTGTATAATATACTGTTATAACTGCGGGATTTTTATCATCTATTTCGACTATTTCATCTATTCAGTACTCTGTGGTTTGATCGCAAATTTGTTAATAATATTGGGAACTAATGGCTCTCGAACGATTGTATACAGAATAGTGTAAAAGTAAACCAAACTGTTTTGTTCAAATTTAGTTAGCATTAGTCATTTTAGGTAATTATAATATATTATTATTTGTGTATACGGATGGATAACCACGAATACCATTATACAAGCAATAATATTACCGACAAGAATAATTATATTATGAATTATGCGTATTATGATTATTTTTTACGCACATTATATTATACTGTTTCCAACGAAAATACTCTAATTGTTATATACTTATCGTTTTATAGTTTATAGCAATGATTGCAGTAAAGCTGCAGTTTTTGTAAATGTTTGAACCTTAAAAAAAAAATATTTAATTTTGTAGATGGTATAGGTAATAGGAATATTTAATTATTCTACTTAAACGTAAAACATTTTGTTTATTTCGAATATTTTACTCAGTGGAAATAGACGTTGAAAAACCACTCATTAGACAGTAGGCGGTAATATGTATATATATATAGGTAGTAGGCGGTGAATGTATATTACTTCTAAGTAATCAACACGCACTTTAAACATAACACTAAGCATATTATGAAGGTCACAAAGTGTTATTATATTTTTGTTTTTTTTTTTTTGTTTTTTACTTAGAAAACTTCAATTGATACTCGTATACAGGTTATTGTAAGTTTTAAATTACAATAAGTATCATTGTAAGTAACTAAACTAGACGCTAATTAGGTAATTCGATAATATCAAATTTATATTATAAAGGTACAAAAACCAGCAGTGCAGGTTTGTATGTAATGGTTTACTTATTAAAAAATGTTAAAAAGGTAATCGGATAAGTTCTGTATAAATACGCCAGGTAAATTGGTAATTTAAATATATTATCAAGATAATTTTTAGTATAATTTATTTATATATGTACCATAAATACCTATAAGTAGATAGAAACATTTTCAATTCTTTAATCGCGACACAGATATTTTACCTATTGCCAAAACTCGTAATTCGTGTAATCCGTAAGTATACAATTTATAACTGTATATTCATTACGGTTTGTTCATCAAAAAATTACAACTGAACTAATACCTACCTAATGGTCTAGAATTTAATGTTAAGAGACAAAAATGTACAATATATTTATTGATATATTAATGATAGAAGTAATAAACCAATGATAGAAGGAAGATGAGAGGTGAGAGGATGAGACGTGGAGGAAATAGAACAAATATAAAAAAAGGTTTTTTAAAAAAAAAAAAACTTAAAATCATACTTCAACCTGCAAAACCAAATATCTATTTAAAGAACTATTAAAATTTTTAACTGAAAAAAAATCTTAGGTGACAGGAAATGTAAATTTATCACTTATCAGTTTCGACTAACATAATTGACGCGATTAAGAAGAGTGATGTTTTGAGTCAAATTTACTAACACACATGGTCTCCGACAGGCAACATTTGTAAGAAAAATTATAAGTACCGGATTTCAAAAACAAATTAATTTTTCACTCAAACTTTAAACAACGTATATAGTACAAAATAAATAGGAAATTTCAAACGAAACACGTTTTAAACGGCGCGCAATATTATAATTTTAAAATAAAAACAAGTTAATTAAAATTATTTACTAAAATTTATATAAAATATCAAGGTCACCGCGTGTGTTTATACGTATTTGAATTTAAAAAAAATTAATTTTGAATAACAAAAATTTTAATACGTATATATATAAAAAAAAAAAAAAAAAACTAACGTAGAGGCAAAAAATACGTGGCAAGCTTCAATTCTGAATAATATGTATGTATAGGTAATAATGATATATTTGTATACGATATTCATTTCGCGGTTGAGCCTCGATGTTTATCCGTGTGTATCGAGTTTTATAAAGTGGCACAGGTCAAATCAATAAAATATTTCATGTTTACAAAGATTTTGCGGTTTATATATAGGGTACAGAAGATTATATGGATAATTGAATACGTGTATCATCGTGCATATTACAAATATAATATTTTTTACAGTTTATAGACGATATCCTTTTCTTCCCGAAAGACTGATCAGCGGGCAAAACCGATCAAGACCTTTGTGGCCCACGAATTTAGTACTCTACACCAAAACGACGCAGACGCACGTGATTTGCAACGATAATTATTTTTACTTTTAAAAATAGGTAAATCGCGAAAACGTTGTAAAATGTAATTTTTTTATTTTTATTTTTATTCACGATAAGGCAACGCGACATTGTTTCATTTTTTATTTTTGTTCAGCATCAATGAATACAGAAATGATACCACCGGTTTTTCGCAGGTTATCAACCTACGATGGATATAATATAGATGTTGATATACGTCTAGGCGGTGTAATGTTAACAAAAAAACACTGTCCGCCAGCAATATATTATTACTATAATAATTATTATTTTAAACACATTTTTCAGAAGTTTTGAACAATGTACATAGCACATAATATATAGTTACTTAAGTTTATAACAGTTTATTGGTTATGTATATATAGCAGCTTAAACTATTTAACTCAATCTATATATGTTAATACTAAATTATTGATTATCAAGTGCATTTGAAAACACAAAACACATTTAAAACGCAAATGATGATTGATATATTTTTGTTTCCGTGCGTTTTGAGAGTTGATAAAATAATGAATTCGAGTAGGTAACAAACTTAAGGAAGAAAAAAAAACAGTAAATATATTATCATCATTAATTAATTAATTGATTATTAGAAATATTATTTTAATGATTCTATCATGCTAAAAGTATTTTAGCATAAATTATTCACTCTTTTATATGGATTGCATTTATATATTAGAAAAGAAAGTTGAAACCCATTAATCGAACAGTTAAAATTTTAATGTATACCTACTACCTAAATATGATTACGTGGCCTACAGTCTACACCGATTTGAATTGTTTGTAGGACATAAAATTAATTATCAAAGAGGAAGAATAGTATTAATGTAGTTACCAATTTACCCTTTTACAAATTAAATATGTGTAATAAATTGTAAAATATGACAAGACTAATCTTCGAGTTTAGTATTTTTAACGTAAATAAAATAAAATAAGAAAAGTATAGGTAATAATAGTCAATAGTAATACTCTATACAATATATTTAATAGTTAATAGTACGAGTTCTATTTTACCGACGTATTTCTATTTTCTTTTTCATTATATATAAGTTTAACCGTGCGATTCTCGTACAGACTACAAATATTTTTCGGTTCACGGATAGAAAAAAATGGAGAAAAAAAAAATGATGGATATCGGTAAATACCGTTTCAATTTTTTTAGCACGTTCTTCAATCATCCGTTCGAACGGCGTGCGGCACGAGTTCTTCTGTTCTTCGATCAGTTTCTGGTTTTGCGCTCGCTTGTGTTTTTCCAACGCGATCTGCAACTCGGATTTTTGTCCCAGCACATTTTTTCCACTAAAAAAAAAACAATACCCCCGAAACGAATCTTAGTTAGTACAAAATATACACGTTATAATATTTCAAAAAATAAAAAAAAAAACTACGTATTAAAATACGCGTACATTTTCTGGTTGAACAGGAGTTCTCGATGGAGTTTTTGATGTTCGGCGGAGGTCAGACACGGGTTGACCGGTTTCCGCGGCAGGATTAGTCCGTCCTGATGCATGTCTCTCGTGCAATCAGTCGCCATTGTCATATTATCTAAACAAAATAAATACAAACACACGGTTATATATGACCATACGTTATGAATAAAACAACAGTTTTTTTTTTCAGTTTTTTCTACCTAATCATCACGATGGACGGAGAGATGATCACATTTGTAATATACGAAAAATAAACTTTACATAACTATCGTATCATGTAGTGAAAACAATTGTACACGTTTTTAAACTTAATGTGTGTATATTATATATATATATATATATATATATGACCGCATATAAAGCACGTTTAATTATGATCAATCGCCATCACAAAGTATGTCTTGCGAGTAGGAATACTCAACTGTACATAGGCGTATAATTAAGTCGTTTATATAGCGCAATAATATACGATATCTCTGATATTCATAGTGATAATGATATGTTAAAAAGTATAATATACTGGTTGAAAGCAATTGTTGGTCGTTCATCGACAAAACCCATATTTAAAGTTTAATAATGATAAGTTGACATTCAATAATGTATAGTTAAAAATCATAAATTTATCATGGAATAGTAAGAATAGTTTGAATAGAAGCTCATACATTTTTACAAAATGCAATAACTAAAATCTCAGCACTTGTGGCAAGGATAAGTTTACTAAGTTAAGAAATAATATATACCTAGTATATTTCCTTAATTCTAATATATACGCTGCAGCACATGTACCTACTCAACAATAATATGAAAATTGATTATTATTATTATTTATATTATTATCATCCAAAAATTTTAGGCATGATTGATTTTTGACGATTTATTAATTTGGCTACATATTATTACCCGCACTACAAAATATGGGCGGTTTAAGACTATTAGCACCGACTGTTTTTTGTCTACATTTAAAGTAAAAAAACAAACACTGTATGCACGCTCATATTTTGCACGCACGTATACATCGGGCTAAATTCACCATTAGTATGATTACAAGTTAGTAAGTTAAGTTATTCGCTAGTTTTATGGTTCAATAATAACCAATAGCAATATGTAAGTCCCTATAGATACAAATAGCTCAATGAATCAAACTTAAAAATCATTTGCTAAGGTCAGATGCAAATAATGCTTATTACATTTTAGTTAGAACTAAAAAGTTTAAATGTTAAACCCACGATTAAGTTTTTATTCATAACAAATATATACAGTACAAGTATAATTACCTACGTACCAACTGTTTTTCCCTACATTTGCTAATAGAGCAATAATTAAATTTATTTTTATTTTCTTAGTACTTTTTAGTACAGTTTACAATCCTATACGTTAGTTTTGTGGCTATAATAATTGTTATAAAATACCATGTTTACGAGTACTAGATATATCTTTGCACTCCACGACGTACACGATATACCTACAAAATACGATTTTATTGTCAAAAAATGTTTAACTCTGATTTACTTCAATTAAAATTTTAAAAATATTATGCTATTCAGTTTTTCTCCGTGTTGCAGTCACTAGGAAAATGTCCCCGGGAGTTAGAAGGACTCAGCAAGTTTTTTTTTTTTTTTAGACTTCAAAGATTAACGAGACGACGATAGGATCCTGTGTGAACGCGTTTCGTATTGTTTCAATTATTAAAAGAAATTGTCAATTGCAAGCGACGTTGATACGGGAACAAAGAGCCCTCAGCGCGTCCACTTGCTATACTTGGAATGTAATATATTGTACTTTTCTCTTCCCAGATTCACCATAAACGACAAAAACCACTTAAGATTTAAGGCAGCCGAAAGAAGGACTCCCCTTGACACACAAGTATTTCTTAAGATTTTAAAAAGGTGCAAAATCGACACGTTTCTTATGTTTCATTTGTGGTAGTAAAATGTGATGTAGTTTACAATGAGCACTTAAAATAATAATTTATAATAATGATCCGACGAAGGCGACGTGCCTTTAAAATTAATATATGTATTATACGTCTTGAACTCGTAAGGGTGAGTCGGTTGGGTTATGCTTTTTAATAACACATAAGATGTATTATGGATATTATAAAGGGTCTATAAGCTATAGGGAAGATTTATGCGTATTTTTACGACTAAGTGGGAATATGTCACTCATCCCGTTTCTTAAAGGTCCAAGCACAGCATGTATGATAAAATACAAAAAATCATGATCTATCCAGTAAGGATTATAAACATATTTAATTACTGAAAATTATTTCAAAACGTCTTCGACGCATATTGTTTGTGTACCAGCCGAACAAGTCCAATTATTAAGCAATTTATTACATAGACACTTCTAGTCACACAACTAATGGTTAGCTCTTTATTAACTCAAAGCGATTATCATCAATTTCGTATAAGTTAAAAAAAATACATTTTATAACGGTATTTAGTTGAATCACAGTACCACTTTTTTGATATTACACAACACGTTAACGAGGTTCGCTTCTACAAATTGTTTTCACTACAGTAATAATTGTACCTAACAACTAAAGTAAAAATTCGACAAAGAACAGCTAAATTCGTTTTGGTACAAATCGTATTTTTATACCTTTATAAAGTATTATTTTCTTAATAAATATATACTTATTAACTATTTTAATAGTATTATACTGAGATATTGGTGATATTAAAATAGAAACCGATAATAAGTCAAAATTAAAAATGAACAGATAGACATTATGGAAACCCTGAATCAGAATTCAGAACACCTGGTGAAACAACAAATTTCAAGTAGGTATAATAATTTATTTTGTAAGTAATTGTAACTTATCAAACATAAGTTAAAACATTTATTTTCCATCATACTTATTACACTATAAAGTCGTATTTCAATATAATAATAAAATGTGTTACGAATTTTTTAAATCTACGATCTATAGTAGATTTTTCCATTATTGTTGCTTAAGTATAAGTAGGAACTGTGTCGTGTTTAGTTATAAGTTATAACAATATGAGCAGTCTGCAGTCCAGTAAACTACTCTGCACTACATATATATTATTAATAAAGAAGTAACAAATAATATAAAGACCGCGTATAGGTTTATCCATAGTGTAGTATTATATGTAGTATACGGTATACCACATAGTTTACAAAAGATTGTTTGTGTTATTTGTTGATAATGGAGGAGTATGACACATTTTCTCTTTCTGTACAACCACTATCATTTAAGTGGCACAAACACATCTTAATATAATACGTTGTTTTGGAGATTTTAAAGAAAGCACGAAACTTTCCGCATCGTGCATTATTTATATTTGTCGCTGTTTGGTTGATTTGTTAGTTGGTGCATTACACTTGGTACAATATTATGCAAGAGATTTTTGGAATTTATACCATTCTGCGTGAGTGTTTTTTGAAATTACTGAAACGAAAAAGGTATAAAGCAACTAATAAGACAAAATTCTTGACCAAGATGGCCTATCTGAATTTTATGTACGCGCTGAAACGATTAAATGTATATTAAGTTCAAAGGTAACGGTTAAAATAAGAAAGTGACTCACTGTGCGGTCACTCCTTTCTTGAATCAATTTTGTGACAAGAGTGATTAAGTGCCTGCAGCAGTCAATAAAAACTAAGTTTTAATTTAATGTCATTATAAGGTTACATACTTTTAAGTTTTTAAGAACACTTTTTTCTAACGTTCAAAATTCCTAAATAATACGTAAAACATTACAGATTTGTCTATAGAAAACACTAGGAATCATTTGTAAATTGTAATGAAATGATTAGTGACTGGCATAATTTAATAACCATATGTAACAATAATGGATATACCTATAACCCTAGTCCCTAATACAATTATTTTCAATACTCAGTAACTATGAATTTTATAAACATTTCAAAAAAAGCGAAAAACTCGAAAATCGAAATCAATAATTATAAACATAACAAAACACATAAATAACCATAAATTAATCATTAATATATATATAGTCCCTAATACAATTATTTTCAATACTCAGTAACTATGAATTTTATAAACATTTCAAAAAAAGCGAAAAACTCGAAAATCGAAATCAATAATTATAAACATACAAAACACATAAATAACCATAAATTAATCATTAATTATGTATCAAACGTAAACAAAGATAACTTGTTGACGTATTATTGTAGTTGAACAGCACAAGCTCATCAGTATTGTACTACTATAGTTATTAAAAACATCAAAAAATTTAAAAAACGTTATAATTAATTACAAATAAAGGTGACCAGAAATCTGAGAAGCGTGTAAACCAATTATTAGGCACATTTGACATACAATTAAAATAAGATTGAAAAAAATTTTTAATTTGTTCTACTCATGCATTAAACTCAAAACTTGTCAAGATAATCGACTGTTATTAAATATATTATTATTACTGTTTTATAGGTACTATGTACAGTTTATTTTACATACTATATAACGATAGTAATTATATAATATTGTGTACAGTTTCCAAAATAATTTAAGTTCTCAGGTACAACTATATTGTATAATAAATAATTATGGACAAATCAAAATCTTTTCAAACGTTAAAACTTTAAACAAACGTTATACTATTTTGTTTCAGCCACACAGGAAAGGAGTATAATATTATGATACAAGGCCTATGATATTATAGTAGTTGATATACCCATGGCCGTGAACGATCATGGGTCAACATACTCGTTTTTCTGTAATTCAATTAAATAGGTACTACCTTTTAACGAATCACACATAGTTTTCACACGACCACTTAGTAAAAGATATAGATTGAAGTTACAGGGTGTATAATCCACACATTATCTATTTCATAATTCCAAAATCAAAACCTGGCCTAGGAACGTCATTTTTTTTTTTTGGGAGGGGGAGGGCAGGAGTGTTTTCCATCCCTAGCTTTTAAAAAAGTTTTGGACGGGCCATTTTTTGGCCAATTTCGACCGACTTTGTTTAAAACAAATATTAAGTACGTTACTGATAAAAACGGGCCACGATCAGATAATTATATGGGCCGATAGAAAGTTCAATTGTTTGACCACTCATTTTTTTGACCAGCTCTAGAAAATATTAAAATAACGCTTCTGAACTAGCCATAGGGCTGCAAATGGGTAATAATTTTTTTAAATTTTGATTACGGACATAATTATTTTGTTTATATGACAGAATGACACACACGCTATGATAAAAATAAAATAGGTAATTATTACAGGTAATACAATTTGACAACACCTTCAATATATAGGCTGCATATTCAGTTTTCCAAACAGTTATAGTAAAAATTACTTTATCAATGTTACTTTGAAGAGTATTACTTCCAAATTTTAAGTAGATAATCTAGTTTTCTATTACGTTTTCAACACTTCGGAGTTTAATCTACAATGTTCATTAGCTTAATATACGGTCTATACGGAAAACCTCAAGTTTTCAGATGTGATTTTGGTTTACTTTAAGTTAATTTTTTATGCAAATTAATTTTGAACAAGGTAAAAAATGAAAAAAAAATCAACTTACCTAACTCTATACTAATTGTTTTTATTCCGACAAATTAAAAAGAAAATTATTAATTACCCAACTTTGTTTTTTAGTAGATACATACCCGTATGATTTAATTAGGTAATTAAAATTAATCTTATATACAATTATATTAAATTAATTATGTAGTTATAGCTAATAGATATGTACTAATTTAACATTTTCACGACTACAACTCGCGTTTAATCTTAAAAATAGCTTTTGCAAGCTTTGTTTGAGACAAGGCTTCTTACATCTTAGGTTGTCTTCACCTTACATCCAAAATTGAATCGGTTAAGGCCATAGTGTAATGGTTAGGGCTAATTTGTTTGTTTATAAAACCACGGAGGTTTTGAGTACCAACTAAGGTCCCTAGCCCCCGAAAATTCATCTAGGCTCTTAAATTCAAGCTTATGTATATTATAATATGGCACTGATATACGAGTATTGTGCAGCTCTAAAATTTTCTTAGCGCAAGACCGCGTCCCCGGAGGAGGATTTCAAAGCGATTCATTTTTTGCGTAAACGTCTCGCCTAAAATCTTAGTAAAATAATAAAACTTTTATTTTAGAATAAAAGTTATAACAAATTATTATTTTTCAATCATATTTTTATTATGACTTCCTAGTTCCCGATCCGTCGAATAGAGTATATCGTACACCCTCTATAACAGTCTATAACAGCTGATACAGCTGTAGTTTATCAACTTATAATCAATCTTTGTCTCGGTCATTGTTTCAAATGCGTACGTGCGATTCGCGCGATCTCGTGCGTTTTTACTCGATTCGCGACGGAAATGGGAGTATTACCGGCAACTCCTCCTATAGAAGAATGCGGCGACGGCAGCGGTATCTAAACAAAAACTAAAAAACGTCTGATCGCGACCGAGTCTCGCGCGTGGCTGACACAAGTCGGTCACGATCGCTCGAATGACCTAGAAATTTCGGCCGCACCGAGCCCGTCGCCCGAGTGTCAAAGTGTTTGTGCTATAATATAATATATACTATCGACCAATTTATTGTTCCCTCATTTATAATAATAATAGGTATAAAATACCCGTGTTGCTATTTAACCGTATAAATTGTACTCGAAATGTGTTTTTTTTGGACACAAAACAGCCGAGCATCGCACACACACACACAGTGTAGGTACAATATTGACGCAACAAATGGTTCCCGTTTCGTATTTACGAATACTGTCGATGAATGACGGTGCGCGGAGAAACTACACAAATCGATTGGCACACTATTTATACCGTGTACCTGTGTATATAAGACCGCGGTTAGTTTGATACTTCGATCCATTAAAATAATATGATCGCAGCTGCAGCTGCTGTTTAGCGAAATTCGAGACACACGCGCGTCAGCGAGAAGAATATTACTACGGCGAGAGCCGAGAAACTCTTCTATAAAAAAAAAAAACGTCGTTTTTGTTTTGACGATCAAAAATAAAAATAATAATAGAACATATTGCGAAGCTCACGATTTTTGAAGTACCTACATGTACGCGCGCTTAGCAATATTGTTAGAAAGTCCATTGGATATGCCTGAGGTATAGCGTATGGTATAGAGAACGGTAAATCATTAGAATATCGTGTGCAGTTTAATAACCATTATATTGTTAAAGTTACAAGAAACTCTACAAGACTCTTTTAGACGTTTCAATAGTCACTCGGAGCGCTTTTAAAAATTTTGCAAATTTTTCGTTTTTGCGTATTTGTTACAAAAAAAAAAAAAAATTAAAACTTAAATTAAAAAAAAAAAAAAAATCATTCAAAGTACCTTCACGAGCCGCTTATCAATTTTTTTTATGGTAATATATTAAAACGGTAAGAATTGGAACGTTAATTTTACTCGAAAACGTATTTTCAGAAACAAGGAAGGAAAAAAACGCCATTGTAAAATAAATACAATCCTCGCTGCGCTCAGAATCTTAAATATTTTTCTATTTACAGAAATCAAAATATGTAATTTTGATTAGTACTCATAATTTTATCAATTGTTACATGAAAAAGCATGTTCATCTTTTTTTCGACTATGTACTATTTCCAGATTAATGTTGAAACCAATTAGGTTTTAGGTTCAAGTATACAGGTTATATAATCGTTATTGCGATTCGGTTCAAATATTGTTTTACAAAATAAATAAAATATGATGACGTAAGGAGATATCGATTTTGCTTATTAGTTATTTTAATGCTAATGCTTCTACAGTTTTTCGTGGCTCCCCTTATATACGCTGAAACTTTTTCATAATACTTGAGTGGTAAACATACAGATTCGATAAAAGTTTTTATTGTTAAATTTGTTTTTACTACGACACGTCCACTAGACAACTGAGCTCGCTCAGAATCGTATTTTCGAAGGTAGTGGTTTATCGTTCTAAATTAGTGATCCACTCAAAGCGTAGCCGCTACCCCGTCAAACTATCCACGTGACCTAGACTGATCCCGGTTTTTTTACATTACAAAATATACAACACCGCACACACCCGCCGCCTCCGTTTAGGCGAAAAAACGGTCCGAAAATACGTATTTTAGCCGATTTATCTACCAGAACCCCATGAACCGATGTAATTATGTGTACACGCCCAAATAAATGTACTTAGAAAGCGCCGGCACCGACACCCTTAAACACAATATCTGCACCTATCAGTATTCTGTATCTATAGGCGTAATAAAATGTATAATATTGCTTTTACACGCCACACTTATTCGCATTTACATAAATAACTATATTATAGTATATATTATAAATACTACACACGATGTGTATTTCGTAAGTTTCGCAACTATATAATAACACTCATAATACTTCCTTATTAAATTGATACCTACTATTTTCAATAGGTTTTTGAATCGTTCACATATTATTAAGAACTAAAACAACACTCCAGAAGCCGTTATGTAGTAAAAACGTTATAACAAATATTATAACTGCGTGGTTATATAATAGTCAATATAGATGTCAGGTTTCAGGGGTGATCAGAATTAATTGTTGAGGCAAAAATCGTCTTATACCTTCTATAATACATAATTCATTCGTATAAGTAAATCCGTTTTGCATACATGATATGCCTAACGGGGTATTGATTGAAAAGTCAATACCTATAGTATGTCTGCAAATATTGTATGATATTACGTAGTGTATATGCATTTTATAAAAATTAACATTTTAATAATAATTTTATACAGGAAAAATTTCTTTTCAAAAATACTTTTTATCCCGTTTAATGCTCTCATAAAAAAAAATATGTCGATCTTGCATGATTAATGAATGATATTTAATTTGGAAGGTGTAATATTGACGTATTACATTACATTAGTAAAATAACAAATTAGAGCGAGCTTGGCGAATCAAATGCGCAAATTTCTTTAAATATCTATATTATAAAGCTAAAAAATTTATTTGAATAATTTTTAGAAGAAATATAACTATATTGTTGCTAAAAAAATAAAAAACAAAAACAACAAGATAGTGTCGATGTCTATATAAACGATGTACTATAATGTTTATATTAAGTTCGAAATATCATACTTGTATAATATATTTGTACATAAGATAAGATATTCAAATTATTATTTATTTAACAAATTAGATATGGGTACAACCTAAAGGAACAAAACCGAAAACAAGGTTTAAAAAAATATGTACGGTTTTCATACTTTGTAACTTTTAGAAGGGTATTAAATAAAGAATTCTTTTAAAATAGTTTTTGTTATTTTTAGTTTCATTGAACAAATTGAGTTAAGTGTAATACGCATCGGTTATCTTATACGCAGAGTACAGAGTAATCGTTGAGGAATTTAAACCATTAATATTCATAACCCAATTGAATTGTACTTCAAATATTTTAAAGAACAATATTTATGTATGTCGCCTATATAATTATAACAATTTAAAATCATTATTTAATTCCAGTTAATAATCGGTCTCCTAACTCCTTGTATTCATTCGTAATTATAGATAGCACGGTAAATTTTCATAAATTAATAATATAGAGTCTAAAGGGTTTATCCCGTACATTAAATAAAATAAAATATTAATATATTAGACGACAGTATTTCAACTTACCGTTTAGCTTGTCAACTTGATGCTTTTGCCCATTGAGGTTTTTGTCTTCAGACTGAAAAGTACAAAAAAAGTAAAAGTAAATTAAACAACTTAGGTATAGCAATTAAAATTAATCGTACTCTGTTTGTTTGAATTTTCTTCATTTAAATTATATTTGTTTAGTTGTATTTATTGAATATTTTTAAATATACGAAGTGTAACTATTTTAATATTAGTGTACAAAACTATACAAAAAATAATGAGTAATTCAGTACGTGTTTATACTCGTACAGCGGGCGTTTCGTTAACAACCACGATTAGGTAAACTATAAACGCTATGAATGATTAATTTACTATACAAAAAATTAAACAAAAATGCATAGTAAATTATAAAATAAAAATTGTTTCATCCTCAGTGAAAATAATAGCAAGCAGGTATTTAAGAAAAAAAGTAGAATTAGTATTTGACAACCTTGGCCGTTACCGCGTATAAAACTAAATAAATATAGGTAGGTACTTTACTACATTACGTAACTACTCAATACTTCTTTAGTAGTTAAGTAAATAATTGTCACTTTGTGGATGAATAGTAAAGTACAATCGTGGTACGATCTGTACGTAAATGTTTTGTGTAAATAATTCGAGTATTAATAAAATTCTTATATAAATTCTGATAATGCCGTTGATATTATAATAATTATATAAAAAATATTTTATTGTATGTATATTATACAATCAATAGACATAATGTTACAGTAAGTACTAAGTGGTGTATACGTGACAACCAGGGAGCAATAGAGACAAAAAAAGGCGCATTTTAAAATATAATTTAAGACAACACAATTTACCTATATAACATCGGTAAACATATTTTAGTTAAAATATTTCATGTTAGTCAATTTAAAATTTACATTACAGCCATACACGAGATCATTTAATGTTTACTGCAATATGAACTCAACTGTCAACGCATTGATGAAGCACAAATTGTGCCTATACGGACGTTTGACGAAAAAAACATTTGATGAGACAATAGCGCAATACAATTAAGCCGAAAATTGTTTAAGTAAGTACAACAAAATTTTTGGTAAAAATTTGAACGAGGAGGTAAAAAGAAAGTAGATAAAAAACAGAAAAATACATAGAAGTTCTGACAACAGGGAGATTCAATTCACAAAAAAAGAATTATTTGCCTATACGATATTATAATATGGTCAGATGTAAAACGACCACAGTCACGTTTTGTGAATATTATACACTGGATAATGAATGAATGATAGAAGAGTCGAATGAAAACAATTTGAAAGTTGTCGGTTGAAATGCTATTTGGTCGTATACCTACGCACACCGGTCCAACCGCTTTTTACGTCGTATAAACGAGATACCAGTTCGGATGAGCGGTTAAATAATAAATAACAAAAATACACTACAACAAAGTGGGACTATTATGGTTCTTTTTAACTTTAATTGTTTACGACCCGCGGTTTCCCAGATTGACTTTTTTTTTTCTCGTCGTGCGTCGGAACAAAATCACACGTGATGATGAAGGGTGTCTCTCAAAAGACCAAAACGTCCGTTGCCCGTAGTGACAGTGTTCAATAACAACCAAAGCAGTTATGTGTAGGGGAGAAAGAAAAACCGGAAATCGTAAAAATTATATGCCCGTACAGGCGATGCAAATTTTTACTATACTCACGAGGATTAGATAACAATCGCGCGTGTATAATCAGTAATCAAAAATGAATACGAAGACCTTATATTATATTATGCCGCCGAGTTTCAGTATGCCGCCTGCGGCTAACAGTCTGAAATATTATTATTACGTATTATATTTAAATATATTGTCAGATGACAGCTTCTGCTTATCCTTCGCGTTAGAAAATTATCACGTAACTGCATTCGCAGACGCATACAGGAAACACTGCATCCATGTTTAACGTAGTATTATTCAATAATAGCACGTATATTAAAACTGTGCAGACACCAAACTGAGCTAACTTGAAAATCGATATTTGATTCATTATTGAGCACGAACAATTCACATAACAGGGCAAGACCGGCGAAAACTCACAAACTGTATACTATAGTGACTTACGAGGATCACATTTATCTACAGCTGTTATGGACTATAGTAGGTAGGTGCTTAATGCATCAGTAAGTTTTACTCTTTTCAGACTATTTAAGAGTTCGATTTGATAATTTACCCATTTTTTAAATTTTATTACATGAGCATTATTCAATTAAACAATACATTTTAGCATTCATTAAGGGGGCTACAGTCGACCGTATTTTAAGGAGAAAATTATAGGCGATTTAACTAAATTTGTTTCTGATGACTCGCATACGTCGTAAATGAATGTTAGTTGGTGTGTGTACATCCAACACGCTTCGTTAGCAACAAATTTCCATAATATCTATGTTATAATCGAGGGAAATTTTGACAGTAGTTTTTTTTTGGTTGAAATATAACTGAACAAATATTTTGTTTTTTTTTTTTTGTTATTATTTTATTTTCTTAACAATGAATTTTCAAAAAATTGGAAATCACTTCGATTATAACAAAGTAACTAACAATGTAAACTGTAGTACATCAATAAAAATCCGTTTTCCCTAAGACTCTCAGTTTTGTCAGTCGTTTAGGTCTAAAATCCATTAATTTTGTTACGACTGCGCAGCCACCTTAATTTTGTTTTGTTTATTTTTACTACTACTATATTGATATATTTTGTTGTGTTAACAGTAATTGTAAATAGTGTAAATTTGTGAATAATAATGACATATTTAGAACCTGTTTACGATAGTACACAAATGTACAATAATATTAAGAAAAATCTATATTGGGTATTTTTTAACAATTTTGTATATTTATTAATAGCGAAACGTCATATCTCGAAAATTCGACTGTTTTACTGCAGCTTAGGTCGAAAAATGTGTTATGTTATGCGACGGTCGTGTAAAGAAAAAACATGCAATAGACAATGACGAGTTACGGAACAGACCCATGATAATTATCTAGGGATACTGCAGAATAACAAAAAACCGTTCAAAACTTACCATCGCCTGCAGTTTGCACCTCTACGGTGTAAAATACTACACAATATGACGTACTATATTGTTAATACAGCAATATTATAAATATGACTAACTACATATAATATTAGTTTCAACATCATATGGATACGTACAGATTTTAAATGAAATTTAATCGTAAACTATTACGGCATACGGCGTTACAAATGTATACTATTACAATCATATTATAACGTCGAGAGAAAACCGAACAACCGTAAAGAGAAAAGTAAGTCGACTGCAAAAATCTGCAGCAGAAATTATACGGGTCATATACTGCAGTGTTGTACAGAGTTTAAAATGTACTGAATACCAAAAACAGCAAGTGCGTTTTGAAACGTGTTGAATGGTGATTTCCATATTATTATAGTATTAGGTACTACATGTTGCAATTTTAAAGGTTTTTCAAGGTTACCACTTGCCGTTTACATTATCAAAGTTACACCCACTGCGCCGCGCGTTTTTTAACCGTAAGTAAATATCACTTGAACCACAATTCATAAGCAGTCGCTCATACGTCTATTGTCAGACAATCGAGAGGAATATATACCATATTAATTATCCCATACGAACAAATTTTTATTGAGCATTTACGATCACGATTAATTACCGCACTTATAAAACTTACAACACATTTTGCAAACTTTTTAACAGGAAATTAGTAGTTTTTCTCATAGGCTAAGTTAACAATTGAAAATCTACCTACTGTTTATAATGATATTATATCTCAAATAGTACAAGACGTTTGTATTTTACTCGTTTCTATACTATTCTATACTATACGAGCAACGAATTTATGACGCATTTCTAAAAAATTATTTAAATCGTGTAATCAAAGCTGATATTATTAAACACGAACCTTACCATGGCGTAGGCAAAAGTTAACTTCATCTCAAATATTGGTGCTATAACAGCTATATAGAGCTATACGTAGCTATATAGAGCTACAAATTAAAACGTAATAGGTATACTGTTTACATATACGTAGATATAATGAGCCTTAAACTTGGAGTCAGCAGAGAGGGTACGTTGGGGGTGACGGAGTCTCCCTTCTTTTTAAAAAAATATACCTCTTCCAATTTGGTACCCTCAATGGTCTACGTAGTACACGTACCTATGACACATGAATACAATTTTTTTTTTCCAAATACGACCCCTCAATACTTTTTTATCAAGTCCAAGCACTATGGGTGTTATGATGGAATATTAAAAATAAATTAATGTATCATTTGAGTATTTGATTCATTTCAGAGTTCAGATGGAACATACTGTAAACTGTAGTAGGAACTTGAATTATTAATATTTTACGTATAGATAAATAAATTAAATAAAGTATAAGAATATTGTTAAGATGTACACAAAAAATATTAATACTTAGTATACTTTTAAAATATCTTTGGATATCACACGAATTTAATCTATAAACAAAGTTAACAAAAGTGCAAACAAAGATTACTTGGTAAAAACTCGGAAGCCTTTATGGACCTTATAAGTTATATAGTATTATAATCTTTGTAGATATAGGAATTAACTATGGGTTAAACTGCCATAACAATAAATTATTGAATTTTCGACGAAATTTGTGTTTAAGGTCACTCTTAGGGGTGTAATTTTGAAAAAAGCTCTCTGCCATGCTCATCCTGATTCAGAATATGTCTGTACGTTTAGCCATTCTCGATAAATAGCGCGGACACACAGATAAGTTAAATAAGTTAAATAAAAACCTTTAAAAAGGTTATGTCATGAGAAAATAAAAATTATAATTCATAAAATTTGTGAGGAAAAGACTAAAGGGCAACTCTATATAAGAATCGTTTATGAAATATTTCTACAGTGATTTGGCGAGTTATGATTAATAATTGTACAAGACTAGTGAGAAGCTACGATGATAAACGATCATAAAAAAAATCCTAATCCAAAAGGTCAAACTTGCAAAGGTTGCAAAAGTTGAACAAAATATCAAAAAAAAAAAAAAAAACCATTAAACTCACGCCAAAATTACTGGTAGCATAGCTATAGTATAATGTATCTAATGTAGAAGTTACGTTGATGTGTATTTAAAACGAGATTTAAAACTTAGCATAATATAGAGAATTACAGATCTGGTGTAAAGGGATTTTCGTTACGAACTGGTCATTGTCCTCTTTTTATTAAAAGAATAAATTTTTTGATAAATTGTAAACAATTCAAATTTCATCTACAACCCGAGTTAGCTGAGCTAAAACAATTTTTACACCGAACCATCAGTACCAAAAAAATAATGATGAATTGTTAATTATGTAAAAAGACAAATGATAGTTATGATTATTTATTTTAAAACCATGTCGCCTCTACACAGGCGGACACTGCTGAAATAAATTTGAATATAAATATACCATGAACAGATTCAAAATTGTACAGAAGGTACATCAAAAATTTCAGAAAATAATTCCACATTAGGTAACATATTGCACGTGTTATAAAACGTGGTATAGGTACGATAGTGTACAGTTAACAGTACACTAAAATTGATTATTTTAAACCGTTTTAATTTTTAAGCTATAAGACAAATTGATGTACCTGTAAAAATTAACATGAAAAAAAAAAAAAAAATTAGTGCCTTAGTTCAACAGATTATTTTGTATGGTTGTCAAAACTTTCTTCTGCTGTCAGTACTGATGACACAAATTAACCGAACGTTACTTAAAGATTAAAATATAATTACAGACACTGAATTCGTGAAGTTACCATGTTTATTTTTAGAGGCAATCTGCAAAATTATCCATTATGTAACCATATATTACGTGGCGATTAAAGAATAAATGATGTAAAACACAATACGCACGTTTGTATGTGTATTATGATAAGATTAGGCATGTATTAGGGCGGTAGGTACCTAACAATGTTTTCTTCTTGGAAATTAAAAAAATAAAGATTGAAACATAAAACGTTTTTTTATGTTTGTTTTTTAATTTATCTGCGATTAATTAGGTACACGACTAAAGTCTATACAGCTATGTGATATTTACTATATAATATTATGCTGTCTTTGTTCCGCTTACAACACCGCATATGGTTTTTTCCTTACACTTCTGGTTTTTGTAAACAGGTTCAAGCTATAAGGTTAAACACTTAAAAACGGGAATACGGGATCTGCGCGACCTTTAAGATGTGACTCGTGCCATACCTACTTAAGCTGTACCGGAGGCGAAGCGACGCGATTTAAAATTTTGGATCCAAGAGGAAGAACTATACACCCTACAGGTGTCACTCTCCCGCCCACGAATCACAATAATTATTCCTGTTGTGACGACGCCAAAGACCAAGATTGTTTGAATTTATAGAAATCGCGGGATCTTATCCATAATGATCTTGGCTCGTATACAATTATATATATATATACATCAAACAACTCCATAATATCATAACTCCGTAATACGTTGATATGTGGAATGGATAATTATTTTTCCCAACAATAATTATTATCTACCCTAGTGATACGTTATTTTGTTGCGAAAGCTAACTTTTAAAGCCTAGCGAGCAGCATCGTTAGTGATGTTCCCGGACACTGTTTCTTCTGCACCCTAAACATTCTTCCAAATGCGTTTCAAAATCGAATCAAACAGAACAATTATCATTATTCTAATATTGTTACTGCGTCGTGACTCGCGTGTAGTGATGGATATTTAAATAATGAGTATATTAGCCTAGAGACAAGGCACAAGGGTTCTACCGGGTATGTATTTACGTACTATCTTTTCTTTATATGGAGGGGATAGTAATGTAAATAAAATTTTAATAAAAAGTTTATTTATAGTTTAAACAAAAATGCTTAAATGTATTTGCTTCAAAAGAAATCAAACAAATTAAAAATAAAAACTCGAGTGATTTTTTTAGCAAGAAAAAATTTCAAAGCAGATACAATATGCATAATATTACTTATAAGTTGTCAGCAAACACAGATAAATAACTACTATAACGTTTAAACATTTTCTTGTTTCACAATTTCGAATTTTTCATTATTATTACAACAACTATATGCATATATATCTGTAAGAAGAAAAATTTGCGTAGGCGGTGTTAATTTATTAATAAAAAGTAGAAAAAAAAACTATTTTTAGTGGGAGAACTTGCTACGCAGCAATCGCCAATAAAGCAGCATCCATAATTAATCTGCCCGCTTTTGGTATTAATTACACGCTTTGGGTATTTACCCAAAAACAAATTTCTTACCCGCTGCTACCCATCGCTACTCGTGGGACAGTGGGGAATATTCACCGTAAACCACCGTAGTTTCTATAAACAAAATAACTATTTATAAACAGGTAGGTACTTACGAGATCGATAATCGTCGCGAATGAGTTCAGGAATTTATCGCAGTACTCGCGCACCAGGCCAGCGGAACCGGTTTACTTGACGCAGGACACTCGTCCGTAAGATCACGGCAGCGGCTGGGGGTAAGTTTCGTGGTCGCGAAACAAAAATAATAATAATAATATTGTATCGTTTAAAAACACGCGGATTCTATTCGGTTTGGCGCGAAACTCGGCGGGCAAAACGCTACAACGGGCAATTATCGGTAACGATGGCTGTTGGTTGAAGCGTCGAGTAGAAACTAAAACGAGTCGTTACAGCGAGCCTGTAAGCAACGGCGAGCGCGCGGTCGACCGGCCGGACTGGATTCGGCAAAACCCGAACGATCACTGTGCCATCTGCCGACCGTTTGCGCGGGCATGATACCGCGGTATACTCTGTTCCGCGCGCGGCCGGTGGGGGAGGCGACCTTGAAAGGGACGGCACCGGCTCCCAGGAAGTATATTATACCGTCGTCGTCCGCCCCCGCCGACGGGTAATCGCGTGTCACGCGCTCATCCGCCCGCCATCCACGCGATATGTGTGTCATCCCTTTTATTTTTGCCGGATTCCCACGCTCGCCGTCGCCGGGTGTTGCCACGTCAAGATTTTCGTAACGATTATAACGGACTAACTATATAAATATATAATATACTTACGCGACTGAAAAATTATAAAAACAATTTAGACGTGCGCAATTTCCATAATCGACAATTTTTAATACACCGTTCGAATTTTAATGCGTTATAACACTTTTAGAGGCACAACAAAACGGTCATAAATATGTCAATATTATTTGTTGAAAACAATTATAAATATTCGTACCCGTACAATGCCAATTATTCGAAATCAGACGGTCGTGGATCAACAGTCGTTTTATGAAATTAAAATTTCAAAAAACGGTGTATAAGACAAAAATATGAGTTATCGATTTTAACGGATTTTAACAGCAGCTACAGAAAATGCCAAATATAAATTTGCGCACAGGTACGCTGCTTATGCGGCTTGCACACGGGGTACACATTAAACAGACACGAAAATAAAAAATGATGCACCGTCCTGGTCTGATTCAGTATAGTGCCGCAGTAATTTTCGTGAATTCTTTTGTAACTGGCGTGTGCGTGCTGCCAGACGTTATTATAATATGTCCTCGAAAATCACCGCAGGGCTGTGCACAAACACAGGACACCATTTTTATATTATTACATTAGTTCCTGGTAATTAGATTTTCTTTCAGGGAGGCGTATAACAATTGAAAATATGTATAACACTCAAAAGTTAAACTTTAAACTTGGTACTGCATTTATTTTTTTTAAAGGCATCTCATATAAAATAAAAATTAAATTTTACAACAGTTCTTTTGGGCCGCGGAGTGTACCAGAATGCGGATTACAAACTACCAAGGATATATAAGAAGCGAATTCAGAAGAAACCAAAACAATTAACGAACGATTTTTGTACAAAACAAAAAAATTGGTGACAGTATAGGTACTTATCCTATTAAAAATTAATTTTTTATTCACCGTTCAGCTACTTATAAAAAAAACCATGCGTTTATAACGCTGTATACCTACCTAATTTACTTTTCACAATTTTCCAGTATTTTACATAATTAATGTAGCTGTACGAGTTTCTATAATTTTTCCTGCAGTTGTACAGTAGCTTAAATATCATAAACGGTGAGCAGTTTTGTAACTCGATTTCGTCACGAATTATCATGACAAAACGCAAACGACGCAGTAAACGGGTTGAAACGATATGTGTGGGTAGAGTGTAAAGTAAATTAGAGTAAATACGTGTCTTTTATTCTATAATAACATTACCACTTCTCAAATGTTCGTTAAAAAGCTTTTTGAATGAAATATGATACTCTCGTATTGTATACAGTACGTTGAACTCGGGACTTTGTATAGACTAATGAAGATATACTTGTCCAAAAAGCCTTTTGCTCTTTTACACGTTTTATTTTTCGATAAATTTCTAAGTATTCCATAGACTTTCCGGTATATCCACAAATTATAAGAGCTTTATGCATAAGCTGCCACTGCAACGACGATTGTCATGTACCTAACAGCTACCAATATTATAATAATATAGTGTCGCATTATGTATAGACAACAAGAATAACCTCGTCTATATATTATAGATTACAACTATCCATGTAAAAAAATAAAATGCATACAAATGGCCAAGTAAGAATTGATATAAAAAACAATTTATTCTTCTCACATTTAAGCATACTTAATGAAGTTGTGATATCGAGAAAATCGCAAATTCCTAAAAAAAACCCCTATAATATAGTAAAGTGAACAGAAGTATTGAAGTCTATAATATATAATATATAGTATGTAGTAAATTTTCACAATTGTTACATTTTTCCTCTATTCCATTCAATTGATTTATTTACATACGACGTGGTCTTCATTATGTATAAGTTATAATAATATGTAGTACTATTGATTTTATAAGATACATATATAATGATATACATATGTATATTATAAAATGAATGGTAGTACTGTCTTCAGGCAACATCTATTTAATAAAAAAGAAAAAAAAATCACAGAAACAATATTTAATAAAAATTATCTATTTAATAAAAAATTAAAATAAATCACAGAAACAATATTTGCTATCATGAACTCTTTTCTTACGCAAACCTACTCGGCATAGTAATATATTTAGGTATTATAAAATGTATAGCCCTACCTATACGCGGTGTTTATAAAGTTTTAAGAACGTTAATAAGTATATAATTATTGTCTTATGAATACTAATTATTTTCATTTACAGATTGATTTAAAAGATTTTGTTTTTACTATTTTTTTTTTCTATACAAACATGAAACATGCGATCTCACTAGTCACTATTAAATAGCATAGTATAAGCCATAAGGATATAAGCACACAAATTAAGAGTTAAAAAAAAAAAATTAAATCACGGACGCTTATTTTCTGCTCCTATTTCCTTAACTAAACATGCCAATTGTCAATCATCCAGCTCACAGCTGTATAATGTTAGCATATACTCTAGATAAAATGTATTGGATACTTTTTAATTACACTTTAAATGTTCAAGAAAACATTCCATGGAGTCAGAAGTGTAATTTTATCTATTATCGTTGATTTTATAATAAAACTATAAAATCAATGCTATTATCTAATGTTTTAATAATTACACAAAAATGTACCTATACAAAAACTTAAGCGATCTTCGATATTTTTACCTATAGTTATAATTGTTTGAAATATAAATACTGCACATTGCATATAAATTAAACTGTTGTTTTTAAGAAAATATACCGTAAAAGGAGGAATAATATTATAAAAACGAAAAGAAAAATAGTACATATCGTTTTCTAACAAATAGACAATGTGGTTATATAGCTGTTAATAATAGTCTTTACTCTTTACAGTTTGATATTATACACTTATAATATAGTTTTGGCTGCAACAAAACATTAATTATTTCAACTACGATCATAAATCATTTACAGCATAAATATGCACGCGTAAACAGCATGAAAGTACAGTATTGTGGAGACGTTTGGAATCGTGTATCAGATTTTAGCGGTGCTCATGCCTATAGGCTGTACTTTTTTATATAGACCAGTGATCACTAATAACTAATAAGTAATAGTAATTATAGTATTTACACTATTGAGGACTATATTATTATGGCTTTTATATAAGTATTGATATCTATGTTAACATCAGGCATATTACAAATAGTATACATTTTGATTTTTATTTTTGATGTTCAATTAAACTTATGTTTTAGTAATAGGTACATCCAGATCACGTGGCGAACTCAAAAATTCTCAGATGCAATCAAATTTAACTACGCCCACCCACACGTCCATTCTGATATTTCCTTATTTCTGTATTTTTATTTTTTTTTCTAATGTACGGCTTGAAATACTATGGAGGAAAATTAATGCCCTAATAACTAATTGAATACGTCTTATTTGCCATTATCCTCTTTTTTTCTTGATTGATAAGAATCGCCCACCTACTCACCCCAAATAACTATTAGGCAATTGCCTCTGGGAAGTATGTTATTGTTGCTTTTCGATGTTAGTTTAATTTTATCCTCAACAATAACAAAAACACCGTTTGTAAATGAATAGTTAAATAAAAATTGTACAAACATTTTGATTCTTTTGATATGAAATCAGAGTATTACAAATTGATAACTTTTTTTAATGTACATACAATAATATATTGTCACAATTCATTAAGAGGTGTAGTCTTCCATTGCATAAACTCCATACTCGTCATTTGTTTGTGGTTAAAAATTATTAAATATTAAATAACTTTTATTTGTAAATTTCACAATTATATTGATAAGTTTTAGGTACATACCTCTGATATAGATACACCTATATATATATATATATATATATATATATATATATTATAATAAGTATAGGTGCACAAGAAAGTACTGTACAGAATTTTGTTTTGTATAATAAAAATTCTAATTGTTTTTTTACGACACTGAATAACTAATAATAATTAATTTGAATGAGGAACACAAAAGAAAAAAAAACCATTATTTCGTAGTCATCATTTTTTCAACATATGCAGTGTGACAGAAAATAATATGAATGTTATTAAACTACACAATTAATATAATTCACGTTTTTTTTTTTTTTTTTGGTTGTTATATTCATACAAGAATTTTGTTACGACATTTATTTAATCATGGTTCTTTGTCTCCTAATCATAATTCAGTGCACTCTTACACAGTTAATCCAATGACGTAATTTATTCTAAATACTGTTAAAGGGTTTCATTTTGTAGCATGTATTTGGTTATTGTTATAATTTAATTAAAATACTTTACAGTTGACGGTTTTTAGTGTTCAATAATAATATTATTATAGGTGGAATGTTTGTGTATAGCATGAGTTATAAAATTTAAATTATATACATTGTAAAAAGACAAAATTACAAGAAAACAAGCGTCAATTTTTATTTCAATCGAGATTATTAGGAATTATTTAAATCTACAAAATATTTCACACAATTTTAAAATTGTCAATTAAGATTATATTTTGTAACAAATAACCATACTATCAATTTTTTAAAATACATGTAAATTATAGTTTTATTTGTTAAAAAAATTGCCAAAAAAATAGAGATTAAATAATTTTTAAACCAACAATTGAAATATCAACAACATCTTGTTTATGGGATAAAATAAATCATTTAGCTAATATAAACTTGAATGTAAATAATGATTACAAAACGTAATCATTTAAGTTTCCTGAAACATAAACATATAATTACGAGCACATTTCTTATTTTTGCTGGTGTGGGCGGACATGTATAAAATACTCAGATAAATATTTATACTAAACATTTATTGAACATCATCTCTAAACTCTATAGATCGTGACCGTACTCTTTTCTAGATGTTATAATTTCGTTTTTCAAACGTGTAATTAAGAGAATACCAAGTAAATAAACAAATCACGTATTTAAAAAATAACTGTAGGTATTATAAACTATTAAAGACAGACAGCAGACTGATTTTATTTAAACATACCACACTATTTTAGAAGAAATAATTCATACAGTTTAGATATTTTAGCATACACGGCACCAGAATGTTTTTTTTTTTAAAGGGACAAATAAGAGCAAATAAATCATAGTTGAATGGGGCAACTACAATATAAAAACAAATATTATGATTTTGGTTAAAATAATCATCTTAACTATATATTTTACTATACGATGTATTTAAAATATTTGAAAATGAGATTACACAATAATTGTTCGTTCATAAATACGTTTTTACATTATTATTTTTTTCGTTTTTATCATTTTGTGTTTTGGCCATTAGTCAAATTGCTCAAACTTATTTACGCATTTACACACATTATTGGAAAATATGAATTGTTTAAAATTTCAAACATTTTGTGCAATTTTTGAAAACAAACATTATTGTATAATTTTGTTATTATTTTTTTTTTCCTTCAAATGTGCTTAAAATAAAATAACATAAATAATATGCTTCCTACTTCCAAGTCAAAATGTTTTTTTTTTCCAAGACATTTGATGCTTTTAAAACAAATACAAAAAATTCTAGAATTTCCCGTGGGCCTGCATTCCAATTCTAAGTTTATGAGATCATAAAATATTGTTTAAACTCTTGTTGTGTGAGAATATTAGTAATTTCATTATGACAAATACCTAATATATAACCAATACTAGTATTTGTGTTGTTTGAGAAAAAAATAATACATTCGTATTATAATTGTTATAATTTGCATTGTATAGACTGTTTCCGTCACATCAATCTGGAAAGTTTTGTCTATTGATATTTAATTCATAGAAAGTAATAATTATGGGATACAAATTTAAAACAACGTTATTTTGTATTTTTCAGTAAGTATAACCCATCGTCTATCAGCAAAAACGCAAAAACGTAGGCATAATGGATATAAGTTTAATTAGATTAAAGTTATAAATTATTTCTGTTGCCTGTTCCAGGGTGTCGGTAGGCGAGGCTCACATATTTTATAAAATAACTATCTTATAGCACGAGATATTTGCGAGAAACCGTGATTATTAAGCAAACTTAACGTCAATATGTTGTAAAGAAAAAATAGCCAACAATCAAAGATTAAAAATAAGTAAACACGCATAAAAGCTATAAATTATACCCAGTCAGTATACGTATAGTTAGTAGGTATACAATAAAGAAATTGCTTTTTTAATGTTCCAAGTATATTATTAAAAGTTATCATTTGAGTACTTGTATGATTAATATTTTACAATGTACTATCAATTATGAATGCCGAACTTTTAGTTAAAAACTACAATATTTTATTTTACCGCAAGTACTCGTATCTTTTAATGGTAAATTATAAACCAGAATTATTATACACTAGTAACAAATTGTTAAGGACAATGTAGGCCGAGTTAGTGAAAAACATTAACTGCGGTAAGTTAAGTTAATTCAATTAAATTGACTTTAGTTAAAAGTTTAAAATCATACAACGAAAAAATTTAGCTAAATAAGTTAAAAGTTAACATAGAAAATGAAATAAACTTGGTTAAAAAAATGTAAATTTTTATTTTTTTTTTGCTAAAATATTCATAAAACGCCCAATCTATAGTATTTTCAACATGAATAGTTAGGAAAATAAATGTTAAAAATAAAAAAAAGTCAATGAATTGGTTTTGGTTGTTGATTTAGTTCAGTTGATAACGAAAAAAATAAACTTAACTGTGCAACAATGATGATTAACTAGAAAAAGTTTAATTAATGCAATACGATTTTTAACTAAATAATATGACTATAAGTTTAAAACAAAAATAACGAACTAGTTGTTAAGTTAAAAATTTAACAAATAATTAACTTTTTAACTAGTTAATACCCACTTTTGGTAAAGGGTGTGCAGGTAATAAGCACGCGGAGGTTTAGCTTACCTTGCAAGGCGGCGTGAGAAAAGTGCCGCTCAGGCTGGTGACGGGCGGTCTACAGGAGTCGGTCAGACAACCGTCCGACTTGGAGTCGGCACACGCGGACGCCGGAGCTGCGCGGTGTTCCTGGAGCGCGGCCGACCCGTCGCCTGGAGCCCGCGGTTCGTCCCGCGACTTCTGCAGGTCCGGCACGGACGCTGTCTTCTCCAGCTGCTGCTGCTGCTGTTGACCGACGACCGCCCGGTACGCGTTCGGAGACGACGGCGTCGACCTGGCCACCGCGGCGGGCGGCACGAGCCCGTCCAGAGCGGCCAACCGGTCACACATCGCGCGCGCAACCGGCAGCCAGCGAGTCACGGAGTCACGACGGCACAGCGGCCACGGCGGTTATCCCTGCGCGCTGTGATCGCAGCGGCGACCCCTCGCGATTCACAGGGACAGTGTGGCCACGCCCGGCACAAAACATACATAAATACACCCTATATACTTCGTTGTACACCCCGCAACGGTCGAGAATCATACAACGCGCGTCGGCCGACATCAATACAAATTAATGTTATCAATTGGTTTTTTTAAAAAAAAAGTTCTTAAATCACTATTTATATCAAAAACGATCTGTACTATAGATTAGGACGTTATTGCACACGATTCTTGAACGCTGTTGCGTAAATTGATGAGTTTGTCTGTTCTCACGTTGTAGGTAGGTACCGACGTAGATATCTTATCCCGTGCAACAAAGGTCAGTTACTTCACGAGCGGTTTGTCACGAAAACATTGTTTTTGACGCCACGATTGAGCGATTCACGCTCCGATTTCGGATTTCGGTTCCCGCATACGAGCCAATGCGGGTAGCATTTCGCATGGTACGACGATTCAGCCACTATATTCGCGGTCACACTGCGGTCCACAGATTGTTTTGACTCCTCCCTGCCGCGTATTCGATCTAAGTAACGGATCACCCCTCGCGCAAAGGGTCAGCCCTCGTGCACTGCAGGGGTTACCCCGTTGCGTGTGCTTGACGGGCGCGTATGTATATAGACGTATTTAGTGTTGACCATTCATAGGCAATACCTAACAAACATGCACAGTGGCGTGCGCAGAAATTTACAAAAAATTAACAGAGGGGATGTAAATATATAAAAAATAATAATTAATTTTAGTCCGGGTGCTTTCCTAATGACTATTATACCACCAGTTTTGTCCTCAGTGAAAGTACAACATATGATTAGAGAGACACAAGACACAAGACATATTTAAAAACAGAACATTTCGGATGTAAATTTTTTGACGACATGGAATGCCAAAGTTCTACGTATAGAATGGAACTGCAGTTTTTGTACGAAAATCAGTATCTACGTACGAATTCAATTAAACATTTTGAAAGACAATTTATACCTAATATAAATGCTATAAATCTACAATAAATCGCAAAATAAATACAATGGGTTCTCCCCCAACCTCTCCACATTCTCCACACGCAATACTGAATATGCATTCTACGAGTAAATATTTTATACCAATTTCATGTATTTATAAATTATGATTCTGATGCAACATCAATATTGCCACTGATGAATGATGATAGACGGATCTTCGCCGTAATTACATGTTCGATAACATTCCTCAAAATGTATCCCCGTTAGTCACTTAAAAATTAAAACTAATGGTATTACATAATGGGTATATAATATATATATATATACTCGTTTACTTTATAATTGTAGTAGGTATATAAAATGTTTGGTTTTTGGATTAAGTGGTCTATGGTTATCATTAATATTTATAGTGTCAGCTTGCAGATACTCTTTCATCAAAAAAGGCTAAGCAGGAATTCTCCTATGCTTCTAATTTGTAAGTCTTAATTAGAACTCGGAAAAGGTATTTTCAGAACAATAATAAATACGTATAAATAATGTTCAAGTATGGTAAAATAAAACACTTTGAGTATGGTACGTTATGCATTAACAGAAATGAATGAAAGCACGAGTGTGAGTTAACTTTATACAGTTTTAGAGTAGGTACCAACAAATACAAATTTTAAATTGGTACATTTCGTGTTGCCAATAATATAAACGTATATATATCATGAAAACACTATAATAGACTACTTAAAATCATATTATTTAACGTTTAAAACCCGTACCCGCCAGCAGTTCATAACGAGTGTTTTTTTTTTTTTTTTTAATACATAAAATAACATAATAATAATATAATATGTAAAAAAAATAAAAGTGCGAGTTTAAAAAAGCAGTATAATATTATACAGGGCGATCCGCTCCTAGTGATTGCATGACGTCATCACTCGTGAACAATATTGTAGATACAACTGGCGGCGGCTGCGACAACAGTAATAACAAATCATAGTATTTTAGTATTGTCTGTACTAACGTGGCCGCGTAATAATTATTATGAATTTTGCAATTATTAAATGGAGAGCGGTCGCGGGTTGCGTGCTACACCACGTCACTGTTACATGTGACGCGGGTAAACAATAGTAGCGCGACGCTGTCCAGCAGACTACACGCACTGGTGCATTTGGTGTTCATAATATTAAAAAATATTATGTACAACAATAAACGAAAGCACAGCGATCGCGTAGTTATAAAATATTACGATATCATGTTATTATAATATGTATTATTATGTTATACGCCGGGGTGCGTGCTACAGTGATACGAAAAAAATGTATCAAAAAAATAAAATAGACTTCAAAAAACCAGAAAAGCACTAAAAAGTAGGTGTATAAAATAATTAAATAAAAAAAATTAAATAAAAAAAAAGAAATGTTATCACTTTTTTTTTGAAGTCAGTACCGTCCTGTTATTTAGTTATAAATAAACTATAATATTATGCAAACCGGTATGTGGAACGGACAAATTTAGTATTAAACTATAAAACAACAATACTTTAGTTTATTTTAATAATTTCAAGGAATGTGTTTTTTTCATCAGCAGTATGGCACCGACTCAAAAAAAAAAAGTGATACTTAACATTTTTTTTTTTTTCATTGAATTATTTTAGTATATTTTAGTGTTTTTTTTCTTTTTTGAAGTCGGCCGTTTTATTTCATAGTTTTTACTGGAATGTCATTTTATGTGTTCACATGATATAATTTATACCGTGTCATTTGTAACTCAACATTTGTATACAGTTGTTTGTTACCGTATAACGCTATCGCGATTTTTCTCATTTCTGTATAATTTTATTGGTTTTTGTTAATTTTTCAACAAAGCGCTTTTCAACAATTTCAATACAATTTATATGCGACCACCTCTGAAGTCTGAAGTATAACATATCAAACAAAAAAAGAATCATCAAAATCGGTTTACAAAATGGCGGAGTAATCGATGAACATACATAAAAAAAAATACCTATAATTGAACATAGAACCTCTTTTTTTTTTAAAGTCGGTTAAAAATAAAACTATACTGTTCGACTATTTTTTTTTTTTTTTTTTTTGCGCAAGGAGATTAGACAAAAATATCGCCACGATTTGCAATCTGGAGCAAGTGAATAATACGTGTTTGGTCAAGCGCTGCTTGGACTTATATAGGAAGATGACTTTAGACTCACAAGTATAATATAATATAATATAAATATTAGTATAATATAAACACAAGTATCTACATTAAAATATTAATTAAAATTGTTTGTTTCATGATTTCTTTACCTACTAGAAATCGGATGAGTTCCGAGTTCGGCGTATTGAAAAAAATATTTGAATGCATATTTTTTCGGATTAGCTAAGTACAGTGTATGAGAGTTCGTGTTTTCGAGAACTTACATAGAAAAATAAAAAATTTAATTTATTTGTTATTAAAATCCAGTATAAAATAAAACAGTTATAATCGTTTAAGTACCAGCTCAATGGCTTATAATTTATATATAATCTAATATTACACACTGCGCAATGTGTGCATAGTTTTAGACATTATATTATATAGTAATTAGTAATTTGATTTAGTGCGAAATAAATAATTTCTATGTGAGGTCAGTTCATTATATTATATACCCGAAGATTGCGTTTCGAATTAAAAAAAACATAAAATTATTATTTTGTGTTATAAAGTAAAAAATATAAATTTTAATATAAAAACGAAATTAAGTAGGTATCTATATGACAGGTATACTATATGACCTACATTATATTATGTTACCGTACATCAAACAAATAACGCAATAACGCACTGAGTTATAACAAAATCATACTATATTATAATAATGAAACAATCAGAATCAAAAATCGTATTGTCTAATGATCGAAAACAATAGTTTTACAATAGTACATAGTTAAACTTAATTAAGTTTTATTAAACAAAAAAAAAAACGATTTGTTTGAATCAAATATGTGTAAGGGGATTGAAAGCCTAGACTTTTTTCTCTAGTCCATCACACACAAATTGTACGTATTTTATTTCCAATTACATAGGTACCTACTGATTAATTTAATGACGCACTATCAGTTTTCTATAAAACTAATTTGAATTAGTCATGATAACTGCTGAAAAACCATGTTACCACATTTTTGATTATATTATTTTGTTCTACATTTTTACAAGATATATAATTTAAAAAACTTTTGCTTTCAGAATCCGTATCGTATAATCATCAAATCGATCGACACGTTGCAAATGGTCAATAAAAAACCTTTAAGTTTTACGTGCAATAGACAAAGGAAAAGTCAAGGCTTCTAACCTCACCTTAACTTATAAGACAAGTTTATTCAATTAAATATTCTCACCTAAGTTGTGTGCATAAAATCACGATTTCATTTTGATAAAAGCACATATATAATACGTGACGTACTTATAATGTATAATGTGCTTACATTATAGATTTTATTTAAAGCAAACCAATAATTACTAATAATAATTACTATGATTCTATCTATGTTGTTATATTGACGATTAAAAGAGAAAGGTGGTTAACGAAATGTTCATAAAATAAAAACGAACAAATAGTTTTTTTTGTATTCTATACCTAAATATACAAATTTGTAATTTGCGGGTGTTTCCCTCACAGAGTATAACAGTGAAAAAACTACATAGGTATCACAAAGTTTTTATACAATTAAGAAAAATTTATTTTTTTGTTTTTATAACAAAGAATAAACTATTATATTTTAACGATCACTTAACTAAAAATGTTTTGAATCACAGCAATTTACTCGGAACAGTACCAAATTTTTTATGCAAGCCTGGGAAGTAGTTGTTAAATGCTGGTTCTGGAGCCTTCTCCTCCACCCACACTTTTTATTTTTCGGCTTAACTTCTAAACCTAACATCAGCAAAGTAACTGACGTAATTTTTAAAAAAAAATTTTTTGTTAAAAAATATTTAAAGTTTACTTTGCCAATATTAGGTTAGGTTGACAATAACAAAATAAAAAATTCAAAAATAATTTTTTTTTAATTACGTCAGTAACTTTGCTGATGTTAGGTTTAAAAAAATAAAAAAGTATGGGTGGAAAAAAGCCGACCCAGTATGTGTTAGTGGGTTGTTTTTTAGATGGATGGGTAATTATGTAATTTATTCAGCAACATTTTTAATTTTGTGGATAGCCGCCACTTGTGAGAACAGATTTCTGAAAATTTTCAACTATAACAATCGGGGAAATATGAGGTTTTGGTCGTATACAAATCGATACGTTTAATAAAGTTTCAAGACTTTAAACTGAAAACTAAAGGTTTATGGAACATAATATGTTTAACACAATTATTAATGGTTTTATGGAACAATGAAATCAACAAATTCGAAAAATTTTAAAGTTCTGTAAATTGATTAATTATCATCAAAATTCAACACGTTGGGTCAAATCATAACATAACGTTTGTTATAGTTAGTTTTACCGATTCCAACAATATGTGGAAATATCACAAGTCATTTAAAGCATTTTTGAACATTTTTATTTATTTTGATCATAATTCAATAAATTAATAAAAATTTCAAAAGAAGCTTCAAATAAAGTATCATTAAGAGCCAATCGCCTATATCTTGAGGTATAAAACGTACATAGATTGGAGCAATTCTACTACCCGAATTTTTGATGACAGAAAAAAGATAAGAAAAATATAAAAAACCATCATTGTAAAATCAATACATTCTTCACAACGCACAGAATCTAAGAACGTTGTCTACGTTTTATTTTCTTTCTGTGTAACGTCAGTCAAGTATGTTGTTTTATATTCGATCCCTAGTATTCACCTTGACCTACTCCGCTTCAGGGTGAGCTCCCTGCGAGCTTTTGAAGTATTGATTTTGAGTGCTCGTGAATGTAAACAAACCCGATTTTTATTTTATCCGCTGCACGTTTGGTTGTAGTTTCTTAATTTTTAGATAAATTTAAAATTAATTAAAACACGGAAAGAAATATATAAAAATTGTGATTTTTAACTTTCTCTTTCTTTTTCAATGGGTTATAGGTCGAATACTATTATATACTAATAATAATAATAATAATAATAATAATAATAATATATGTTATAGAACTCTGAACGAGGGGTCAACAACAACATTCTAATAACTTCTATTCCCACTCTCTCTCACCATAGGCGGTTATTTATGAGAATATTGGCATAAAGCTAATCTAATAAATAATAATTAACGTGATTTATTTCAAACATTAGCTGAATAATCTGGCTTTACCAGTGTTCGGTTATGCACGAAATCAACTGAATTAAAAAATAGATATTATTACCTCGTAGGTAGCTTTGTTTCTAAGGTGTGAGCTACCAGCACAATTTAAGATCTTATCTTATCTTATCTTACCAGTAAACATTATTAAAAACAAAAACACAAAGTGTGTGTTTCAGTTTGGCAAATACATGCATAATGTGTGTAGATAAAAAACACATAGAATTGACAATTTTTTATTAAAATATCTATCTACTAGGAAACAAAATTAACAATAGTTGATGTAAAAATTTTTTATAATTTTTTTTAATTAGAAATTATAATTTCTATCTTCTTGGTTACCAATCTACAATCAAACAGTTCTAATATGCAGTGTTGCCTTAAAAAAAGTTGTGATTCGTTAAAAAATACCCATGCATAATCATGGAAACTAAACTTCTAAGCATCCAACTTGAATGTTTGTTAACACAAAAAACAACAAAATGTTTTTTAAAGATACCTAAATGATAAGGTTAAAAAAAAAATAGTAACAAATTAAAAATCGAGTGTTAAGGACTGAGATGCACATCCTTGAGTATAGGATTATGCGTGTACTAAATTTCAAACCATTGTGTATAAAAGATTTGGCTGAAACTCGCAAACACACAAGCAAACATTTTATGGTGTTAATAAGATAAAATATTTTTTAAAAATAATTTTGGTATGAATCATTAGAAATTTGGGTTAACATTCTTTAATTTGTTTAGAAGTTCTCCGATCCCTGGCAATGACACTCTCAAGACGATAAATAAATCCAATAGTATTTTTTTACATATATTATGCATAGTATTTATCAGGGGTGCCAGTCAGATCTTTTATGTATTGCGTAAATAAAATATTTGAAACGCACCACCAATTTTTGTCAACATAACTTGTAGAACTTCGCCCCCACACCCCCCTAATTATATAATACTGTACTACATACATACAATCTTAATATACTTTTTTTTATAAACTTAGGTAATAATTTTGTTGTTTTGGTCCTTACAACTAAATTTTTAATAAAAATTATATTAGGTATATCAATTCAACACATAATGTACACATTTATTTTATATTTATATATATTTTACACAATGAAAAAAATGACAACAAGTTTAATAGTTTAATTCATTTAAAAGATTTGGACTTTTGTTAGTAAAATTATTGATTACATTCCGGTGTCAATGTTTATCTGATTTACAGGTTATAATCATAAGATTTTCTAAACGATTTTCACTCATTGTAGTCCTTAGTTTAGTCTGAACAAGATTCATTTTTAAAAACGACCTCTCATTTGATACACTGGTCACAGGTAATGTTATTGCTATTTTAAGCAAAATATATAGATGTGGAAACACACCATTTAGTTTAGATATATATTAGCCGTTTTTGAACACAGACTACAGAGTAGTATAGTGAATGTGAGTCGTGATTATAATGCTATACATACTATAGAGCTATTTATAGCTGATAAGAAAAAAAATTGTGTTCCCAACGTCGTGGTCTGGCGGTCAGGCACTGTCAGCCCATAGACATATAAATATTTATATGTTTATGTGTCAGCCACGGGTAACCGTTATCATGTCATGTTTTATTTTTCAACCTGAACCATGGTTATAGATATAACCGTGGCCTGAACTAAGATAATCTTATTTGATGTATTGTAGTGCTGTGGGATAGTCATTGCCATAGCCCATAGACTATAAGGTCTAAGGTAGTATAAGGTCATGGGTGTTCCATAGGCGTTTTGTTATTGCTTTATTTATGGTACGTTGTTGCCATGGTTAATAGATATATAAATATTAATATCTATTAATCGTACGCCTGTTTCCGTCATACGCTCTCTCTCATTTTTAGCATAGTAGATAATATAATAAAGGTAGTATCCATAGACATGAACATGTTTATGGTAGTATCCATGTTCTTACTACTTTTCATTACCACCACCCACCTAAATCATGTATTGCATACGGCATACACAATACTTAAGTAGAGGGTTTGGCGCCACCGGTATTTATACCATATGGCATATAATTTCCATTATAGTCGGTTTCAAAACATAAGTATATAAACAAAACAATGTTTAATGAAAATACTTATTGTTTTTATACAAATTCTGATATTACATAGAACTAATAATTATTGAGACATAACACATTAATTACAACAAACATTTTATTCAGCAATCTGTAAAATAATTTTGCCACTGCTTTTGTCGGTTGAAAAATGTTCTAATGCTTCATTTACATGTTCAAGATTCAACTTTTCTGATATATTTGGACTAATCATGCCCATTTTACACATAGTTAATACATCTTTGATGGATTGTCTGGTAATTAAAACAAATATACGTATTTATAATTTACAACAAAAAATTTATAAATATAGAGCTTTAGGAGTAAGGCTGTTAAAAACACTTTTAAGTCATAAAAATATAATTGTTTTCTTTAATGTTGCATTTAAAATTGCAATTGACAATCAAAAAAATTTTGAAATAAAATAAAGAAGTCTAAATTGTACAAGAACCAAATAATTCCAGCAATCTATTTGATAGTTTACTAATAAATACTAATTACTAATTAGTATTATGAACTATTAATAAGGTAAAGTATATTGAAGGTTAAAACTTAAAACCATAATTTAAGAGGACATCATACTCTTTAAAATTAATTTTAAACTCATAGTGTAGTTATGGTAGAATTATTTTTTTTTAAAAAGAATTTTATCTGCACTGCAAAGAAGAGTCCATATTTGTATGACAATTTAATTAATTAATAATTAATAATTAATTCAATGTTTTTTCTATCTTTTAATTAATTGTAATTTAAAATAACTTAAAATTTTAAAATCTATTTGTGCAACCAATAATAAAAAAAGATCTTTCTACTAAACTAGTTTTTTCCTGTGCAAACCAGATTTTACTACACTAAAAAATATATTTCACGATTGCGCAATCATTAATAGTAATATCAACATGAAAATAATTTTAAAATACTTAAACCTTGTATTTATATACTATAAAAGAATTAAATATCCAAAATTTAAATGATTTCTTTAAAATTGCCTTTTCAAAGCATTTTAAAAATTGTTGATAAGGTAAGTTTGTTCTATGAAGATAATCACTAACTCCTAGTTTTAACAAATTAGCATATTTATGAATTACTTATTGTGTTTATTTTTAAAATGTATGTGTTCTAGATTATTTATAAAATTAACTAAAACATATTTTGTAATTTGACCTTAGCACCTTAATCACCTTAATTAAAATATAAATTTTAATTAATTTAAACATTTCTAAGTAAATGTTTCCATAGGTTGTAGCATTACACCGAGATATAGGTATTCTGTTTGAGCACATATTATAATGATAAACATTTTGATTTAAAAATTAATGTCTTAGTTATGGTCTATAAAATTAGTTTTCAGGATTTTTCTTACTAGAAATTACTTGGGTTTAGTTCTATCAGATTATTAACTATTTCATTACATTGTTTGAAATCATTGAATTAAATGAATGATTAATAATATTTTGTTTTTTATATTATGATTATTAATGCCATTGCTCCATTGTCCATTATTATCAGGGGCAAAGTAAACAAAAAGGCATTAAGGTACGCCACACTATTTGTTTTCAAAGCCTTTTAAGAGATTTACATTTGAATACACAAAAAGACGCAAAATTGTAAGTTGCGTGGAGATCTATAGAGTTTCTGCCCCAGTAGGCTGTTAAGATTTAAGATGACATTTTTACAAAAATTGTACACTGGACAAATTGTCTTATCTTAGTCCACTCTTGAGTAAATTTTTTTTATTTGAACATTAAAATTGTTACCTGTATATTTGTATTGAATGTATGCGATAATTATTCAATGATACGCCAATTAAACTAAACGACGGACGACGAAGCAATTCATTAATATTTAACTGAGGAAGTTGTAATGATGTAAAACCAGCAACAACTACTTTTCCTTCTTGTCTAACACTGAAATAACAATGCATAAGTACAACATATTATATTAAGGTAACTAAACTGTAAGAACTATAAATTTAACTAGAAAATAACTTACCAATCTAACACAGATGGGAATAATTCTCCACCAACAGCATCAAATACCACATCTACTCCATTACTTTCAGTTTCTTTTAATACTCTTTTAATCATTGATTCTGGATTTTTAATCTCAAATGAAATAAATGCTCCTTTATCTCGTACTATAGATGTATTTTTTTCTAATCGACAAGCTCCAATAACCTTAAATATTAATTTAAAATTTAGTAAAAATGTATAGTAATTTATAACTTATCAACATCTTTACCTTAGCTTTGCACAAATTGGCCGCTATATCAACAGCAGCTAAACCTAAGCCACCAGCAGCAGCAGTAACTAAAACAGTTTGATCCTTCTTTAAATCGGCTCGACGAGCCAATCCTAACAATGCAGTAGCATAACTATCTCCAATAGACACGGCTGATTCATAAGATAATTCTGAAGGTATTGTAAAAACATCCTTCACAAAAAAAGTTACAAAAGTCAATATTACAATAAAATTATGAGTAGGTAGTATTTGTTTCAAAATAGCTCAGGAACTAATTACTTTTTCATCAACAATACATTCTTCAGCAAATCCTCCCATGGTTTCTTTATTTAAAACCAATACTCGATCACCAACAGAAATATCTTCTTCCTGTTCGTCAGTATTGACTGTGGCTTTGGATTCTATTACTTCGCCAACAATTTCAAAACCAGGAACAAATGGCAACTTTGGCTTGACTTCAGATAAACCAGAGCAAATTAAAGCATCAGACATATTCACAGCACAGCACTTAACAGCGATTCTAAGCTAAATGTACAACATAATAGTAAAGAAAAATTACAGTAAAATTTCATTATAAATACTTAGAATTTTTAGGGCATACTTGGCCTTCTTTGAGCTTGTCCGGTATTTTGAAATCTTCAATAACCAATGGTTCTTTAACCGTTTTTAGTACTGCCGCTTTAGTGAATTTTGAACGAACAATTTGTGTTTGATGATTTACACTTAGTCTACACAAACTTCGAGTTAACATTTTTATTTTAATTCACTCAACTATCGAAATTACCTATAGGAAAGTTAAAATCAAAATAATTATTGGTAGGTTTTGGTAAAAATATCACACACAATGGAAGATGATCATGATATAAACAACAATTTTGTGTCTGTTATCATTAAGCCGGTGATTTACGGCAAACTTGTGATGTTATAGTTTATTTTGAATATTACCACAAAATAGATGAAATTATTTCATCAATTCTGTGATATTACTTTTAGAAAGTCTTTTTCTCACGTTATCTAAAAGCCCATAGGTATAATAATAGGCACAGAACACTACAGGTACTTTTCACTTTTGTAATTTGTAGTTCGTATTGTGCACATGGAAGACCATGAACACGATAAGAATGTGATAGTTTTATCTCCGATCTTATCGGAGTTATACAAAAAAACTTTAAAATAAAAATAAAATCTTATATCACAAAATGCAATTATTGTCAAGTGTTGTGTAATGAAAGTGTAAATTTTTGAAATTATTGTTCTTCAAAATTTGAAATGGGACTAAGTTTGTTAAATGTTGTTTCGAGGGCAAATTTTCGAATGTGTAGAGCAAAGTTGCTCAGTAACTTTGTTGGAAGGCACGGCGAATTAAGATGCACTAGACCCATGAGCAATTGTTTACAAAAAACACCAACTCATACTACTAAAAATGTAAGTAGTTTTATTTTTTTATTTTCCATAACTTTTTTTTTTGATAATACGTTTATTTTAAATGCATTATCTGTATTGATATTTTAGTATTTAGCAATAAAAAAAGAAATAACTGCTGTAAATAAAATTTTTCTAAGATATGCTCATTCTCGAAAAAATGACAATGATGGCAAAAATCCTGCCGATGATCCCAGGAGTGCAATGCTAATGAAAGTTATGATGGGTGTATTTATTGGATATATAATGCTCTATATGATAAGTCTTTTGTTACCAAATTCTTCGAATCCTGAAGTAATGTTCTATAAATATTTTGTACAGCTTACAAAACAAATATATTTAAAATGTGTGTACACTCTTTCAGGATATGCGGTATATATCTTGGAATGAATTTGTACACTTAATGTTGGCTAAAGGTGAAGTAGAAGAAATAATTGCTCGGCCTGATTTGGATATTGTAACAATAAGGTTGTATGAAGGAGCTGTTATTAAAGGCAGGAAAGTAAATATAATTTCTTTGCAGTTAATACTTAAAACATAGTCTTCAAAAATATTAGTAATTTTTATACTTTATTGAAAAATATTAAAAATATACAATATTAAGTGAATTGTAAATTATATTTTTATTTTAAATAGAAATAGTTGAAATAATTTTTATTTTTCAGATTGATCAAAGAACTTATCATATGAATATAGCAGATTTAGAAAGGTTTGAACAAAAATTGAGAGAAGCTGAAACAAAATTGGGTATAAAACTTGGTCACGGAGTTCCAGTAGTGTATGATCGTTCCCTTAACGCACCTGAGTTATTTTTATTTTTATTTTTAACTGGACTCCTTGCATTAGCTTACTTTGGTCGTTCAAAAGGGGCTAAGTCTCCTATCAGCTTAGATATGTTTGTAAGTATGCTAACTTTTAAGAGTATACTATGCTATTTCTAAATGTTTATCATAGGTTTAAAGTTTTGCTTCAATATTAAAACAAATTAAATTATTTAATTTTTATAGTCTCAAATCAAACGAGCTAAATACACGCTAGTTGATCCGTTAATTGGTCAAGGTAAAGGAGTTCGTTTTAAAGATGTTGCTGGTCTTAAAGAAGCAAAGCAAGAAGTCATGGAATTTGTGGATTATTTAAAAAGGCCAGATCATTATAAGAATTTAGGTGCAAAAGTTCCTAAAGGAGCTTTACTATTAGGTCCACCTGGTTGCGGTAAAACAATGTTGGCTAAAGCTGTTGCAACAGAATCAAATGTACCTTTTTTATCTATGAATGGTTCTGAATTTATTGAAATGATTGGGGGACTTGGAGCTGCTAGAGTAAGGTTAGTAATTTAAATTCATATTATTTGTACTTATTGTATTATAGAAATTTATTATTTACAATAAATCAATCATATTTAAAAATAGGGATTTGTTTAAAGAGGGTAGAAAAAGATCTCCGTGCATTATTTATATTGATGAAATTGATGCTATTGGTCGTAAAAGATCTTCAAGAGGTCCAGAAGGAGGTGGAGATGAAGGAGAACAAACATTAAATCAATTATTGGTTGAAATGGATGGTATTGGATCCAAAGAAGGAGTATTAATGTTAGCCTCTACAAATAGAGCAGATATATTAGATAGGGTATACTACTACTTGCCTCTTAAAATTAACAACTAATTTATAGTATCATTTTTTCCTTACTTAGGCTCTGTTAAGGCCAGGGCGTTTTGACCGTCATATACTAATTGATCTTCCTACATTGGAAGAGCGTAAGGAAATATTTGAGCAGCATCTAAAAATTAAACTAGATAAAGAGCCTAAAGCTTATTCACAAAAAATGGCTCATCTAACTCCTGGTTTTAGTGGTAAATTATCAAATCTTTATTGAAAATTAAATTTTTATCAAACAATTATTATTATTATTAAAGACTTCTTACACATATCTACCAGGCGCTGATATAGCAAATGTTTGCAACGAAGCAGCGTTACATGCTGCTAGAAACAGTCAAAAAGTAGTATTAGAAGCTGATTTAGACTATGCAGTTGAACGTGTTGTTGGAGGAACAGAAAAACGATCTCATGCAATTTCTCCCAATGAAAAAAAAATTGTTGCCTATCACGAAGCTGGCCATGCACTAATTGGTTGGTTGTTACCTACAACCGATGCTCTTCTTAAAGTCACAATTGTACCTAGAACAAATGCAGCTTTAGGCTTTGCTCAGTATACACCCACAGAACGATATCTACATTCAAAACAAGCTGTAAGTTGGTTCAAAGCAAAACAACAAATTTTATGTTCTTGCTTTATTTACTTATTATTTAAAATTATCAAGTTTTTTAAAACATCTTTCAAAAAATGCAATTTACAATGTAATAAATTTAAAATTAATTGTATTTATTAGACCCTATTGCTTGCTACTGTTTTGCTATCTACAATTTAATACCTATGTAATATGATGTTAATGTTCAAAATCCCTAAATTAAATTTTAATAATTTTACTCTAATTTTCATGGTTAAAATATTTTATCATAATGCTAGGTCCAGACAAGTAACAAGCAAAACTCTTTCCATTATAGCTTGGTCAATCTTAATTGTTTTTAAAAACACAAACATTAGTTTTTTATGTGTAGCACTTATTCAGTGTACTAAAATAAAATATTGTTAAATGATTTATTGTTTTATAATTTATGTGTAAATTGTTTTGTTTAGTTATTTGAAAAAATGTGTTTGGGACTTGGTGGAAGAGTAGCTGAATCAATAGTCTTTAACAGTATAACTACTGGTGCTCAAAACGATTTGGATAAAGTTACCAAAATAGCAAATTCTCAAGTATGTTTTAAAATGCATTAATTTGTAATATTTTCTTCAGTGATAACAATTTATAAATAAACTAAAGTAATAATTTTTTTAATAAAAATAAGGTGCGCCAATTTGGTATGAATGAGAAAATTGGATTATTGTCATTTCCTGAAGATACAAAAAATAGTATACGACCCTATAGTAACAAGCTAGCAGCACTCATGGAAACTGAAGTCTCTCGATTGATTGCTGATGCTTATTTCAAAACAGAGAAATTGCTTAAAGACAATTATAGCAAACTAGAATTGGTATTGATTTTAATAATACATTTATTATACTTAACTTTATTGTACTAGTAATATTCCATTTGACATAATCAAATAACATTTTTTTCTGATAAAGCAATATTTATTTTATTTATTATTGTTAATTGTTAATTTTTTCTAAAAATACTAAATTTGTAAATGCCAAATTCAAAAAATTAAATTTTTATAAAAAGTTCATCATATTAACTAATTTGCTGTCCACTTTTAATTTTTATGTTTGTTTAAGTATTTAATACAACTTTATATTTATACCCTATACTAAGAAATTAAAGTAATATAATTATTTATAATTGTAGATTGCAGAAGAACTGTTAAAAAAAGAATCAATAAATTATGATGAAATGGTCAAGTTAATAGGCCCTCCGCCTAATGGTGAAAAACGTGCAGTAGAATCGTATGAGTTCAATACACCTGTTGATTCAAAACTTACCAGTTCATCAAAAATTTCAGTATAAACTATAATTGAAGTTAAATTTGTTTTGTTAATTTACTTAGATGATGTTTTTTTAAATTTAATTGTTGAATATCAGTTTTTAAGAAATAAAATATTCAAAATTACTTTGATTAACAAAAGTAAAAAATGTATTGATTTGTAAGTTACTTTGTATAAATGATAATAAATTTTAATGTATTTATAATTCGCTAATTTTCATTAAACTTTTGGTTTTATTTTGGTGAAAATTAAAGAAAATAAGCTAATATAATATAGCTTTTAATAATAGTCATTTACATTATTCAATAATTGTGGTTTACAGTCCAGAAACAAAATATTTAAGACTTAACACTTGAAAGATGAATGAAAATACTTAATTTATTATTTTTATCTACTTACTTAAATTCAACTATAATTGGTTTAAAATATGTTTGTAATTATAGTATGAAATCAATACTGGATTCTGCATTAGTGTAATTTAACTATGAGAGTGCATGACAATGTGATTGAGACACTATAGACATTGCTCGGTTAAAAATATTATATCAATTGTTTTTTGATAAACTGATTTTGTTCTGTAATCCTAATAACTAATAAGGACGTGATAACCCCATTGTTTCAGGATAACAAAACAGTTCACACGGACACAGAACAGTTTTATTCAAAGTGTTATGGTAGAAGGATGTATTTTTTATTAAATTTTACAGATGTTTTACATAAACACAGTTAAATTTTGAAATAAATTTACTATAGCAAAACAATATGAGATAACGTTTTCCTTTTTTAAATGTAATATAATAACTTTCTACCATAACTACCCTAACTCACTAAATAAGAATTGATTTTAGAATGATAGTTACGTATAAACATAAAAAAAGACCATGTACCTAAAAACTAATTTTAAGCTGCAAAACTCTTCATACATTTTTGAAACTAACAAAAATCAAATCATTCTAGTCTATTTAACTTTGAAATTTGAGAAAAACCTTTGTGTTTTTTGAACAAAACATATTGACTGTCCTAAAAATTAAATTCGATATATAATAAGGTACGAGAATTCGATGTGGAATTAGAAAATGTTAATAATTTTGAAATTAGAATCGATTTTGGAAGGATAGTTACATAATACACAGGTATGATAAAACAGTTGGAAAAATGCATCAAGTAGGACTATCACAAAATGTTTCTACTGTTAAGATCAGAGTCTAGGTGCTATGCATGTCACAGACACAAAAATAAAAATAGAACACAAATCTTAATAAGATAAATAGCTTCCTTGTTCTGCTCCAATAAATTCTAAAAATGGTCAATTTTATTAAATATGCAAGATTTTTTGATAGAATTTGAAGTTAAATAGACAAGAATGACCAGATTTTGATAATAATATGTAATAAAAAAGCTGGAATCAAATGTGCAAGTAGTTTGTAGGGGTAGCGTGCTTTGGGTGGGTCACTGGTTTGGAAGTTGTGGTTTAAACGTATTATTTAATATCTAAAATCAATAATAAATTATTGCCTTTGAAAAAACGATTCTGAGCAAAATCTCAGCTGTGATGCCTCATAGCAAAACAATTCCACTTTATCAATACTAAATTTATAGGATTTTGGAAACTACTGGCCAGTTTTTTTTTAAATTTATTGCCGGTATGACCTTATTTTGTTTTACATAACATACTAAGTTTGAAAGTTTTAAAAATAAAATTATGTTTGTCATAAAATTTTTTTTGAAAAAAATCACAATTGTCGCCCATTTTTTGCTGATTTTTCAACTTGAACAACATAAAAGGAAAACAACAACAAAATTAAAAATTTCAAAGTTTTATACTTAGCTCAAAAATGATTGAAATATTTTAAAGTTGGTATCAAACCTGTATACTATCCTTAAAAATTGTGTAAAATTTGCATGTCTGAGAAATCATTTTTACAGAAGTTATGGTCATAAAGCGAAATTGATTTTGTCAAAATCGTATTTGCCGCACAGTTTACCAGTTTTTATTTTCATTTGTAGGGGTATAAATTTTTTAAAATTGAAAATTTGAATAAAACGTTAAATACAATGGACCAAGGATATAAATTGGGCTTTCAGTAAATGTATCGACCGTTAAGATCGGATACATAAATAGTTATTAATAATCAATGATAGCACATTAGCACCCAAGGTTTGTATGTCAAAGACACACAAAAAAAAAAAACACATCTTTGTAAAATCACCTCTCTTAATGAAGAAACTTGCTGTTTAGATTTTGTAATCTGGACAACTATAGTATTTAATAAGTATTTATATTATTTTATACTATAGAATTATATTTATTATACGTGTCTTCTTCTTCTTCGCCTTCCTCCCAACCACGGTGTAGAGAAGAATCTTCTCTACACGTGCTCCCAACTAATTGGGGTCCGCCATCCTTGTCCTATCCCTCCACTTATCACGACACTCACATCCCCTACAGGCTACAGACACATTAACAACCCTCATATATTTTTCAATACCTTAATTGTTTCCATCCATCTGTATCAATAATCAACTTAAAAAGCATGTACGATCAAAGCAAGCAATCTAAACTCCAATCTTATTTTATTCGTTCATCTTAAATTATATATTTTATCTGACGCAAAGTGGATTTAAATTTATAACTTATCTAAGTCCCATTGATAAAAATTTAAATAATTCCACCTTGGTCTGACGTCTGCAGCTGTGTAATGACATGAGCACAGACTGAACAGCTGCTGTACATGTACGCCTACTACCTACACCTCATTTTTATTCTGTTTTTTGTAATATGTAATTTCGTTTTTTGTATTTTGTGTTATCCATAGACATATAATAAGTATTATATTATGCTTAGATCATATTATAATATGATCCAAGCACAGAATTAATGAATTTCATTTATTCTGTGATCTACACACACACATTTATTGTGTTATTCTAAGATCATGAAGACTTTCATCTATTTAGATTCTGTGATGTTATCACACTATTCATGGTTTTTTTTGATAAAGTATCGTTTCTTCCACAGCTATACTATGATATTATTATAGAACACATACCACGTCTTGGTGTAAATAATATTCTGTGGTTATAGCACCTATAGTATTATTTTTCTGTCGTATGTTTTGCGATTTGCATATACATACCTTTGTATCATCACAATAATATAATATTGTGTACTTGATCTTAATAATTATCAAACATCATTCAGTTTTGCATTCAGTACAGTCAAGTCAATAGACATTAGACGCATACTTGAATGTCAAAATATGTGTGACGATCTATTCGAGGACGATTCTTGATTATTTTTGTTTTGATTTTATCATTTGAGTGTGTCGGACGGTCTTTCTCTTATTTGGATTAAACAGCTTGATTAAAATAAATATTTAAATGCATATACGCAGTGTGTATGTCGTGCTAATATTATTTGTTCGTCAATCATCCGCGGAGTGATAATAAGTACCAAATTCAACAAACCATGTGTTCTCGTCGGCTTCGAAGGAGATGTAAACATTTTCATTGATATTATAATTGTTGTCTGGAGTTGCACTGCAACTGTTGAAAAAGCTACCCGTTGGAAAACGTCTCGGCTCTTGTCAAGTGCACCCGTGATTCCGGGTTCCTTTCGATGTCTTCCAAATGGACGTGTTTGATGGCCGTAGGCTTTCTGCTGTTCTGCTGTCATTCTGTCAATGGTAATTTAGTATTTAATGTGCATAATATAATTTATTATATATATTTTACTAACATATCAACTATAAGTATTAATTTGTTGTTTATTTTGCAGGTTTAAATTGTTATTGTGACATATGCGGAGACACTAATTATACCTGTGTTACAGATGGTTACTGTTTCACCAGTGTATCACTTAATACGGAAACTGGTGTTATACGTAACTCCTCTAGGTAAGACAAGTTTATAATTTTTGTTGTTTTTTACATTTTACTGAAAAATGTTTTTAAAGCCTCCCTAAGTTTTAATTACCTATCTACCCAATTTAATTATATAATCTTGTAACAATTTTCAGTGTATAGGTATATTTTTTGGAACTCTCGTCGTATGTTATCTACGTAAAAATGTACCTTGCATTGTGTGTTATTTTCTACCTTGTTTAATGAAAGTCTCATCAAAATAACATCAAAAAGTTTTTTTTCATATTTTCTAAAAATATCCATTTTGCAGTATTGGTTACGTTTACTCCATTGCACCAATACCAAACAAACCCCACAATGTGGCACAAACTCCGGCTACTATTGTTAAAGTTTGGTTAACATTAAGATGTGTAAAGAATTAATTTTGTTTTTGAATTAAAAAGTCTGGCAGCGTTAATACTTTTCTTTAATAACTTTACTATTAACATCACGCTTGCTAGTGTTTTTCATATATTCTTCTAGTCCTTCTCCACACACTTCATTATTTGAATACACTTTTTGGCATACTTGAACTGTGGGCTAAACACCACATTGTTTTAAAAATTAGTACACCACACGTTTTGTATAAAAATTTACAAATCGTTTCATTTTTTTAAAATTAAAAATTTCATAGAAAATAGAATTGTAACGTAAACAAACTCAAAAAATTTGTAAATACAAAAACTCGGAGAGCTCAGAAACAAAATACACCGGTTGTGGCTCACACCAAACATACTATTGAAGTCACTAGGTAAAATTTTTTTTTTTGAGGATTATTGATGTTAAAAACATACAAAATAGATAATATACAACGCGATCTCTTTCATGTAAATAACATACAACATGATCACTAGTGGTCAGGTGGTGTAGATAACATATGATGTGAGTTCCTATGTTTTAATTAAAATTTATAGTACCTATAGGTAACTGATATTGTAACAAGTAAATTAGTTTACTATAAAGTCTAAACTAAACTTAAGATTGTATTTAGTACCTAGGAGGTATTCAACATATTTTATTATAGTTTTAGTGTGTAGGTAACTATACATCCTTTTTTTTTTTTTATTGTGAGTATTTGTTTCTTGATATAATTTGTATTTATTTAAATAGTGGTATACTTATTTCTGTTTTATCTAACTATAGCTATCTACATTTTATTACCAAATAAATTAGTTCAAATAAAAAAAGAAAAAAAATTCAGTTTAAATCACAAGTTGAAATTTGTTGGTTAGGGAAATTATTGTAGGTGCCTATTTGACGCACAGAATCTTTTTGTATCTATTGTGACAGTGAGTTTTTCTTTTATTTAACTTTCATTCTTGGGCTTTGTATTATTTACAAAGCTAGAAAGACACTACAGTGGCTGAGAAAGACAAAATTTTCTGTTCCTACAAAAATTGTGCTTATGCTCAAAAGTACGGAGCAATAGGTAGTTTAAATTAGTTAAGTTAGTACCTAGATATTGCTAATTTATGATTTACATTCTAGGTATAAATCCAAATTTTGGTAGGTACACATGTTGTTTGCTATTTACTAGACTGTACTACATTACTTTGCTAACGGATATATATTTCATATAAATATATAATAAATACTATCTGTATTTTTAATGGTCAATGTTAAAAACAAAAAAAGTAAATAAACTTGAATGACCAAATTACTTATTGGCATCTATTTTTATTTGTCTAGTGATCGACAGTAAATATTGGTCCTTTTTTGATGTTTTTGTTGATTAAAAATTATTTTATTTTTATTTTGTTCAGTATTCATGTAGCATAAACTTTTATTCAGATATCAATTTTTTTTTTATCTATTTTCATTAATAAAAAAAATTTTAGTTTATAAATTAATGGTCACTTTTAACAATTCTGTTTTTGACTTCTTATGTATCTTGTATTTAATAGTTTTATATTTTATAGTTTTTACATCACTACTTACCTCATATTAAACAATGTAGCAAGTACCTATACTCCGTTCAAAATAAGAAACGTAGATGGCGGTGACTAGTTTTCGACAACAGACGGACAGATGTTTCTTCCACTGTGCGTCTATTTTACCAACAACGGCCGCTGACATACGACCGTTGTTGACGTACTAACGTTTGATATGCATAGTGAGGCCAAGCCCATGCGCAGAAGTCGGCCGCCGTCTACTTTTTTTATTTTGAATGGACTATATATTGTGTTATAATTTTGGTAATAACTCACAATCTTATGGACAATAATTATAATATTTAGAATTTATTTTTTAACTCTTAACAAACGCAACAAGTATTTACTGAAAACATTCTAAAGTTAACAATATGTTGTCAATAATGAAATAAGATAAGATCTGGGATAAGATTTGGGATGAGCTACCTATTTAACTAAAAAGTTGTGTATCAATTTTTCAGGGAGCTTTTGAGAATAAACAAGTGACAGGCTATTTTAAGTTATAAATTTTTATGAATTTTGGAGGCTTAACTACCTGGACCACCACTCCTTAATGCTGCAACTGCTTTAAATGCTTTATGTTCAAGGAAAATATTTTATACAGTTTATCTTTCTGTTAAAATTTTTTGATAATGTAATTATGATTGTAGATAGCATACAAGACCAATAAATTGTTGGTAGATAGCATACAACATGTGTCTTGAACCCTTAGGTATGTTTAATATAAAAATGTGTACCAGTTACAGCCTGCATCTTAACCAACAATCACTGCAAAATAAATGTGTTTCTGCCAAATGTATTATAAATTAAATGAGATCAATAATATTTTAAAATATCATAGTTGAAATCACAAGATTTAATTTTAATTAATAATTATGTGATATTTATCACCATACTTAATTCTTTTAAGTCTAGGGATACATTATAAATACAGACATATTTTGTAAACTTAATTTTTTTTAACTTTCTCGGCGGCGTCGGGGGAACGAGTTTCCTATTACTTCCCCGGCGTCACCACTGCCAACGGCACGTAGTGTTCCCAAGCGGTCACCCATCCAAGTACTAATTATGCCCAACGTTGCTTTTAACTTCAGTGATCTGACGGGAAGTGATGTATTCAACGTGGTATAGCCGTTGGCTAATAAAAAAATCTAGTCTATCTATTTATAACCTATTATTACTTGTACAGTATTATTACTTGTACCATTGAGATTTTAATTCAATTAATAAGTATATATAATAAAGTATATAGTATATTTTACTACGTTGAATATTTAATACCTAGTTCAAATAAAATATTAAACAACCATTATACACCTACTAATTAATTGATTATACTAAGTATTGTTGGTTGATTCTTCTCAAGTATTACAAACTATTGTATTAACTATTATGTATTTTCACAGTATAGTTATAATATTAAATATTTAAACATGATGTATATTATGTACTTGTTAAAATAATGTATACTGGAAATCGGGTTTAAGTTGTTTCCACAAGTACCAGTTTCTCCCTCCAGAAAAGCCAACTATTTGTTTTCGGAAAACATTTTTGGATGAAACCTCAATATCATGTTGCCAAGATCGAGATTATTGCAATCGTTGGCTAAATCCAAAACTTGATGTTAAACATACAGGTCTATTGTATAGTTTATGTGTGTCCTTTTTAACTGTTTTGGTATTAATTTGGTTTTTACAACTAATAATAATAATAATAATTTTTTAGGCATATAATATATATATATATATATATATATATTTATAGTTTTAAAATTTTATATTAATATTTTAACAATTGTACATTACTTTTCGTTTGTTCTGATTTGTTTTATAAGTTTAAACTATTAATTATAAGCTAACATTTAGGCTTTATCCGTGTTAATTAACATGTGTGAATTTTTATAACTGCTCGTTTTAGGTGTGTGGACATTATGATACCATTCCAAAACCCTTTGGTGTGTCATTATCCTAACAAACATAATGATACCTTTGTGATTCAGTGTTGCAAAAATAAAGATTATTGTAACAAAGATCTTAGGCCTGTGCTTGGTCCTCCTAAGATTCCAGGTAGAGTTATATATGTTTATTTAACATTGCATGGATTTTTTAGTAAAAATAAATTAACAATTGAACAATGTTAAATACTTTATTAACTGTTTGTTAAATACGTATTAACTTAGTTAAATTTTATGAGCTACAAATAGCGTATACTCTATTAGCCAGGACAAAATGATTATTTAGCATTATGTTTTAATGTGTTGACACAAATAACATACTAAGACACAATTCTTCTAAATTCTAATAAATAATATTCGTTATATTACATTTTCCATCAAAATGCACATAGATTTTAAAAAAATTTAAATTGTACAATGTACTTACACCTACACTTTAGTTATTCATTAGTGACATTACTGTACTATGTGTCTAATGTTGTATATTATATTATAAAAATGTAAAGTATAAAAAGTATGACTAAATATACAAAAAAAAAAAATGTACAAAAAATATATTTTTCAATTTATTTAAAGCTTATTCATATTCTCAAATATGCTTACATATTGTTAAGCGTGCATAGTTTTTTGGCATTAACATGTGTATTTTTCATTACAATTGACTCAATATTATTAAAAAACATTATTTGAACTCTTATTCATGTTTTTAATTTCTATAGATGTAATTGAAAATAATCCAAAAAAAGATAGATTGGGTACTTGGAAACTAGCTGCAATAATAGGTGGTCCAATAGGTGTTGTATGCCTAGTAGTCATGCTTGTCATGAACTTTTGGGCAGGGTCTAATAAACGACACAGTATAAGATATTTGCCAACGCCTCGTAGTCTGGCTGCTGATCAGCAACCTATTTTAACTTCAGCTGTATCTTTAAGAGATATGATTGAGATGACTACTAGTGGATCAGGATCTGGTATTTATGATTTAGTCTTAAACCTTATAATTTTACATTTTAGATTTTGTTATTTTAATTGGTTAAACAATATTTTAGGATTACCACTTTTGGTTCAAAGAAGCATTGCTCGTCAAATCCAACTTGGGGTACCCATTGGCAAGGGACGTTTTGGCGAAGTATGGCAAGGGAGGTGGCGAGGTGAGCAAGTAGCTGTAAAAATATTTTCATCTAGAGAAGAACGATCATGGTTTAGAGAAGCTGAAATATACCAAACAGTTATGCTCAGACACGATAATATTTTAGGGTTTATAGCTGCTGATAACAAAGGTAAGTATTTATAATTATAATTTTTATGATTTAATTTAATATTAATTAATATTTGTTATTAAATTGCAAAAATAAGTATTAAAAAATGATAATATTGTTTTGTTTTTTAGATAATGGAACGTGGACTCAATTATGGCTGATAACTGACTACCATGAAAATGGATCGTTATTTGATTTTTTAAATCAAAGTGCAGTAGATACAAATGGTATGATTCGCATTGCTCTGACTATAGCAACTGGTCTTGCTCATTTACATATGGAAATTGTTGGCACTCAAGGTCTAGTGACATTTTTAATTTTTAACCCTTTATAAAATGGGCTTATAATAATTAGTTAAATTTTATGATTATTAGGTAAACCAGCTATTGCACATCGCGATCTCAAATCAAAAAATATTTTAGTAAAATCCAATGGTACTTGTGCTATTGGAGATTTAGGACTTGCTGTACGATATGATACTTCTATGGACACTGTTGACATACCTTTAAACCACAGAGTAGGCACTAAACGATACATGGCGCCAGAAGTAATCAAATATATTTAATCATCTTAACTTTAATTTATTAATTTTATCAAACAATTCTTACTTTATAGGTTTTGGAAGAGACAATTAACATGAATCATTTTGATTCATTTAAAAGAGGTGATGTTTATGCCTTAGGCTTAATACTTTGGGAAGTAACTAGAAGATGTAATGTTGGAAATGTACTTGAAGAATATCAGTTGCCTTATTATGATAGTGTGCCATCAGATCCAACTATTGATGAAATGAGAAAAGTTGTTTGTTTAGAAATGAAACGCCCATCAATTCCTCAGAGGTGGAATACTTATCCGGTAATATAAATAAAATACTTCAATCTAATATTTTTTTTCAATTTTTGTTTTTTATTTTATTTATTGTTATATTAATTTTTAGTGTTTGCAAACAATGAGCAAATTAATGCAAGAATGCTGGTATCACACTGCATCTGCTCGTCTCACGGCTTTACGTATTAAAAAAACCCTAGCCACTTTAAGTGCCATGCAAAATCATAAAATTAATATTAATATTTAAGAATTGTTTAAACGTATATAGAATAAATCTAGCTGCCAATAGGTTATGTACAAACTTAAGGTTAACAATTTAATTTAATAATATATGTGTTATTTTAAGTTTGATTCCTAAATAGTGCATGTACCATTTTGTTTTTCTAAAAGTGTTGTGGTAATGCACTTATTTTTATTTAACTACTAACTTGTACTTATTACTGTTTATGTAATCATTTATACGTGGTTACCATACACAATTTAAAGTGTTAAAATTCTTTAACTTTTTAATAATTTATTTTATTTCTAAATTACTAATTTATAAACATATAAGCTGTTACAATAATTTATAAATATTAAATATTTAAATTAAATTAAATTCTGAACAATGGAATATGGATATTTTATATTTGCATACAAATCACATAAAAGATTTTTATTTTTTACATGGTTATTGATCATATTTTTGTATTGTTCCCAAAGTTTTTTTGAAGTTAATTTTTCAAGAATTTATGAAAACACCCTATGTACTGCATTAGGATCTCATTAATATAGCTTTCCATATTAAATTACTAATTATTATTAATCCTAAATAAAATTCCCTTTTATTAAGTCTAAAATATTGTTTATTAGTATTCAAAATGTTTGAAATAAATCTTCTATGATAACATATTTAACTTCTCGTTCCATCTTTTAAAAATACTTTTGTGAATAGTAACCATTTTATACATTTAAGTTCAGATTTTATTTAATAAATAACTTTGTTATTAAATTAAGTACAATATACAATGAAGTATTATGCACTAAATTTAATTTTTAATCACAACCTTATGACGTGACTTTAAAGTTTAAACTATATACTTTTGTGCTCCTATTTTTATTGATTGAATTCAATTTGAGTCTGAATATGACTCTGGTTTTTTATATACCCATATATATATATATATATATATATATATATATATTTATATATATATATATATATATATATATATTTTTTTATATATATATATATATATATATATATATATATATATATATATTTATAAATATTTATTAATTTTACGTCATAATTATTTGCTCATAATTAGAGTTTACGGCAACTGTTAAAAGTTTTTTTTTAATCTATGTATAATATTTAAGTTAATATAATATTTTAGAAAATATATATATATATATGTGTATATTTAAATATTATATAACTTTGTAACACTAAAAAGTGGTATTAAGTGTTAATGTTACATAATATTTACAGAGTATCTCAGTTTTTTGTGTTAAAAGTTCATAACAAATACTATTTTTTGGTGTTGAATATTATCTTTTTTATCTTTTTGATCAAGTAAATATGTGCACAAATAATAACCACTTAACTAATAGTTTCTGAACAGATTGAAATTTTTTTTTGTAACAATTACAATATTGTCGTTTCATTTTATCTTATAAAATTTGAGATGCAAACTGTATATTATGTAGTTTATATTATGAATTTTGATTGAAGTTTGAACTAAGTACACTAAGTCTGGCCTTACAGATGATATATGGGAAATAATTTACCAATTATCAATACCTGAGGAAGCCTAAGAGTTAAGACAGAATATTATTAGCGCTCAAATTTAAAAACTAAACCAGAGTAGCCTAGATGATAAAAAACAGTACAATTAATTATTAAATATTTTATACTACTTACTATTTATAGATTATATTATGTTATGATACTTATTGGTAGCTATTATTTTCTGAAGGCATTATTATACTTGAATTGAATATTAAAAGTTAATCATGTTATGTAAGAGCAGCTTTTTTCTACAGAGTATTTTTCAAACTATAGAATTTTGTATTGTTTTTATGTTTTGTTAAAAAAAAATTTGTATACAAAAATGTTTTTCTACTTGGCAGCTGTTGTCAAAAGTTTTTTGAATTCCTAATTTTTTCTTTAAAACGTTAACCATCAATAAAAATAAAAAATGTAATTGTTTGTATACTATTGTTGTTTGAATCAGCATTTGAATATTTTCTGATAGTTATAAATTTTGATCAATTGTGAGCTGTTTAGAATAACTAGTAATGGTTTTCAATAACTCTGTTTTAATTATGATTGTATACCAATAAAACCGAACAAGTTTTGTTTCTATATGTAATGTTTTTTTTGTTTGAAGTGTTTTTAATATGTTCAATTGTATCCAACTAAGCTATTAATATTTTATTTTTTAACCCCTTGTAAACTAACTAATGAATGTTTGAATTAAAATATTATTTGTTACATCAAAATGTACCTTCTCATAGTATAACCCTATTGCTCTCTGTGTACCATACATATATTTATTTTATTGTCAGTTTTTAGCTCGAGAGCTTTAAGATGTTTTGTTTAATTATAACAATTTTTTTCAATAAAACACAAGTGTAAGATAAAAAAAGGTATTTATTTTTAATTCCTTCATACGCCTCGAAGAAAATTCATTCAAATGTGATTGATATTTGATATGAGAAGAATTTTTTATTTTTTTTTTGTTACCTATGCATTACACAATGCTTGACTATTTATGTTTAGGCTGAATTTTCCGGAAACAAATGTATTAATCAGGGTCTACTTCATTTATTAGTGATAGACTAAACATTTTTAGATTGACATCCAGTCTCTTATAGACTTACTCTACTATTGTCTATAAATATGTACACTACCTACCTATACTTTAATTATTACACTGACGAACTAAAGGTGTTTGAACTTTACATTGAAAACAATAATTATCGATCAAAATCCAAATGGGAAATCATTGATATATTTTGCCACAGTGGTGAACAGATGTATGTGTGACAAGTGTGTCTAGTGGTGGCAGAAGTACCAATCTGTACGCTGCCCCACTGCAGCTGAAGCTGACAGCATTATGTTGACTGGACCAACATAAGCATTATAAAATAATTACTAAAATATTATTTAACTACTTAATTATATGGAAAGTTAGAAAAGCACATAGCCAATAACTTTCTCAAAATGTTGATATCTCATTCTAATGATTTGGTTAATTCAGTAACACTTTCACTGCCAGATACTTAATACGGTGTTACCCGGCAAAATTTGACTTATTAATAAAAAACAATTTTCTTACTCATAATACTATGAGTGAATTATTGAGAAAAAGTTAAAAGTTAAATTTTTGGTAAATTCATTTTTGCTTTAGTTATCTAAGTTTTATAAAATATAAATCATTGTTTCCCAAACTATGGTATTTGTCAACAATGAAGTATGAAAAAAAAATTTGCAATTATTCTATCGTAATAGAATCTTGGCTGCAATGAAAGGGTATTTTCTGTAGACTTGACGAAAGAAAATACCAAAATATTTATATGGTTTGAATGGGAATGTTTTGTTTTCTGTAGATATTATACATGGTCGTGTAGTTTGGCTTTTTTTGTTTGATTTAATTGTGGTTATTTATTTAACTATGGACACACCCAAAGCAGTGATCTTCACCTTTAATTTTTTTATTTTAAAAATGGTAAAAAAAGATACATACATATAAACATATATATGGTTCCATTCTTCTCAATTCACCTGTAGAGTTAAGTATCTTTCTTTTAAATCTACCAAATTCAATGATCATATGTCCACTCTACTTTTTAACATATTTGTCAAATATCTTCCTAATGTTATTAAAAACTCGCAGATATTATTGTTTGCTGATAATGCAAAAATATAATAATAGGATGTCATCAATACACAATTGACTTTCAAAGACCAAAATGACTTACAATTTAGACAAAGGTGCGCTGTTAAATATAGTTAAATGCAAAAGTATGCATTACACTTTAATTAGAAAACCAATCATTTTCAATAATTTGATAGCCAGACATATTCTTGATTAGTTATTAAGTATTAAATCTACTTACAAAGATCTTGGTATATTATTTGATTCCAAACTAAATTTTCTAACCACACGGAACAGATAAAAAATAAAGCCATGAGAGCCTTGGGATCAATTTTGATTGCAATTTCTTTATTGTTTGTGAAAGGAATGCAGCTATTTTATTCATTTTTGCTTTTTTTTATATGTTGTATGAACTTCAAAATTTAATAACATTACTTAGTAAAAATGATTAGTTTTTATTAAACATAGGTTTGTAAAAAAAAAAGTTAATACTATCATTAAAAATATATATCTGTAAGTGAATGTTATTAAGTATTCATACAAGGCATGAAAATAGTTTTAAAAGTTACAACATAAATTTGCACTATTAGCACAGATAAGATAAATTATTAGTAAATAAGTATTAATAATTAATTGTTTGTGAAAAAACATTTATGTTGACACTAAAGCTGTCCAGCATCATATGCTTGCTGATAACCGCCTCCAGCCTTTTGTTCGGGATCTAACTTAATCATATCATCAATTCGGAGAATAGTTATGGCAGCCTCAGTAGCAAATTTCAAAGATTTAATTTTTGATACAGCAGGTTCTAAAACTCCCGCTTTCAAGTTGTCTCGAATATCTCCATTATCCAAATCTAATCCACACCACTTGTAAACATCATTTTCACTGCTTGTTTGACTTTCATTATGATATGATCTCAACTTGGCTACCAACTCTGTGGCATCTTGAGCAGCATTTATTGCCAGAGTTTTAGGAATAACTAACAGAGAACGCGCAAATTCTGCAATAGCCAACTGTTCTCTAGAGCTTAATGATGTAGCAAAATTTTCTAAATATATAGATAAGGCCGCTTCAACAGCACCACCACCAGCAACAGCCAATTTTGATTCAAGTACACGTTGAACAGCACATAAGGCATCATGGATAGAACGTTCCATTTCGTCGCAATAAAAATCATTTGGTCCTCGTAAAATAATTGATGCTGCACTATGTGCTTTTGGTCCTTTAACAATTATTAATTCATTATCAGAAATTTGATCTTGTACTACTTCAGCAGCTTCACCAAGGTTTGAACTTTCAAAAGTTTCTTCTCCTTCCATATTAGTTAGTGAAGTCAAGAATGTAGCACCTGTAGCTTTGGCAATTCTTTGCAAATCAACCTTTTTTACACGACGCACAGCCAAAGCTTTGGCTTCAATAAAATATTTGAGACAAATGTCATCAATACCACCAGTACATAATATAACATTAGCTCCAGTTGCTAAAATTTTCTGCACTCTTTCTTTTGTTATATCTGACTCACGCTGTCGAATAGCTTCCAACTGATCAACGTCATTAACCAAAACCTGTACTCCTAACTTCATTTTAGTCTTTTGTAAAGAAAAATCCAAACACGCAATTTTGGGGTTAGTGATTTTTTTTGGCATGGCTTCAGAGGCAACTGTACAATTTAGAGCATATCCCTGAATGAGTAAACTTTCTCTAGCACTTTTACCATGAGCTTTAAGTACATTGATGGTTTTAATGGGAACAGACACACCGCCGCGTTTATCAGACGGTCTTTTAACAAGCATGCATGCATTAACAACCATTTTTGAAAAGAATTCAGAATCAGCCATAATTAGCTTGCTGGACATAGAAGTAGTAGCTGCATTTTCCAACCAATCGCGTCGTAAATCATCAACGTTTACAGTTAAGTTGTTTTGAATGTATTTACATGACTCTTTGCATGCTAAACGATAACCACTAATGATAGAAGTTGGATGTATTTTTTGTTTGACCAATTCATCTGCATTTTTTAATAGTTCTGCAGCAATTATGACCTGAAAAAAAACTTAACATTATGAAACTTGTCTGCCCTAAACGTTAATGATAATCAGTGATATACTGATTACCTAATTCATGATGGGATACTTATAATTTTTTAAAATAAATGATACGTTCAGCATATATTTAACTACTTTAAAATTTGTTTCTCTATATTACCTAAAGAAATTAAGTAATAACCTTTATTTCATTTTTGTAACTTTTTTCTTTTTTTTTTAACATGTATTTAATAATACACAATCTGTAACTATTATTTTATTTTTGTAACTAAATAAAAAGAATGTTAAATATTTTTACGTATTTCTATACCTAGAAAAGTAATATGTAGGTGGCTTAGTAGAAGCTGCAAAAGGCTTTAATGGCCCATAAAACAAAAAAAAAAAAAAAAAATTTTTTATACCTACATACATTTTTACTTGGATAAAAACATTTTATAAGGACTAAAAATCATTTTCTAAGAGTGACTAATATATTTTGAAACACCCAAGTACCAACTTAAGATTAATATTTGTTGTGAATAATAGAACAAAAAAATAAATTGCTTCAAATGATTTCAGAATTTACAGTAAGTACATCTAAATTAAGTAATGTATTTTTTGTGAAAACTTTTATAGCAATTTAACGTGCATTAAAACTCTTGCAAATGAAAAACTATTTGTAGTATTTAATGACATTAAATGTGTACAATCGCACAGAATTATAAAGTGCACCTTTAGCACCCAACTTAAGTTATAATTGTTATTTATAAAAATTCTAATTAAATAAAATTCAATGATCCAATATTGTTAGATTAGATTTTAACGCACGGTAAATGATTTTAAAAGTTATACACGTTGATAAAAGAAACCACCTATGCACAGAGGGTAAGTATTTATTTTTGAGGACCGCTAAGGTTAGATATACTTACCACAGACGTCGTGCCGTCACCGACTTCTTCGTCTTGTAATTGAGCGAGTTCGACAAGAACCCGAGCAGCTGGGTGTTCAACATCTAGTAACTTAAGAATAGTAGCTCCGTCGTTTGTCACGGTAATGTCCTGAAAGAAAGAAAATAAATACATTGGGGTACCTATACATAACGCGTTTGCCGTTCAAGATTCTTGTTTTTTTGCTTACCCCGATGTCGTCCACCAACATTTTGTCTAAGCCGACGGGTCCCAACGAGCTCTTAACGATATTTGCGATGGCGTTGGCTGCCATTACATTTTGCGTGCGGATCGGCGTTCCGGACGTTCTGGATCCAGCCACGGTTAATGCGCTTCCGGACATGTCGATTTAAGAAGTTTCGCGGTCGCACGCTTGACCGTTTTGGCGAAACAAAAATAAAAAATTTAAGTCAATTTATGCAGTATGGATTAAAGACAAGCACATAATAATTTTAATTTTTATAAACAATTTATAAACTGAGGTTATGATGTTTAGAACGTGAAGCTTGGTTATCTCAAAATTGTTATCACTAATTTTACCTATTGTTGCAAAACCATGAGTGGTTTATGGTTTAAAACCTTTAAAACAAAATGCAAAGACGTTGTACTTTAATCAGCGGCCAAAGAGGATACTAATAATACAATCCGCGAATTATAATGTACCTGAACTCAGCCTGCTATAAAGTATAAACTATAAACATAAAAAGCTAAAATTAAAATTTTTGAGTGGCTATATATTAGACCCACCTTATGTATTTCAATTTTTTATTTTGGGACACTTAAGATTTACCAGAGGGGCTAAGCCTTCCAAATTGCTTAAATACTAAGTGAAATGACACTCACAGCCTATATGTGCGTAGAATGCTTATAAATGTAAACCTAAATACTAAAAAATTAGAGCACTTGTGGTTTATTGTAAACTAAGTAAACTGCCCTGCCACAAAATTGTATCACCCATCCTAACTAAATCATCAGGAGCAAAACATTTTTGAAATTTTTACTAAAAATGTCATATTGATTTTATCTACATGAATGTAATAAATTAATAATTTTAATATAAATACTACATATTGTTATACTTATAGTTGTTTAGAAAACAGAAATAACTTGACATGTTTATTATAAAATAGCTAATTTTAACTTTTTGTCATTGTTTTATAAAAAATGTAATCATTGATGCTGCAACTACCAAAACATCATGATTGAATTTTTTATAATATTTGTGGGGATCCTTAATTCATTTAAATTAATACGTTTTATTTTCATAAAAAAATTAGTTAAAGTAGTTCTAGAATTATCTACTTAATAGAGGAAAAAATAAGAGTTTTTAAGAAGTGTAGTATTCTTTTTAAGTATAATTTAATATGAACGTAAGTAATTCAGTCCAAGTTCCAGGTGAAGGCCAAGTCCCCCTTCCAATTCAATTTGTCAACCCTCAATAATAAACAGTCTTTGAACACAACATAAAATCAACATAACATTGGTAATACCTGATTAAATGAAAAACTTTATAAAGTATATAGTTTTGTTTTACTAAAAAAAAAATAAAAAACAAAATTTCAAATGGATCAGTGCATAAATATTTATTTATTGCCATAACAACTTTACAAGCCCACTACCAATTCGAGCTTGTTGACCAAGGACAAGAGCGCTTGAAGGTGACATTAAATTATCTTTAAGCCCTTGAACAGTAGACTTTTTCAAATAATTTAATGTAGATTCAAATGACATTTGCTGCAATGGAGATGGACAGCCATCCATGCCAACTCTGTTTAATGGCCTATATTTTCCATCATAAGTCATATAATCAGCTATTAGTGACAAATGTCGAGCATCTACATTTATACCATAAACCTAAGTTCAAAACATGCAACAATTATTAATTATTGATCTAACAGTATAATACTAATAACAACAGATAAAATACAAACCTTGAACACATTCTTTACTTCCTTGATAATAACCCTGTTGGCAGCTTCTATACCATAAGTATTCAACATCATTTGTATATCATTACAATACAATGAGTTCAAATCCAAAATATTGTTATACTTAAACAGCTCTGCTACACCTCGCGAACCTTCAGTTTTTAATGTTATTTTCCCATTTTCTTCAACCAATATGGCTCTATTTATTCCAGGTATTTCATGAATGATTACTTGACTCATCAAATCTTTGATTAAACCTGTTAGGTCAATTCTTTTGAAACCCAAAGGTACATTTATTCTAATTTTAACTTGTAACTTATTTTTTTTTTGAGATCTGTAATTAATAATTTATTTTATCTTTTTGAATTTTTGAATGTAAATTAAAACTTACTCAATAACAACAACCATAACTTCTGAATAGTCCTTATCACTTGTAATGAAGTTCCCTAATTCATCATCATTTTCACCATTCATGTTCACTTCACTTGCTGATTTATTATCTTGATCTTCGCTAAGTTGATTTTCTTGAATAATTGAATCATCATATTCACTTTGCTGTTCATTTATTTCAGTGTCACCATCACTTTCTGGATCATCCTCATTTTTTTCATAATCACATTCCTCAGTCTGAGCTCTTAAAAACATTGTAAGTACAGCAATATTCAGTGCCGTGTTGAGAGGAGGGGGGGGGGAAGCAAAGAGGACAATAGCCCTGGGTAGTAATTTATTGAAGACAAAACATTTAAAGTTTTTTAATATTATTAAATTTTTAGCTTAACAATCATCCAAAAATTAAATTTGATACCAAAAACTTCAAAATATATTGTATTTGCAATAACTAATAATTAATAATAAATGTACTTGCAAATTTTTTACACAGTACACTATCAACCAATGGTTGTAGGATTCATTTTTCAATGAACTATAATTTTTTGTCAAGGCCTAAAAGTTGTAAAATAGATATTTTTATTTAACATCGAAGATTTTTACATATTTAATTACAGGTTTTAGATTCTGAGCGTAGCAATGAATGTATTGTTTTCTAATATCATCTTTACGGATAGAAAAAATGCTTTGATTTTTAAAGTCAGTAAATTTTGTGATAGGTTTATTGCCTTCTGTGATACCTTAAGTCCCAGATTTTTTTCAATTTAGCTAACTTTTTGAGTTATACCCCAAAACCAAAAAAAAAAAAAAATCAAGAAAACACTCAAAAAATAAATAAGCCAGAATCACTCTAGGTCATATAAGTAGTTTGGTAGAGTAGCAACTAAGCTTTGCCTGGGTCACTGGCAATTGTTTTTGGAAGACAATTATTTATCATTGCATTCAGTTATTAAACAATACGTTTGAACCACAACTTTCAAACCAGAGACCCACGCAAAGCGTAGTTGCTACTTTGCCAAACTACCCACGCGACTTAGAGTAATTCCGGTTTTTTTATTTTTACTATAAGTGTAAAGAAAATATAATTTGCGTGGAGTTTAGGGAAAGAGTTAAAAAATATCAAACAATTTTTGATCAGATAAGTACCTAATGTTCAGAATTTTTCAAAAATGTTATATTATGATTACAATTTTATTTAATACATTTTTTCTTAATTGTTTATTTTGTTTATCCACTCTGGTGGATCAATTCTATTTACAAATGCAAATACTTTAGTTCTATCCAATATTTTTTAACTTCTTTAAGAAAAATACATTTTATTAAACTTTTTATTAAAATGTTTGTATTTTGTAAAGTTTAATCAATTCATATTTAAAATCTACTGATAATATGACATGTATATATACATAGTTATAAAATTGAAACTGTGTTCTAAATATAGTTTTTTTTTTTTAGTGGGTACAAAAGAGCGGTATTTTAAAATCTACCCTTAGACTGTAAATTTGTTAACCTGACACTGGTAATATAACTAATATTCATAGTCATCATAATTATATACACATTTAAGTTCTTACTTTCTTTTCATGGCTGCCGAATCAAACTCTCCAGCTTCAGATTCACTATCTGAATCAACCTCAACTGTTTTTGATTTTGTTTCTTGGGGTTCTATTTCATCCTAGATTAATCATAACAATATTAGTAACAAATTTCATCACTCAATATTTTAATGTACAATAATTGATATATACTAACAATAACAGCATCATCAGTTTCATTTTGTTCTCTATTTAATTTAATTGCTTGTTTAGCTTGCTCAGAAATTAATTCTCCGCTCAAGTTTTTTAATAAATTTTTGACAAACATTTTCTTTAATATGTCAGGAAATATGCGTTTAATGAATTTCATAACTGTTTTTGGTGTTTCGTGCGTAGTTGATTCATAGCATCGATGTGGCAATAAATGCAATGTTAAATCATAACGCATATGTCTAATTGGTAACATCACTACTTGTTCTTGTACTTGTACTTTAGACAAAACATCTTTTAAAGTAATTTTGGTCATAAGTTTTCTTAAATACTCAGCATTTGCAGCAACACTACATATAATTAAATCAAAATTTAAAAAAAATATTTGAAAGGTGATTTTGAGTAGATACAATTATAATGCATTATTACTTTTCAGAATCAATAAATGGTATTTCCATTGATGGGGTTTTAATAGTTTTTGAGGCCATCATCAATATTTCACGCAACCTTGGGATACCTAGAGTTACATTCATTTCACCACGACCAGCAAAGTGAAATGTATTCAATGTCATCTGTGTAGAAGGTTCACCCACAGACTGCGCAGCAATACAACCAACTGGTTCACCAGCTGCTGCAGTGGCAGCCATTGCTTTAAGCCGTATTGATTCTTTAGTAGTATGTTTTTCTTTGTGACTTATATCATGCTTACTGTTTCATAAGTAACAAAATTAACAAAGTATTAAAATAAATATTAATCAAAAAATGTATTTTAACTTACTGTGTCTCAAAGTAATTATCGATTGATATATCCATCTTTTCAGAAATTAAACCGTAGTGTCCGCCAGGATGGAAAGTTGCACTGACTGGTTCCGGTATTTTTTTTAACTCATTATTGTAACTAACAAAAAAAAAAAAAATAATTAATTTAAATTAAAATATTATATGTTATAAGTGCACACTAATAGCATTTAATAACATTAATAAAGGCAAATAATAAAGCCCGTGTGGCTCTTGGGTTAGAATAAGGCCACGGGCTGTTCCCCCTATCGTAAAAGGTGATAAATAGGAACACCATAAGTCTCCCAGGATAAGGAGACACCTCTACAAAGCCAACGGTCTTAGGGGCGGATGAGCAGAGTAGAGTGAGGCAATCTCTTGTCTCCAAGGTAAGAAATTACCTTGAAAAGGCAGAAGAACCAGCAAGATGGTCAATGGCTTGAGGATGCAGAAGGCAAGAGGAAAACCACTGCATTAAAGATCCACAGGATATCCCTAATTAAATAGCAATATCTCCCCCCTATGAACCTAAATCCAACTGAAATAAACCTTAATGATCATGGGCATCAGATCCCAAGACCCGGCAGGAGAAGTGGTGAGGCTTCTCAGGTCGTCATCAAGCAAAATCCTTGCGACGACAAATTTAACATAGGCACAACATGTGCAAACAATGTTAAAACCTGAAAAAATCGAAGAGATTTCAAATCAAATAAAAGAAAAAAACTTAGATATTCTGGGGATATCAGAGACCAGATGGGCTGGGAACGGCAACTATAACACAGGTAAAATAAGAATAATACACAGTGGGAGCAAAAAAAGAGAAAATAACGGTGTAGCAATAATTCTTAGTGGCAAATGGAGATCCAATGTTTTAAACACCTACCATGTAAGCGAGAGGATTTTAATGATAAAATTAAAAGCTCAAACAAACTTGTATATTATTCAAGTGTACTTTCCAACTTCGAGAAGCACTGAAGAAGAAATTGATCATATGTATGAACAACTAGAAGAGCTTATGAAACTAACAGATAACAAGTCAAATGTATTCATCATGGGGGACTTCAATGTCTCAGTCGGGAAGCAAACATCAGAACAAGGATGTGTTGGGAAACTTGCTTTTGGAAATATCAACGAAAGAGGAGAGAAACTGATCGAATTTTGTGAACAATTCCAATTCATCAATACCATGTTCAGCGTGCCAAAGAGAAGGTGATATACATGGAATTCCTGGCGACACAGCTAGATACCAAATAGACTACATACTGGTCAAAAGGAAACATCACAATAACATAAGATCTAGTCACTCGTATCCGGAAAGTCAAATAGACAGTGACCACGTCCTAGTCAAAGCAAGGTGCAATATTAGATTTAAGAAACACGTAATAGTCAAAAAGAAAAACTGGTGTCTAGAAAAACTGAAAGACAAGGAAAAAGTTACAGTTTTTCAAAAAGATTTGGGAGATAGAATGAGAGAAAGGGGCGCTGAATCTTGGAAAGATATCAAAACAAACATTTGTGTCAGTACAGAGAAAGTACTAAGCAAAAATATTCTAGAACCAAGGAAACCCTGAATGACCCCAGGCATCCTAGAATTTATCAAAGAAAGAAACAAGTGGAGGAACAAGGACTATGGAAAATACAAAAAATTAAAAACAAGATTACAAGTGAGTGCAAGATAGCCAAAGATGAATGGATGAAGAATAACTCCAAAGAGATTGAATACCTACAGTCCACGAACAGCGCAGACAAAGCCTACGCCAAAGTGAAAAAGCTAGAATACAAACCAAAAACCAGAAGCAACATAGTAAGGGACAAAGAAGGAAAACTATTATTTGAAAATGAGAAATTTGCAGAATGATGGAAAGAATACCTATAATAAGAGCTATATGAGGGTGAAGAAAGAAGAAGAGGAATATCTGGAACGTGAAGAATATGTATCAGTAATATGGGTAAAAGTATTATGAGTACAAATAATTTTTCATTAATCATCATTTACATTAGTATAGCAAACATATATATTTAGGTCTTAAATTTACACTAATAGAAATGGTATTTCTCAAGTAAAAACTAAAAAGTTAATATTTTTCTTTTAATAGTTTCTGCAGGCCATTAAGGCCTTTCACTTATTTATTGTAAAAAGTTATTTTATTAATGTAAATTTTGGTTTTAAATTTCACTATCTTTTAAAAGGACAATGGGTACTTGTAACTTCTGTTATTGTAATATATTTTTGCTATAATTATTCTGAACATATTGACTATCATAAATACTAAATGTATATACAGTATATCAGCATAAACAAATATTTGTTAGATATTTTGGAAAACTAATGTGAACTTATGTTATTTAAATAATACAAATTTTTATTGATTTTAGTACTAATTGTACTAAAATGTAATGAAATTACATTGTAATGCTATGTAATTAATGTAATGAAATTTTTGAAGGGTTTGAATTGAGTGGTTTTGGGGATTCAATCACAGCCCAATTTGTCTGACATACAAATATATATTCAATTTAAGCTTTTCAAGGGAAAATTTTTAAAAATTTACTATTTATTTACTACATTAACTATGATTAGATAGTTTCTAAATATACATTTTTCCTATACCATTTTCTGATAGACTAATTGCAGACTTAAAAAAAAAAACAATACTAGGATAATAATTTTGATAACTAACAGTATCCTAAACCTACGTACATGAAATTTTTGTTTTAAAAGAAACTTACAATTTTTTTATACTCTCGTCAACTTCATACCATTTTTTGCACATTTTTATGTCATTTTTATAACGACCGTTTTTCTTTTTTGAATGTTTTGGATTTTTTTCTTTTAAATTTTGTGTAGACCAACTTAAAAATTCACTTTTTCTACTTTTATATTTATTTGTACTTGTTTTCATGGCTGACTTTATTTCTTCTAGTTTTTTGTCAATTTCTTTGTAACATTCATCATTTCTAATTTGTTTTAGAGCTTTGAAAGAATCTACATTGTCAGCAAGAAAACCAAATTGTTTTTCATTGAAAAAGCTGCTTTTAGTGACTTCTAAACCATCTTCTCCATATAAATACTGAATAATACTTCCATTGCTATCTCTGACAGTCATGTCATAATTGACAATAAGACTTTCAAGATGTTTAACTAAACAACGTTGTAAATAACCACTTCGACTAGTTTTAACAGCAGTATCAATAAGACCTTCGCGTCCAGCCATACAATGAAAGAAAAATTCTTGTGGTTGTATTCCAGTCATAAATCTACTTCCAATAAATCCTCCAGCTTTAGGTAGTGTATCAAATGGTGGAAAACTTGGTAAAGTTCGTCCAGATATCATCATAGGAGGTCTTTTACCTTCTAATTCTATTTGTCCTAAACAGCAAGATATTTGTATAGTATTTACAGTTGATCCTTTTGCTCCCGATTGAACCATAAGTTGCAAATTATTATCAGGGAATGGTTGAAGAAGTCCAATTGGAATACAAGCTTTAGTTATCTTATTGGTAAATGGCTGTAGATGTTTTTTGTAATTTCTATCAACTAAGGTAGAAAAATGGCTACTTTTACTATACGATTCAGCTAATTTGTTTGAAGTCATTTCTTCACCCATATTCTCAATACCTAATGATTCCAAAGCAGCTAACGTACCAGCATTTTTAGATTCATCAATAGCAATTTGACGTTTGATATCAGCTTTTTCGGTAACTAATATGTCTTCAACGCCTAAGGTGAAAGCGTCAGACTGTAAATAGACAGTAAATAATTTACTAAACGCACTTAGCAACAGTGCAGAATATTTTCCACCATATAACTCAAAGAAACAATGTATTAAACTGTAAGTAGACGCTCCAATATGATTTTTGTCAATAATTCCTGATAATAAATCACCATTTCGTATTATAAAATTAAACTCTGATAGTAAATCTGGATATAAAAATTTATTTTGAGTTTTCCAAAATTTGTCTTCAAGTTTAGATTTAGATGTAAGGTTAATGTATTTTTTATGATTAGGAGGAGTTAGATTAATAATTATTGTTGATATAATTTGTTTACCAGACCATAACATGTTAGGTTTGAAGATGGCAGGAGGCACAGTCTTTATGTTTTCATCAAGTGAACTTAATGCTTGATAAACATAATGCATATATTCTTTACGATTAAAAAAACGACCTCTGATTGTCATTCTCACACTTGATATTATGTGATCTTGAATAAGTCCACTTAACGGAGAACCATCACGGGGTACTAGATATTGATGAACAACACTGGCTAATTCCTTAGCTTCACATTTTGCTAATTCACTTTGAGGTAAATGTGCATTCATTTCATCACCGTCAAAATCAGCATTATAAGCTTTACAGTTTGCATAATGTAATCTTAATGTTTTTTCTCCTTTTAAAACCTTTACTCGGTGTGCCATAATACTAGGTTTATGCAAAGATGGTTGTCGGTTTAAAAGCATCATATCTCCATCAATCACATGTCTGTGAACAATTTGAGGACCTCTAGAATTTGTACCTTGGTGAAAGAGGGTTTTTGATATAGCTTCTCTACGAGATTTATTGTTAGCAGACAACCATTTTACTATTCCTGCATCAGTTTCAATCATATTGGCACCAGGATAGTTATTTGGACCATTTAATACGATTCCATGTAGCCCCTTATTGTTCCAATCCGTAACAGCTATAGGATATGTTAGTTTTTTAGCAAATTCAACTGGTACGCCAATTTCATCAATATCTAAGAATGGATCTGGTGTAATAACAGAACGTGCAAAGTAATCAACACGTTTACCCATCATATTCTGACGAATAATACCGGATTTTTTTTCTAATAATTGTTTTAAACCAATTCTAACTGATTGTTCTTTACTGTAAGTAGTTTTAAAAGAATTACCATCCCAAAGTGCATCAACACACATTTGTAAATTATGCATACCAATTTGAACTTTTTCTAAATTGGTTTTTCCCTGACTGTCATTTACAAGCTCAATAACTTCTGTAGGAATTTCTTGATCTTTATGATCTTCTAATAATCGTATATATTGTATAAGTTTAGCTTCACGCAAAATAGATTTATAAGATGAATTCCTTGGACTCTCAACTAATTTTCCCTTAACCATCAAATTAGGACGCAGATTTGATGGTGTAACCAGAACTTCTGACATAAAACAAGCATCTGTTGGATGTTTCATTTTCAATCCAACTAAAACTGGTAATATAGCACCAATAAAATGTTTCTCATTAATCCACAGTTGTCTCATCATTTCTTTTATATCTATGGGGTGTAAATATTCTTTAACTTTTTTTTCTTTTCTGGACTGAACTGCATGAGAAATTGTGATTTTTGAATATGATTTAGAAATTGTTGAAAGTGGTTTTTCACAATAGATACATCCTTTTTGCCTAGCTACCTGCATAAAAATTAAGTTAATTTATTTGTTCATATAGCACATAAATATATAATAAATCAGTTAATAAATAGATAAAAATAAATCAATCAATAAATGTTTTAACCAACCTACTTACTAAAAATGTATTAATTCTTTTGTGCATTCATATAAAACAACTGAAAAATTAAAATTTATTTACTTGATTAATAGTTTCAGCAATAAAATGTTGTCGCGTTTCATCAATATTTTTGAGATAAGATATATCCTTGGTTTGCAAACGTTCTTTCAAGTATAAACTAATAAATGTTTCTAACTCGTCAACAGATAACTTCCTGTCGTTGTCTTCAAAAAGTCCATTTATTTCGGTGGTTAAGTTATGAGCATCTGTCAGTTGACCATTGTTGGCTAGCTTTAGCTGTGCAGCCACTAACAAGGTTGCTTCTCGTGGCAATAAAATGCGATAACATGACAAACAGCTAATTTTTACAATGTGAATTACAGTTGAAGAAAAAATTGGGTTGATAACTGGGCAAGGCAGTTCAATATGACCAAAATGGCCAGAACATGAAACAGCATTTTGGCTACATGTCGGACATTTGCCGTTATTCATGTGGGCTGGTCCAAGGCGAGAGTCGTACAAACCTCCAACAACTGGTTCACCTAACGGTGTAAACGATACTAGTGAGTCTATACGTGCTACAGACAGTTTTTTAACCTCTTCTGACGCAAACATATTGAATTCCATATTAATGGGTTTGAACGGAACCACATTGTAATAATCATGGTAAAACATTTTTATGCTCAAGCACTGAAAACAAAAAACTTAAAAAGTGTGCACTTTAAAAAGTTTAACTAAATGTGAACAACTGCAACAACAGGGGGGTAAAACTAATAAAAAAAAAATTAAAACTAGTGACAGGATACAATTATTAATGCATTGTTTCCCGTGTATTTTGATTCACAATACATAATACATATTTAAAAAAACATTCGATATTAGCTTATTTGTTATAATTTGAAAAATCACGTGCACGAGTGTTACAAGCACTTTACAAGACGTACCTCTGCTATCTGTTGATAAGGAGACACTCTTATCAGTTGTTATAGATACCATAGAGTAATATTACTCTATGATAGATACTATCTATAGCCGTGTGTTGTATTATCTATAAACCTTGCCTTTATACAAGGTGGATCTATAGATATATAAATATATATAGAGAGATATATAGATCCACCTTGCCTCAATATTTCCACAGATTAGATAAAGTATATATTGCTCAAGGTGGATCTATAGATCTATAGATCCACCTTGATATTACTCTATGATCTAGATATTATATCTGTGTGATAAACACACTTTCGTGATAAGACTTAAGGTCTAAATAACAATCAGTACATCACAAGAACTAAGAACGAGTTAGAAGTAGTATTTTTTTTTTTAGTTAATTGAAATTAAAATTTTCTTCATCAAAATAATTCTGTAGGTATGCTGTCATTTATAGTTTTTAACTAAAACCTAAGACGTAGCGTTTTATTTATTTCGATAACCGGAATTTTTGTATCCCATTAATCGTTTTCAACGAGTTAAAGTTATTATAGTTAAAATAGACATTTAAATGTTGGTTATTTATTGTTAAAATATACCAACTATTTAGGTGTTAACTTGGTACCCATACATAAAAAAAAAAAAATATTTTACAAAAATATTTTCTTTAGCTTCTTAAAATTACTCCGTAAAAAAAATTAATTTATCTATGTTTACACTTAAGCAGTACAAATGTTTCAAATTATTGAAATGTTTAGTGTAAATGATCATTGTTTGAATATTTATATTTAAATAATAGTAATAATATATTATTATGTATGATGTAGGTAGAATGTGTTCAATAAAAATGTTTGACATTTAATAAAAAAATAATTACCTATTATACTAGTTCAACTACGACTACGTTAGCCAGCTGAGAATATTGTTTTTTATTCATCATGTTTGACTGTGAATATGGTGATATGTGTTTTGATGAGGACAAAATGTAAGTATACTGTATGCATGTAAGACTTGAGTAATAAATTAGAATAAGATACTTATCAAACACAAATTGCGGGGAGGTCAGGAGACAGGAATATTGTCAGGGTTGGATACTCAACTGAAATTTTCCGGAATGCTACAACTATAATGATAAATCTTTAAAAAGTTCTTTATCCATATGGTATGTTAAGTATATGATTAAATAGATTAGTCATCACTCATTAAATATTAATTTTGACTAATGTGAGTTCAGATTCAAAATGAATGTATCTGTAGGTCTATTAGTTTAATCTTGAATAAAAATTTTGATACATAGTTTTGTAACAACCATAAAATACATTTAACTTGCATAAGACAAATAAATAATATAATAGTAAATCAAGCTGTGCTTAGAATCGTTGTTTTTGTAAGCAATGATTAAACATTGAACAACATTTTTCTAACCAACTCTCAACTTATTTGAGACTTGTTACCTTACCCCCTTTTTCAAAATTTGTTGGGATTATCAAAAATTTTACCTAAAATATAGTATATTTGTATGAGAAATTTTATGATTAGTGTGCTTAAAAAATTGAATGTTTTTTTAAATTATACTTAAATAATCAAAACTAATATTTCTACTACCTATGAAAAATACCAATGATCAACTTTTAATTCAGTCAAAAGCCTCCTTTTGTGCAAGATTTTCAAAAAAAATTAACATTTTGGAGTTAGTTCAACCTTGACTATAGTCCAGTTGTCTTATTCCCAACTAAAACTACATTTTATACCAACAAAATCATGTATTATGTTATTTTTTTTAGGGGAATGAAAGTAACTTCAGGGGTTGTAACAATAAATAAAGATGCAACTACTAATCTTATTGGAATAACAATAGGTGGTGGACCACCTCACTGTCCTTGCATTTATGTTATACAGGTACATGTACTATTCTATTAATTTTAAAATCATACTAATTCAGTTATTAGTTTTAATATGTAATATGTTACGCTAGGTATCAGATAATTCACCAGCTGCATTAGATGGCACATTAGAGAGTGGTGATGAAATTTTAGCCATTAATAACGAGTGTGTACGTGGGCGTACTAAACTACAAGTGGCACAAATGATTCAAGCAAGTGTTGTAAGTTTAATTTTTGACTATAAATTTATGAAATCATGTATTTTGTGTAGATTTGTTATTTCTTTTTATTTTAGAACCAAGTTACTTTAAAGTACAACAAATTGCATGCGGATGCTCGTCAAGGGAAAACATTGGACATTATATTGAAAAAAGTTAAACATAGATTAGTTGAACGTATGTCTGCAACTACTGCTGATTCTTTGGGCATGTCTCGTGCTATACTTGTTAATGATAGTCTTGTAAAACGTTTACAACAGTTAGATGATATGGAGCATTCTTATCGTCACTTAGTTGATCATACAGAACGTGTATTACGTGCGTTCTATGCATTGACTCAGTGTTTTAAAGGTATTTAGGTATTGTACTTATTTAAATTTAAAACTTCATATAACATTTATGTCTTTGTTATTCATTTATTTCTAGAATTTGGCGATACTTTTGCTGAAATAGGTGCTCGAGAACCACAACCTAGAGCAAGTGAAGTTTTAGTACGTTTTGCTGAGTACCACAGACAAATGGAACGTCAAGGCCTTGTACTAATCAAAGCTTTAAAACCAGTAAATAAATCAATTTAGAAGTATGTATAAATACCATTACTATTAGTTATAGTGTATTTGTTATAGATATCTAGGTCGTTTGGGACGTATCTCAATAAAGCTATTCCAGACACTAAACAGACAATACGCAAGTACGCTGATGTGAAATTTGAATATTTGTCTTACTGTTTGAAAGTCAAGGAGTTAGATGATGAAGAAGTAACTTATTGTACAGCAGATGAACCATTATACCGTATTGAAACGGGAAATTATGAATATAGGTATGATTATTAGAGTTTTAATTTGTTCTGGCATATGTATTTACATTCTTTACTTTAAATTATGGTAATGAAATGATTAATTATTTTAAAGTGATTTAATTAGTTCTTACGTTACACATATAAATTTAAATTATTAAATTGTAATAGATACTGTACTGGAGTGTAATTATTATATTTTAAACTTATCCTCTTAATCTGCTCTATGTTAGATGATATAAAATTTTTATTACACTTGTGTTTGTTATGTACATATATTGGACATTTGTACGAGATATAAAACAAAATTTGAATTATTTTTTGTAGACTTGTACTAAGATGTCGTCAGTTGGCAAGAAAACGATTTGCTAGTCTCAGGGAAGATGTTTTAGCTAAGATTGAACTGCTAGAAAACAAACATGTACATGATGTTGTAGGTCAATTGCATGCCATAGCTTCACAATTGGCTGGATACAATCGTGAAATAAGTCGTATGATGCTTGGGGGAGGAAATGATCATAGTGAACCACCGCTATTTCCTATCGAGATGGATTTAACCCGTAATGCATTTCAATACAAATCTGTCCAACCACCAATCAGTGAAGATGATCAAGAATATGTAAGAAAATATTTGTTACTTATAGAAATAATAAAAATAATTAATAGTTTGACTTTTAATTATTTAATTTATATTATGTAATAAATTAAAAGTTGGTTTCAAACTTCAAGGCTTATAAGTTGTAAAAAATAAACTAATAAAAGAATAATTAATTGTAAGCCATTTAATTATTTTATTTTACATTTTATTCAATATTAAGTTTAGTTTCTTTCCATGACCTGTAAAGCTTGTTAAATATATAACAGTTTAATTTTTAGTTATTAAGTTTCAAAAAAATTAAAACAAATAAAACTTATTTTTTTCTTGAAAAAATTTAAGAACAAAATTAAGAATAGTTAGTTTCCAGGATTTAAAAAAATTAACTTTTGAACCTTGAAGTAAGTAGTTATGAATTAATATTTGTAAAAATATAAATTGGTTCAACTTTTGATAATGTAACATAAATGATGACTGTTATAATATAAATAATTTGTATGTAAATTGCCAATACATTTTTGTTTCAAATATTTTGCCTTATTGACAGGCAGCAGCTCAAGTTTGATATTAAACCATACGTTACTAGTACAGTTACTGCAATGTAGCCTTAGATATATCATAAACTTTTTGAAAATTTGTTCATCTTTTGTTTTCATTTTTTAATAAAGAAGACTTAACAAAAATTACAATAAAGTGTTAGTTGTTGCCAATATCACATGCCAATGCTCAGCTATTTTTATATATAATTCATAACATTTTTGCACCATTGTACATAATCATTTTTTTGTTTTTGACTTTTAAAATTTATTGAGGAGAACATGCGCAAGATGAGAAGTTTTTGTATGGTGGTCACTTGCGTTCTCTCGCCGGCTGCACTATAGTTAGCAGTTATGTTGATTATTTAGAATTATAAAATATTATTGTTATTATGTTGTGATTGCAGGAAAACTATAAAGTTGATAATCCTAGAGTTTACAGAGATTTGCCATTGTCATCTAACATAAACGAACCCATCTCAGCTTTTGCAGAGTTATCGCAATTATGTTTGGACACAGATGAAACAGATACCGAAAACGAAGCTGCAACATCCCCATTACTCCTGGATTTAAAATAATATTTGATATTTCTCTAAATTAGAAAAATATTATGTATCTATATAATGTGTCCTTCATAATTAATAATCCTAATTTCTTTTTATGAGCCTATTTATTTATTTGATGATGTTATGATGGTATATATATATAATATACTACAAAGGATGCATACTGCATCCTTTATACTAGTCACATGCGCATTCCTTTCACTAGTTTCACTTATCTTTTTATTATTGTTGTCAATTGTTATTTAAAATAATTGTAAAGCATTTGTTCTATTCACTTTATCATATTGATTTGTGCAAGAAACTTGACATAACTTAAGTTATAGTTTGAACAGGAAATATGTTTATTACTTTGCATACTACTTAGCTTTAAGTGTAATATATGACACAGTTAATATTTATATTTATACACTTATGTTAATATGTATTATATACCAGTGTATAGTTGTTACTTGCATACAGTTTGGCATAATTGTTTTTGTTCTAAATCATGAAAAATAAAAATTAGATGGACATTAATCACACAGTGCTGAGGCTGGCCGCAGAATAGTTTAAAATGTTATTATTTCAAGATAATCGAACCAAATAAAAACAAAATATTCAATACTTCTTAGAGATTTGAGTGAGTAGCTATTCTGTAATAGATTCACCTACTATAAGCTTAAGTGAAGTATTCATAGTGTTCTTATCTACTGGTGAAACTAAGGAAATCTAGCACTCTAGATTATAATTAAACTAGCAGTCCCGACCCAGCGTTGCCCAGGATTTAGTTGGTCAAAGCTTAGTGTATTAATTCCAAATTAAATTTAAAAAGTGAGTACATCAAATTACACAAATTTAGAAACCCTGTTTCACCACCTTAAGGGATCAATTAAAAAAAAACACTAGGGGTTGAATTTTGAAAAACCCTTTCTTGGTGCTTGTCTTCGGTGTATAAAGAACCTCTGTGCAAAATTTCATGTCTCGAGACCCAGTGGTTTGGGTTATGCGTTGATCAATATTTAAAATATTTTAACCCTATTTAGGGGTTGAATTTTGAAAAACATTTTTTGGGGCTTGCCTACCTTATATATGGAACTTCTGTGCTAAATTTCAAGTATCTAGACACAGAGGTATGGGCTGTGCATTGATTGATGTATAAAATGTTAAACTCCCTTTTGACCTCTTTAGGGTTTGAATTTTGAAAAATCCATAGTGGTCGCCTTTGTTGTATAAGGAACATCTATGCAAAATTTAAATTCTCTAGACCCGGCGGTTTAGGCTGTGCGTTTATTTCTCAATTAGTCAGTTTTCCTTTTATACATATTAATATTATTAAAGGATATTACTACAAATATTTGGTATTCATGTTGTTGGTGTATGTGCGATACATTTCTTGGATCAATTCTTATCTACACGACGGACAAGAAGGATAAGTTGCAGGTAGCTGGAAACTTGTGGGCAGCCGTGTTGTGCAGCACAATACGTATTGGTGAATAATTATTATTAATTAATCCACTTAAATTCAACATTTTTTATAATCCTTTCTTATTGCACGGTAAAAGTATTAGAGGAACTATTCCAAATTTCAAGTTTGAACGTTGAGTAGTTTTTGAGATACAGTGATCAGTGAGTGAGTGGTATTTGGATTTTATGTATAATATATAGATAATATTTAATAATTATCAACTTTTAGCCATTTAACATTAACAATATATAAGATTTAGTTATGCTTATAAGCGTGTTAAAAGTTAGTGTTTTTAAAAAGTTAAATATAACTACTTTAATTTCCTAAGAATAATTTTGTATTAATATTTTTAATACTTTATAACAATTATTATAAGTGAATTATTTTTTCTACTATATACATTAATCTTTGATTACTGGAAATAGGTAATTAAATAAAAATAAAAATATTTGTTTTTAATTATACCTTTTAAAATTTCTTAATCCATATATTTTGTACAACATATAATTTGTAAAAATTTATATTAATACATTACAAGTTACATCAAGTACATTTAAAACAATTTATTCAAGTTTATTTAAAAACATTAAACTAACATGTTTTCAAGCTATAATCATTAATATCAAATAGTTGAAATTTAGATGTATTACTTCCACCAACAGCTATTAAATTAGGACAATCCGTACAACCATCCAAACTATGTAACGCACCGGAAAATTCTCTTATTTTTATTAAATGTTTTTTTTCTTTATCCCATACTTTTATGGTTTCATCAGTCGAAGAACTTATGATAAATTTGTCCCAGACATAAATACCAGTTATTTCATCCTCGTGACACTTCTTCTTCCATATTGGTTTATCACTACGACAGTCGTAGCAAATGATTTTGCCTCTATTTGTACCAACATAACACAAAAATCCATTGATTGGATCCCAATGAACTTTTTCTACTTTGCCTCTTATACTCCAGTTTTTGTATGTATCATACGTTCGACAATCATATACATAAAAATCTGAAGATCCGACAGCAAGTGTTTGTGATTCAAATGGATGCCACTTGAGTGATTGAACATGGTCACCAAAATTTTCCATCCTAGTGTGAGGTTCAATCGCTTCTAAATCCCAAAGTAATATGGTTTCGTCTACAGAGCCACTGGCAAGTATATGAGGTAAATGTTCGTTCCATGATAAATCTAATACAGCATTAGTATGGCCATAATTTTTTTCAGGATTTTTTTTCTTTTTTCTACCCAATCTAAAACAAAATAAAAATTTGTTTTTTTTTTTTTGTATTATTAAAATGTCATTTACCCTTATAAATTATAATAAAAATATTTATATTGTATTAATAATTAAATGATCATATTTTGGTGCTGGACTGCTTGGTATACTCTCAAAAAACTTAATGGGAACATCACTAGTTATAATTTAAGTAGGTAGGTATTAAAACAATATTGAACAAGTGAGTATCAATATAACATTGAGAAGTTTAATACTGCCAGCTTAAATGTTTGATTTTTGATAAGTATAAAAATTTTTTTTAATATGAATATCTTAGCAAAAAAATTGAAGGGGACAAATGAGATCATGTAAGTAAATTCAGAAGACATCTTACATTTTCAATTTAAAAATTAAAATTATTTTTTCTGCAGTTAGAGTATTATAAAAGTAAATTATAATTACCTAAAATTACAATTGAAAATATGTTTGACAAATTAAAGAGTGCGCATCAAAACAATGACTAAAAAATCAATTTTTTTACTTACAATAGGTATGACAGAATTGAAAATACATCAACAAATTTAGATAATATGTAAAATTCTTAATTCACATAATCAAATATCAACAACCATGAGAACCTATAGGTCTGACAAGTTACAAAAGTTAATTAGATGGACCGCAGTGTATTTTGATCAAACTTAATCATTTTCCAGTCTTATACCAACAGGTTATTGCATTTTGAGCGTAGTAACTCAATTTGCCAAATAGTTTTTCTATTAGACACTGTCTACAAGCATGTGACCGGATCACTATAAATAATATGTTATATGTATAAAACTTCTTACCTGAACGCGGGTTCTACGCATCCCATCAAGTCTAAATCCCACACGTCGATCATGGGTGACATCGAACCTAAGCCGCAGAAATTACCCGTGGTTCCGAACCATTCTAAACACAGCGGAGGATGTTTCAGGATTATGTCATGATGAATGAAAAAATCCTGGTCGTTGCCATTGTACACGTACACTTCTAACAAGCATTCGTTCTTCTTAACGTTGCCGACCAACACGAGGTTGTCGTCGGGTTTGAGGATCTCGTCAAGTTTGTCGCTATCGTTGTCCGAGTTGTCAACGTCATCGTTAGTGAACAGGGCTAGATTGCTAATGGACATGGCCCCGGACATGTCCATCGCCTCATCGTCGTAATTCTCTAAATTGTAGTCTTTTCGGTCGCTTCTGCTCGGCTCCAGTTCACTCTTTTTGGTCTCCGTCAGTTCTTTCAGTTCTTCCCGGGTCAGTTCGATTGTGTTCTGGTGCGACGACACGCCTTGCTTCACCCATTTCACGCACGGAACAAAACTAGCCATCACTAAAAACGGCAAGTGATTTTTTTTTTTTTTTATTCAGTTAAACAAATTAACTTTTTCTTTTGTTGTACAAATAAATCTGCGACTAGTGACAACGAATAACACGATTTTCAATTAAACAATGCAATTAAAATTTATGATTTCAATTTTCATTTTTTCAATTATTTAGTGTCTTGTGACAATAAGTTTTTTTTAATAGTGTGTAGCCGGTACCAGGCAGTCAGTGAACACACGTGATATAATTGCGTAGATATTGGATAGTACATATCAGCACAGATTAGATAAAATCTGTGATATCAGTATCGTTTGAAATCATAGACGTTCTATTAAGACCTCTTTATAGGTCTATGTTTGAAACAGGGTGATATAATATATCCACCTTGGTCTGTATACAGACCCTGATAAGCACAGACGTATGTATACGTTTTAACTTGAAATAAGTACCATATTATGATACATTATTGTTTATAATACTTATGAAATATTGATGAGTGACGAGTTAAATGTGCATATATTATACGGGTAAAACAAAATGTTCTTCGTTTTTCTCATACCATTGATTTTAGAATAAGCATTTGGTATATAATGTATTATGTTATTATTAATTTGTTGTTTCTAAACTAGTCTCACAGCGTCAAACCATAAAAATAACAACTGTTAAAATATATACTGTTAGTTTACTAGTGTTCGCCCCTAAATCCTGATCCGTTTTCGTGGAAGAATCCAAAGGATCACGTTCCTGATGCTGTAATGCAATTTCAAGAGCACGTCGACTCGCTGAACAATACGACAACAATTGGTTGTCTACACGGATTGTCCACATTTACAAAGCTTTACACGTTGACTATCCTAGACGATTGTTTCTCGCTGACCGACCTTCGCATCGTCTTGCTCGAAGTCCTGTACTCCGTGCTGCAGTTTATTAGCTTTGATCAGTTTCAGATCAAGATATTCAACTTCCTGGTGCTGTTCGAGGCTCTGCTGCTTGTCCTGTTGATTTTCCTTTGGGCGAAATACAGTAGCGACATTTACGAGCGGTTCTTGTTGAGTGGTGAGTTTTTAAACAACAATAATAGTTACTTGACGCGCAGCGTCTGCTTTGCAATTGGCCTTGTTCTAACTTGTATTTTCCAGAAACAATTGTTGATGAGCTAAAAGAGGATGTATCACAGTTAAAGTTACCCAAATCGTACACTCCACGAATATAATGAGCGATAAACTGAAAAAGTTTTTCCAAAAAAAGAAGGCTGACGTCAAGTTTAAAAGAGCTGGCCCGGGTCATCGTCTCAATGAAGACACATCTGCCAAGAATGTACCAAAAGCTGGCGAAACATCTTGGACTTGCCGTGTAGAACCGACTGATGAAGCCAAACAAGCTGCGGCAGCGGCTTTGGCTAGATTTCAAAGTAAAAAGACTACCACTGGTCCAATAAATACGTGAGTTTGTATAGGATTGTTTACATAAAACTTCTAGAAGTTTTTCACTCAGAGCAACAATTCTTTCGCTGTTAGATAGAACTCAAATCAAATATTAACTCTACCCTCAAAAATCTACCCATGTGTGAAAAAACTATCCATTACAAAAATTATACCATCCAGTTGTAATGTAGCGTAAACTTTGCCCAGAGAAGGCAGGAAACATTGGATAGTTGAAGTATAAAATAAAAAAAAAATTGATTACTTTATAAATTAGTAAATTTTGTTAATTATAGTTATGTAGGACTTAAATAGTATTGTACTTTATACAGTTTGTAAGCAGGATAGGAGGAAGTTTCATTAAAGTAAATAGCTTCCTAATATAGCCTATAAGTTGGTGTATAAATAATCTAATTAATTTTGGTTAGATAAAAAAAAATGATAAAATGAGTATCTAATTGTAGTTAGTCAATTTATAAAAAAAAATATATTTTTTAGTAGATTGGTGGTACTATAAGATTAGAACTCTTTACATTGTTTACATGGTAGGTACAGCAATTAATTTTGTAAATTTTTGATAGAACATAAATAAACCAGTATATGAGCTAATCTATTGTAGTTCAATTAAGTTTTTATTATTGTTTAGTTCATTAGCTGCTATCAAGTCACGAGTTCGAAAAGAAATGGAAGCAGAGATAATAAATATGGACAAAAACAAAGATACATTTACGCATTTAGAAGAACCAAGTTCTAGTGCTGAAGTTCCTGGACCATTAGCTACTTGTGGTGTTTTTTTTCAGTGTCCAATGATTGGTAAATTTTTTTCATTTAATAAATATGTGGTTTACAAATGGTAATAAATGAATCAACTATTTTTAGGCTTGGAAGTTTTGTTGCAAGAAGAATGGCATGTTAAAATAGAAGAGTTTATAAAGGAACAAATGAAAGATGATCCAATATTACAATCAATTCTCTTAATTCAAAATTGCAATCATAATAGATCTAAAGTAATTAAGTGTATTATGAATTTTGTATATGGTTTTATGTATAACATTTTTATTGGTTAGGTGGAAGAGTGCATTAAGTTGTTGGTGACTTATGCAGAAAATATTATTAGAAATAAAGATGATGAAAAATTTCGAAAAATTAGATTAGCTAATAAGACATTTATGGAAAAAGTTTTGCCTATAAAGGGAGCAGTTGAGTTTTTAGAGTCAATTGGTTTTGTCAAAAGAAAAATTGTTCATCAAAACCAAGAAGAAGATTTCTTAGTTTTTCCTGAAGAATGTTTAGATAATTTAGCTTTAGTTCAAAGTACTGTAGATGATTTGCAGTCAGCTGAACGAATACAGTTAGTTTTGGATAGAAATATTCAAGTGCTTCTGCCATCACAAGCATCAAAAAATGTCTCATTACCTAAAGATTTTTTTATTATGTCGCCTGCTGAGTTAAAAGCAGAACATCAAAAACGGTAAGTTTTAAAAATTATTGTTTATTCAAAAAATATGATAGAAATGCACACTTAGTATAAAACCATGTTGGTTAAAAATATGAAATATTAGCTTTATTTCAAGTTAAATTAATTTGTTTTGTAAGTTAACTCTTAATTTAATAAAATAAAATAATTAAAAAATTAACTTTTTGTTTTTCCATTAATTTAATTTAATGAGTTATAAAAAGTTGTTAACTTGCCTAGCTTTGTTGATACAGATTTCGATATCTTCAACTTTTATTAATACATGGCCAGATTAAAACATTGAGATGTTGATAGATTGCAATAAAATATGTATACAAATGTATATATTAATTATAAAAGTAAATTAAATCATACATATGTATGATATTGTACATATATATTTTATGTAATATGATGCATCATATATATATGTATTTAGTATGAACAATTAGTATTAGTATTTTAATTTAATAATAAGTTTTTAATATGTGCAATTTACATTTTAGGAGTGAAAAACTTGAAAGTGAAATGATTCTAAAAACCAAAAATATGCGTATGAAAGAACAGAACAAGTATAAATCAAATTATAAATACTGTTTAATTCGAATAAAATTCCCTAACTGTTTGATTTTACAGGTATTTTAAATACATAATTACTTTGTACAAAATTTAGTACAATTATAACTTATTACTTTACATTTATTTTATCAGGGAACTTTTGGAGTAAATGAGCACTTGTCGGATGTATTCGAATTTGTAAAAGAGTGCTTATTTGATGAAGAACAACCATTCAAATTGAGGCTTTCTAGTGGGCGTATATTTGACAATCAAGATGATGAAAATAATACTTTATATGAATTGAACTTAGTGCCTACATCAATTTTACTTTTCACTCATGATCCACTTGATAACAATCAGGATCATCCTTATCTAAAAGACGAGCTTATGTCATTGGTTAAGGATACTGTTTAACATATTAGCTAACCAACTGTGAAAAAATTATTATATTATTTCTGTAATAAATTTATGTGCATTATTTAATATACTGTACAATCAATTATTAATTATTATTGATGAATCGGTAAATCATTCATGCTAATTATTGTTTAAATTTTACTGCATACAATATTTTTCTCTTTAATAATCTTTGAATATCAAAATTATATTTTTTAATTATTAATCTATACTTATATTTATCATATATTCATAGAAAATATTTTTTTTTTTTTTTACAAAAATGAATGTTTTATTGATATTAGTACCTATTAAAATTAATAATGTATGTGTATCACAATTTATATATATTACTTAATAGTAAATACTAATCAATATTTCATGAACATGAAAACAGATAGTGCACTCTTTATCATAGACATATAAATATATTTATATGTCTATGTTCTTTATGCTTGCTGTAGAGAAAACTAATACAATGCTCTCATTGGCTCTGCTCAAATTACTGTAACGGTGACCACAAAGTCAAATTATTGACATGTTAAGGGGGAGGGAGCAGCTGGGGTCCTACAAAAAAATAACTTAATTGTGTATACTTATCTATGAAAATATGATACATAGCAAATAATTTTGTTATGTCAATATTGTTAAACTGCTTTTAGTAGATTTTAGGGCGATGGCATTTGGACAGTTTTTGTTTACTAGCCAAGTGCACCACCTGTTTTCATTTTATCTGTGATTTCATAATTAAAAAAACAACAATGTATCTTAAAAAATTTATTAATACTTATATTATTACAGAAATAAAACAATTCAAATTTTACCTAATACTAATTGCATTTTAATTAATAAAGGTTAAAAAACTTAAATGAATGAAAAAAAAAAAACCTTTTTGATTGTTCATAAAATAGAATTTATGGCATTTTGATATCATTAATTAATTTTACCAGTTCCATTTGTACTACATCTGTTACTTCTTGACTGGTTTGAAACTTAGTTTTGCTTTCATCTATTATTTTTTCTATTCTTTTAGCAAGTTTATCATAGCGCTGTTGATTGAACACTCCTTGATTGAACAAAATTTCATTTTCTTGTTCTAATTGAGAAATTTGATCATCAAGTTTACTTGAAGTCTCTTCTAATTCATATAATTCCATGGATTCTTTATCAATAAGATATTTCCTATAAGAACAGTATACTTAGTTATTTACTTTTAGATTTATACATATATGCATAATGTTTGTCCCAGATAGGGAAGCATGGTCCAGACAGATAGATTGGAGAAGATCAATAGTAAATTATTAGAAAAGATTACTCTTAGAGGACAACCAATTAATTAAAGCACAGGACACTTTGTTTGTGTGAACACTACCTGGTTGGTGTAGTTTAACAATTTTATGACATATTTGGAGTAAAATGCACTTATTTGCATGCATTGTCATGCTTGTTTTGTACGTCTATATTTGTAACATAAATTATACAACTTAAACGTAAGAAAAACAAATTAATAACTTACTTAGTTTCTTCTTCTGTTAGTGATTTTTTTGTTGAAAATAATTCTGAAACGTTTTCTTCCATAATAAGTTGTTTGAAATTTTTGCTCATATGTTCATAAAACTGTGATTTTAATATTGATAGGAGATTGGTTAAATTTTTTTTATTTTTTGAAAATGATATGTCTCCCAGAACATTCTTAAACTCTTCTAAGCTAAAAATTAATACTATTTGTATAACATAACGTTTTATTTATAATGAAATAACAACAAAAATGCAAATTAAATGGTTCCATACACAATGTAATATTTACCTGATGCTATTGCTGATTTTTTCAAATGTCTTATTTACTGTTTCACATAGTTCTGTATACCTAGGAGGATCCTTGGACATTATTTCCTTAAAGGCCATGCTTATATTCAGACTATCTGACAAAGGAATATTGGTGTTTACTATTTCATTCTGTGGTTTGTCAGTTAATTGTTGCACATCTTTGGAATTCATTTTAAAATCTAGTAAAAGTAATAAAAACATTTATTATAATAAGTAATAACTATAATATAGGCACATAATTAAATTAGAGAAATAAAAGTGTTTACCTATAAGATTGATTTTATACATAAGATCAATGCCTATAATATAAAAAATTAGTTCAAGATAACATTGAATGCCATCATAAGCTAATGATTTAGCATTTGAAAAATTTAACTAATTGTTAAGTTTATAAGATATGTTTTATTTTGTTAAGCCTTTATGCTTATCCATAACTTTTATTTTAAAATAAAAATATAACTGAATATTTTCACATTATTCAAAAATCTGAACTAGAAGTATATAAGCATAAAATATTGGTCAAATAATATAGGTTAGGTGCCTTATACAATTTTATTACTATAAATAATAAATATAGAATACAATTTAAAACTTAATAGAATGACTAGTTAATTAATCAAAAACGTTTAAGTATAAACTTTTAATTGAACCAAAATATTATATTTTTTCACACTTGTATCTTTTTAAGGTCATTGAGCTAAAACATGATATATTCTCCTAAAAACAAAACTGGTAGGTATATAATTTTAAGTGTCTTTTTACAGGTCACAAAAGTTTAGCTTTTTTAAACACCATATTTAAAAATTAATACCTTAATCTCCTCTTTTCATATAATGTAATTTGTAACTTGTAAATACCTTAGGGTTTCATAGTTTATCACGTCTTTATTAGTTTATATTACTTGTTAATAAATTGTTATACACTACATTAATCAATAATCATATACTCATTCCGACTAATATTTGAGGGGATGGGGCCACAGTGAGCAGTTGCTCAGAGCCACAAATGTCTAAATAGGGCTCTATACTTGTCTAATTTGTAGGCTGTGATTTGTTTATTAAATTGTTTGTCAATATAATCTGTGAAACTTTTAATAAATCAATGGAAAAATGACGTTTCTGTTAATTTAAATCTAAAATTTTGATTCTTTTTAAAATAAGTAGTATTATTTTAAAACAAGTAGTATTATTTTAAAACAAGTGGTTATTTTAACGTCCTATTTTAAAAACCTGGTAATGGGAAAAAAACGAGTCTAAAACAATACCATGGTGTTTTGCCTTTATTATCGGGTATACTATAGTTTTAAAATTCTGCAAATTGTATTAGTAAAGGCCACTCAAATCATTTAATTAGAACAGGGTACAAAAAAAAAAGTAGATTAGAACCTATTTACCTATTTAGTAAAATATAGTACGTATACTTACGTCGATGGTTATGAAAAAACAAAGGTGTCGAAAACGCAGCGCGTGGTTGTATAGTTCAGCGTTTGAGACTTCAACGTTTAAAAATTCAAACTTTTGAGTTTATTTATGAAGTGATCGGTGTATTCGCACTTCGCAGCAAACACTTTAAAATTAAAATGACTTAAAAATTATTTTGAAGTATTTGTTCGTTACAAAAAATTATAAACAACACGAATAAAGATACCACAACCCATGGTGGCCACCTTCATGCTACAACCACAGATAAGATAAAACTTTTTATCTTATCTGTGGTATTACCATAGATAATACATCTGGCAGTGTGGCCTATAGAGTAATTTTTCTATGGTATGACCACTCCGGCAACACTGGAACATAACATAACCAACAAAAACATACTGCCTCTCCGCTATCGAGTTCTCGTTCTGTCTTGTGTCTGAAGATGAGATCCACACTTTGAGTTTGTGTATAGTGGAATTTGGGCTCATTTTTTTATTAATTTTTCACTGTCAACGTTTGATTTCAGGTAAGCTTTGCGTGACCGTACATCAACGGTGGCGACGCACTCTTGCAATCCGTCCAAAACCGCTCGGTCACTGCTGAGCGTGCCGAAGTGCGGATTTTGACTTTTCTGCGGCCAACAGTTTAATTAATTTTTTTTTCACTACCCCGATTATTGTTCGCAGCTAAATATGGCAGAAAGTCGTGGCAATTTCCGTGGTGGTTTTGGCAGGGGAGGTTCCCGCGGCAGGGGACGCGGTCGCGGTCGCGGACGTGGCAGAGGCAAGGAAACCGAGAAAGAATGGGTGCCTGTCACTAAGCTTGGCCGTTTGGTCAAGGATGGCAAAATTTCCTCTCTGGAGGAGATCTATTTGTTCTCGTTGCCAATCAAGGTAAATGACGTGTCTAGGGTTTGATTGTTTTACTTTTGAAGTCAACGCCTAATGTAAGCCTGTATGGTTTTGTTATATTTCTTGTTTTTTCTAGGAGTTCGAAATCATTGATTTCTTTATTGGCTCTTCCCTGAACGACGAAGTGTTGAAAATCATGCCTGTCCAGAAACAAACTCGTGCTGGTCAACGTACCAGGTTCAAGGCTTTTGTTGGTGCGTTTTGAACCTATTTGGAATTTCTTATCTTGTGGTTATTTAAGTATTAGAGTATAGGTACTTTCACAGAGTTGAAGGCAGAAAATGTTTTAAATTGACTCAACTACCTAATCTACCTTACAAACGAGTATTGTTAAATTAGATAAGCTTGTTAATTTTTTAGTTATACACTGCATTTTAAAATATTTTATTATGTGTACATCAAGATTTGCCGTTATATAACAATATGCTTAATATTTGCCTTAAAAATGTTAAGTAATTTCTTATTTATTTTTATTACCTCTGTTGGGTAATCTCATTCCTTATTAAATTTGTAATTCTTAATGTAATCATGATTTTGGTCTAAATTTCTAGGTAGGTATTACGTTATAAGTATTAAAAATTCTTAGATCATTTGTTTTATTTATTAATCAACAAGTTAATTAAGTATGTAGTTTTAGTTTTAGTATGTATTTCATCAGAATTTTATAATTTATTTATTAATTTATTAATTTATTTGAGTTTATGACAAAAAGTAGTCTTTTTTTTATATTCTTTGCTAGTTTTGTTGTATTTAATAAAGGAATGGATAGGCTACTCATATTCCAATTTAAAGTGACTCAATGTTTCTGGAAGAAATTAAACAGACAATTTTTTGTTGCAATTCCTCTTAACCCTCCACTGGTACGCCATTGTCTAGCATTTAATCGCCTCATTGGAACACTGATAATGTCGTGATGACCCGTCAATCTTTTTTTTATCTATGTTTGATATTACTTCAATGTACATACTTTTATTTGTAAGGTACATTTTGAACTTTGTATATTCTTATTCTTAATGTGAACTTTTTTTTTATGAACAGCCATTGGAGATTCTAACGGACACATTGGTTTGGGTGTCAAGTGCTCAAAAGAAGTTGCTACAGCCATTCGAGGTGCTATTATTTTAGCAAAATTATCTGTTGTACCAGTACGACGTGGTTATTGGGGAAACAAAATTGGAAAGCCACACACAGTGCCATGCAAAGTATTATTATAATGTTATGAAAACAAATTATTTGTACTTGTTCATTATTTTAAAATAAAACTTATCTAGGTTACAGGCAAGTGTGGATCAGTTGCAGTGCGTTTAATTCCTGCTCCGAGAGGAACAGGAATTGTTAGTGCTCCAGTCCCTAAAAAACTGTTAACCATGGCTGGTATAGAAGATTGTTACACGTCTGCTAGAGGTTCAACTGGTACTCTAGGCAATTTTGGTAAATAACATTTACAAAGACTACTATTTTGAAACAATATTTAATTTTTTTTACTATTTATATAGCTAAGGCAACGTATGCAGCTATTGCCAAGACATACGCTTATTTGACTCCAGATTTGTGGAAAGATGTCCCATTAAAGAAGACCCCGTACTCTGAGTTTGCTGACCATCTTTCCAAATGTCATAAAGTTGTCCAAAATATTAGGGCAGATGTATGATTTTATACATGTTAATGGTGTGAAATGAGCAACTTGAATTGTTTATTATCAAATTAAATGATGAACATCTAAAGCATTGTGTTTGAACGTTATTTCATCCTTAATTATTTTATGTTTTTATTGTAATACATATAAGTCCAATAGTATTAGTGTCATTTATTCAGAGTAGAGATGATTAATAATACTCTGAGAGTTCATGTTTGACCTCAGTTTGTAAGCTATGTGGACCGATTGTAAACAGGGTTTTCGGATTGTACTATTTTATATATTAATAATAATTACTTATTATTTTTTTATAACATAATAATTATAATATTTTTTTGAATTCAATTAATATGAACTCTAGCTGAAAGTGCTTTTAGTTTTTGTGCATTTTATGCTTTAGAGAATATTTAAAAGTAGTGATGTTACAAACCCAAATTTCTGAGGATGAATCAAACTTTTTAAAATTTGAACAAACCCAAACTGAACCTAACTTACAATTTTTTATTCAAACCCGAACCGAACTGTTTAATTAAAATAACAAACCTAAACCAAACCTTATAAAAAAAAAACAATCATAAAATAAATGACCAATTATGTTAAATGTTGTCTATAATTTATTAAGTAGGTATCTTAAACATAATTTTAATTTTAAGTAAAGAAGGAATCCACATTTTCAATTTATTTTTATCGTTTTTCGAGAAATTAGGTTCAAATTTTTTCCTGTGTTCAATATTTGAACTGAACTATTTTGTGTTAAGTTCAGTTCCAATATTCCAATTTTGAGTTCGATATAACCTGTTATGACATCAGAAACTTGGGCCTGGGATGTTTGGTTTGGTTTGAAAATTGAACAGTTTGTTACATCACTTTTTAAGAGTGAATGTTTTTATTAAACAATTATGAATTTTAAAAACTGTAGTCAGTGTTCTCTTTTATCCACTGTTAAAAGTTAACTGCTGAATTTGTCATCATCTCCCAACCAAAACACTGAAAGTTGATCAAGTTCCTAGGCCTATCTATGTTGGTGATATAAAAAATGAAATAAGTTTCTTCTTGACTAACAAAGTTGCGTTATGAAGGATGGCCCAAGTTTCTGATGCCATAACAGGTTACAACTGGCACAAAATCAAGAAATAATATCACATTACAGAAACTTGGCAATGGCTTTTATTTGCTTTGTTTTCATTCTTTATTGAAAAAACATGTCACCTACAGACAAGAAACAGATGATGTCTTTCTCTTATTTTGGTAAACCACAAAATGTAAGTTTGTTATTCATATTGGGAAATCAATATAAATTTTGCAGTTAATCCGTATCTCTGAATTTACCAATGCTTGAAACACAAAATACGGTCAAATTGTCCAATGCCATTCCTAGTATAACTTGTCTTTTAAATTAGCTGCCAAAGTAAGCAAAAGCAATGCCAAGTTCCTTCAGGGTGATATTATTTCTTGATTTTATATAAGTTGTAATCTGTTGTGATGTCAGAAACTTGGGTCATTCTTAATACCACAACCTTTTGATAGGCAAAATGAAACGTGTTCCATCTTTCATATCACCAACATGGGTGGGCCTGGGAACTAAGTAAGCTTTCACATTAAGTAATAACACCTTAATACAAAATTTTGTCACTGTAAACTAAAACCCCAAATAATTTTAAAAATTTTGAAAAATAAGGGTAGAGTATAAGTTTGGTAATATGAGGAAATATCGGATTTTTTTTGTTGATAATAAAAATTGTTGAGCATAAAAGGAATCTGTCCTAAAAATTTTAGCATACTAGCTCATCTGGAAGGGGTAAACATTAATTTTGTCAGTGACTATATATTTTATTTTCCAATATTTATGCGTTTTATAAGTTTTTTTATCTCAGCTTTCATTATAGATAAAAAGTTTATATTTACACAAGAGTTAGTTGACATTAAGTCTAGCTCACACACACATTTTGACTGACTTTGGGCATTGGGGGTGCAAACATAGGTAAAAAGCTCTTAACTCCTGTCCAAGATGTACTACACGGCAGTTCAAAGTCGGTGGGCGGGATGGGAAATGGTTCACGCACTACCACGCACGTTGATACAAACAAGTGTCAAGTTCTGTTTTTTAAAATGTTTATTGAAATGAAAAGTTAATTTTGTTAGTAAAATTATTATTTGGTCAATAATTCAATATATTGTCACAATTCAACTCAAGACTGCAGATAACTGCAGTGATACATATGCACAATTATGTTGACTGTAACCTGAGCATAATAATATTTTGACTACTTAAACTTTTTTAAAGCAAATAATAAAAGTAAAATATAAAACTTTATTTTTTTGTGGGATTATTTGTTCTAATTGTTGTTATAATTAAATTGTTTAGCTGTATCAGTTTTAATTTTTAAAGTTTTATTTAAACAAACTACTGTGTTTTAGGTAAGAGAATTTTTGTGTTTATTTTCCCTCTATTAATCATAGCTTGCCCTATTTTTTTTTATATATGATAGTACTTTTACCTCTTGTGAGTATTAATCAATAAATAAATACTTAATTCACTAAGAATATAAAAAAAAGTTTGAGGGACCTAACTAACAAAACTTTTATGGTTATATTTTCATATTTTTGTATACTTACAGAATTACAGTCAAAATAAAGTGTAATAAACCTGATTAGAATATATTTGCTTTGCTATGTTATTGAGACCAACTACAGTTTTTTAATTTTGGGTAAATTTATTTTGTGCTTGATTATAAAAATTATACTTTATTATACAAAATCATGAAATTGGTACACTTGTGTAAATTACTTTTGAGTACTGATTAATTTTAAGTATGGTGTTGATTACATATTCAATGGATATAAGAATAAAAACAATTTATTTAAAAATTGGGCTTAAAGAATTAATGTTTTATACATTCAAAATGATCATAAAAAAAAAAAAATTGTAATAATTATAAAATTATTATTGTAAAAAATTCACAATACTTGACAAATGAGTAAAGTAGGACAAATATTTGGTGTTATTTATAACAAGAAAACAAAGGTATAAAAATAATGTTTTCCATAGTAAGACAGTTCACTGTAAACTTCAAACTTAATTTAAGATTATTTCTAGAATAATAAAAAAATATTAAAGTAAAAAAAGTTTTCTTATCCACTACAAATTTACTTAATTCAAATTATTAACTGTACTTTAAGGATACATATAAAATACTGTTGGTAGTGCAACAATAATAGGTGGCAATAATGATTAGAAAGTTAGAAATGGATATAATAATAATGGATTTACAATCGTTGATACATAAACGGGAACAATAATTAATAAAACAAAAATGTCATTAGTAAATAGCATTGTTAAATGTTAGGTACATATCAAATGTGATAGTTCGTACCTAATACTATGATTAACATGTCTTTTAATTCAAATTAGGTACCTCCAAATTCTCCGCCAAAATAATCTCTGAAAAATGTATAAACAATTTTAATCTTATGTATTAACTTGATGTAAGAATAATAAAAAAACAGTAATCAGTCTAGAAAGATCTTTTTTAGTTTCTTAATGCCCACCAATGTTCAAGTTATTAAGTATAAATCAAATTTATAACTTTATCAAATATTTTTTCTTCTAATCATAGTTAACATCTAAATAAATTGTATTAATTATGTGTATATTGTACATAAAAGTTCTTTAAAATTTAATGTTAACATTTAGAAATATTATGTCAATATCAAGGAAGTATAAATTGACCTCCAGAGATTGAATGTATAGTTTTTTATTTTTTGTGAACAATTTATAGGGTAATAAAAATGTTTATATACATGTATAACAATTTATAAAGTCAGTAAATTAAAAATTGAAAAAGATACAATAAAACTGAGCAAAAGCGTTAAAAATTACGGCTACGTATTTTTTGACACAATCAATTAAGATTTTTGGCCATAACTACCAAAATAATGATTGTAACAAGCAAAAATTGGTAAGATACAGGTTTGATACAAGTTTTAAGTGATTTCAAAAATTTTTGAGCTAAGTATAGAATTGTATTTTTTTTTGTAATTTGAATTTGATAAAAAATTTAACTTTCCATAAAAAGTTTGGAACTTTTAATACAAGGTTGGTACATATGCTACTAAATATTTTTTTTTTGAAGTTGGAAAATTGCTCATACCTTTCACTTATTTTCGTAAAAAAACTTTAATTCACATAAATTTATTATTTAAGATTTGAAAATGAAATATGTTATGTAGAACAAAATTTGTTATTTGATTTTGTTAAATTTGGATTTTACCACAACCTATACTAGATAACTGAGCTAGTTCAGAATCGTTGTTCAAAAGCAATGATTTATCATTGTTGTTATGTATTAAATAATACGTTTAAACCACAACTTCCAAACTAGTGACCCACCCAAAGTGTAGTTGCTACTCAGTCAAACTACTCATGCCACATCCTAGAGTGATCTTGTTTTTTTAATACTAAGTTTACAAATTTTTTAACTAACCTAATATTTCTACCTTAAAAATATTGGGACTGCTTAAATTAGGTTTTTCATGCAAGACAACTGTAATATTAAACATGTGTTTTATAAATATACTTTTGTATTTACCACCAATGGAAGGCTAAAATAACCATACAAAATTAAGCTAACAAAACTAGCCACATCCAATGTACTAAGAGGTGAAATTTTATAAGATGTGTTGCCCCTATACCTATATAACCTATTTAATGGTAAACACAATTCAAATACAGTTGTTTTCCAAATAGTATTAAAATTAAAATTATGTTATACATGAATGATAAACTATGTGATATTCAAAGCACTAAAATTATAAAAGTTTAGCCACTACTGATGGGGTGCGTGTGTATTGGAATAGCAACAATAACACTTTTTATGAAGATTTAAGTTTATCCATTCCTCCAGTTATGATTAATGAGTAAACATTTCTAGAAATTATTTCTCATTAAGTTTCTACAAATTATAAATGTTTTACCCATTCTAACTAAGTGTGAAAATTTCAAGTCTTTTAGATCAGTTTTGAATTTTTTTTTTTTGAAAAATCCAATAAACACTTAAAAAAACGTCTCAGTCAACTTTTCCATCTAATCTATGCAATATATTACGTAGATTGTACACAAAAAAATTATTCTAGATAAAAGAAATAACGTCAATGTAAAAACAATACATTCCTTGCTGCACTCTGAATCGGAAAACTACACATAATTAAAGAACTTTTAGTTTGACACTATTCTACGATTTGAATATGGAAGTTTTGTTTATGGCACACTAGTTTTGTCAGTCATATTTAAGTTTTATATCTTAAATAAAATTGTTATTACAATAGAGCATTTTCTGTAAATGTGCAATACATATGAAAATGTTAGAAAATATGAGATATTATAAATCGATTAAAAATGAATAATTCATTAATCAGATTGCTATTAATAGGAAGTAGTTCCATACAGATTTATAAGGTTGCCTGCAAAAGGAGGTTGTCGGCCCATTTACACTCCAGGAATTCAATTGAGTTTTGTGGCAAATTTTTTATTATACTTCTGACAATACCGTCTCAATTGTTGTTATTTTAAACTTTTTTTCCTTAATTTTGTTACAATAACTTTTTATAATATTTACGCTTAAATTTACGACCCCTTGTATTATCTGTATCCTTAAACCTATCAGAAAATGTACTGGACTTTAATTTCATTATTAAAGAACTTATTGTGATTACAGTGGGGAAAAAAATATATCATTTTAAAACCTATACATTCTTTGTTACACTCAGAATCCAAAATATAAATATTTTTTTAAGGATTACAACAACCTTTTTATCAGTTCATAATTTGAAAGTATATACCTTATTTTATTATTATTGTGTTACAAAGACTACAATAGATACCGGTTGTACAACCGCAATCACATACCACACCACCAATTACTACCATAAACGTTGTGCATTTCCACTTCTATAAATACAATCATAATTCACAATATTTGTCCACTTATGGCAGAATAACAACTGATGACACTGTTAAAAAACTATTTTGACTATGGACTATAGTTAAGTTACTACTTTTTAGGTTCTTCTTGATTTAATCTAACAAAATTATTTCGCAAAAACTTATAATATAACTAACACAAACATGTTTAAAAGTCATAACTAATTTGGAAAGGTTAACTGAAATTTATTAAATTTACCAAAACAAAAATATGATCTGTGATTGATGTTCAATGTTTACTTCGATCAAATTTTATCACAAAGAATTTCAGATTAACAAATTGAAAAATTATGCTAGAAATTTGTTTTCTAATATTAAAATTTTTACCATTTATACACACTTATTACTTTACATAATCATATAATTATTATAATAATATTCAAAAACAAAAAAAGAAAATGCGACATTTAGAGTAATAATATCTAATAGCATATAAGCTGTGATAGCAAAGCAATAACAGACTCTGTTTGCCCATAGGATATATTATTAAATCAATTTAATTGTAATTGACAATGGTACAAAAACAAAAGTTTTTCACACAAAAAAATCAACTGGATAGATATTTGATTAAAAAATTAAATTCATTAAATTATCTACTTGTCTCGTAATAATAACAATAGTATTTGACTTTCAAAAGTCACCAGTGTTTTATTACAATTGCTGCGACAATTGGTAATACACAATAGGTAGTATTTGTTTTATAATTTATTGAGTAACTTATATTCAAACACTTATAACAATGCATATTTGCTCAAGACAAAAGTAAAATATTTTTGTAGACTTTTGGATTTTATTTTATGTAAACTACATAGACAAAAAATACATCTAAATAGTTCACAATAACAATTGATTTTGACTGCAAAAACTTTTTCAACAAAAGTTATAAATCAATTAACTTAGGTAAGAAATAAAGCAAAAAACTTTAAGATTTCAAGATATATTTTAAATTGAATAAATCATAATTGCCTGATTATAAAAGAAAAAAAAAATACAAACACTAATTGATTAAATAATATCTTAACTTAAAAATTATAATTATCAGTTGACAAGCTTTATAATATGTAACATATCTATCCCAATATTATGACATATTATAATACTTCCTTTAATTAAACAACTACTTAAAAGTATTATAATTATTACATAAAAAAAAATTATATTTTAATACATTGGTAGACCCAAATCAATGCATAAACGTTAATTTTAAAGCTAATAGAAATAATGCAATAGCGAAGAAAACCAGTTAGTTCTACCATTGGCCACCATTTGCCGCCCAAATCCTAATAGGGCATTCAGTCTCTTCGTGTCCCAATTCCTCACAATAAGAGCAAAAATCCTGATAAAAACTGAAGACCAGAAAAAAAAAAACAATGGAAAATTAGTATTAATATAAACCAAAATAAGGTATACCTTTTTGATGTTTAAGTATAAAAAATAAATATAATATTAGTTATTAAGATACAGATTTAATGTTAAAATACATAAACTTACTAATAAAGTCTAAAATCTTATGGTAGAAATAAATTTAGAATCTTAGTTTCAAAATTATAAAACACATTCACCAAAACTTAAAAACATAATACGTAAAAAGAAATTTATGTACTGTATGTACTCATTTGGTTTTTTTTTTGATGTCACAAACAAACATAATTTTATCAATATAATACATACAACAAAAATATACTGGTGGTGTGTAACAACACCAGAGAAAAGAAGGAAAACTATAATAAATAAATAGAGATTTAAAATATTTTAACAATTTTGTTTTTTGTTGAAGTTATGGCTCAAAACCAAAAATGTAAAATTTTCAAAAGTTATGAAAGAATAAAATGAACTAACATGTAAACACTTTAAATTGATTTAAAGCAAAACACTTAGAAAGTTTGGAATTTGTTGACTTTTGTTTCATATAACTGACACAAACATGAAGCTTGCATTTCGTATCCTCTACTACACAATATGTACATGACACCCACCTAAATAGGAAAATATCAGAAATAAGATATCAGAGTTTGTGGTATCACAATGATTTTAGCACCACATATTTCACATGTCAAGTCCTCGATTTAAAGTTTGATAGCTGTAATAACCTTTAATGTAAATGCCTTAATACTTTCTTGATTGACCCATATCAAACCAAATCTAACCTTATAATATTCAGTTATGTCTAGAACTTTAAATACAATATATACAACATACTTTCTTATGGGGCGTAAATAATTTCTAAATTCAAGACAGTTTTAGTTTGTAGTTTTTTAGATTCTGAGCGAATCAAAGAATGTTTTTTTTCTGTGAACACTGACAACCAAAGGGACCCCAATCATTAAATTTCAAAGTTCAAGTTATCCCCCTTTTCGTGAATGAAATATTGTTCAATTTAAATTTTAAACTAAGAAATAATCTTGTAAGTGGTGTTTAAAACAAATCCCAGTACAAGCAAGTATCAAAATATCATAATTATAAGCTATTTTAAAGCAATGTAAAATAAAAAGTTTATAGATGTCAAAACTCCCATGGACACCCAATGTCCTGAAACATTGGAATGTAAATAAAAGTGCAAACAATTACTGATTACAGATGGGGCTTGATAAACAAAATTTTAATAGCAATGAATTATTTTATTTTGATTACAGCACAGAAAACACATATTTTGAAAAAAAATTACTCAAGCCGTAAATTAAATTTGTTCCCACTGCTCTCCTTGCTTCTTAACTAGCTTAACAGAACCTGCGCCCCGCCCCTGTCTTCTTATTTTTTTCTGTCTAGAGAACAGTTTTAATGTTGCACTCTTATATATACTTTTATAGTATTTTTCAACCTTGTTCTTAGTCTTCTAGTGGACGTTTATAATTTACTTTTTCTGTCAGAGTATTGTTAAGATAATATATATCCATCATACCTCCACATATGTCATACAGCATCATTTAGTCCTTTTCCATAAATTACTAGTTTGTCATTGTGCACAAATTTATACATACTTCTTAAGATTGTCCTTTCCCTTTCCGTTTTTATTGGCTTGAGAACGAAGTAAATTCTGATAATAATAGCTTATATATGCTAAGTAACATTTATTTCCATTTGTTTAAAATCCAAGTATTATTGATCATTTATCATTATATTCAACATTTTATATAGGATTAGGTTTTCAAGTGAAAAATAAAAACCAATTAAACAAAGTTGTCTTCCCACATAACATTCTCCCTTAGCTTTCTGGCTTTGGAACTGCCCACCTATTTTTCTTAACAACACTTGTCAACTCCCTGACATTTCGAGTTAAATATCGATACCTATATTTTGACAAACAACTGACCTTATCTGGTCATCTCACTTTAAGGACAAACATTAAATACTCAATTCACATTTTCATACCATAAGACCACTTCTTTGGGATAACACTACTGCCACGAATAGCAACTGCTCCGATTAGGTTAGGTTGTAAAAAAAAAAATAAAAAGGTTAGGATAGGTTAGGTACCTAACCAATAGCATTAAAATTTCGTAGTAGTTGTATTATCACCACAGAATATATTCTGTGTTATCACTTTTATTTTAAATTTTGTTGTAGTAGTATATTGGAGCAGTTGTATTTGTGGCAGTATGAATTCGGAGTATTATTTATTCGTAACAGTGAAACTTTGGAGTAGTTGTAGCAACCACACTTCTTCACTTAATATTATTAGTTATATCAATCAAACAATTTTTTTTTTTTAACAAAATACTACTGAAACCTTTGTGGATATAAGGCATGGTTATCTGGGGCTAAATCAAATCATTTAAGCATCTCAAGCCTTATGCCTCAGAATAATCCTCTAATAGATTTCACTTAAAAATCCATTAAAAATTATAACTCAATTATCATTAAGAATACTTTCAGATATTTCTTCTAGGAATCTGAATTGAAAATGGTGCCAGGATTTTCTTTAATTCAAGTCAAGGTTTTATAGCTGTGTATCTTTCTACTAAGGTATTTATGCATTTTTCTAATCAAAAATATTAATTTTTTCTTAAACTATAAAGTTAATACTAATAGTTATAGTTCTTACACTTGTATTGATTGTAAATTTTTCTCGAAAAAAAAAAAAAAACAAAAACAAATTTGTCAAGTCATAAAATTATTGGGAAAATATTATAGAAAAGAGAATAAGAGAGACAGTAACATCAAAGTCAGTTTGGTTTTAGGTTAGGAAAATCAACAATGGAATCATTATTTTGTGTTAGACAACTGGTAGAGAAGTACTTACAGGGAAAGGAACAAAACTCTATACATGGTATTTATAGATCTAGAAAAGGTGTATAACATAGTGCCAAGGGATGTTTTAAAGTTAGTTAATGAAAAAAGATCCTAAAATGTATATTGATATGATACAGCTAAACAGGATATGTATGGAATATTCTAGTACTAATGTAGAATTGTAGAGTATGAGAGGAAAAACAAAAAATTTTAACATAGGGCTAGGTGTGCATCAGGGTTTGGCATTAAGCCCATGCTTGTTTACTGCAATAATAGATGAAGTTACAAATGAAATTCAAGATGAGGTACCCTAGTGTATGTTTGCTGATGATATAGTTTTAGTTAGAGAAAATGTGGAAGAAGTTAAAAATAGTCTAGATCAATGGAGATTAGCACTTGAAGGGATGAGATTGAAGATGAGTAAAATTAAAATTGTGTAAATGGAGTATAACTTTGGGGATGAGACCAGGAACTTGACAATACTAGAAAAACGGCAGGAAGTGATGACGTAATAGAGGTATTTAATATCAATATTGCTTACAAACCTACACAATGACCTAACCAAGGCTTATAAAATAACTGCAATTTATTAGGAATAATTAGTAATTAATATACCTTTCTTCAAAACTGCTGTCTGAAAAAATTGCATCCCACTCATCTCTTTCATTTTGGTTTCTACCAAGAACATCCCCTAAGCGTATTGGATTAAATAAAGCTTCTTCAAACGCAATATTCCATTCGGAACCACCTCGATCGCGATCGGTCCATATCACATTCATACCTAAAGGTCCACGCGATGATTGATTTCTATTACGTCTAGGATTCCAATTATTCCTATTATTTCTTCTACGGCGATTTGTTTCTAATAGTTAACATAAGTGTTAGAAATTTTATTTATAACAAAATAAAATTATATTATTGTATTTCAAAATGTACATAAATTACCAGGTATATTATTACGCTCAGTTTTTAGTGATTCTCGCCTAGACTTGATTTCATCCGATAAAAATTCAGAAATTTTGTCTATGAAATTGTCTAAAGTTAGGCAGTAGGCTTTATTTTTAATTTTAACTCGGCATGTTGGGCACTGGTTAACAACTCTAGTCCATGTCTCAATACATACATGACAAAATGCATGAGAGCAATTAAGTACTGTTGGCTGCAATAGTAGTAATTAAAAATGAAATGTAATATTTGATGCAAAATAGGTATAGCGCAAGATTCAGATAAAATGTATCAAGTAAATTTAAATAATATATTAAGTACCTTAACTAATAATTCATAACAGATACTGCATTGTAAATCATTGTCAACACATTTTTCCATTTGATCTTCAATCCAAGAGAAATTTTTTCCTTCAGTCTTCTTACACAATTGTTGACGGAGTGTAACAATTTCATTTTCAGCTTCATTCAACTTTTTTACAGTTTCAACTAGCACACTATCAGGAGTACCTTCTTTTGTTTCTCCAGAAATACTACCTATAAAACAATTAATTTTGCTCATACATGTTATAGTCATGAATTGGTATATGTAAAAAATTAAAACTTCATTCATACTTTTTAAACTCCAAAATATCCGAGGAGATTCAGTTTCAGATCTGTAAAATAAATTATCCTTACAATAAACAAAATAATAGTTGCAATAACACACACAAAATAAACATACTTTTGCGCTTGTTCAGGTTTTTTAATTTTTTCCCGTTTTGAACCCTCAAGTTGAGATGTATTTATCAAATCCTCAATTGGAAGGAAAGGATTTTGTGATCTAAAACCGTCATCTTCATCTGAGATTTCACCTCTAGCTGCATTCAAAAGAAAAAATAAGTATAGATACACGGTTAAATTTCTGGAAGTAAACATTTATAAAAATATAACTCGGCCCATACACTCAAGCATGTATTATTTGCATTTTTGCACCCATCGACCTCATCACAAATATTCAACAATTTAAATAATTATAATGGCAAAAGTAAAATTATAAGTTTAATAAAATACATATATATGTTTTGTTAGTTAGATGGGTAACTATTTTTAACCAGAGTTTATATATCAAGAGTCAACTTCAATAAAATCATATCAAAATAAGTATTATAATTTAGATAAGTATACGATACACCTATGCAAAGTATCTAATATAACCTAGTAAATAACTGATATTATTAAATAAGATTCTACCGACCTATAGTAGTTTACTTAAAGCAAAGGAACATTTAGATAGTATTGGAATAGGATAGTATAAAAAGACAAGTTTAATTTTGCTCTATTCAAAGAAAAATTGTTTTATTTCATTAGTTAACTTTTACTTCCCTCAAAACGAGTAAAACTCTGATCAAAATTATTTAAAAATTGTTGAAAATGTTGAACCTATAATTTTTGTTTTTCAACCATATTTTATATGTCTCCACACAAATATAATAAAAACAATTTACCCTTAAGAAGTACCTCGGTAGTTAGTAAATATTTTAATTTAAAAAATTTTCAATGATTAAATTAATTTTTAAAATACTCATCTAAATGGATTGTGTCAAATATACACACGACGACAAAAAGATAATATAATTGTGCATAATTAATGATGTACTCCTAGTTCAATTGACAAATGTTGTTGCAACAAAATGGAGGCCTAAAGTTAAACAACAAGCCTGGCCACACGCGCAACACTTGCAAAGGACACTTACTGCTGGGGCCGCTGATAGCTGAACTCAAGTCGTGGGAGAACCAACACTGGTTACCAAAACGACACGCTCCTCTCCTGAAATATGTACACACGCGGCTCTGGGTCGTCATGATTGCTGCGTTTCCGTTGTCGTTTACTACGTACTAGTCGAAACCCGAGTTCGGGCAGAGTCTAGGTGCTGTCGCCGGCGGCGACGTCCTGCAGCAAAACGAGAACAATAATTTATCAGAACAGTGTGGCTACGACTAAGCTTCAACAGCTACGGCCCTCCTGCCGAACACGATAACGGCGTCGTACACATTGCTAAATATATATACACGATATACATAATGGCCCATGAGCGTAGTAGGTACCTATCAAAATGTAGATCGCTAATAACGCTTTGGAAATCGTGTTTGTTCTCCGGCGATCGTTCCGAAAACCGTACAAATCGCGTACGCGGACGACGTAAAAGCGAACCACTTTCAGCAGCGTCGCGCATACAACCGCCCGCGCCATGATTGTTAACAATAATACTATACAACGAGTAATACTCACAGTCGGAGAAGTCAGCGAGAAACGAATGACGATGCCGTGGAAGCGGACGCGGGACAACAGCACGAGAAGTGCGGCGAGTCGCCGTCGCCAATTCCAAAATGCACGAGAACGGAGTACCTATAGTGGAGTACAACAGTCTATAGTGTGTACTCACTATAGACGTGTCACGTTGGCTCGTGTTGTGTTTGTGAATTGCGAGTGTCGTGCGGTTTAGGCGGCGCATGGGTCGACACGGCACAAGCAGAGCGGCGACGTTTGGGGGGGAAGTTAAGTGGGAGCGAGCGGGAACACGGGTCGGACGCAGCACGAATGCAAGGTGTTTTCGTCCGGCGGCGGGTGGGTTTGGGCCACTATATACATATCTATACAATCGTGGTTGTACGTCCCCGGCATGTTGGTCAGTCGTTTTCCAACGAGTGTAGCCACCATAAAACGCCTACGATGTTACACTGGGTATTATTGAACCACAGAATAGATTAAATTGAACAACAACCACGGTATACATGGAAAATAACAAGTATACGGAAAGCGAGGGGCTTATCACAGTATTCTGCTGGCAGACCATAAATTGTACTGATAATTACAAAATATTGATTGGCGGGAAACATTTTGTACTGGTATATCATTTATGTATGGGTAATTTAAAAGAAATGTAAATAAAGTTACGCAGGAATCAAAATCCAACAGTTTTAAAAATTCAAACGGGAAATAGTTTGAAAAATAATAAGTTATTATTGTAAAATTGTTAAATTATCATATAATTAGTATTTAATTAATAGTTGCTGATTCATTACGTATACAAACAAGTATTATTTTTTACATAAACTTACGCAATTTACAAGATTTGAAATAATAAATTAATTAATTTGAAATAATTAATAGAAGAAATCTTCTTCACCGTGGAACAACGTTAAAGGTCAGCAGCTGCTGCTCATAGACGTATAATATTATTTGTCTATGCTGCTGCTGCTGCAGTCGAATTAGATAAAATTTTATCTGTTCTGTGTGGTAGCTGAATGGATTTTGAAACGACCAATGTCTTTTTTCCACAGTATTAACTTCGCCAACTGCCTCTTCAGTAAGGTTACATTTGATAAAAATCCCGCGGTTTGGCTTCAATCCATAGGTTAATCACGATTATATAGATAGATACATCTACCGAATCTTTCGAATTTCGAAAATAATGTTCTCTATCAAGGTTTACAGATAATTTATATCTATATAATTATATATATATATATGTTGATAGGTACTATAATAATACAGAATACAGTAAAAAATTTAATTAAAAATCACATACCAACCCAAATAAATATTAACTATTAAACACCCCCCAACACTGAATACTACAAAATAATAATAGTTACTTAATGTATTATGCTATATAATTGTTGTAATGCAATCGCAGAATAAGTAATTATAGATAAATAGGGATTAAAGTTTGTTGTTTTGCGAGGTCATTGATTAAATTGATGGTGAGGTGCAGTGCAGGTTGTTCTGTGCTTTAGGGTTTATATTGAATTTGCTAAATCATTTTTTTCTCTAAGACGTATAGGTAACTGAGCTCGCTCAGAACTGTTCTACGTAAGTGTAGGCGTATAAATACCTAATAAGTTTAAACCACAACTTCTGAAACATTCTGAAATAATCGAGATGAAGAATTTGAAACGTATCGTTCAGTTCATTTTAGTGAACAATGAACTAGTTCTGACAAACGAACTAAATTAAGTATAATAATCATTATTTCAGGTATTCATCAAGACTCGTATAGATATATAAATAAATAAATTTATTTTTAGTTTATTATATATATATCTGTGCCAAGACTTTAAAAAAAATTAACGTCCTTCACAATGAGTAAGCTCAACCTAACCCAATAATTTGAAGGGGTGCTATCAAAATACAAAAAAAAAATTTAAGAGAAGCCCCATCCCCTCCCAATTCGAGCACTGGTAATAACATAGACTAATATTATGAAAAAAAAAAATTTATAATGTAATATTATTATGTCTATGGATAATTAGCAATCTGATATCTGCCTGTTTGTCGGCGCCTGCGTGCGTTATGTGATAACTGATTACCAAGTACCGAGTGCTTACTGCTTTATAAGGCTCTAGCACAAATTAGATAAAACTAATTATTTTATATCATCTGTGACTCTAGATTCTACATGTTAAGAAATAAGAATTAAGATCACTACTTTAAAGTTTATACAAAATTATTCTGATAGTACTTACTCTGTGAAGCAGGCTGACTGAACAACGAATGCTCAGATCGCACGGAATATTTTGTAGAAAATGTCGAGGAGTCATCATTCGTTTTTAACCAACATCATGTTGGATTCGGTTAAATGTAGTTAATTCACTGTCCCGTTTCTTCGAATATACGAACACCACTTTCCGGCCTTTAAGTTTGGCCAGCTCATGGTGTACCTCATCCCAGGACAAAAGCGCCTAGACCAAACATGACGGTCCGTCCTAAACCGCAAGCGCCGATGTCGAATCGTCACGAATAAACCTCAGAACATGGAAACGATGCAGAGTGAAGCGTCCGACGGTTCATCTTCAGCTGCTGCTGTTGCGTGCGCGGTCGACGCTGACGGAGCGGAATCCAGTCGGCTGGCCGAAGCTGACGACCAGCTGAAAGAGCTGGAAGACGCCGTGAAACGGCAGAAAGACGAGCTGGACTATTATCAAAGGCAGTTGGCCATTAACGAGCACAAGCGTGTGACTGAAATCGGTCAACTGCAGTTGCAGTTACAGTCGTCAAACAAAATGTACGACGCTGCCAAACTGGAGATGGAAGCTGCGGTCATGCGGTATGTACTCAAGGAAAAGGAAATTCTGGGTTTGACCACCGAGAAAAAGAAGTTAGCAGACGGCCTGAAAGACAGAGACAAACAGATTGTGCGGCTGAAAGCCAGTTTTAAGGAGTCTGCTAATTTTACAAACACAATTGAAACAAAAAACAGAGAAATCAAAGAGCACAAAGCGCTGGTAGATTCACTGAAGGAGGAAAAAGTGAAAATTTTAAATGATTTAGAACACTGGAAGTGCAAATACGAGCATGATTTGACGTGTTCGCGCCAAACCGAGAGTAAATTGTTGCATGAAATTCAAGAGCTCCAGAATAAACTGGAATTGTTGACTGAGGAAAATGCGTCGTTTAGCGAAGAAAGTAATATAGAACGAATTGTGTTGAATAATAGTCTGTACTTAAACTTGAAAGAATGTTCTGAGCAACAATTACAAGAGGTGGACAAACTAAAAACTTTAATTGAGGAACTTAACCAAAAACTTGTTGAAAACAGGCAAGTTATTAATTTGTTAGAAAATGAAAATATTGACCTTAAGACACATACGGAAAGCTGTGAGATAAAGACCAATGACCTGCTTGTGTTTGCTGAAAGTTTAAGTTCACGCAATGCTTCGCTACAGTCTGAATGCAAAAATTTACAAACCGCTCTTGACAAACTAAAATGCGAATGTGATGTATTGAAACAAAAAAACAACGATCTCAAAACAGCTTTTGAAGTTCAAAAGAATGATATTACTAAAGAAAAGGAATTTTACAATCGGGATAAAAAAGAATTGGCTTGCTCTTTAGCACAAAAAATGCAGATGATTGATGACTTAAAAATCACCTTAGAACGTACTCAAGACGATTTGCATGTTTCTAAACGTAAGTTTAAGACTACTGTTACCGAATTGACCAAAGAGTTGCAGAAAACAAATGTAGCAGAAACTTCAGTTGAAATGAAAATGGTTTTAGATAAAATGGTCAAACTACAACAGGAAAACGCAAGGATATGCGAAAAACTCGATTTTGTTGAAGATCATAATAAACAGTTGTTATTTGAGCTAAAAGTAAAGAGTAGTATTTTGCAAAAACACGGTATAAATAGTAAGAACAGTATAATGTCCGATTCAAATGAACAGAAATTAATAAAACGTTACTAATTTTTAGTGCTTGAATTCATAAATAGTCCATTTTAAAAAATAATTCTTTTTTTATATACTTAATATTATTGTTATGAATTTGATCTAGTCATGTTATTATTTTCATAAGTATACTATGACCATGTACAAAAAAATGTTAAAATAACTTGAAATAAATAAATATAAATGATTGAATTTTAAGTATTAACATTTGATATATTTTTACTAGTTGTAATTCTTTTAATGGAAATTTTCAAACATTGTTTTAATCTGTAAATCTGATCATACAGTGCAGGCCAATAAGTCAGTTTCAGTCTTTAGCTAATGTGTTAGAAATACCAAATACAAAGTACCTTTCATTCTAACGAATGAGATTCTTCCAAATTTACAAATTTTAAAATATATATTGATAATAGTGAAGCAACTCTTAATTAGATAAGATTATTTTTTAAAAATTAATCATTCATCACAACCAAAGTGTATAGAGTGATAGTGTGACACTTTGATCATAACTTACAGAATAGTTTTGTCCTACGCAAACCAGATTTTAGTTTTTACTACACTGATAAAATACACCTCATAAACAAATGTATTGCGGAGTAAAAATAAATATTCTACTTTCTTATTGCACATGCATAATTTAGTCTTATTGTCTGATTTGCATTTTAAAGAAAGGATATAATCGTGTTAGTGATGCAAAGTGACGTCGCCAAGAGAACGAGTACTAAAAATTGTATAAAATATAAATGGTAAAGAGCGCACTTTCATCATGAATTTTAATCTGGCTTATCAGAAGTACCCGGGTGTTGAACTCAACCCTAGAATGTCAAGTAACTCACATGCACAGTAAGAAAGTGGAATATTCATTTTTACTCCCTTGATCCATACGTACCTCATGATTGTGCAGTTATAAAAAGTAATATTTACATCAAAATAATTTTAAACTACTTAAAATATTATTTATACACCATAAAATATTTAATATTCTTAAAATAGCCTGTATGAACTACAAAACCCCTTAAAAACTGTCAGTATAACATCTTCTTAAATGCCTGGCTTCAAAGGCACTAACTTAAAAATACTTCATCTAAATTCCAAATTTAATTTCCAAGTTTAAGTTCTTATGTTGAAAACATTAAAGCCTCTATGGACCTATCTAATTTTGGAGTACTGCAAATGTTTCTAATATCTACTATCAAACTTTTTTAAGAAAATTACAAAAGCTCCACCTTTTGTGTGAAATAACACTTTACAAAAAAACTTTTCAATGAAACTGTGACAGAAGAAGTGGCACCAGTGGCGTGCAGTGGTATAACTTTATGGGCAAGCGCTAAAATAAGTATACGTATACCGGTATACCTACCTACCTAAAATCTAATAAAAATGTACTCGTGTTAATATTTTACTGGATATTATACTAAAGAATATTATATATTATAAGTACACCTACGTCTGTTTCGATTCTAATTTGGGCTTTTCGATCAGAATTAAGGCAAAGTCAAGAACACACTGATATAATGTGACGGTGGCTAATCAAATCGTTAATTGCGTCAGAGGCGTTTTGCTGAGCGCTTTCAAGGACCATGTAAATTCGTTGTGATCCCCCTCTATCGCACCTAGTCGTTCTAATACTACAGCATAGGTCAAGCCTGGAAAAAACTGAGCGCTTAACTATGTATGTTGCCTATACAGTAAAACATTTTCTTGATTGTTTTTACAAATTATATTATTGTTTGTATATATTATATTTGTAAATTCTTCTGATTAAATCATGAGCAATGACATTTACATTACCTAACTCTTTCTTTTGATTTTTATCTGGGCATGCGCTGCTTACCTCACTTGCCCTGACTGCACGCCACTAAGTGGCACCCTTCTATAAACGCTTCTATAACAACTTACAACAAACCATAATCCCCCGATTAAGGACATTAACACTCAAACCATACCTGACAATTCTAGGCATAATGTAAAACATCATAAGTGCCGTAGCTTTTTAGTTTTTACTTAACCAAAGCTTACAAATTCTGAAACAAGATATTACCAATGGTTGACTTCTTAATCATGTAATTCATGTTTTAAATTTCTATCACACATGCTCATAGTGCTATAGATTGTGTATATTTTAATAAAAAGAAAAAATCAATTTTTTAACAACTTACTTAGTTATGTTATTACAAAATATTAAAAATAATAAAAATAATAAAATACTTATTTGAATGATAAATTAATTATTAATAAAAACAAAAATACATTTTTTTTATTTTTTAAACAAGTTTGATGTAAACTGAATGGTTTTTTAAGGTTTTTTTTAATATTTTAATCATAACTATTTTAATAAGTATTGAAATTATCATTTTATAACTTAAATTCTAAAGGCACATTTGCAAAATATTTTTAAATTATAATAATTTTATGTAAATGGTATAGAATTGGTGAGATCTACTATGGGTATTGTAGGCTGCATTCCCCGGACATTATGTGGTAATGGTGTCTCTCTTAACGTGATTAATGCTCTTCTTCTGCCTCTCCTGGCAGTAGGAGCGGGCCTTGAAATAACTTGAGATCCTACAAAAATTAACTAGATATTATAGTTGTATTAAAATATAATTCAACTTACTATTTCTTAGTAGTATGATGGATTAAATGATAAAATTCAAACATTTATTTTTAAACTAATAAATAGTAAAAATGTAATACCTTGAACGGCTCTTTCTGTTTTGAGATTATCACGCTGTGACTTTGCTAAACCGCCCAACGAGTCACATAAACTTGTTATGAAATTGTCCATGACAAGACAATAGTTGGTTGTATGAACTAATGAACGACAAACAGGACACATTTGATTCTTACTTAGCCATCTGGTTATACAACCTTCACAAAATGTGTGGTGACAGTTGGCTGTGTGAGCCTAATGCAACAATATACACATTAACAAATTAAGTTTTAAATACATACTTATATGGTGAATTAAAAAAATACTTTTAAAATAATTTCATTGCAAATAGGACACTGGCAATCATTTTCTAAAAGATTATGTATCTGATTCTTGAACAGATCTAAAGACGATTCTTTTTCTTCGATGTTCAAGCGTTTATAACAAAAATGATAAAATATTAGAAGAAAACAAATTAGTAGATAGATATTATACATAATAACATAATAAACAATGTACCTTGTTGCTCTCTTAATTTATCTTTGTACCCTGATACCAAATCTTTAACAACAGCTATTTGCTAAAAAAAAAAAAAAAAAACTAAATAGTAAATATATCTGTACATTCAAAATAAATAATAATCAATGATATCTGTAACACTAATAAATAAAGTATTTATGGTTTATAGTAATTTAAATAAATCATCCTACCATAACTTTAATTCAAGTAAATACAAATTTCAATAACAACGTTACTACAATCTATACTGTACTTTAGTACTTATGTAGGTACTCAAATTTTAGTTAGATTTTGTGGCAAAAACATGTGATTGGTTTTTATCACATATGGAATGGCCACTTCAAAACATCACTTGCTGGTTTTTTTAGAGTTAATTTAGAACTATCTACAATATGACGATTAGCAGTCATCATCAGCTAGATGCGCCCGACTTTTGTAGACGACGCGCAGTAGTCACTGGCATTGAATGTGTTAAATATGTTTATAAATTTCTAATGCAGAGCATTAATAATAAGTTAAAAAAAAAATCAAATCAAAAAATATGTTTTCTTTTTTTATTTATTACCCTTATAGGAGCTGAAATAAAAATACTGTTATACATATTTCATTAATTAATAATTATGTTGCAGGGTATTTAAATTTTAAAGAAATATAAATAAACAATGTTTTTTCATTCCTATTTCTTTAGGTGTTCCTATTTCTTCTTAATTTTGAAGTCAAATTAATGACTACATTTAATACTTACAGTAACTTCAGTAATGTTTTGGCTCCAAAATAAGTCAAAAACCAAAAATTTTTAAATTTGAAGAACTAACAGTAAATGAATAATAGAAAAAGTATAGATTACTTAAGCCTTAAGGGAATATAATGACAATAAATAAAGAGGCACAATAGATAAAAAATATATAAAAATGGCAAATTATAGAATTTATAGAAAAAAAGAAGAATACTGTTTATTTTACGTAGTTATTTATACCAAATTACTTACTTTGTTAACTTCTGAACTACTTTGTTCAATAAGTTTAAAAGTTTCATTCATCATTTTTTGAAATTCCTTAAGCTGATGTCCAGTCTGATTGGCTATTATTATTTTATCAATTATAATCTATAATTCAACAAAATTACTAATAGTCATAAACACGAATATTAAATATTCAGATTTGTTACATTTAAAATAAAGTAAAATTATACAAATTTTTTTATCAAAACCTTAAAAATTGTGAAAATTAAGTCAACTGTCATACCATAATAATCAGAACAAAATTCAATTTACAAAATAATATATATAATTAACATTAAAAAGAGCAAATTTAAGAAAGATATCACATTTCTGGGATCCGTGTGTTTGATGCTGTGGGTCACTGTTTTGTAAGGTTTAGTTAGATGTTAAATGAATAAAATAATAAATTTGTAAGTAATTTTAAGGATTTTAACTGTTTATGTATCCTGTAAAATGATTATTAATTGACAAAATAAAATTGAGCCATTTTTCTAAATATTCAACTGTATTTAAAATCATGGTATTAAAATTTAAAGAAGTCTGACCGTTACGCATTACAAAATGTTTTCTTCTATGTGATAAAAATTTGATTAAAAATTGAAGCCTTGAATTTTTCTTCAAAATAGATTTTTAGGTAGTATTTTACTGCATACCTATGATTTTTAATTTGATTTAATTAACTTACATCTCTGAGTTTAGAACGAAAAGTATTCAAAGTCTTAATCAAATCTTTATTTTGTGTATGAATATTTCCTATTTTCTGCTCATCATCTTTTTCAATAATAAACATTTCTTTATCAAGTCTAGAAGTAAAATATAATAATATTTAGTATTTGATATGGTTTAAATTAAATGTTATAAAGGCAAATCAGTAAATAAAATAAATAAGTAAATTTCAAAATTGATTAGTTAGAATTTAAACTTACTTAGGTTTTTTAACCACCATTTTTGAAGACAAGCAGAACTTATAAATGTATTTCATTGTTTGACCATCTACAGAAAAACTTATAAGATCTCCATGTTTCAACACTACATCAGACTTATTATCATCATTAGTGTCATTTGATAGTTGTTCACAGTTTAAGAAAGTACCAGTTCCAGTGTTCTAGAAAATATTATAATAAATTATTATTGTAGTATATTGCTAACAAAAATAATGATTCAGTGATTGTAGTCAAAATTAAAAATTTCTACATTTAAATAAAATATTAATAAATAGAATAAGTAGTTGTGGTTTATAGTAAATTAAACAAATCATCTTGCCACAAAAAATTAACTTTTATTTAAGTTACATATTTTAATAACAACATTACCATCAGCAGTTATTGTTTTTAATGTATTTCAAATGTTCTTTAAATCTAATATTTAAATTTTTTCAAATTCACCTTAGATAATATTTATTACAATCTATACAATGTAAGCTACAAATTCCTGATCTACTGTTATTTTGTACTTTAACTTTTGTATTTCCTTGGAGGCATTTAAAATTAATAATTTTGGAAAACTTTTGAAATTGTATTAAAAAAAATTGCAGTGAATATTAATGCTGATCTTTTTTTATCAGCTGAATCTTTTTCTGACATGTTAATCATTTTTATAATCATTAAATTCAGCTATGTCTATATTACTAAATCTAACTCCCTATCATAATCTATTTTATCTATAGGAATGTTGACTAGGTTAGTAGACTTGGAATAGCATGGTGTATAGGTTATACACCATGCTATTCTATGCCGTTATTGAATTTAGAGAAAATAAATCTATATGTGTGTTTTGTTTCTATAAATCTCAAAACAATTTAGTTTTAGTTTAATACTGATGATAGAAACGTTGTTATAGAACTATGTATTTACTTAAATAGAAATTAATTTTTTGAGGAAAGGTGACCTGATTAATTTATATAAAAGATGGTTAACATTATAAATTGTGTCCATTATTACTAATAATATTATATTAATCATTTGTAAATATTTCTGTTAATTTGAAAAAAAACGTTGGAAGAAAATAAGAAAATAATAGTTCTTTAACTAAAAAAAAAACAATGTAGGAACCTGAAAAAAAGTTTTATGGCTATGAATTTAAAACCTAATTAAAAAAAAAAAAAAAAAAAAAAAAAAAACTAGGTAACTAAACAATTTTAAAGGTCTATATTTTTTAAAAGTACATAATTAACAAAACATTTTCAAAACCTAATACATTTTATTTAAAAAACTTTGTGCAAAAGTATCAAAATTATAGCAAACTCTTAGAAAAGTTTAGTACCATTTAAATCTAATCATCCATTTTTGGAGGGATAATTTGAAATAGACAGGAGCATTTCTACTCAAATCAAAAAATATTGATGGAAAGTGAAAATATCATTGAAAAATCAATATAGTAGGTAGGCCTTTTGCTATGCTTAGAATCTAATAATAAATAAATGGAATTCATATATTACAATGAAATACGTAAAAAGATTAATGTGAATAGAGATAGTTGGTCTGGGCAGATCACCGATTCATGGTAACAATAAAATAACCACACATATTTGTACATACACACAAACAAATCTCAAGGGAAAACACCAAAGCAATTTACCACTAATTTTGATGATTGTTTCAAAAATAGTGAATACATAAAAAATAAAAAAAAAAATATAGTTCATGAATCATGATATTTTTATAATCATATTATATACTGTTGACTATTTTTATATCTTTAAATACAAATAATTACACTCTATACCTAAGGGTATGATAATTTAGGTATTATTTTGTAAGTTTTTCAGCATTATGAAGCGATTTCTCAGTGGCCAGACAAATTGTTTTGTCTTTATTTCTAAACAACAAAATGTAGGTGGAGAAAATATTATACAATCAGTTATCACAATAATTGTCTGTTTCTTTATTTTTTAACTTTTAATACTAAATTAAAAATGAAAATATGATTATTTATACTATGTGTCTAAAAGTTTTGAGTCTTAGCTTAAACTTTTCATAACACTGAAACTAAATTATAAGTATTATAATATGATTCCTACAAATATACTTACAATAATTCATACACATAAACATTATACAGGTAATGCAGTTAATGGTACTTACATGGTTAGAAATAACATACTGGCCTTCTTCATAGCGAATAACACAATGACGGCGTGATATGTATATTTCTTCAATTACAATCGAACATGATTTGGCGCGTCCAATGACAAACTTTTGTAATAAAACAAATTGTCAAAAAAATGAATAACATTCATAGGTGTTCAAAATACATAGATAACAGTATAACTTACTTCTTTATTTATTTCAATACAATATCTTTTACAATTAGTTGCATTTATAAGTATAGCACTACTTCCGGTGTCAGACGATCTTTTGGAAGCCATGTTTTATTATATTATGACCTCTATAGTACTAACCTAACACACAATATTAGGTAAGGGTTGAAAAAACACAGTACAAATACAATATATATTATTGATGTTTTTTAATAAATCAACTAAAAACTGATACACAAAGCTAAATATAAGTTTTATTATTTAATGCATTTATGTTGACATCACATATTTTATGTTTTCTGTGTTGGTATACAGATACAAAAAAAAAAAAAAAAAATTGGCGTTTTATACTGTACGATATGCCCAAAGGAAAATGATCGTTCCAAAAGGTTTGATGCAGTATGATAGGTAAGTATGTACAAAACCTAATGGTTTTTTAAGTGTGCCAATAAATAGGGCAATCGCTCTGGCTTATAAGCTATTCAAATGACCAAGTTAATGGTAAGTATGATTCAGAGAGACTAATAACCAAGAACAGAACTTAAGAATTCTTTTGTAATACCTACATATAAATTAAAAACTTCACAATTTTTTAAAATTTTAACAAAATTTTTAAACACAAAAGCTTTAAAAAAATGAATTATCGCATGAACACTTAATGAATAAACATCTAACTGTGGGTTGATTATGTTGCCTTCATTTGTTGACTGCTTTAAAACTTTATAAGTTTACAAAAACTGTTTTGTTTGAAGTAAGGAAAAGTTTTATTATAGAACACTCGAGTTCTATAAGTAGCTAAACAAGGGGCGTCTATCGAATCCTTTACTTAGAGAAGACAAACGTATATATATTACTCACATGGAATATTGAACAATTGCCTCTAGCCCCCTCGTATTTCAATTATCAATGTAAATTACATTGCATCAATCTACATAATATCTCTTGGTTAGGCACAGTATCGAAAAGTAGGTAGGTATGATAATTATTTAGGAGGAAATCGTTTAAGAACGAACGATCATGACTCATAATATGATGTTTGGGGGGTTAGGCTGTTATTAAACTCCAAGCATTGATAGAAAGATTTTATCACATGCACTGTAATTTTTATGACTTTACAATAATAATAATAAAAATTACCTTTAATAGCAAACCATGTTGGTACGAATTAAAAAATACGCGAGTAAAATTCTTTAAAATGCTTACAAACTGCATCCATTCAATATTCGGAAAAAACTAAAAAATTATGATTTCAGACAGTCGGGAGTAGCAAAACGTCAGTAAAATTAATACAGGTATCGCAGAAATAAGTAATATCATTGATCATAGATAGAACTACTATCCTGTTGCATAAAGCCACAGAAATCTGTATTATACATAATAACAATGATAGATTTCATCTATTCTGTGATAATATAGATGACTGTGCATAAAGCATTTTAAAAAGTTGATAGCGCAGTAACAAAAATGTTAAGATAAGTAGAATTTCACTGTCCGCTAGAGTTCGTGCCACACGCAGCCAAAAAGATGCTGCAGCTGTGTAGCCCTGCTGTCTATAGGGAGTGATCGTGGGGAGTGCACTATCTGTTTACAGGTTATACCACAGATAGTATGAAAATCTTGATACCACAGATAACATGAAAATTCAAAATTCAAAATTTTCATATTATCTGTGCTTATGCCATGACCGCTGATTAGATAAAAGTTTTATCTAATCTGTGATTACATCAAATCTGAATACTGAAATCATAATTCGTGGTGATGGGCGATTATTAAAAGTGAATCGACGTAAATCAAAATAAATAATCGGCGGAGCTGAATCGATTTTTTATTGATATTTTATACGTCCTAGTTTTGTTAAGATTTAAACATTGGCTAGCATCATCTTAATTTTGTAAAGGTTAAAAAATTGATAGTCAATTGTAATATTAAATTGCATGTTGAATTCGACAACACTGCTGAAATTAGTACATAAAGTTAAAACTTTTTATAGTGCTAAAAAACTTCTTAGATGTGACCCGTTGAAAGTAACGTAAATTTTAACCTCTAGAAAAAAAATTCGATTTTTTATTACTAAAAAAGCAACACTTTGCTGCCAAGGTAATTTTTAGTAAAAATAACGACAGTTCAAAGCCCTAATTAACTAAATTGTATTTTAAGTGTTCTGTGATCGACTAGTCTAGTCACCCCCATATTAGGATCTTTGGAATTTTAATGGTGGGTCGCAAAAACATGAATTACACTCATGCACAAACCACGTTTGAAATTATTATTATTATACATAAATTATTTTTATGGGACAAAAAAAGTTACGAATAAAAAGTATATTTTAATTGGAATTTCGAACGCTACTCCCTTTTTCTTTTTAAGCAAGTATTCGTGTATTTTACTCCTAAAACTTTGAAATATTTTTATTCAGATAGCAAATATTATATATTACATAACGTATTCAATTATCAAATGTTAAACAACGAATTTGTGTAAGTTACGAATTTTTTTCCAAAAATATTCAAAGATATGACCAATTTTCAAAAATTTTCCAACTTTAAAAAACTAATTTCAGAAATTGTGACCACGGATTTTTGAAATTTTTTAGTGGCATATACATTTACACATGTGGGAAACCATGTATTAAATTTTCAAACTTTTTGTGGAAAATTAAATTTTTAATCAAACAATAATTACAAATAATAAAAATTTTAAAAAATTACAAAGTTCTATATATAGCTCAAAAATTTTGAAATTTCTTGAAATTTGAATCGCGGACCCTTCAGACTTTTGATCTTACTAAAATTTAAATTTAAAATTGGCAAAATTCACAGTACGTGAATTAGTATATAAGTTAACAAGTTTCAACTTATTCCGATCACTATTGTGAAAGTTATGGCCAAAAATCTAAATCAATTATGTCAAAAACACGTTCGCCGTAATTTTTAACGTTTTTTCTTAATTTTTGCTTAGTTTTTGATTGTTACTTTTTAATTTGTTCACGCATACGTCTACGACCCCTCAAAGTACCACCTGTGTCCATATATTTATCATTAGAGAGGTATTGCTGTTAAAAATCGGAGCATTATTGAAGAAATTATCGTGATCGTTTATAGTAGTAAAAAAATAATTAATTAAAAACCCATATCATGTGAAAACTAATAGATTCTTCGTTACACTCTCATCTAAAATATAAATATGATCTGTAAATATGGAAACTAAAAAAAGGAACGATTATTATTTATTTATTTCTAATTAAATATTAATTTTAAGTTAAAAAAATAGTGTACTCCCAGACTTTTTCCAGAGGATACCCTCCAAACCTCCACCCGACGACGGAAAATAGGCGATCGAAGTTATTGGAAATAAACAAGAACAGAAATAAAAGTGCGCGTATATTATGTGAAACATGGCCGCAGATTTTCGATGCGCATCATGTCATTATATGCAAGCCCAAGTTTTTTGCAAACGCCGTATTTGTATTCAAGTGCCATTCTCGTACGTCTAAACTAACCTACTCTTTCGAATAAGTTTATGTTTCCAGAACAACAACTCGATTAAGTTCTTATTTCGTAATTTTTAAACGGACAAAAAATGAGACCTTACAGTAATTATTATAGAAATATAGTAAGTCATTGACCGAGTCGCGTTTACGGACTTGAAAAGCTCTTTAACAGTTTTAACTATGCGAGTAAAAACACAAGAAAATCAACACTGAGTCGAAAATGTATAATGTAAGGCATTGCGTTATTGTGTTTTGCGCCATCGGAAAATCCCGCAATGTGGACCAGCTGATATCGTGTTCTCCATCCTATAGTTCCTACCGAGATCGCCTACGCCAGAAGAGTTTTAACACGATAATATTGTTATGATCCCCGCCAAAAACAATTTTAAAATACATCGCACGGATGCTACACGGTGGTTGAATTGAAAAAATGATAGAAATACGGACTAATAGCTCGTAGAAAAAATATTATAATTATTATTTGGGGACGCTGTTGAGCAAACGTTCCGTACACCAGACCACAAGGAGAAGACGTTGGTGTACATTTGAAGGGTTGCGCTAAAATATTTTGTAAAAACTTCGTCCCTCCTCCAAATCGAGCGCCGTAAATTTAAATTAATGTGAGCGACGTTACACGCAAATATAATTGATATCAATAACGATATACAATTGATTGAGAATTGAAAAAAAAAATAAAGTGTCGTTGATGAAAGCAAAAATAACATTATAAAGGACTAATAATGGTACTTTTTTTGCACTTTTGTTTCTATTCTGGCGATGATCGTGTCGTATCAGTCAGTGAGAAAAAAGACATTAATTGTAGACGAATTTTGCGAGAGATACCGTCGTTCTGGGCAGCCAGTAAAACAGTTAAAACGTCCAATAATTGTACTTCCTCGTCGGAAGCTCAGTTCTCAACTCGGCTACTGCTGCACGGCGGCGGCGGCGGTGTCGCATGCGCGGCTCCCGCGGATGAGCGCCTCGTGGACGCGGCCGCCGTCAGTCGCGCGGCGAGAACGTACCATCGCGGTGCTGGTGGACGTCAGTTGCGTCGTCGTCGTCGTCTCTGTATCGTCGTGGCCGTGCGATGACGTTTCCGTGCCGGATTTCCGACCGCCCCCCGAGCATTACGTTGTCGAACATAAAATTAATTTTTGCGTCGCATAATATTATTGCGGTTGTCGAAGCGGCGTCGTCGAACGTTTTTTGTTGACGACGAGTAGATCGGTAAAGTATAACATAAGGAATTTATGGTCGTAGCATGATATAATAATCCTTATTAGTTTATTGTACCATGAGTTATAGTATAATGCCGTGTAAACTGTGTTTAGTTATTGTTTTACAAAAGACAAAAGACGTGTTAGGGAAAATAATTTATGGTCCCTTCTATAACCCTGTGAGAGTACTCGAGTGCGGAAGAGAAACGCGAACAAACGCGCACGACCACGCACACGGGGTACACACGGAAAAGAAAGTAGTACAATATTCGTGAAAAGTGCAAGACTGGAGGGCCAGGTCACGTTCTGGAGAACCGACGACAGTATTGTATAGTCAAGAAGACAGTAACTACTTGTGGACAACTTGAACAGGAAAAAACCACGGGTTAGACCGAAGCAATTACGGTGGTTAAGCGTAGTGAAAAGAGGCGTGTGTGGCAGTGTGACCGTATAACATTTTATTACGATAAGTAGGTAGGTACTTAAAAGACACCTAAAAGATGCGAGAAAAAAAAAAAAACAAGAAAAATCAACGAACAAAAACACCAAGTTTAACAGGCTATAAGTATAGTATAATATTAAAATGCTCGATTCGAAGAAAAAATTAGTTTTGCAGATGTCACGGACAGCATCTAAATATTATGTCGAGCTTATAATATGTAGAACGTCGAAAATTTCGGATTCGGTTTCATAATGAATAAAAAAGGAAAAAATAACGGCACGATCTCATAGTGATCGCGTATTTTCATTCGGTAAACGAAAAAATAATCCTAGCGATTACGGAGAAAGCTGAAAAGTTAACATAACATTGAATCCAATAGGGAATCGCAGAGTATATTATTATATCTATTATAATATTACTTTAAAGACGCGTGAGAAACCACAAGGGCAACATCGCTCTACATTGTGTACATTATAGTACCGCGCGTAATCATATAACGATACGATATTTCTCCGAATCCAAGCAACTATTGTTACGATTTGGTTTTAAAGGAAACAGCGAAAAAACAAAATTTTACAATCGTACTTTTGGTTTATGCAAATATTTTGGGTCAAATCACAAGAACGTGTTGTGCATTAATCAAATGTATAGTTTGATTAAAAATCGATAATTCATTATTACATTTTAACGTTTATTATACACACCTATAGTTTACGCACAATCTGCGCCATGCATTGTAAAGTCGTTTGCGCGGGGAAGCAGTGCGAGTCTCGTTTTTAGCATTTAAACACGTTTTTAGTATTATAAATAGGACGCGTTTCCCAACGGCTTTTATCACGAGAGTATTTTTTTGTAAAACGTTAAAATAGTTGGTTTGGAATTTTGCGTTTGAAACGAATCATGAATCATGCTTCTATCGGAATTTGTGAGTATTTTTTTTTTTCAATAGCAGCTGCTGTATGCGCTATTTTACCCAACTAATTTGTGTACTGCGGCTAAAAAACGGATAGAAAACAGACGATCGGGAACCGTTATTTTGCTTAACTTTGTTCAACCAACGTTTTTGTTGTTTTTGTCCAAAAAACATTTTGGACTTGAAAATTTGCATCGTAGAAAACCTTACGACTTTTATTTTAATCGCGCTATAGTCAGAAACTTGTGTGAAAAAGTCTTCTTTTTCTTAAAATCCTTGTACGCTATTGAGTCTCTTGTCCATAGTCATTAAGAAAAGTATACGAGTTTGAATTACGTCTCGTGTTGTTATCAATAATCAATAATTGTAGACTCTAAACGGAAAATAATTAAAGGAAACAATAGATGCGAGAACAGACAAACATTTTCAAACTCTGTAAGATTGTATCATGCGACGACTATTGATTATTACTATGATATTTTATGTACGCGACGGCAGTTTTCACCAAAATATGCGACTGCCCCGAATGCGTACAATTTATATTATGAATCTATCCACGGATGGCATATATTTTTTCAGAATTTTGGCGGCGGCGGCGGTTGCGGCGATTGCGGCGGCGGTCATGTTAAAGACGGTGCGGCACGGGGTCGGCGACGCGGTGGCCGAGCTCGAGTACACGATACTGCCGCAATCGGACGACCGTTGGCCGCAGTCGGACGACCGTTCGGCGTCCAGCGGCGAGGACGAGCCGACGCGCGCCGGCCACCCGCACCGCCGGCACACGTGCGGCTATCATCAGCACCGCGGCGACGCGACCGCCACCACCACCCGGCGGACCGTCATCGTCATCGTCGCCATGCTGGTGCTCGGGTGCGGCGTGGTCGCGGCCGCCGTGCTGGTGCCCATACTGCTGGCCGCCCGGCTGGTGTCCGTGCCCGCGTCCGCCCGACTGCAGACGTTCGCGGTGGCCGCGTCCGGCGTCATACACTCGGCCCGCGGCGACTACGTGCAGCTGCTGCCGGTCAAGCACGCGCCGCCCGGCACCGTCATCGAGTTCGGACCGCTGCAGCAGCCGCCGCCGCCGCCGCCGGCCACCGATTCGCGTCGGCGGCGGAGACGCTCGGCGGCCGTGCGGTCGCGGGCGGTCGGACGGCCGAAACGGCGGCTGCGGTCGTGGCGCGCGGTCAGCGGCGGCGGCGGCGGCGGCCACGGTTTCCGCGCCGAGTCGTCCGCCGGTTTCCGTTCGCTGAACTTCCGGATCCGTCGGTAGGCCGCGGAGAAAGAAGAGGAACGAGTACGTACACGATCTATACAGCTCGTATATAATTCTCATGAGCAGCACCGACGTTAGTACAGTACAGCGTTACTGTCGGTGCGTAGAAACGCACGCAAAGGGATACACGAAAAATAACGATTAGTTTTAATGCCTTCCTAGTCCTCATACAAAGGGACGGAGGAAAATATTCAATCCGATCGGACCATTTCCGTATGATTACATAAGTGACCATTTGATGATGGTTCACACCCAGTTATATCTTGCGATACTATGTAGTTTCTAGAAAAAACTGTGGATAAGCAATAATAATAATGAGACCGCCACAACTCTCTCACAACCTACAGGGGTGTGATACGCGGTGTATCATTTTTGATCTAAAAAAACTCGGTACTTGACAGTACTTACAGATACAGTGACCAACACCAAAATATGAGCTATACATTAATTTTCGTATATTATTTCTGTCTCCAGTGTGGTGCACGTTTTACGAATTTTGAGGGACTTGGTCCTTAACTGCGTCTATCGCATAAAGTAGGTAGCTTAAAACTCATCCAACGACATCGTGGGATTTTTACTTTTTTATTTTTCTAAATATCTACCCGAATTGATTTTTGGTATCGGGTGATTTCGATCGTTTTATGTGTGGTTTTTTATTATGTTTTGGCAATACGGATTTTCGATAGTATTCCGACATTATGGGGGTGTTCTTTGGTATCGGTTCGATTCGGTTTCCTGAATCGTACACATTTATAACAACTAGAAAAAGGTTTCGAATATAATAATTATTTATTTTGTATATTATGACTATCGATCTTTATTATCCCTACTTAAAGTAACAAGAATCAGATAGTTTGTTAAAAGTGATCACTGTGACTTCAGTTCGCATGTTTTTAGCCGTTCAAGTAGGTAGGCTTTATAAAAACAAAATAAATGTTTACGTTGTTTAATCTCAGTCAGTTACGAATTCAATATAGTGTTAAAAAAATTATATCAGATTTGAACGATGTGTAATGTAATTTAAAATACTATTTTTATTTTTTTTTAAAGATGGCGTTTTAATTTTCGCTCAAGAAACGTTCAGAAATTGAAGGTAAGCCGTATCATGCAATTTTTTTTTTTTATATATTATAAATATCGCGGTTAAATAGCCGATTTGATGTTTTTTCACAAACAAATTGTTTGTATTCACCGTGCGGATTGTTGCGTTTGGTTTTGAATTTAAGTTGTCGTTGCTCTCTATACGACGTATAAATAATATATTGTCATCGGAACGACAAATATATTTTGTTTGATTAACTAACGTGGTATCCAGTGGTTTGGAAACGATTTTATACGTGATTTTGTGTAGTTTACAGAGAAAAAAAAAGATTTTACGCATTCGATAAAAACGAGCTTACATTTAGTGTTCAAACTAGGACGTGAGTTGAACACGACTGCAGATTACTTTTGACACACGTACAACGCCCCCACGCGATATCACGTCGAGACGAAAATAATTATTTGTTCGAGTAGACCGTGTTGGCGTGCAGAACAGGTGCCGTGTCGCGTATAATTGTTTAATACTTTTATCTGATTAAGTTAAACTTTGTGACGGAATTTTGTCCGGCTGCAAAGTGCTAGCAGAATGGAATTACGTGTTCCGCGAAACGAAGTGATAATAATTATTATTTTTTTTTTTAGAAGTTCTAGAATAGAGACAATAACGTAGAGAACGATTTGGCGAACGGGGAAAAAAATGTTGAATAAAATGTAGTATTTTATCACGTAAAAAAAAGAATACGGAGCAGACTGCAGGCCGATGTAATAAAAAGAAAAGCGAAGACGCTCATCCGTCGCTTTTCGCTCATCTCGGTTCCTTGATTATACTATTAAGTTACATTTGAAAGCAACGATAAACCACGTTGCGTATGGTGAAAACGGTTTCTGTGCCGAACTTGGTTTGTAATAAAATATTTTATACGTATACTATACTATTATATATTGTAGCGTGTTGATAAGACGTTTTTAAGAGCGCATAAACAGAATTACGAGTGCATTTTGTTTTTTGTTGTATAATATCATTCATCGCATTTTCAATTCAACACTATGATAGGTATGCAAACAAAATACTATTATCTAAAAACAATTACCGACGATAATCGACCACAGTAATTATTGCAAACACTTTCAATTTCATTGCGTTTTTTCGTACCGATTTATTTGGAAACTACAAAAAATTAAAGTTTTTTACAGTTTTTATTGTACGTATGATGATGTACTCGTATTATAACGATTGATCCTGAACGTAACATTTTTTTTTTCTGTGAACAACTTTATGTATTTGTACCGACATATTTTGCGTACCATTCTCACAACGTTTGTTTGTATAAATAAACATATTATCTGAAATAGTTCGTTAAAAACTAAATTTCTGTATCGAAATTCTAAAACGCGAGTCTAACGTTACTCTGAATAAATGTATCGTAAATGATCAAAAAACGAAAACTTATTTCGACTTTGGTTCTTGACTCTTATTGGCTCTTCTTTGTTTACAATTTATTGACAAATTAAACATTTTTTAGTGCACGCGTTTGAAAAGTTTATAGGCAAATAAAATAAAAATTTTCCGTACTATATTATACTTATACTAGAAAATTTATTAACATTTAAGCATAGGTACCGTTTTTATTGACTAACGACCGAAAACTAACTACCTTCTACTTTTGCAAATCGAGTATTTTTAATTTTTAACCGAACTGAAAGATTTAACATGCAGTCATTCTTAATCAAACAGACTTTACGGTGTACACGAATAAATTACTTAAAACAAGTCAAAATTTGTAACATTCTGTTACGTTTAATATTGTGTAGATAATGATTTACCAATAATTATTTTTCGTCACCATAGTAGATCGCGGCTCGCGGAATGTAATTGTAAAAAATATAGAAGTGATTTCAATTATTTTTTAGATTCCAACGCGGGCTAAAGCTGTGAATAACACCCGATTTAGCTGATTAGGCGATGTTATTGTGCGGTATAATGATTGTTTATCATATAAGCTTATATAATTTAGAAGGTAAATCGTACGGAAAAGGGAAAATCGGAGGCGGTAAAAGAGAGAAATTTACTATCACGTTATATCATCGTGTAATGCGTAGGTAGGTACTCAGTATAATAATATTATTATCTTGAATGCAATTTTCCCCTTTTCCTATTCAGTTTTAACAGCGTTTCCGGGAAACGCTTTTCGGGTTGTTTGTCCCTTGTCGTGCACACGCACCACCCGGCTGTTTAATATGTTTCATCGCCCGGTCAGTGGACCAAAAATGGAAACGCTGCAATATGGTATGCCTACAGTATAATATAAATTCAATATTAATTTTTCACCCATTTGAAACTATTAAGTAAGGCGTATGAAAATATTTAAATGGAATAAAACCGTATATTATTATTAAATCTGCTATATACGTCGCATAATCATCGGCGAAAATAGTGTTTTTGATTTGTGAAGGGGGGCCAACATACTTAATTAAGCATTAATAGAGGTATTAAGCATAAAAAAATTGGCTTCTTTCACTCGATTTTGGCGACTCATATCAAAGCGCAGTCCATATAGGTTTATATGTCTATGACAGTGACAGAGGCGGGAGTGGGAACCATATTTGGATCTGGAAGATATAGTTATAGCTACGGAGTATCTATAGTAAAATGAGTAAAATGTACTATACAGTATAGGCTTACCGCGGTTTTAGAGGCTCGAACTCATCTCCTGGCCACGTAGAGAAAAAATGTTTGTACCTACCCTATAGAAAACAATCATATAGGGGTAGGCAGACTCTACTGGCAGGTCATGCTACAAAATATCGAGTCTTTGAAAATTTCAGATCCCCTGACCGCATTCCGAAAAATCATTGATATCATTGAAATCACGTACGGGATTGATTCTGTTAGAAAAAGTATAACATAAAACTGTTTACGATAAGCATTTTTAATCGTATTATTAATTTAAAACTTAAAATTTAAATAGGCAACCATAAAATGACCTATTTGAAATAAAAAAATTAAATTTTAAATTAATATGTTCGAGGGGATTTGGAGTTTTTGAGTGGATCCTCTACTTTGTTTCAATATAGTTTTAATGCGTCATTTTACGTAGGGATTATTCGCAACAAAAATTTGATTGTAAAAAGAAATAAAATATTTCGAATGGCAGACAAACGGCGCTTCTGAATTTTATTTTAAATGAAATGAGTGAAATCGATTTTTATTATTACAATTATTCTTAATATTGGGCTTTATCGATGAAAGTTGATGAATTGTCATATCAATTTAGCATGAATTTTTTCGTGAGTCTGCTTATTTTTTTTTTAAAGCTATTATTTTATTATTAAGATCGTTGAGTTTTGTACAAATGTCCCTTAAATAGGTGATTTTAAGCAGCCGTATTCGATCATAGCATATATTGAAAAACCAAACAAGATCGTGTGTGAAAAAAAAAAACCGAATCTAACGACGCGTTGGAAATATTGACTTTGGGACCATCATCGCCGCGCGGCTCGTGTCCGCTTTTCCGTCTCTCCCGACAGGTGCTTTCGTCTGATCGCCGACTATTTTTCTCCGACCGTTACTTACACGGCAGCTATCCGATATTATCAATCACGTGCTCCTGTTTTTCCCGTGAAACACGGCTCTTGCGGTTTCTGAAAAGTGAAAGTGACCAACCGAATCCGCTACGATCGCGTGTACTGAGGCTTTATAGGATTTTATTTGGTTTTTTTTAACTTTAGGTACACATCCATCATGTGTTATGACGATTATTGCGGAAATATTCCACTTGTGTGTTGACGTGAATCCTTGTTAACCGTTCCGGAGCGGTTGAATCTCGCTAAAATTACTCGTTTAGACGATTTATTGTTAAAAAAAAAAAAAAAAAAAAAAAAATTTGATATCAAAATTATTTTCCGCTTAAAAATATGGAGTTTTTCAGATGAATCTGAAAAAGTAAAGAGTTATTTATTAGGTATATAAAACAGTCGTTTCCTCAAGTACCGTTCGTGTAAAATGTTTCGTCTTTCGGCCGTCGTACGTTTCGTTTGAATTTGAAGCACTTCAATCGAAATCAGGAGATATGTACAAATAATGATGGTTCCAAATGATGATAGGCATACTTTGGCGTCGGATAAGGGAAAGTGGCATGATATATGTTTGAATGTATGATCTTAATGGTCGATTACAAAAAAGAAAAATTAGAAAAAGAAGAAGAAGATTATATAATTTTATATATAGGTATATACATATATAGGTATATTACTCACTTTATTAGTACGAAAACGAAAAACCAAACGGACGCCTAATTACCGTCTCTGCCTCGGCAAAAACGCTGAAGGTAGACAGTTCGTCTTAAAATTGTATTTGGACAGTGTGAGAGAACGGTTTTTGGATTCATTGAAATCAGTTATGAATTATAGTCTATAAAACAATAAAACGTTCGAATAGTGTAATTCGGTTAACCGGTATTGATAACTTTGGCATCAGAAATACCGTTAAAAATAACAGTTTAACGTATTATTTACACTTTGCTTTGCCATTCAGTCTAAGTTGGCGTGCTTCCTACCAGTCGTTAATAATAATGATGTTCGTACAGAACAAGAACACAATTTTAAAATGGAAAGCAGAAAACAGTTAAAGTACGTGTAGGTAAGTGAGATACTCGATGTAATGTGTACATGTAAAATTTATGTTGAAATTTATAATCGTATATCACCTACATACTGTTCTTTAAAGTTATGAATAAACCATTTACAAAAATATTAAATGTACAATTAGTTGTAGGTACTAGTTTTTAAATTTATGTTGTTGTTGTATTACTGACGTTAGGTAGTTCATAATGATGATTTATTTTATGACTTTTGCAAGTACGGTATTATTCCAGTGTTTTTTTTTTAAGTCTTAAACAAAATAAATCTCAATTTGTTTTCATACCGACAAATAAAGTTTGAACTTTTGACTTTCATAAACTTCCTGCGTTTAAAATTAAATATTTTACCGTGAATTCCTTTTTGTTTTCTTTGCAAGTCTCGTGTAATTACGTTGATTATAAAATTTTTAAGGAATATAAATTAATATGATATTTTCTTGATAAAATTACTGTATACAATTAAAAATTATTCTAGTTCACCTGCAATCAAAGGTCAATCAATAAGCGTTTGAAAGTGATAGAAGGTTCGATAGTATAATAATAAATGTACGTGTAGCTATTAGGAATTCGGAAAGCAGTGTACCCACCTGAATTATTAACGTTGTGCAGATAATAACGAACGATGGTAATTTTTTCGTCGGATGCCATTTATTTCGAGTGTTTTCGTTCTTGTGTATAGAGGCGGTCTCGAAAACTGTTGGCCTTATGTAAGCCGCATCTCGCTAATGGAGAAACGCTGTTGTTGTTAGTGTAATTCGAACGATGTCGTTTCGATGTTTGTTTACCATGATAACGACCTTCTTTTACGTCCATTACGATTGTGTTCTGTCCTAGGTAGATTTGCGTGAAATATGACCATAAGGGCACCGAACGAACGCAACTATACTTACACAACATTATATCACGATTCTGTTGTTGTAGACAATACGTAGAAACAGTTACGAGCTTCGGCGGGATTCCACTGTTCGTTAATAATATATAATTCTAATGCGCAAAGTTGAAATCCCTAAAAAAATAACCTTTTCTGAAAGCGACATGCATATCTACAGCGCTCGTCAAAACGTCCGACCTTGTACAATATTTAAAATTTATCAAATATATGTATATAGGTAAGTAACTTTTACAGCGTATGAATATAATTTTCTTTGTTATTACCGAGTTTACGTAGTTGGATAACGCAAGAGTGTTGCACATTGATCGATTTTAAAACGTTTTAGATTCTGAACGTATAGGTAGGTTATTAGCAAAGGATTTTTTTTCGCACCAAGACTTTTGGATATAGATATAGTAGTATAATAATTGCTTGATGTATTATATTATATTATATTATACACAATGAAACATTAGGGGTTCGGGCACAATAGTATTTGAAGTGTTTTTTACAATTTGGTTTTATTCTTGAATCGCGTGCTCAAAAAAGGAAAGAGCAGAAATGTCCAAAAACGGTACAAGATATTTAAAATTTTCACACGTCGTTTGGATGGATCACTTCAAATACTGTAGAATTAGACTAGATTTCAAAAACAAATGCATATTACCAATAGTAACAAGTTTAAAAAAACTATCAAATTGGTTAAGCACGTCGTTTATCATTTTTATTACAAACGAATATTATTTTGCGTAGACATTCGAAACGTCGTCGTATACTACTCAATTATTTAAGGTCTTAGGTATTATACAAATCGTACGAAATTTTGTGCGGGGTTTTTTTTTTTATTATCATCCGAGGAATATATTATTATAACAAGTAGGCACGTCAACTTTTCATTGCACCCGAAAATTAGTCGACGAAACAAACGTGTCAAACGATGCCGGACCGATTTTCGTACGTTTTCGGGTCGAAATCAACACGTCGTACATTGGTCGAAGAAAATATTATGTTGTCGAATTCAAAAGCCAACTAATTTTTTGACAACAGACGTTTTTTGCCACAGCCGTGGCGATTTAACCGTAACCGTTCCGGCGCGCATCGTGCTCTCGGTTTCTGCGTGATTTCCTCTCCTGCGGAAACGCTTTGTGTCGGCCGAAAAAAATAAAAATAAAATAAAAACCATTTTGAGTACGCCGTACGGGCGACGTGCTATAAGTCCTTCACGCGTCACTTCAGATCCGGACAACGGCAGCAGTGCTTTTAAAAAATAACCGAAGTGCGTTATTACAGTGTTTCCAGGTCAAAATGTGTGTTATTTGTTCCAAAGATACGGTCAAAAAGTTTCGATTTTAGGAAAAAATCCCCAGATTTTTTTAAGTCATTAAGGAATTCGAAACTCGCTTTTCTCCGCGGTCGTCGTGGTGGTAACCACTATGGGTAACATCGAAATCTTTGAAAACAATACTTCATAAACGATTATTTTATTTTCAACTATTTTATTACAGAGGTATTTTAATGTTACGAGGAAATAAAACTCACGCATAATATATTTCATTATAATCAGTATTATTGACAGTCGGGTTATCGCCACTGGTGATTTACCTACTGACATTCATATTCGTAATGTGTAGTTTCAGTATTATTTAAATTGGCCAAATTCATCGCTACTTTTAACTTTTAACCTGTATACTGTAAAAACCATTCATCGCAAAGTAAAACATAAAAATTACTTTTAAAACAACGAAATTATAATTTTATGTCAAGTCGATATTAAATACAAAACAATTTCATATCGAAATTCCCAAGATTTAACGGAAATTTCCTCAGCGAATGTCATTTTTTCAGATTTTTCTTCAAAACCAAAATTGACAGTTAGGAATCTCCAAAACGGGGAAATTTCCCCGGATCTCGCGATCCTGACCCGCATACCCAGCTCGAGGAGGGATCAACAATATCCGACCATCCGTCCTTTCTCCGCGGCGGTTTGTCACTTCGTCGCAGGGACGGACGGATAGTCTTCGTGTTGTTGTTTTATTTAACGAACCGAAATTCCTGTCGAAAAAACCAATTACGCGGATGAGCTGCAGCACATTGAACGCATATTCGGTCAGAGCAGACGGACAAAGACCCAAGTACTTTTGTCGAACGATTTTACGCTTTCGGTCCGCCGGTCAACGGACGAGCTGTGCAGTGCGGTGACTTTTGAGCGATAGCCCAAAGCGTATTTTCATCACAATTTCCGATTTCGTTTTATTTCATCGGCTCTTTGCAGTTTATTGGCACGTATCGCATTTGTTCAGTCGTGCTCGAACATCTCCGGGGCCAAACTTAACAACGAAATAGTTACGTGACGGGGGAAAAAGTACAAATATACCTACTTAATTTTTTTTCCAAACAAAAACTATAGATTTTGAAATTGATACATGATTCGCACTATCGAATTGTCTGAGGCACAATCTTGCGATTGTTTACAACGACACGGCAGTGAAATTGTACAAAGAACAAAGTGATATTCTAAAATCAATTCTTACCGTCTTATTTTCAGTTGCTAAAATGTCATCAATACGTACGCACTATTATGTTGAATCGAACGGCACATTTATTTTGAGCTTATATTTTTACCGATACTTTGTTTAAAAAGTTTGTTTTTCAAAAAAATTTACATCATGTCGGATTATCACAAATTAACTCAAAGTCAAACAGTTGAGTTTGACAAGTAATCCTGTTAAGTAAAAAATCGGTATCGAGTTGAGCAACTTAATTGATATAATTTAATTATAAATTTTAACGAGTTTAAGTATGCACAACCTTGGTTTTACCGAGACGGGTTTGTTTTCTAAACGCGTTTATGCGTAAACGGTAAAATTTTTTTTCGATAAAATATTTTAGCTTAAAAATCAATAATGTTTTTATTCTTATAAAACGAATAAGATTGTGCAAAAACATAAAAATTTCTGCTGCAAACAACAAGTATATCATTTTATTACTCTCTATGTAAGTTCTTCCTTTTTCCAATTGAATTTCTCTACGTTTGGTGTTGTGTAACATCAAAGTTTATGTATCTTGCTGGTCTGTAAATAAGCTGGTTATGGTTTTGCCTTATAATAGCCTGTAAAATAAACACAGAAACGGAATTTATATGATATTCAACTTGTTTTGACTTAAGTTATTTTTGGTGGTTATAAGTATTGTTTTTAGTTGACTTTTCGGTTTTGTTTTTTAAAAACTAGTTAACTGTAGAAGTTTATTTAAAGATAACTATCTTTTTGAAAAGACGTTAAAAAAGTTTCAAAAACCATTCAACAAACTTATACTATTAATAATTTTGTTTGCAGTGGGATATTTAAGTTGTTTAGACATTCCCGGAGACACGCATAATACACAAAGTTTTATATTGAACAGTATCCGAGTTTTCGTAACGATTCGCCATAGAGTGAGCTACTAATAGTATAAAGGATAAACACATTATATTATATTTCGTGAGTTCTTTTTTCGTAATATCATCTCAACATTTATACAAGGGTTAAATTTTTAAACCTGCACTATCATAATTATACCATAATTTTTTTTCAATCACTTGTAACTGTATGAAAACGTTGTTAAAAAAGGTGCATAATAAATCGTTTGAAATGTAACGTTTTGCTGATTCATTAAATTTTTTCTTAAAAACACATCATTTATAACTATTATTATTTTTTACGATGATTGCTTTAGGACACTACAAACGATTTTTTTTTTTATAAAATTTGTTGTGAACACGAGTTTTTATCGAATAAAGAATGTAGTATTTTCCAATTAGTAAAAATTTTACTCCCTTCTATTTCTGTGTCACTACTATGCGACTTATTTAACCTACTAATGGCGTGTAACTGTTTGCTTTTTATTAACAAAAATCGTAGTAGTTTTGCTTCTAAACGGTTGAAAAAGTCATTAAAAAGAATCAAACGGTTTTCGCATTGTTGTTAACGTCACTTACAAAATAGAATACGTATCACCGTTCTTCATTTTTACAAAAAAAGGAACCCGTACTCTTGGTACGGTTGTGTTACTATTTCCAGTCTCGAAACATAAACGGTTTCAAAGTCCTCATAAATCAAAAAACGATCGAAATTGTTTGAAAATCGGCCCAAAATGAAAACTATTTTTACACACGCGCGTTCAGTCCGATATTTTTGCAGCTATTTACCTACACAGCCTAGCACGAAACACTTGTTATAAACGACTCGGACATTAGCCGGAACACACGAGTTTTTTCTATGGACCTTTTATATCCCCGTCTCGCGGTGGTTTTCTAATTTTCGCGTTCAGAGTGCTCGTACGTTTTGGGTAAACCACCGAACACACGCTATAATAAAATAGCTGTTACGTTGTTATGTGTTATTATGTAGTCAAGAACCCTCCGATGACAAAAGGTTAAATCGTTGAAATTGTGCAAATTTAAATTTGGTCCAGTAGGTACTTCTCACTTCCGACCGCCATAATTTATTTCTCTCTCTCTTTTTTTCACTGTCTTTTGTCGGTGTGTGTGTGTGTCTACAAATCAAGACTTGAACGTGTACTAGACCTTAGGGGGGTTACACAGTATTCATTATATTATACCTCTATGAATTATATTTTTATTATTATTGTGGTTGATTAAAGTAATTTGGCCTCTGTTTTAGAACGCACCGACATCTTCTAAGACGATTAATATTAATAAAACTCTAAGAAGTTATCAAAAAAATTAATACAATTCTAAAAAGTAAATATTCTTTAGGAACCGGCTCAAGTTTAAGTGTAACACCGTAGCTGTTTTTACTTTTTGACATTTACGTTATCCCGTAAAGAAATTGACAAGTTAGGATTTGTAAGACTGTTTTTGTTTTTTTTTTAATCAACACGTAACGTTTTTGGGTTAAGTTATTGTGGCTTAGCCCTTCAAAATATTTCATTTGTTTTTTTAATTATGACTTTTGATTAAAAAGTTAATTGAAATATACTATAGAGAAAGTATGAATTTGTCCGGAAGAGAATGAAACATTTTTTGGTTTAAATTGATTTTGTCATACTTATAATAGGGGTTTTTAAAAAAGTTAAATTAAAAATCGTCCTTCGGCAATAGTAATTAGTAAAATTTAAATTGTAGTTAAATATTTATATATAGTACTGTGATTTGTACAATAACTAATCAGAAATATAAGTAATACAACTAAAATATTATTTTTGTTGATTTCCATGGCTAAACTTTCGTTGAAATTTAAATAATTATTTTCTTATATTCCGTGGGTTTTTATGTTTAAGATATTATTGTATGTTTGAAATAATTACTAGTTATTAGTTCGTATGTTTGATAAAACGATAACGCTATACATATAAGTTTATATTGTGACGCACTAACAAAACGAAACACTGACTTAAAATGTAATAACATATTGATTTTTGAACAACAGGCATTAGGTCGAAAGAAAAAAAAAAACAGAAATAGAACGTTTCTGTATACTGTGTACAAAAAATATTTCCTTTCTTTAGCATTTTTTATCTGAAAAACGGTAGGCAGGAAAGTTTCTTTACTTTTAAAACATAAACAATGTACTCATTGTTGTCAGAGAGGTAAAAGACGAGACGATTTTGTGCTCCCGCAATGAAGTTCAGAAAAAAAAAAAAAAATCCGGTACACATAATTAAAACTACGGGTGCTACGCATTTTCAATGGTGATGTTGTTGTGTTTTTAAAATGTAGAATACAAAATAAGTGGCTTTTTTCAAATTGTTTTTCGTCACGTTAATTGGATTAATATTGAAACTAGACTGGCGCGCAAGGTCATATTTGGCAGCTTGGCACACTATAGTCATGATATTTAGGTGCGTACGTAAAGTGTTTAAACACTACCCTAACCTAACATATATAAATGTTCGTTTTTTATGACTATAATATTGTCCAATGATTTTAAGTCATAATGTAGAACGTAATTTACAATAAATAGCTGTGTTCTACTGATTTATTTAATTTGAGAAAACTAAATCATTTGTATTTGTTATTATAATAATAAATTATTGACACAAGTAATTCGATAGTTGTCTAAGATAGCGTGATCGTTGAAAGAACCAAGTTTGAACTTTTTCAATTAACTGTAACAATTTTTGTGATACAATTATTGTTGTTAAATGTTAAAACACTTTCAAACGAGATAAATGTGTATCAAGACAACATTATTGGCTCAAAGTATAATTTTTTTTTTTCATTGTTTACTTCAATATGTGTAAATTAATAATTATTTAGAAAGGTTATATTGTAATTTATTTTATGGGTTTCCATAAACTGTATTAAATGTTTTATTACCCATCTGTTTTATTGTTTTGAAAATAAAATCATTCGATTTATGAATACATTAGGTTTCAGAATTCAGAAATCTTCAATATATTAAAATTTAGAAAGAAGAAAAAAATAATATTTACTTTTTGAGTTCTATTAATCGATGGTGTAAAATACGTTGTCATCGAAATAGGTACGTGTTTACTCAAAACAAATATGATTTTTTGGGGCAAATCACTCGAAATCGTGATTTTTGTAAGCGTCATACATTGCTAGCAAATTTATCACGAAACGTTTTACTAAATACCCCAAAACCAGTGATAACTCCATCCAAACAGAGATAACTTGAAAATTACACTCTCAAGTAAAAGTCGTTTTGCCCTGGAAAAAGCGAATCACACATTGCAATACGGTGTGATACGCGTGTCGAAATCGTGGCGAGAAGACGCAGCAAAATATTTGTTGTTTATTGGCAGTTTTGTGAGTGTTAAAAAAAGGGGAAAGTTACTCGAAACCCCACGAACAACTACGGTTCGGTGGTCGTATGCAAAACGCATCCCTTTTATTATTACACTATACCCGTACGTGATTTCGAGTGTATCCGTTTTTTGTGCATGCGTTTTGTATACACAACAGTTCTAGGTCAGTAAAACATACTGTTTGGAGTGGTGATTGTACGGTCGTAATACACCGTTACAGTGGTGCAAGCCATTTCAAATGAACGGGAGCGGGTAAAACATAATTTTTAAGTCCGTCCACGTACATAATTTAGTTAAAAATTTTTAGGTACTTGAATTATAATTTCGGGTTGAAATTTGTCAAGGGGAGGGAAGTTTTACGACTCTAAAGTACAGAGTGTAATTATTTAGATTGGCGAAAAAAATCAAACGAAAATAAGAAAAAATAAAACGATCTATTTTTTTAAGTCGGGGACTTTGTTTTTCGGTCGCAACGTACCAGACTAGATTATAAACGACCGAAAATCGTCATAAACTCATAAATTTTATTTCATAAATTACATTTTTTTTATCCACGCCAAACAATAATAGGTAGTATAATAGGCTACGGGCATGGAAACAGGGTACCTCAAAGTTAAACGAAATTAAAAATACAATCCACACATGGCCCTCTCCACCAGACTTCACATGGAAAATGGAAACTTCAATCAACAGAATGCGAATAGGACACACATCACTAACGCATCAGTATCTGATGAAGAGGGAAGACCCACCCTTATGTGCTAGCTATGGTACCACACTATCCATCAAACACACCATATTGGAATGCCCTTCATTTGAAACGGATAGACAAGAGGTCTATCTAAGCAGGCCTCTCAAACATTTTGTCAGAAGCCCTCCACCCAGAAAACATTAGACGCATGATATCCTTTATTATTAAGTCGAACCTTATAAATAGTATGTAATATGTAATTATTAAAGTAAATATTCTAGATGTAAAATCTGTGTTAGCCAATGGCCATAGTCGCCGAGGCTTAAAATAAATAAAAAAAAAAAAAAAAAAATAATAATAGGTAGTATACATCTGATACAAAAACGTGTTATTTATTATCTCAATGGTGGCTATTGTATATTGTGGTGATGGTGTTGGGTAATTAAAATATAAAGTGCGTCAATGGCGGTTCACGCGTTAAACCACCGATTATAATGAAGTATTTAAAATCAGTAGTAAAATATTCAATTCAAACCGTATTGTGTAAAATCCCGTGAAAAATTATAACGCGTTGTTCTGGGATTTCATTGTTTTGAAAAAATTACATCAATTTTACATTATATACTTTTTAAGTTGTGTTTTTGAGTACCGTTGAGTAGAAATAACTTTGAATAGATTTTTATACTCTCTGGTATACACGCTGCTTGAGCGAATTGTGCAACACTACTGCAATACCATGTACAAAAATCCATTTCACCATTAATACTATCAATACGATTTAGTAAAAAACAATACTATAACATTGGAAGTTTAATTTTTGATAAAACTAATTTCATCAAGATAACTTGGATATTAATATGACATCAGTGGCGAAACTAGTGGGGAGGTTTACCCCTCACATGTGACACATTGAAGTGATTTTAATAAGGGGTAAGATGCCGGGTCACACCACTAAAACATTGCTTTTTTTTTTTGTTTTTTTGTCGATTACAGTAGAATAATTTTTTTGACCGATTAGTAATTTGTTATCACTTCGCAGTCGACCGACACCTTTGTGCACGCAGATACAAATCCATTTTATAGAATTTCAATGAAAAATTTGATAAAATGAATCGAATACAATGATTTGTACACGGTTATGCATCTAAATTGCCTATACATTGCGCCGTTTAAAGCTTAATATTTTGTTGTTATTTTTTTTGTAGCCATAGTTTTTTGGTTTTGTGTTATTATTAGCGATAATTAAAATTGATTGACGTTGTTGTATGAAAAAATTGTGTTCAGACAGGTTGAGTAAAACACAATAAAAGCTTACAGTAAGTAGGTGAGTGTTGACGTTTGTGTATGAATTTTAAAACGAAGAAAGTTTTGACGGTATAGGTTTGAAATTTTACGTACAGACGTGGTGGAAATTTTTTTTATTATACATTGTATTCTATGTTTCAAATTTTATGTTTCCGTGAAATGTTTTCCTAACTTAATGTACGTACCAAATGTACATTTTATAAAATATCTTCTGGTCACTATATTTCCTTCATAAAAATGGTTTAGTTTTTTATTTTTCAACAACGAGTATCGTTTGTATTCTCCTGTATTAGGCTGCGGATCAAATGTTTTAAAATTATAAATGACGCGCCGTTGTGCATCTCATTGAGACACAATAGTAGTCCACTGAAACAAACCGTTGGGGATCTTCTTCGCGTGCCAAGCGTCAGATGTTCTTTATGCGTTATAGCGTCCGTTTTTTTTATATGGATTTTCACGATCAGTATTGTTTTGGATTGCTTATAAGCAACACGAGAAAAAAATCTGATATTTTTTTCGTAGTTACAAGAGTCTTGAAGATGGAACAGTGATACTTCTTCTTCTCTACTGAAGACCTCGCGTTGTTGTTGCAAATCTGTTTCTCCATTCTTCTCTGTTAAAAGCCAGACTTTACGTGTCTACGTATCTACTACAATCAGCTTGTCTTATCATTTCTTCAATAAACGCCTTCCTCGGTCTGTATCCAATTTATTCGTCCTTCAAATGAATTTGTCGTAAACGGACTGTATGCCTCAGTAGACGACCGAACATTTTTCCACTTCTTTCTTGTATGATATTTAACAGAACAATTTTTACCTCTACTCGGTTTAATACATCAGTGATACCACACTTAAATATGCGTTTTTATTATTCCCGCAAAACTGCGTTGAGTTATTTTTCGTTTTAAAAATATTTTGCAAGGAAAACCATCAAAACTGGTTAAATTTTTTTTGGCCGGAAGTGTCATGATCCCGCGATCTTAGGAAAAACACTTTTTACGCGAACTCTCCTCTATCGCTCTATTCTAACATAATTTGGGCCCGAAACAGCGGTGTTGCAGATTACACCCTTTAAAAATTAGCGTTTTGTAACGGCGAAATCATGAGCCCAGCAGGACGGTACTATCGAGAGAGTAAAACTGTCCGAGGGATATTTCACCCCTCCGGTAAAATTGCCCTCGGACATTAACTATACGTCCCTTAGGGGGGTAAAACATCCCTACTTACCCCCGAACACGGGGTATAGATATCCCAGGAAAATTTTCCCTCCCCCCACCCCATTCGTTAAGATCGGCCGGGGGTGTGACGAGGCTGCAGGAACACCGGCGATCGCGTCAGAGTTCGACCGTACATCGGTAGCTAGGTACATCGGCCGACCGGCGGCGGTTTTCGTCGTCACGTCAGAGTTTCGATGCAGCAGAATCGAAATAACACCCGCGGCTCACCCTGCCCCACCGTACCGTACTGCGGGTACCGCCGGTATGAATGGTTCATACCGGTCTGGTATGAACCGTTCCATTACGCGCCGTGTCGTACTGTGCCCGCGGGACGGTGGTGGTTCGGCGGTTGATTAATCGCCGCCACGATTCAAAAGTAGGTATATATTATAGCGTGTTCGGCGTTTCGTTTAATTTCGCTTCTATAAATGTGCCGCGAATAAATGAAAACGCATTTTTCCACGCGGCGTCTTTGTTGGCGGCATTTTTTCTCTCCTCTTATATTACTTCCTCCTCCTCTTTCTCCTCTCATTCTTCTTCTTCTTCTTCTTCGATCGCCGTTCTGTTTGATGACCACAGAGACGCGAGCGAACCGAAAATACGCGTATTACAGGCTACATACGATATGTCCTAAAGTATTTAGCATAATCCTGTCTCCCAGTATTCTGCTACACGCTGGTTTTTCACGCCGTTTTTCGCGTTTTTCTTCCGTTCTTTCGTGCACCAAGTGAAATATCTCTATTCCGTTGAACGGCAATAACCGTACCTCTAATATAATTGTGTTGCGAACACTCGGTACCTGATTACTTGGAGCGATGAGAATTTTTATTATGTTATTTTTACCGAAAATACTGCGATGAGCAAAAAAGGCGATTTTAACTTACGCTTTTACTAGGTTGGGTTTAGTTTAAACTTTCGTTATTGTTATAATTTTTTTTCAAAATTTTCGAGGGCAGTTAGGGTACTTAAATTTTGGGTTTGTATAGCATACATTTTCAGCGTTGAAACTCGTCAAGCAATTCGTATCGTCACTGCTCGGTTATCGTTTGAGGAGCCGCGATTATCTTCTTATTATTACATTACTTTAAATCATAATTATTTCTGTAAAACAAGTAACTGACGCGATTCAATAATAAACAAAACATTTATCATAAAAGTTTTATTTTTATTTGATTGACTGTTTATAGTTGTAGTTTTGTTAAAATATTCCTCGCAATAGGAAATTTATTATTATCTATGTACTATACGATATTATGCTATACACAGTGTACAGTATACACATTGATTGTAAATAGTACCTACTATTTTTCTTAAAATTTTTGTTGAAATTGTGAGACTTGCAAGTGTTGTTAAAAAACTTGTTCACAAACTTCAGTTTAAAATCTAATTTGATAAAACGTTTTATTCATCTGATTTATTTTTGTAAATTTATAATTAAAAATAGGATGGAGAATAAGTTATGTTAAGTTGTGGTAAAAAAAGACATTTTGCATTGGTTATTATTCATAATTTGTTGTCGAAGCAATAGCGTTATAAAATGTATAAATAGTTTATTACATCAAATTGATTTCAATTAGTTTAAAGTATAAACAATTCCATTGTAATTTTTCCGCAATTTTTTATTCGAAATTCAATAAAGAATTTGGTACTGGTAGGAGTTTGTATTGTTTTTTAACGTATTTAGGAACATATAATGATGTTTAAGAAAACTTCTTTTGAACAGAGCGAGGAATGTACTGATCTTAAAAAGATATTTTATTTGGTCTGATAAAACTTTTTAAGGTGATAAGAATGCTTTAATCAATATTCGTATGTTACCTTAATGGATATGTCTTTAAATGGCACTTTGACTGAAGTTCATTTTCAAATTTTCATTATTTTTGAGTTGGAACCCAAAAACAAAAATGTAATAACTTCCAAAATCACTCTGAACGACTAGATTTGAAGCACTTAAAAGTTTACCAGATGTAAGCAATCCGTTGCTTTAGAAGTTTTAATATAAACTTTAAAACACATCTTTAAAACCGCATCGACTCACGCCAAAGTAAAGTCGCTATATTTGTTTAATGGTAAATCGTAAGAAGGATAAACGTTAGAACGTAAAAGGAACTGGTATGCGTGTGAAATAGTAAAATTTGAAAGCAAATTAGAACCTCAAAAACTATAATAAATGCCTCCCCGTAGACTTGTTTTTATCTTTATGGCCTGTAGACCTTATCATCGAATGCCTCGTTTGACCATTCGTTGTGGAATCGCCATAATTTGATTCATATTATAATACCCATCTACTCATAAAATAGCATATCATACGAACGATTTGGTTAGGAATTGCGTTTCGGCGACCTTCTTGTGGACCCTTTTCACGATTCACGCTCGATCCAAATTAAACTTAATTAGGAGGGTATAGAATTGGCAAATCACTCTCCGAAACGGTAGACGTGACCTTAATATTTTGACGATCACGCTGATGTTTTGTACCTTTCATTGTTGTGTTACGAGGTCTGATCCTCGTCTGACCAACTCATCGCGATTCGTAGTAAGTAATATCATGTAATATATATTTCGTTAGTTTAGTTTTAGCAATTTTACATTGATAAACATAACCAGCTCGTTTATATTACGAACCATTTAACATTTCAATACAATTACAAAAAAGCTAGGCATTTTGTGCTGTGGAAAAATTATCTATACTTGATTCGCATGAATTTTACTGCATTTTACTCAAAACATCAGTATAAATCACACCAGATTCTGTCGAACAATATTGTTTTAACGATTGACATTGATCGTAAACCGCTTTAACAATCATGAATTACAATTTTCAACAAATATAATTTGTATTATATTATATTATATTTGTTAAATATTTTTTATGTATTATTAATATCTTCGAGTTTCGGTTTTAAGTTGGGAAACATTTACAATAATTTTAAAAAGTTATAATTTTAATTTTAGTTGTTTTTGTTTTTTACTTTGTTACTGCCATTTTAAAAATAGTATTCGAATTATTTTTCTTAGCTTTCGTTTTAATTTGAAGTTTACGTGAGCACGGCTATTATTTATGAAATACGTTTCCGCGTCTGGTGATTAAACACTTTAAGTCACGTTTGATTGTTAAGTCTCACCGAACGGCTGTAATAACAATCATGAAAAATGTGCAATTAGTGTACAAAATACAATTTTCAAACATTATATAGTTTGAAGTCGGTAACCACCGCAAAAGCGCGTCGCTTTTGTGTAAGCGAGTAAAACACACCAACACTAGTTTTGGCGTTTGTTACGATTTATTGTACAGTTAAATTTAAAAAAGACGTCGCAAAACGTTATTGTCATAGCTATATCATAATATTTCAATTTTGGCGTACTAGTTTTACACAATATTTTGATTGCAAATCATTCTAAACGTTTTCACTACACGTGTATAATAAATAATCATTGTTTATATATAGTAGGTAAACTTACTATTTTAATGATTCATACAGTTTATGTACTTTAAACGTGATTATCATATAATGTTTTTTATTATCGTAGGTATTGTATGGGATTTTGGATGTAAAATACTTTTTTGTATTTTCAATAAGAGCTATTCTCTCTGCTATACTTTCCATAGGCTATATTAAGATATTTTGTACAACGTGTGAGATGTTTTATTTTATTTTGCACGGATTCTTAATAATTATCTTCAAAATAAATTCATATTTCAAGAAGTTTGTATACATTCACATGTTTTTATAGATAGTGGTATGTTGTGAAGTAAAGTTTATATTTTATTTGGTAAATATTACATTCAATTGTAAATAACAGTGTTCAAATTTACCATATAAATTAGAAATATAAGCGGTAATAGCTACGTGGAATTGAATAGCTTATGATAAAAAACCGTTTAGTAATACACTATTTCTTTAAATGTTCAACAATCAAACAAAATGTATAAAGCAGTAGGTACAACACAAAATTAGTGAATGCAGTTTTCTCGTTGTACGATTATCATTAATTACGAGTACTACAAATATTTTTCTATATATGTATGTTTTAAGTGAATTTTGTTTTGATAGTATTTTAAATTTTAATACTTAATAAAAAGTATTTCATCGGGGTGTGTACGTCCGCACACCAGCTATGTACTTTGATTTATACTTTTAGTTTATAATATTGATTCCGATACCTTAGGAAGTATCTATAATCGTAGAAACATTAGAATTTCCATCCTGCCGGTTACCTAAATCGCGCAACAGTTAGCGTTTTTCGGTCGGGTACCTGATGGGTATTTTTGACACACCTCTTAAAGCTCGACGTGCAACAATCATTTATCACCTAACGGTTGTCTGCGAGAGGTAATAGCCGGCATAACAGAGAAGAACGAACGGAAATAATATATACCATTATCCTAAAAATACATTATTGAGATGATACCTATTTGTCTTCATTATGTCATAAAAATGAAACACCAACTGCAGTGGTATTATGTTTTACAACAAAATATCGTATTAATCATCTACGTTCCTAATTGTTTGAAAAAAAACATAAATCGTGGTTTGAGTCGAGTTTTGACAACGTAGTCGTACGTTTACATTGTTACATAATATTATAATTTCGCGGTAAAAATTATTTGTAAGAAAGTAAAATTCATACTGATAACATAATAAGTTGAAGAACAACACAGTGGATAATCAATTACTAAAAATTACGTTTTAAAAAACCTTGCAGAAAGTCTACCGAGTATTTCCTCGAGGATAAGTTTTTGTGTGATTATTTCGAGCCAACACCTGCACGGTGCACATCTTGTGAAATAGGTACAGCTATTATTTCAAAAATAATTATAGCATTTTTAATTACGCCTCGTTGTCGTACAACGTGATGAAATTTAAATGTTTCGTTGAAAATGTTTGTCTCTGATGACTGTGTAATAATATGTCGGTTTTATTTATGAAATTTGATCTCATAGTCTGTGTAATACATGACATATTATGCAGATACCTATGGTTAAGCCGGAGTGTATGTCTCTGTAATTTCTACATTTTAAAAATAATAATTTTTCGCTTTCCGTCTTTATGTCAACTATGGATGTTTCAACTAAACAACAATTTTCTAAACATTTCAAGGGTTGATGTAATGAGGAGTGCATTCAAATTGTGAATTTATTCAAATAAAATTGTATATTTAGTCACAACTATTAAACTTGCGGAGATTATGCAGACGTCTTTAACAAAATCGATCTGCATAAAAAACCAATGCACTTTAGATTACTTGCATTACCAATGATTGTTTAGTCTCGAACAGAGTGTTATTCGTGTTGATCGACTACATTGGATGTTGGGCACACTTTTCGTTAAAGATAAAACGTACAAAGTATTGGTATTTTAAATCCGTCTAGAACTGAACAAAAGCATCTCGATAGTAGAAATTGTTATTAAAATAACAAAATGGATGTGTGAAAAATTAAGTGTAGGTATATGACTCGCCGGATCATTCTTTGTGCGTAGGAAATTTACACGAACGACGTGGTTAAATGTGGATGTCATGCGGAAAAATCCGATGACAGTAATCAGAGTTGCCGGATAACAATTTTGAAAATTCTTCATTTTTATCATGAAAAATTTTCAAAAGATTCTCTAAAAAGTGTTTCGAAAAAATTGCGAAAATTTACCGAAAAATATTTTTTTATCTCCCGGGAAAAAATAAATTGTTTTGTACCCAAAGTTTCCAAAATAAAAAATGTTATGTCACTTACAGTTCCAAATTTTTTTTTCGATAAAAATCTCAAATTTCCGTTATTTCCGTAGGTGTTTATGAAGCAATTGACTAGGTCGCTAAAAAAAAAAAATTCCTCTAATTCCTCAATCGAACATAAATTATTTCCAAATATTAAATATATATGTAAAAGTTTCTCACCTAAAGTGCCCGAAAATTCACCAAATTCGGAGAAAAATGGCAACTCTCTGATATCGTAATAGCATCATCGGATGTGCATGCGACCGTGACGATTACCGGAAACGACGACGAATCAACGCGTCGGTGGATATCGATTTAATCACGATACGGGTATGCGTCGTCAGAAGCGCAAGTTAATTGTTAGGGTCGGTTCGTCGAATTGGTGTTGTGCACGGTACGTGTGATACTTTGGATATTAAATTAAATCAAATCAAATTATTTTTTCGCCATATGTTAGGTACGCGTTGATTTTACGATCGATTCGGCTGAAAAACATTAAAATCACGAAATAATTGACCTGCTGATTGTATCGAGCTGCAAACTCTGGACAATGCGTTCGTGAAAAATTTAAAAGTTTTAAGGTAGAAAATTTGAAAAATTGAAACGTTCCCGGAAATACATATTGGTTGTATTCAACCCGGACGGGTTTTACTCTGGTTTATAAATGCTACATTCTACGATCACGTAATAATTTTTAAACTCTTTATCTAAAAAAGCGTTTAACGGCGGTTATTTTATACGGAAATGAAATTTGAGATTAGTTTGTGGTTAAAAAATTGAAAAAATGTTGTTTTTTCAATTCATTCACACAAGACAATGCTGGGTTTGATTTAAGTAAACTAAATTACAAAACAAACTACGTATAAGTAAATGGAGTAAGTTCTGACAGATGATTTCTACAATGCCCGTTTGCTATTGAATTTGTAATCATGGTCATATTTGTGTACAGATGCAATAAATTAAGAAGTCCCGGACCATCAAATCAAAGCATTATTATTGGTAGTCAGCCATATTGAGAAATTATTAGCTATTACCAACATTTCGTTCTGAACTATATTATATAGACACGGTCGATAATTACAATTTATATTCGTTCTCCGGAAAAACAAAATTAATGACAGAAAACGTTTCATTTTGTGTTTCAGGGTTTACGCAGCTTTTATGAAACGGATGGCAAAGTATAAAAATTTTAATCGCGACGAAGACGGCGCTTTGTTGAAGAAGAAGAACACAAAAAGCTACGACGTTTGTGAAAAACAAGTCATAACCTCCTGCGTAGTTATAGATTATTGTATTATTATATTAATACAATAATTAAAATTAAATTATTGTATTAATATGCAGGATGCACCACGAAGGTTTGACATTTTTTGCATAGAAACAACGCATTAATTCGTCTTTCGACTTTGTGGTGCACAAAACAAACCGATTTATGTGGTGGCCGCAAATTATAAAAATACACGTGTGTTATAAATTGTAATTTATATTAAAATTATTGCCACGTTTAACTCGCCTAAACTTATTACGAACAATAGCTAATTTCTTTGTACATGCGCATATTATATTATTATTTATACTATACTTATTATATATTCTTATTCATACAGTGTTTATGTGTACATACTTAACAAATGTACTTAAAAGTTGAATTACCGTATTGTTGATATATTTTCGTAATAAATTATGACGATTTTCGTTTTATACTTAGAATACCTACGCTTTCGTTTATCGTATACCGATGAAATTATACGATTTCTGTCCTAAAAATTAATCGTCAAATAGTAAAATCGGTTTTAGGGCATTCGGTTTGCATTAACCGTGGTGGCGAATGATACCATTAATCTAGACTCTAGAGTGTAGGTAAAATTCGACGTAATATTTGCCAGGGCCCACCGACACCGCAGAATAATCAAAATAAATCAGTTGAATGTCAATGCAAAAATCAATATGTTATTACAGGAATAATAATCGACGAGTGTAAAGGAACAACACCGTTGCAAGTGCAGGCTGGTGCAGCTGTCGTCGTAAAAAAAATGAATTAATTTTTTTTAAGTTTTTTTTTTTTTTTTTTTTAACACGATGATTCAAGTACCTTAATTTTTCCGCGACTTATCGCGTGTACGAAGCTATCGTCGCACGCGTTTTCGTCGTCCGACAAATCTAGTGTGGTTGCGTTCGACTTCTTCGAGGTCGCGTTCTACGCGCCAGGAACTTTTATGATTCCGAGAAGTGCGCGGAAAACAATGAACGCGGACGAACAATGGCTCGTATTATTACTTGTACACGAACGGAAGAATATGCCGACAAGTGCCACTCGTCGGGTCGCATAACACGAGAAGGGTCTCGACAAACCGTGCGTCCGTCGCTGTGGCACAAGTCTACAACAATTATTTTTTTTATTTTTTATATTAACGGGTTGAAAATTCACAAGTTAATTGTTAATTTAAACTTTTGAACTTCACGGCCGATTTTCGATTGCAAATCATCTCGACTATTTCGACTTATTTCTCGTTTCATCGACTTCAACAAAAGATAATTTATTTTAAGTCGATTCAATCATTATGTTCATTTGGATTTTACATCCCTGTAGTTTTTTGTCGAACCAACATATAAATCGTAGTAGTAATGAATCAAAATTTAAACACGATTTACGCATTTAAATTTCAGTTCAATAAAATAAAAAACTAACTCGAGTTGTTTTTTTTTTATTAACTTAATCTTTCGTTTAACTGAAAAGTTAAGAGTTCATTATTACTCGAGTTAAAAATAATAATTAACTTGCCCGGGAATCAGGAATGATACATCGTACACTTGGTTTGTTTCGAAATCGTTGTTAATATTATTAACATTCAGTTAAAATAATCATTATTTCATAAACGGCCGAATAAGTCATAAAGCACCAAGACGTCACTCCTTCGAGAACGTGTATATTACACGTCATGTAACTATGTGCAGCGTGCACATATTATATTAAGAGGAGTAAATTTAAAAATGAACACAAATGAAATCACAAGACTAAGAGTGATCAACAAAGTTTATCAGTTGAAATTTTTATATAGAACAGAAAAATTATAATAAAAAATATTTGTGATGGTTTATTTATGATGATTATTTTTTACTCTGTCTACTGTTTCTTTCTTCGAATAAATAATACTAACGAGTAAAGTTTTATACGCAACATTAACTGCCATGTTTTTATATACTTTAAGCTGTGCGATGACGTTTTAATACTTCGGGATTTTAGTCCCTCCAGTTAACAGGTAAACTTTAGTATGATTTAAGGTATTATATTATGATGCAACTGGTCATCACGTCAAAAAAGATTAAAATACCACACGATTTTTCATCTCCATAACAAAATCCATGTTTTGATTAGTTTTTTTTAAACCTCATCAAAATCGATTTTGTCCGATTGTTTACATTTGAACAAACATATTTATCCGGTGGTATAATTATTGTTCTTAAAAATTTTTTTCATAGCTGTATTGCGTGGTAGACACAGGTCGTTAAAATTATAGTCACTGCAGCTGTTGTTTTTTTATTTTTACAGTTGAATGTACGTTTAATTATTTTCGTACAGTAGAATTTTGCTTTTTAACAAAAACAACCACAGAAGCTTTACATTTTAATTAGTCGTACGGCAAAATTAATTTCCTATAGGTACTTATTCTCGTAGTTATTTATCCGGAAGTCAGAACCAACATTTACAAACAGGAAATTACAGTAATTTTTTTTGGTGTCTCATATGTAATTTATAACTGGAGAGGGAGTGCGGTGATAGTTTTACGAGTCTTTCAATAAATAGTATCGAAAATACTAAGTACCTATTTATTTATATTTTTCTGTTTCAATGTTTGGAAATGAACTCACTTTTAAATACACATAGCAATTAATAACTAGTGCAAATCAGGCTCATATCCGGTGATTTTTTTCACGGGGGGGATGATAAAAACAAATCATAATCTTCCAAGATTTAAAATATACTATAGCGATAAGAAACACCAAATAGAAATTAAAGAATAGAGAAACAATTATAGATGGAAAATACTTATACTATAAGTGCTTTATTCCTATGATTTATTGTAGTAATCAACCCGATTGGAAATATTTAGTTTTCCCAAAATTTTGGAGAGCCCAAAGATAGAAAGTCCCTGCTACAAATGCGTTTTAAAGGGAACGGGTGCAGCTTTAGTTTGTACGAAAAAATACTAAAACGTGAACTCACTTTTTACAGTATACAATTGGTCGATTTTGAACGTTTTGTTTGAAAGCGTAAAACCTCTTCTAGGGCGCACGTTTTCCCGGTTTTGTGATTTTGTAACGATACGTTTACAATTTGAAATTGAAGTCGTAAAAAATCACGATATTTTCGGATAAAGTTGTACGGTACGCCAGCACATTATTTATAAATCGGAAAAACGAGCGCCCTTTATTATAAGATATTTTTGTACATCCAAAAAAAAAAAAAAACAATACTCAAACGCGTTGAATTCGGATAATGAATCCTACTAAGTTACGTTTTATCGGCTGCAGAGAGACGCGCTTTAATCCAAAAACAAGATTAATATCTTTTCCATTGTATTAAAAAACCAAACAGTTGGCGCGATCGAAATTTTTTTAAACACAACACTTTAGAAAAAGTTGGATCGACAGCAGCGCTACCTATCAGCGTGCCCGTACAAACGCGAAACCACCTAGTGTAGAAATTTTGCCCATTCCGCCCGTTTCGCTTAAACACGATTGTTTCTATTTACTTAAGTTGGTTCTCATCGACACCTAAACGATTCAATACAATGCACACTTATATCATTGCACGCACGTTTATGTTGAAACCGATAACGATTTCAAATCGTAATTTTACGAACGAATTTTATGGTAAGTTGAAATTTAAAAAAAAATGTACAGTCGTTAACGTTTATGCGTCGAAACACCGCGCAAAGAGTAATGTAATAATTAATTTTTGCGCGGCACCGTCGTCGAGCAATCGTTTGTTATTATATTTATCCCGGGGACGTTCATCTAATTCGTTTATTGTTTTTTCATTAATAAAAAAAAATAATTGAAAAAAAAAAACGTGACGTTAACGATTAGTTGGTAACGTCATTACGTAATTGGCGCCGGAAATTTGATCGCGCGCAGCGTTACGACGAAACGTTGAATCCGCGGTTCGGAAGCGAAATTCGTTTCGCGTTTGTTTCCGGGCTCAGCTGTGTTGTCGACGGTCGTCGTCATAATAATAATAACGATGTGACCGGTAGTAACAATGGCGATAAAAAATTATTACACTTTATCGTCCTGTATGAGGTTATTATTAATTAATAATTTTATTTTCAATTGAACGATTTTAATTTTCGCGTCACTTAACCCTTCGCCAAAGGGTTTGTTGATTTTCAACGACGACTCGGCTGCGAATGCATGACGACGATGATACGCCGCGGCCGGCGACAATAACGTTTTAATAAATTCAAGTCCCGGAACAGCTTGCCGCATTAATTTAACAGGGATAGTTGTTTTTTTTTTTATATTTTTAGAATTTTTTTTTCGCACAACGTATGTACCTAATTCGAAATACAACGTCCTAGTAAACACAATTTAAGCGTTTTCTAAAATATTCTTATCATTTTAAACTCCTTCGGTAAAATGAAAACCGCTTTTGTGGGTTTTTATTTATTATTTTTTTTTTTTTCGTTGTTTGGTCGAGAGTGACATTTACTTATGTTCACGCGGTGTACAAAATTGAGTGTAGAAGAATAATAATCAGTCAAGAATAACGGTGAAACTCTGAAATATGTTTGATTTCAAATCGCAACGACTATTCGAATTTCGATTAATTTTACACATTTTTCAAGTTTTTATCAATGTTGTCGTAGCTGATCTAACTGATGCAGTTCGTTTTAGACAGAATTTCAATAATAAATAAATACCAGGACAAATCCACCGTTATTCACCAATTTTCATTTAAAAAACAAACCGTTGTATAATATACTGCGTATTATGACTCTTTCACAAACTTATGATTAATTCTCCAGACATTTTTTTCTTCACATTACATTATATTATTACATTATACTCAAGCGATAAACGACAGTCGTTATGTACGGGAGAAATAAAAATTAAAAGTCCATCGCAGTCGGAATTTTATTTCGTTCACTCCATTCTGGTATATAATAATATAGTAGACAATTTTTACCACTCCGAAACTGCCAAGAATACGTATAATATTATTATTTTATATTAATTTTGGTTTTTCGACTTTTTTATGGCTCGTTTAAACGCTAATTTTTTTCGTTGCTCACAGATTCATGAAAAGAGTCGGTAAGATTAGTTGGGCCATGATGAAAAATATAATTTATCAGGTTTATCTCATACTATTATGGTAGTAGTTAAACGTAATAAAAATTATATTTTAGATTAAAATTGAAAAAATAGTTTTTTTCATTATACCGTATTGCAGTTTTTATGGTTATTTTTTGTTTTTTTTTTTTGAGACTAATAGTAAGTAACGAAAATTGCTTTGTTTGTAACTGTATGACGTTAATCTTAAACAGTGTTTTATAAAAAATAAAGCCTATTTGAATATTTATGTTATGATTATACATTTGTACCTTAAATAACAGTGAATTTAATAAATGTACTTTTATAGACTATAGAACATTTTTTAATTAAAAAGACACACCATGTTTGTGTATTCTAATTTTTTTGTTTAAAGTTAATTGAGTATTATGCACTCAACACGGTTTGAATTGAAACAGAAACGTGTGAGACTCTTGATTTTTGTTAGAAAAGAATATCCTTCATTTCCGAGGTTTTTATAGTTGTTATTACCTATGACGTATCGTGCCCATTTTAGTAAAAGACGCACACGACCTTATAATTAGAACTGTGTCATTAAATTGAATTATTTAGCCATATTGGGTCATCAAACACCTCCATAAAGTTATTTTAACAATATAAAGCTTATTGTGCACCATAAATATAGTAATTATTATTACCACGTATGTATATAGTAAAAGTAAAATTCTTAATATGAGGTTCACAATTTTTCGAGTTTTCAATGAAAAATGAACATAATATACCACTAAAATGTGACTCGACAGTTTACGAAGGAACAATTATTGTTATAATGATTAATTAAGAATAAAATATGACGTGAAAGACGAAAAAATTCAAAAGTCAAAAGTGAAATAACTTTAAAAGATTGAAATAGAATACAAATTGTATAAATTTTTCAAAATTTTCGTGGGTGGATTGTATTATGTTATTTCCGAAGAAAAATCTAATTCAATCGAGCAGGTACAACGGGAGATCCGCTTTGCGACAAAAGTATCAAACGCATTTTCCGAAATAAAAACGAAACCAATTTAACGTCGCGACGGAGGAGACGTCGTCGTTTGAGCGATGGCCGTCTCGTTAACCGTTTATTATACATTATTATATTTGCGCGAACATTTGTCAAGTTATTTTCCAGACGATTTGCATTGTATTTGATTCGGCGACATTCACGGGATGAAACGCGTACAACTACTCAAATCTTTCGCCCGACTCGAGTCTAAAAAGCCGAAAAGATTGAGCTCATTCGTCAGGCTACCGGTTATCACTTGTTTGCTACAGAATAATCGTGTCGATTTGTTTGAAAGAAACGACGTATAAGGTATGTAAAATTTTCTTTCGGAATGTACGATTTCGAGTGATGTTTTAGAGTTTCAAGTTTATAGTTTAAAATAATATTAGTACGGAGTTTTTGACATGCCCGAAAAGATTAAATTTTGTAGAGAACATATAATACGATAAGAAACTCGGGGATATTTTGACGTTTTCGATTTTTAAATCGTAACTCAATATTTAACAAAAATTTTCATAAAATACTTTAAACTAAGTATATTATCTTCGTCGTCGTCAATCGCCTGCACCTGAGGTACTCATTATACTTAAACTTCTGGAAAAAAAAAAAAAACCCTTTAAATTCAATTAATTTTTTGCCAGACTCAGAATATAGCTTGATAACTGATCAAAAGTTTTTCTTTAAGTTTAAAAATAAAAACTCGTTAAACTAAAGTTTGGAAACCGTAAACGACATTAACTACTATTAAAGTGTTAAAAATTCCAGAGTTATACTGTAGGTTTTAAAATGTCACTTGATAAGACGGTAAAAACATGCATTCAATTTTCAATGGAATCATTTGAATATACCACAATTGCGCCAAATCGTCTATTGAACGTGTGACGTATGACGTTTAACAACAATGAATATTCAATATATTTTTATAAAATTTTTCAGGTTATTTGTTCAAAATGTGTAACGTAACTTTTTAATAAAAATATCTAGAGAGTTGTGGGCCCACAAATATTATGTAATAATATACAAAATATTGCAGTAAATATGCAAATCATTTTAAATTTTCTTAAAATTGTGACAATTATAGATTCCCAGTGTGTGTATAACTTCTTATTTATGAAACATTTCATCAAACCGTGTTGAATGTAATACAATTCGTTATAATATAAAAAATACACATTTATACACAAAACCTTATATTTTATGCATTCGATTTCAAATGTTATACATTAAATAACGTTCGGGTACAAATTAATTTGTTCAGATTTTTTAACGAATGCTGCACAATTATTGTGTTTTACAAATAATGCCTGGGTAGGCAATTATTGTATTGCTATTTAATGAGTATTTCATTAAAATAGCCTAGAGTAGATCATTATCTATAATAGTATAAATTTTATTATAAAATAATTGGTTCATAGAAAAATTTGAAAAATTTAAACATTCGTGTAAAATAAAAATATGGAGTTCTTGTTCATTCACTCTTTGTCTCTGTCATTTATTATTTTTGTCAATATTGCGTGTGCATGAAAAAAAAAAAAAAAGAAGAATTATTCCTTTTTAAAACAACGTTTGAATTCAATTTAAAATGTATATAGTGCATAGGAACTTGGTATATTGAACCGTGATTTGATTGTATTGAATAATTTGATTTCGTTTGAAAGGATTTTTCTTTTGATGTTGATACAATTATGAAGTATAAAAGTTATGTCTCGTTAGAGTTTATAGCGTGTCCATTAAATGATTTTCTTTCGACGCGAAAATAACATTTTAAAGCCATTCTACTATGTATGACGTACATATACAACGTATCTTCAACGGAAATTCTTTGAAAGCCCAACCGGATGAAAGATTTTTCACAAGACCGAGTTCTCACTACGTTATTATTATGTATTTTTTTCCCAAAAACTAAACGCATGGCCGTAAAGTGTTGGATGTAGAAAGCATATTATATGTCTATTTTTTCCGCGTACAATTGATTTGCACATTATTGATTGTCACAGAACATCAAATACCTGGTTTGAACATATTTAGAATGTATAGAAATGAGTATAAGTACCTATTCCGTCGTGGTTTTTTTTTTTTCTACAATCCTAGAATATTATGAACGAGTTGGGAAAAACATATCGAAGAGCCTTATGAGTAGTGCATTGTTACATATTGCGGTTTTTCTTTTTTTATCAATTTATTCTTCATTTACAATTGTTTATAGTCTAAGTCCTAAGATAATTGTAGAAAAATAACTCAACAACACACCTAATTTTCAGTGTATTTTTAATTTTGTATTTTTTTATGGGAGTCGGCATGGTAACCTAACCTAACGTATCAAGGAAGAGAGCAAAATAATTTATTCCTAAACATTGTGAAAATAATTTTTCTGAAAAAATAAAAACAATTTGTGCCGCCTCCTAAAAAATAGACGGGTAGTTTAACCACAGTCGCAGCTTTTTTTTCTCTAAGCGCCCACAGAAAATGCGAAATATTAAACACACGCGAGTTTCTAAGCAATACGGTTGAAGAGTCGATACGCTCGCGCCGTTTTCGCACAGTTCACATTGGACTCAGTGGTCTCGACACTGCACAGTAGTCCAAAACGTATATTTAGCTGGACAAAATACAATTTTTGAATTATTATTTAAAAATCCAAAATAAACATCATATAGTAGAAATTTATTTATTTAGATGGAAATTTTGTTTTACATAACATTCAAATCTTTAATAACGAATTTGTGAGAGTTACGAATTTTTTTCCAAAAATAAGTCAAAAGTATGACCAATTTTCGACTATTTTCCAACTTTAAAGACTAAGAAAAAAATTGCCATTTTCATATGTACATAATAATATATCCCTTTCGGAATGGTCTCGGTGTGTAGTTTTAATATTTTGATCCCGGAAAAATGTTTTTGATGTTCGGAACACATAATATAATGTATAATATATATATATGTATAAATTATTCATTGGGTAGGATAAATATTCTTTGAATGAACGAAGTATTATTATAACAAATACGCTGAACTCGTGCGTTTATTATATTACGTATTATACACGTCGCGTAAGCTATTATTATAGTAATTAAATATTGTTTTACAGCTGGGCAATTGAATAATCAAACCGCGTAAAATTAAACTCTAAAGCGCTCTTTAAATTTAGTCCACCAGCGAGTAATATCCCAAACTTTAAACAAGATCCGGATGAAAAATATTAATAGCAGTAAAAAAATTAAAAAAACCCCGAGTGCTCTGGAAACCTTGAAAGTTCGTTGTCAGACTGTTATACCCTAAGGCTAATCGAATCGGCTGGTGGACAAAATACAGCGGGAAACTCGAGGTTATAATCGCAGCACGTTTACGGTCGCCTAATTATTGTTTTTAAAAAAGAAAAATCCATCGGACCGCTAATTAACCGCAGGGCGCTTAAGAATTAAAATTATTTTTTTTTTTTTGGTTTCGTTACAAACGGTTTTTTCGCTTACCTGCGGACCCTCCTATACACTCTTCATGATTGTCTCCGATCACTATTATCTACAAAGTCAGTTAAAAATTTACACCAGCTATAAGATATAGATAATAGCTAAATTTAAGTGACATTAATCGCACAGCGCGTGGCGCGATCTGATAATTTTTATGCTATGACGTACTTACCTATTGTTTTAGCACGATTATGGTTAAAAATCAGTAACTTGTTGCTGTTGGTTATCGTTTTACGGTTGAACAACAATCGGGAAACGAGCAATGGTACATTGTTGCACAGTAAAAAGAAATATAATATTATGTACGATCAACGGTACTCTTATTGTACATTATGGAATACGCTTTAAAAAAAAAAGTAACAATAATGAATCCGCGGAGTGCAGACAATAGACTTTGAAGGTTTTTATGCTTTTACACTACGCCGAGGGGTTAATTTTTTTTAAAAGAAAACAATATTCATTGGGGTATAGTAGGTATATACGTTCCACGGAAAACTGTATAGTAAATATCCGACTCCATCCCCAGGGGATCTGCACGAGTCTCTGTGTACACGTAAGATTAAACTTCTCGGGAAAATGTGTTCTCGTTTCGTGTCTATATCTATAGTAACTTTTGGTCGAATCATTTTCACGTGATTGGATTTTCAAACGCATTTTCAAAAATAAATTCATAATTTATGTGTTTTAATTTGGAGTAAATGAAATTTACTGCAACATATTTCAATAGCACGGTCGAACTATAATAATATGCACTGTTTAAAAGTTTTCCGACATACAGTACTCCATGTCGCTATTGTCCGTAAATGAAATGTAACAAGAAACCGTGCGTTTTGAAAATTTGTTGGTATTTACGTATACAGCTGATACAACTTGTGTTCGTTTCGAATGAAAACGACTGTACAAGTATGCGTATACCGTACGGTCGCGTATAGAATAAAACCGAATTTGGTTTATTTTGTCGCTGTCATTTTTACCCCGTCGGAGGATAAAACGTTTTGTATTTTATTCCCGCAGTGAACATTATTCGCGCCGAGTAACGTTATACAATAACATTGAACAAAAATACAGAGAATGATATATGAGCTAAACGGTTGCAAGCAACATTGTTGTTTCGCGGTTAAGGTTTTATTGAGTGAGGGGTTTTGCGGTGATGAGTAAAAGTAGCCGGGTGCACTGGCCAAAGACAATCAATCAAAGTGTACGGAAGTTAAGACGTATAAAAAGTGTTAAAAAGTGAACAGACACAAGGTTGTCAGCCGAGTGTAATGTAACGTCGTGGTTTGCGTCGTCGCCAAGTTTGTAAAATCGTAATGTTCGTATACAGAAATACGCATTTTGCGCGCACGATGTTTATTTATTAAAAAAAAAAAAAAAAATAAAACTTTTACAGCAATATGTTCGTGTCGGGTACGCTGCAGATGGATATAATCCTCGAACTAAACCAACCCTGCTCACCCCGTTTCGTGTAGGGTGCGAACGAGACTCGCTCGTCTTCGACATCGGAAAATATAAAAAAATTCGTTATTAAAATAAACTTTTACTGTTGAAAATATGCACACAAACAGGAAACCGCACATTGAAAACGGGTTTTCGTTATAATATGTTTTGCATGCTACGAGAGCAAAAGTTAAAATTAAATTCAACCGCGAAACTTTGAATAAATTGTTTCATTTAAGTTTAATACATCACATTTACTCATGTATAGTGTAGTGTATACCGTGTAGTGTTCAACGAGAAATGTTTACAGAGATTTAACGTACATTTTTAAAAAATATTTTAAAGTAAAAAAAAAATAAAAATCGTACTGAGCTATTATTGAAACGATGGAAAAAAATGTACATCGATGTGTATTATTGCTAGATATTTCAAAGTTAAATTTGTTTTTATGAAACACTAAACCGAGCAAGCGTTTCTTATTTCGTACTATCTTTCATTATAATTGTTTTAAATCGTTACGCGTCCTTAAATATATCTAGAAAAAAAAAAAAAAAGTTAAGAAACGTAATCGAGTGGGTCACTTCTACTATCTGATGAAACATTTCTATAAGAATTAAAATATTACTTTTATGTTCAAGGAAAACCATAATCGTTGAAAACTTTTAAATTCTAGATATATTGATTTTCACAATGAAAATAATTATAAGACTGTTTACTCACATATACATTTGATAATATGTAATAGTTTTATTAATGGCTTTGTATAATAATATATTATATTTATTGAAAAATTGAATCTCTGTTGGGTCTATAAAACAAAATAAACCTCTTCTAAAACGGAGTCGCTATACTTTTTTATACACGCAAATTTTTTTTTATCCGTGTGTGTTCATAATTTTTTTTAAAATATTTGTATTTATTAAGACCACCAAGGTCACCTAAATAAGAATTTTTATAAAAGTAAAAAAAAAAAACGTGAGTCGTTTGAACAATGTCGACCAATTTTTAATGTTTTCAATTTTTTAATATCATTATTGATATATTTGATACAATACATCTTAAATGTATACGTTTAATTTTAAAATTTACAAAAATTTGTCTTCATCGGATGACCCCAAAAAATCTTTTAAAACCTAAATATTCTTCTCTTCTTCTCAATTAAAGTGTTGGTTTCGGTTTGATTGTTTCGAAATTTAAAATAGAAAATTTGATGCATTTATCATTATATTTAAGTTTCAAATCTAAGTTAATGAAACCATATTTCTTAAAAGAGTGAAAATTAGCTGAACTGCAGAACGGATAAACTGTGTTGACAATGTTCATAGTTATAAACTGTGGAGTAGTTTTAGTAGCATAATTTGGAGTTTGAGATTTAAAATGAAAGGTATGATAGTGAATTAAATGAAATTGAAAAAAAAAAAAACAACGTATATAACAAATTTACATTTAAAGAGAAACTTGTTGCATAAAAATTATCTACCTATACATAGAGATAAAATATTTTGGTATCGTTTACTGCAACTATTACTTTACTTTTATAGTTTTAACTATTACAATAATGTTTAAAGTTTAAAATTAATTAAAAAAAAAGAATAGTTCTCCTGGTGTAATGAGTTCTTTCAAACTAGGTAAGGAATGTTACAAAGAGTAAGGAGGTCATTGTTATTGAGCAAAACGAATGTAGTAAAGATACTATCATGGTTAAATAAGTCGCCTGGCTAAAATGTGCTTTTGTTTACACCCTTACTTTTTTCCCAACGACTTAGTTATCATTGAGTTTTTTTAATTTTCTTTGAAATAACCTTTCTTTGTATCTTAGATTTTGGATTAATCGAATGAAAATTAATATATCACATTATTAAAGTTCATTGTTTTAAACAAAAACCAAAATTGATTATTTTAAACACATGGTTTAATAACTGAGTAATTATCTACTTGCACCACCACAATATAATTTAACTTTTATTCACAATCGAGTTACGGATTTAGACGTGTTGTCTTTGTAATTTATTCTTGGAAAATTATGTTATTTTTAAACGTATGCATATTATATAAAATCAACTAGTTAAATTATTTCAAAAAACAGCAAATCGTTAGAATTTGTTGCATGCCTTTTATATAGTACACATAGTAAGTCAAATTTTATCTCATTTTATAAAACTAACAAAAACTGTATTATATTGAATTTTTAAACTTGAAAAAAAAAAACAAACTGCAAAAATGCACGAATAAAAATATGTTTTTCCTAAAATTTTTATTTTCTATGTAATATTTTACTACGCGTGCAATGTTTTCACAAACGTGACGTTATTTGACGATATAATTTCATTGTATTTTTCAAAAAATACCATACGTTATCGGTAGGTGGAACCTTTTGTGAGATAGTCAAGTATCCTGCACAGTTTTATTGATTTTCGTAAAGATTCTGTTCACAAGTACCCCACGCCCTTTTTGCGTTTAACCACGGTTTTGTACACGAAACGGTTGTAGGTAAAAGAGTGGTCAATAAATTACACAGAAACGTCCAAACGTTGAATCCATTTTGTGTGTTGTACGTCGCTTATAATCCACAAACAAGAAATGCTGTACACTCCGACGTACCCACATGTACCTCAATATTATCATAAAGTTTCGGTAAAGAGAATATTGGAACCGTTTAAAAAAACGTTTGCAAAGCCCACGACTCGTTTAGCAATGAAAACATTAAATACACATTTTTAATATACATTTTACTCGCGTTTAGTTTGTAAAAAATATAATATTTAATACGTGGATCAAAAAGTGTACCTACAACGCGTTTTGTAAAACAGTTTTTAATTATAAAATAGATAAAGCTTCTCGACATCCTAATAAAATTAGTTGAATACGGTGTTACTCGACTTATAAGATACTCACGGATACTCAGTTAACTTTAGGTCGAAAAATCCAAAACTTTGTGAATCCATATAGAAAATTGATGTAAAAACACGTACCGCAGTATGTATTACTTTTATAAGTTATCAGTTTCCACGCAAAAATCGTTTATTGTCAAAACAAATGAAGATTTATTACCGTACACATAAGTGGGAATCGGAATGACGAACGGAAGTCGAAAGAAACCACATTGCCTCATCGCCACCACACGCACTTGTCGGCGTCAACACATGACGGGTAATGCTCTCGGGTTTCCGTGGTCTGTAAAATTTTTTCCCGGTCCTATAAAATGCGTATTCCACGTTATTTTAATTAAAACGTTCTTATAAAGAAAGAGGAAAAAAACTTACTTTTAAAAATAAAAATCAATACCAAAGCGAAATAACAGCTGAAGTGTTTCTATTGAATGCGACTAATTAACGTGAAAAAGATGTCTTCTAATATTGAAAAGTAGACAATCAGACGGATCAGAGTTTGAAGACAAAAGTGCTTTCGGTTTTTTTTTTTTCTAGGGACGATTCGTACGTAAAATCCGTTTCAACAGAAATGCGCTTGGAAAACGTAAACTATGTATTCTGCGATGTACACGCGAACAGTCTGGGGACTCAATTTGCGACAAATGTAGATTGACGTTTTGTTTTAAAAACTATTTTATAATGACGCGGCAAAATTCGTTAGGATAAAGTGTGAGCTCGAACCCTTTAAATACATACGGGAAAACCTTAATATCGTTACTTCTACCAATAAAATAGTTGACAGAGTATAGTTTGCTGCTTCCTGGATATCACGTTGAATTTTTTTTCGCGCTCAAAATTGACGTAATTTAGTGGTTTTTAAACTATTCTGTAGAAATGTATTGTTTAGTATACATTTATACTTGTTTATTATAAATACATTGTAAAATTGTCAAAATCCATAAAAAGTAAACGTTTTTTCTTTTTTTACCTAGACAAGGGTTTTATTTTTTTTAAGGAAATACTATTTTGTTACTATCGCGTAACTATTGCCAAAGAAATATCCAAGTAGCTTTGAAATATTAACACAGTTTTGCAAACCTCTGAGTGATTTTAAATAATTTTTGTACTATCTTGTAATAATAATAAAGACAAAAGAAAAGATAAATGGAAACAATTGAAAAAGATATTACGAGAGTCGTTAATGTGTGTGTAGGGGATGTGTATGACGTAATAAGTGGATGAATATAGGACGAGGGTGGCCGACCCCAAATAATTGAAAGAAAGGCGAAGAAAAAGAAGAAGTTTTTCTGCGATTCGCATCAATTTGTTTACTAGGATTATCGAGAATTTCATTATAGTTATGCAAGTTTTACTGTATAACTTTTGTTTTAAATATTTTTCGTTTAAATATAAAAACATTGTTTTTTTTTTTTGTATAAGCCAAGCTAGTTTTGAAGAAAGTTATTAACTTTTGTTTCATTCAAACAATAAATAATGTATTATGTTTACTGAACATAGGAGAGAATTTAATTTAAACGCAATTTACAAACCTACTCAAATCGATTTGTCATAACGCTCTGCATGACTTTATTATTTGTTTCTTTTGAAATGCATATTTTTAGGTCTTTTTTAATTCAACAAAATGAAAAATGCGCGTGTACCAGTATGAGTAATAAAAATCTAATACACGCAAAAAATGTTTTCTTTTTTTTTGAAAAAGTACTTTTTTTTTAAAAATAATGACGATCTTATTACTCGTATTTGTTTGGATGTAATCCATTATACAGATTAGTTCTTGACGTGTCAGAGAGAGAAACGACACTGCCGTTGAGATATACCTAAAAATATGTTGTAACATCATAAAGTTTATTTTAGAACATTTATTGGCATACTCGTGTTAAAGAGAAAAAAAGTTTTTTTACTTTTTACTTAATAACTTAAGCCGGAAAGCGTTTTGAATAACATTTTATGTACGAGTACATTAATAATCGTATTAACCATCGTTGGAATACAAATACACAGTATTTACAAGTTACATTTTGCGCCGTAACAAAAGCCAAAAGGTTGTAGGTCCGTGTGTTAACATGAAGTACCGTATCGTTGTTTCCGTTTATCTGTCTAAATATATACTATACCAGTACCTATATTATTAAGTTTTTACCAAGGGCTTTAATTAAGCTGTACGTTTTGTCAATGTTTCATCACGAAGCCCTTATACTACACTAATGCAGCTGTACGATAATAATGGCATATTATTTTTTAAAAAAATGCGTTTGTTCGGTTAGAATCATGCCCGTACACCTAGTCGGGCTAGAAGTCCATATTTTAATGTTAACATTATATTCTCGTGGAGTTCTTCTACCGCGAATATTTCCAATTATTTTGATATGAAATTGACAACGAATATAATTTTGAGTAACCACAATTGAAATTTAGTCAAGCGTCTCGGTTATATTTTTATCACGCTTTTAGAATTTTTTTTTTTGTTCAAATTTATTTACTGTTTTGTGGATCATTTCAAATTTATATTCATCAAAGCTATAGATATATTTAGGTCATAAGTACCGTGAACAAAAAATTATTGACAATGTTTCAAAAATGTTTTGAAGATTCTCTTCGAAACGCGTAGGTACCACAATCCGGACAATTAAACAGTTGACAAATAGCGTGGGTATCTTTGGTGAAAGAGATGTGAAGTAATAGATTCCTTATAAAACATTAAAACGTTCAATTTAATGTATTAGATTATTTGTACCAAGGTACTTTTATTTACATTTTTATGTTTTGCTTTTCAATTTTTCCATACACCTTTTACTATTTGTGTAATTGTGTTATAATTGTTGAGCATTATTTTTTTGAAAATAACATCGATTCGGTGCAAGTCACCTCGTCTCTACCATAAATGAAACGTACCATACTACGAAACTTGTGAAAACTTTTCCCGAGGGCGGACATAATTTTCCGATTTCTTAAGAAAACACTCTTTTCTTATACAATATAAGTTGTAATTTACTAATTTAAGTTTCTCATACTTAAGAGTTAAGTTTGGGAGAATTTTGAGAAAGATGTAGAGAGGCAATCGTTGCCAACTTATTGTTTTATAATATTGTACCGTGCGACATATCGAACCGCGAACTCGTCGAACAAAAATTCAAGTTGAATTTAATTATTAATTACCATTTTTCAAAGAAAAATGTTACGACATAGATTATTTTTATTTCGTGTGTCGGTATGATTTTGAGCAAATAGTATCAATTAAACAATCGTCTTATTGTATCTATTATTTGTTATCTACACATTATCATGATGGTGAATACGTTTTAAATCAAAGTATTGTATTTACGTGTGTTTCGGTAAGAGAGATTTTCTTTTTCACTACCATAGACAAACTGTGCCGAATGGAGTTCAAAATAGTCAGCACGTAATACATTATAGGCACGTACAAAACAGCACTATTTGTTTATTTGCGCAATTAATTATACAAGTACAAAGTACATTGTACTTCGCTGAAATTATTTTTTCTTCTTGACATTTTCATAATCATTTCAACGTGACAAATTTTCAAATGTTCACTACCGTGATGACGGTTGTGCAATTATTTCGGTTTTCTTGATTATTTTAAAGGAATCGATAGTAAAGACGGACGATATAACATAGGTGGTTAAAGTGAGTTACGACGATAATATTATAATGTTATGTACACACAATGATACTCCTGCACAGAATAACAGCTTTAATGAGTAGATACTTATTA
>CM029360.1:8546313-8564507 GCA_017140985.1 Hormaphis cornu | reverse complement strand
AAAAAAAAAAAAGTTTCCTCAATATTATGTTTCTTGTTCGTTTTGTTCCACAACCATGCAATATGCACGAAACAGCAAACGAGTATTTTGTGCTCTGCGTCTTAAAATGCCGCGGGCGAACGTACCCGAGTAAACGGCGTGAGCGCGTGTGGTTATAATGTTACCTACTCGAGTAAATAAAAGTAACGCGAAAAAATAAGATTTTTACTGAAAAATAACGACGTTTTCCCCAGGCTTTTGCCATTTTATCCTAATATCTGGAAGTATAATGTCCGGGGAACACGATATTACATATTAGTATACTTTTATAGTTTCTCGGCGACCGCGTGGTCGTATAGTGCCTGTAGCCGGCACAATACAATTTGAACAAAAATAAAAACAAAAGGCGTGTCGTATGCGGAACAACACTCGCAGAGAGAGAGAGAGACCGAATAAAAAACATCTATTTTTTTGATTTTTACACGTTTTATCGCTCTGAAACGGTCTCTTGCAACGTTAAAACATCGTGTAACTCTCTCGCCGGCGTCCAGAACTCTCCGAGTTATCCTGATTCCCGGGAACCCATAGGAATCGCGATAATGATTTATACGCCGATGAATACATGTATACACATAACAATTCCGTGGCAAATCCTCGTTTACCAAAAAAATAATAATCTGCTCTTTGTCGAGTCTCACAAAAACGAAAAAGAAACCGCGTGTCTCTTTTTCGACAGTGCGAAACAAATACGTAATGATCGGTCCAATATACTAGTCGGAAATAAAGATAGTCGAAAGTGCGCGTTTAATGGATCCCGTCATTTTTATGTTTTTCGCCCGCGGAGTTTTTCTTTTCGATATTCTCATTAATATTTTATTCGAAAGAATATATTTATGTTTATTTACGTGATAAAATCGCGGACCCTATAATCATTGATTTAGTGTTAAAATAGTTAACTTTACAGTCGATGTTATTTGATTTTTATTATTATTTTCTTCAAATGATTGATGGTGCGACATTGTACACAGGCTTTTATATAATTTGTATTGCCTATATAATAGTCAACAACTTAAAGTATATTTGTTATATTGAGCAATAACTGTAATATATTATTTTTAAAAAAAACACAGTTTTATCGAACTTAATGCAGTAAAAATGTCTATTTAATTGATCGTAAAAACAAATTTATGGCTTTATCGCGGCTGCACATGATATATGCGCACGATGTATACTGTATAATGTGTAAAAATCATTATTGTTTTAGTGCGAGTTAGAGCTATAGTGTTTAACACGTCGTTCAAATATGAATTACCATGGAGTGTTAATTATAGGTTTTTTGTTGATTTCGGATTTGTTCGAGTACTAGTTATTATTTCGATATTGTTAAATTATAAGACACTAATTACTAAATTGGATAAAATATTTCACTTGTATTGTTACAATTCAATTTTCAAGAACATATAAAATACCTGCGTTCTGCACGTTAGTTAATTAAATTTATTTTTATTGATCATGGCACGAGCAAGTGAATGTGAAAATATTTATAAAAAAAAAAAAAAAGATGATGATGTGAGAAATAATATACACACAAAAAGAAATTGTGAACCATGTGTACGTAACCTCGGATTCTTTACGCACAAAGAATAGTACATTAAAAGTGTTAACTAGAGTTTATACGGTCGAGGAAACGGTTTTACAAGCATTAAACGCGACCTTTTAAGTTTTTGAGTTTAATAACTCAACGCCAAACATGCAACTAAACGTACGCATTTATTGGTTCTGACATTTGATGTGAAATTCTTCCTTTTGATAAAATTCTATTCAAACTATAACAATCAAACTGTTTATTGAATATCACGCAAGTTTGCTCGTTCTCTCAGGAGTCTAATGCTCAACACGTACAGCGAGTAAATTATTTGAGAAGCAGAGAACCGTGTGTGGTACGTGGTGCAGAATTCAACGCTATCGACAGCAACTGTGTATGTACACACAACTGTTCAAAGTATCTGCCGTCACTAACAATAATCGAAAACATCAAGGTAAAACTGTTGATTAAAGGACTAAATTAACACGTTCTAAACAAGCACACGTTCATATACACATATTATTACACGCCGCTCTTCCATCACAAAAATGAGTAAACAAATCGATTTTTGTTGTTGTGACTAGTTTACTATTATTTTTTATATAAATTTGACGTACAATTCGTTTTATGCGTGATTGCAAATGACGATAGCGCACACGTAAGATTGTTTCAAGAACAATTTGTACGTCCTTTACAATGAAAATTTAGTTTTGAAAATCACATTTTTTTTCCAGCCAAGTATAGTACAAGTTTTAAAGTTTTTTTTTTAAAAATTTAACAGAGAGAAACGCGCTACGACGTAAGAGTTACCGTCGGTTAGCGAAACCACCGGGTTTTTTCAATACGCGTCGGTTTCGATTTAAACAACAGATTCGCAGATTGAATTTCCGTTGATAATGCAAATTATAAAACGTGTAGTTTTTCTCACCTATCACTGATTTATCATATCAATAGGTCGTCACCAACAATTGAATTTGACATTTTAAGCAGTTTATAATGTAGAATGTAGATCATACTCGGGATGTATATTAATAATTAATATTAATGTTATGGAATTTAATGAAATCAATCAGCGTTGACACTTGTACAAATCAAATTTTTAGATGACTTAGGAGAACAAATTTATTGAAATGGATTGTAATGTTAATAGGTATCAGTGTTATATAATACACTTATTAACATTTCTTTAGGTTAAAGTATATTAAATTTTGTGATAAATATTACAGTTTAAATCCGACAAAATAACATCATAATATAGAAACATTATTATGTTATGAAAATATGATTATTAAATTCACGACGCGACAAGCGCCACGGAAGATTGTAAACATGGCCGCTGGCAGATTGCCTACACAGAGCGCCGTGTTGACAATGTTTTTAAAATTTTTGATTACCCGATCGTACACATAATATATATGTAAGAATACATATATAAGAAAAATGGCTAACGTAGCGTGACTGAATTCTCAATAAGAAGCCTTTAACCGTAAAAACTATATTATTTTATAAGTTAACGGATGGATGAATTTTATAGGACATTATCTTTTTCCTAAAAGAATAAAATCGTTTGAAAATAAAAAAAAGGCGTATCGACGTAAGACGTCATACATACATTTTAAAATTGTTTTAACATAGACATAAAACTGATGTTAAAAGATTTAACACGCAAACTAATGGAATTTTTCTCCCGACTCTGTGACTTAATGTGTATCGAAGATATAAGGTAATAGATATTTTGATGACAAAGCCATTTTAATTAAAAAAATAACAAGAAAAAATTAATTTCCGTTTTCACTGTGTACTTACATTCATTTATACGTAGTACTGAATGTTGTAATTTGTAGAAGAAACACTAATTGCGATTGTTGAGGTAAAAATATAATTATTAGATACTTTACTCACACGAAAACGTCAATACAAACCTAAAAATTTCAATTTTTTCGCAATGAAATTCTAAATTTCTTTTTGGTTTTTGAGGCACAAGTCAAAAAGTAAACAAAATGTCAAAACAAAGTACCATCGCAGTTCATAGACCTATCAGAACAGTTACTGACTACGTGTTCACAGGGAAAAAAAAAAATTAGGAAAGCAATACATTATAAAAAATTACCTATATATTTACACACAATCAAAAGTTAAAATGAGGTCAAAAGGTTATTTTTTAATCCCTAAAATTGTAACAAATACAATGATTCGTGTCGAAGCAAGTAAATTGTGACACGATTTATGAAAAACGAAACATTTTGTTGTAATGTACATTGTACGTGTACTTGATAAATGTCATGTCCATTTTCGTCGTGAACAATACGTAGTCTGTGAATTGTAAGTAGCCAAGTTCTTGGCCTTTGGCCATAAAAACCACTAGGTTCACTGTGCCATCTTGTATATTGTTATAATTAGAGCTCAAACGTTGTAGTTTTATTCCTTTATTCCTCAAAAAGTTCACTAACAACGGTTTTTCAACATTGTTTAGGTACTTGTATACGCACCGTTTTATAATAATTTCAAGTTTTATGATAAATTACAATCCACGTTTAGATATAGCTGATGTAAAACACGGACTTGTCTTTCTTCGTTTGTTCGTTCGAGTTCTCGTTAGTTTACCAACACGATGTATTATAATACGCATTCATGCAAAAATAGCGGGAAAAATCAGATCGCTTCAATATGCTAGTGCAAATGCATTCAAAGAAACGAAATTTAAATAAAAGATATGTTATTAAACATGACAAAAGTTGTACCACTTTTACGCAGTTGTTCATTATTCGGTTTCAATATCAAACCGACGGCAAAACAATATTAAACCCATTTAAAATAATTGTGATTTGCAGAGATACGATTATACGAAATTTATTTGGAAATGTTTTAATTCCTTTTTAACTATTAGGAAAAGCTCACGGTAAAATCGCGAGAAAACGGAAAGTAAAATGTAATTTAATATCTTCTTGATTTTTCTTGTTCGTGTTGTAGTGATTAGTAATAAAACGACTTTTCGTATAGGTACTATTATGTCGGTTGAAAAAAATTAAGTGATAGATTCTTGTCAATTCAATATATATGCGACAAAAATCAGTGATTATTACAACGTTTACAGTATTATATTATCTGAATAAAGTTGTTGTTTCGTTAATGACATAGACGAGCGTTGCTTAAACTAATTCCAAAAATCGTTTCAAATCAGTTTATTCAGCTGAGGCCGGAAATCCTCGCTTTTTCACGTTCATATAATGTGGAAGCATGAAATTGGCACAAGATTGGAAAACGTTGTAAAAGAGCCAAGCGCATCATCTCAAAGCGGACGTATACTGGGGGGTAGTGAAACATCATATTATTATATACTTTTTCAAAGCCATCGGGGCAAGTACGATGTTTTCTATAGTATTTACGCCCCGTTTGTTCTTATTAGTTATCGATTAAAAAAATATTTTTAAAAAGTTGTTGATTAACCGTTTTTTCAAACTCTCACCTAATTAAAAATAAGTGGCTCTAAATCTTAGTTTTCTGTTTTGTTTTGACAGGGTCATTATTAGTAATCTGTTTTTCTATAGCCTAATATACACATTCAAACATTCATTATCTTTAATGATCGTTTATTATTTTTGTTGTTAAATTAATACAAAATACTTTTCCCTATTTGAATAGAAGCATATTATAAATAACCGCGAATTGTACCGAAGAACGACGATCAATATCTATACGTTTTTAGTAAGATCAAGTGATTTTTTCCATAAAATTATGAAACCTGCAGTTTGAACCAATTTTGTTTAAAAGTGATTTGCTAGAAATACGTGAGGTAGGTCGAAACCTAATTAGGTATATATACCATATATATATATCGGTTGTAGAATATATAATATCAACCCAAAATTTTAATTTTCGTTTACAAAACACGTGTTTGCATATTTTTAACCGAATGAACCGTGGACAATAGGCGACCGCACAATTTTCTGCTTCCTGCGCGGCATATAAATCATATGTCCCCGTCACAAAACGGCTAATTTAATATTTTGGAAAATAACTCGTGAGGCTTAACAGTAACCGATCAAAAAAAAAAAAAAAAAATACATATTCATAGTTATATTTTTTTTTTACGACAAATCGATCGGCCAGCGTTTGTACGCGTTTCGTCGATGTTTAGAAATAAGGCATTTTAAGGCATTTTTGTCTACACTAGTGGACTTTTTTATGCAACTTAGGTTATATATTTTTCCGAGTTTTCTTCTGAAAACGGTTATGAACTCGTTAGGTGTTATTACTTATATACTATATACTTTTATTAGCATAAGTGCATTTAGAGTTACGTCAGTAAACTAAATTTTTGAAACATAATTTTGTATTTTCCCCCCGATCGTAATTTTTCTGGTAGGTTTAGAGCCGTCATTGAAATAATTAAAGGCGTGATGATTTTTCAAACAAATAGGTTCATTAATAATTGTATGATTATATCGTACTGTTACCATTATAGACAACTGAGCTCGATTAGAATCGTATTTTCGAAGGCAATGATTTATCAAATAACGCGTTCGAACCACAACTTCCAAACCGGCGACTCACCCAAAGCGCAGTCGTTACTCCGTCAAATCGCTCACACGACCTAGAGTGTTCTTGGGGGTTTTTTTTTTATGAACATACAAATTATTGTCCGTGACGTCGGACGTATTTATGCGGTCTACTAGGGCGCGTTGTTGTGCAAATAATAAAATATTGAATTACATATTGTAATGCATTTCGCGTATACGCGACTAGGTACATTTTCCCGTGGGGATCGAACGGGTCGGCAAGTGGCGGCCCGACGGGATCGCATCGAATACGATTTATGCGGTTTCCGACGGCGGCGATATTTTATTTTCCGCCGTTTTCTCGCGTATTACAACGCGAACAGCGTAGAGATTTATCTTCAGCTACAATGCCCGTATTATTTTTCGAACGATTTTGTATTCATCAATAAATTAAAAAACGGTTTTCGTCCGTCTGCGTATACTGCTTTGTCCGTCGTCGACTCAATAAAACATCCCGTCGATATTTTTTAAACTTATGGCGATGTAGGTACGGCAGAATATCAATAGTTCTGTCCACGCGTTAACGCAACGGCGAGAGAAACGTAATATTTCGTCGATTCTCGCTCGTGCGGAGCCGTTACGGGCGAGAGATTGTTCTTCGAGATTGTTCTCCGTATAGTAACGGACGAAGTTACATAAAATAGATATTCCTGATTGGAGAAAATCTGGAAAAAGTCAATAAAAGGCCGGACGAACGGAGATCTTGAAGAGAAAGGATCTAAGATCAGTAGATGTAAAACAGTGTGTTTAAAAATGATTTTGGAGCAAGAGACCACACAAGGCGCCGATATGACTATCAGCGGCGACATTATAGAAGATACCTACTGAGGTTTAATTAAATAGCTTTACTTAAGTATTTAGGATCCTTCGTAAAAAGGGAGCTTTATTACCGATGTAAAACGTAGGATTAAGAGCGGTCGGGTGAAATATTGAGAGTATGCGTAGCGTCTGGTGTTTTATACGATAAAAGAGATTAAAAGGTATGTTTTACAGGAGTGTACCAACCGTGTTGTGGTTCGAAATGTTTAGAGTACCTATGAGTGTGTATGAGTGGAGTAACAAGAAAAGATAAGTAGTAATGAACGAATGTGTGAGAGATAGTGTTTTGCACCAAAAGTGGAAAAGACGAACGTAATTCGATTGACACACGGTTTGGGCGTGTGATTAGGACAGAGGAAACTGAGGCAGTGAGAGAGCGGTTTGGAGATTGGACGTTGAAAGAAAAAGAAGTAGAGATGAACAAGAGATGGATGGAAACAATTGAAAATCATACGAGGGCTGTTAGTGTGTGTAGGGGATCGTTAGGCCGACCTCGAGTAGTCGGAAGGAAGAAGAAGAAGAAGTAGTGAAGGAGTATGTGTGTGAGAGAGAGAGTAGGATTATTTCTGTATTAGCTTATTGGCCGATGCCAAGTATCAAGTATCCTCGATAAATCATCCGACTATCACGCGTTCGGTTTTTATCCCTACGTATCTGATGATAAGGCATAAAATGAAGGACAACCAGAGACTATAACGAGACACCAGTCGATTTGTTTCTTTCTCGTACATTGTAATAAACGTTTTTGAAATGAATTGGAATTTTTCACGTAGAAATTTCTTCAAGTACAACCTAACCTAACGGGGTCGAACTAAATTCGTATATTCCGGTGATCACCAATAATTTTCCGCGGCACAATATTACGATGCGCGACGAAGGTGATGCCGTTGGCACCGCTGCAGCGAGCGGTGTGTGCAGGTTCGAGGGTGTTTATTGAAAATCAATGTTAACGCGTCTTACGCACAAGTCCGTAACACATTATCCTTCTGCGGTCGAATACTGTCGGGGGGGAACGCGTCACGTGACGGAGGGTACAGCGTGTGGTGCCCCGGACACAGGGGACAGTATAAATTATGACGGTATAATATTAGCGTTACGATCAATTCTATAATACAGACTGATGAGTTTTACGGGTCGTTTACAGACTGAAATTCGTCATAAATCGTGTAAAAATACCGAAACAGCAAAACAGAAACATTGCGCACGCGACGAACACTGCGATAGAAAAATATGGTCTGTTTAAGGGGAAAATCTCATCATTTTTTTTTTTTCCGCTTAAATGGTCGAGTATCCACGTTTATTGTTATTATTTTACCTACCGTCTAATATTTTCGTCGTTTTTTTTTTTTCATTCGAGTGCTGCGAAATTATGAACGTTTTTAAAACCACAAAAATTTACTCTAAAATGTTTAAAAACACTACCGAATTGTAGTGCCTATTTGAAAAATAACCGCGAAAAACGTAATATTTTACGCTATAATATTATCGTACGGATCGGGCTGGATACGGTTAGCGGACAGTCGCTGGTGTACTCAATAAATCACCCCCGCCCACGTGGCACCCGCCGTTCGTATTATTATAATATAGAGCCTGGGTTACTACACCGCGTTACTATATTGTAATTTACGGCGCGCGCGAGTGCGGTGGAAACACAATTGGAAATTTCCGCGGCGTAAACTTCCGGGCAGCTGACGCCGGTAAATATGATGATTGATTTCGGAAAATCGTCTTCTTTTGTAACACCCTCGTACCACATCATATACCCACGTGGTTGGTTCCTCCTCACGGCTCTGCTCGCGTTCTCTCGGGCAACACTTGAGCGTTGAGCCCCGAGTTTTCCATCGTGTAACCCCCTTCGATCTCATATTGCGCGTCCAGCGAGACCGGATTTAGGGTCGAGCAGGGCCCCAGGGCCTTGCTCCGAGAGGGGCCTCGCGGCTTGCCCTCTCGCCCACGATGGTGTTTTTTGCCACAAATTTGAGAAAACGTGTCGGTTTTTTGGACTATTTTTTGATTTTATACGTATAGTTTTTCCAAAAACACTTAAAAGCGCTCTTAACGGTTGATTCGGGCGCTTATTAAAGAACTATGTGAAAATTCGGAATAAATTTTAAACGATTTACAGAGCTTTGTAGTTTAGAAATAATAATTCGTCGATTTCGCCCGTTTCAAAACGTCGTTACATTTTCAGATTGCGTTTTAAATATTGAAATTAATACAATCCGAACAACCTAAATTTTTTTCACTATAAATCGGTGTCGAAGCTGTGACTTACTCTAAAGTAATGTCTCTACTCCAACGAACCTTCCATTTCACCTAAAATATAAAATAATAATAAACGTTAAAATAACTTTCGAGTAAATTACATAACTAACTAAAGATACACGCATCACACACGTTAGATCGCTATAACAATGTTCGATAGTATAATTGTATAGAATCTTGATTTTGATGCTCAATATTATACATCCAACATTGTGTAAAAGCTAAAAACAAGTTAGGTAGATACTATACTAATTTTTTTAGCGTTCGTGTTATTTTTGATTCGACAAATAGTAGAACGTTATAATTTTAGGTTTTACCTTTTGTATAAGAAGTATGGTAATAATAATCGTCCGTACTCAATACTAAAAAAGTGGACTATAGGCAAGTCAGAATAATTTTTTCAATTTATAAATACATTTTAACGAGCAATATACATTTATAGTAACAGTTAAAGGAATCCGAAAACGAATCGCTTGTGTATATTTTATTGTTGTTTGAAAACTTCTTCAACGAATCTCCTATCGAACGAACAACGGGCTATAAGGTATTAACGATTTCTTACGAAAACGCTATTAAAATCGGTCGTAATTTAGACGTTTTAGTTGTTAAATTAAACGCGATAAAGTTTAAAGAACATTATAAAAATAAATCGAACGTTTACGTATTATTATCAATTTATATTTTTTATTCATTTCTGAAAATAAATTTAAGTGCTACTAAAATATATTAAAACGAGAAAAAAAAAGCTATTGATAAAAAAAAAGTGTACTGATGTTATATCCGGGGCACTACGCAGTTTTTGGGTGTAATATAAACACAATTTTCATATTTTCAAACCTGCAGCTGTTTTAGTGTGTTGACAGTTTATAAATACCCCATAGAGATGAGTCGAGAGGCATGTATATTCATTTTACGACGGTTTTGTTTCCCTGTGAATAAGGCAACGGACTTTTAAAAATTAAGCTAATGGAAATTAACTTAAAATGCAAGATTTCGATTTTTAAAATGTTGTAACTGACTAAAAATAAATACAATTTTCTCACGGTCGACGTAAGCCTAGTGTCAACTATTCTGGTATACTCAACCATTTAAGCAAAAAAAAAAAAAAAAAATAAAAAATAAAGTGTTGAGATATTCCCACCCTCCCCTTGATCGGACGGTCGACAAAAACATTGCGATTCTTTTTTTTTTTTTAAAACCCGTCACGTTACGAGCCCTACGATTCCTCAGATTTTCCTCGAAACTCCTATAATTCAACTCGAGGTCGTCCCGTGGCTTAAAAGTTTCGTAGGCTTGTGGCTTTTCAAAGTTGGGACGTGCCGTTAATCGTTATGAACACATCGCGCGTCATGACGTTTGCCGTTTACGCGGTGATTACACACGAAAACCACTTTAAATCCCAACTCATATATTATACGTTTCTCGCGGTATGTAATTAGTGCCGAAATTGGAAAATCAAAACAAAACTTTCCCATCCGGGCCACTTACATTATACAATTAAAAAAAAACGTTATCTGTTAAGTTGAGGGGAACGAGTGCGGTTCAAATTCTTATAGGGCGCTCGTTTTACGTTGATAATTTACAATCGAAATTATAAAAATTACGATATTTTCAGATAAAGTTTCACGGTAAGCCAGAACATAATTTAAAAATCGGCGAAACGAATGCCCTTATGATATATTTTTTATCTCTTATAAAAAAAAAAATACTCAAACACGTTCAGTAGTTAAGTCGGAAAATGAATTGTACTATATAACATTTTATCGGCGGTTTGGACAAAGTTGTAGATATTCGCCGCTAGACGACACTAGTTTTGCCAGCCGAGAAACGAGCTTTAACCCAAAAATTAAATTAAATTTATTTTCTATAACGCCATCGTTGTATTGAAAACCCCAAAATTGATGTGACCATATGATGAAAATTTTTCTAAACTCAATATTTTCGAACAAGTTAGATTGATAGCATCGCTGTGTGCCAGCGTGCTCGTATCAACACGGGATCACCAAGTGTAGAAATTGCAAATTTTGCCCATTAATAAATAGCGACACCCGTTCAACAACGTTTAACAGACGTGTTAAAATTATCAAAAGAAAAAAAAAATCAAAGGCGTGTCTCGTTATTTTGTACGAATGAAGAACGTTTAAAATGTAAAATATTATTATAGTATTAACCTGGAAAAAAAAAGTACACAAAACAATTGAAAAAAATAATAAAACATTTTCTGAAGCAAAGGTCTGAGTCTAATATGAATTAAACAGTGTGTTAAAAATCTAAAAAGGTGAAAAGAAGTGCTTCATATTTTACGAGAAGTCGTCTTTTTTGGGGAGTGTTATACAACTGCTGGTTTTTATAAAAACCATGTACACCTATGGTATTTCGAAATATTTTCATCATCATATTATTATTCGTTTGGTTTTATAAGGATGGAGATGAAATAAGTTTAAGTTAATTTTTTTAAAATTGTGCCCCCTTCATCATCTTCGGTTCCTATCAAAATAAAATATGAAATTTGAATAAAACAGTAACAAAAATTTATACTATTCATGAATAAGTGAATTTGTTCTTTTTATTGTTGCTAAACACGTATTTTTCGACCCGTTGTGTGTCTATAACAGTAATATCAGTTAAACTTTTTTAAAGAACTGTACTTGGTCTTCATTTAGAACATACAGGTTTCGACTGACACAAGAACCAAAATTGTAATTATGTCTGGTCAAAATTAAAAAAAAAATTAAATAAAAGTACAGATACTCGCGCCATTACATTCACGGTGTCAAAACTGTGGATTTTTATTGTTTTGTCAAGCGCTAGACAACGTCGTATTCTAGTCGTGCAAACATTTTGAGAACCTTATTTTTTTTTTTACAAAATGCTCTATTATTTTACAAGGTAGTGAAAATCGCTTTACGTCTCGTTTAAAATGGAACACTCGGCCGCGTTTTGAGACGCGTGTGTATATATATAAACGGCGTAAAAAACAAATAAATCTGTATGTACGTATTCATATTTTTTTTTTTTTTGTAAGAAAGAACGATAAAAAGCAGCGATTCCGGATTTAGTAATTTCGAGCTCCAGACAGTATAGAAATTTAACGTCCCGACTTTGTTCTCTCTATTCAAAAACGCGACAGAAATCCTTTTGGCTCGGATATTATTTAGTAAAAGGGCCCGTCGCGAGACATTCTTGTGACGAAAAGCTATTTTTCGTGAAAACGTTAAAAAAAACCACGATTTGGTGGCCGTATTATTCGTTCTATTATCGGACGGTTAAGCTGTCTCTAAAGTCTTAAGTCCCCCCATAATAATGGTGTGATTTCCGAGTCCAAGTTTAAGCATTGCGCAAGTGTTAAGGAAGGCGCGTAGAACGGTGAGTCGTTTTTCCCCATCACTGTTGGCCGCTTCGTAAAGTTCTGCTGGCGCTGCCGTCGCCGTTTTATCTCGTTTAGTTCCGCGGCGCTTTCTCCCCCGTAACGCTCTAGCGTGCGGCGAAAAAGCTCACGGAACCGAAAACGTCAAACGGTACGCAAAATAAAAGAAAGATAAAAGCGAAAATTGAAAACCGTCCGCTCGGGGGGAAAAATGCGAGCGAACAAGACCGCCGGAGGGCCCGTCGATGCGAAGGGGATGTGTATAAAGATGCATGTATATAGATGCACGCATAGGTGTTTATCGTGACGAAACGGCGTTCAGACCTTGTTACGTAGGTAAAGTCGAGTCGACGGTGCGCAAAATATAACGATGTGACTTTGAGTTTTCAATGTTCTCGCCGAGTACGAGAGACGCGAGGGTAGGATACTCGCCGTCCGTGCTTTGTTCCGTTTACTTATCGTGCGATAAATATCGCCGCGCATTCCCGAACCCGTTCCGACGTCTTATTATCGTAATAATATAACGATTTCGATATCGCGTATACGATAAAGAGCGGCGGTTTTTTTTTTTCACACCGATTAAGTGCCGTCGAATAACAGGTATCGCGTTCAACATTTTTCCACGCGGATCGGGGTCTCGCGAGGTTTTCTCTCAAACTGTTGAACTACTTTGCGCCGAACTTTATCGTAGGAAGTGAATAAGCATCACCGCGTTTTATCGGTCTCGCGAAAAATAACGACGGACAAGACCTTGAACTTTTAACAGGTCGTAGATGCGTTATTTTAGCGCTGTCGGAACGAAGAATCGCTAAAACGTATGTATCAAATCTAGTGCGCCGTTCGCGGAACTGTTCCCGGTGAGTTTTGTTTCGAACATTTAAAAAACGAACCCGAGTGATAAACGATAAACGGCCGATTCGAAAGTTCTACTAGTTAACTAACTAGTTCTTAAAGTTGTATAATAATATAATCGGTTTGCATTGAATCTGTTCGATGAAACAACAAATGTATAAAAAAACACTCGTATATGAAAAACTTTTGGGATAAAAACTGCTAGACCACAACGAAGTTCAATGAATCAACATATCCACGTCCCGCAATTTCGTTTTATAGTCCTCCGCAAAATTCGATACGTCTGTTCCCCGTGTTTTGAAGTAGCTTTTCTAAAAAGATTTATTTTCGTAGTATAAGGTACCCTAGTCATTTAAAATATTGTCGATTCTCGTTTTCGGTTGATATTGGTATGTTGTTTATTCTTAGCAACAACTCTGCTGTTTTTGAAGAAAATGATTAAACGGTGAAAAAGCTTGGAGAAAAAATGAAAATTTACGTCACATTTAGTAATAAAACCATACAGCAATCGAATAAATGTATACTGTATAATTTGACTTGGTTTTCATTCGGTAGAAAATTTGTTTTCGGTGTAAAATAAAAATACTCTAATTTTAAAGTCAGAGAAGGAATATATAAATAAATCTTCTTTTAACGTACCGTCAAATTTTAGATTTAATTTTCTACGGGGACATAAAAATAACCGCGTCCACTGTGAAAATAGAATTTCTAAAAAATTTTATGTGAAAATCATTACTTGTATTATGCGATGATTACTAATAAAATTATAATATAACGCTAGGTAGTTAATATAATAACTAATAACTGAAGTATAAACAATTTGAATACATTTAATTATAATTATACTTTATAGTTTTATGTTTTTTTTTCTTTACCAAATTTAGATTCAAAACTCATCAAATCTTTGTATACTTACATTTTTGTTAACTTGTATTTCTTTTCTTATTCGATCTTTCGGAAACTTTGATTAAGAATTTTCCATTTTAAAACTTTGTAGTTTTTCAAGTCCCGTTGTGTGTGTACGTGGTGTAGGCATATTAGTTTTTGATTCCATAACATAAAATAAAATATAGAGGACTCCAAACAAATCGTTCCGAAAAAGTGCGAAAAGTTTAGTCTTTAGAAAAATGATGTGATTCAGTTTAAGTTACACGCGAATCGTCCGAGAAGGCCTTCGATTTTTATGTACAGTTGTCTAAATACGTTTTAACGAGTTATTTATTTTAACTTATTATAGTAGTTCACAAGTCAAATTACACTGGGGGGAAAAATAATGTCGTTTGGTGGAATTGAAATCTTTTTCCTACGAGTTAGGACCATAAATATTTTGACATTGAAACTTTTGTTCAATTTTCACCCACAAATCTCAAGTATTGAGAGTTAATAAAAGTTTTTTGATACGAAAAGTCCATTTATATAGTATTTTTGAAACTACGGTTGTTTTTTTAAGTTTGAAAAAAAACATGTATGTGCAATATGTATATTTTTAATGAACGGTAAATCCAATGAAGTGAAAACAGCAAAATACTGATGTCCATCAAGTTAGCGCCGGCACATTATACTAGGACAATCAAACTTACATAAAAAAATTGCTAGGAATTTGCTAGATTTTGCTAGGCCGTTTTTGGATTTTGCTCGGAGTTTAAAAAATTAGCTATTCAAAAAACAAGTATGCCGGTTGGCGTCAAGTGGCCACCGACAAAATCTAGCAAATTCCTAGCAATTTTTTTACGTAAGTTTGATTGTCCTAGAATAATGTGCCGGTGCTAATTTGATGGACATAAAATAATGAAATATGTTCGGATATTGTGCAAGACTTTTTTTTTTTTATAAAATATAATGTAGTAAAATCTAAGTTTAATGAAAAGATCAACGTGAAAAAAAAAAATCTAAATTCAAATTTATTGAAATAAATTGTATAAAAAATTAATTTTTAAAACGAATTATAAATATTTTTTTACATTATTTTCAGGACAATATTATGATCGGAAAAGTCTACAAAAAAAAAAAATATTGTTTTTTTATTCAATTCGTTACTGATATGATTCATACCCATATGAAAAACCTCATGTTTTTCAATTTCTGTTGACATTTTTACGATAAAAAGTGCTCTCAATTTATAAAAAAAAAAAAAATGTTTTGCCTCAATATTTATACCAATGTTTGTCTAAAAGAGTTGTTTATAACTAATAAGCGTTAATTTTTACGACTGAATGAAGCACACTCCTGAGATTTTTTTGAATTTTGCATGCAGCAATTTCATCGAATTGAGAAGAGGATAAAATTTAGGGTACGGTTTTAAGCTGATAATGTCACGTACAACATGTATCTGCAGATGTGTTTCAGGTATTTGTCATCACACTTTATTTTCTTTATTGTTTCCATTAAATTTCACGATCCAGTGGCCAAATCTAACAAGTGCATCGTCATTATCTCTGCACACGGTGACTATATTATGAGGATTACGATAAAACAAATCGAAGTGTGTTTGCGTATTAAAAAAAAACTGAGAAAACAAATGTACATAAATCTAAATAAATCCCGGTTTCAAAGGATACGACACGGAACGGCACCCGTGGGAATTAAACTATTGGCAACCCGAGATTAGTTTTTTTTCATTTTCTAGAGATTTATAGGGGCTTTTTTTTGTATAAATGTTTTAATATATATATATACTTATATGCCTGTACCAGTAGTCAGACTATAATAATGACGTCTCAATCAAAAAGATTCGTGTTCAATTGGGACGCATCGGCAATTCGATTCTTTTCCGCGATCGTAACTATATACAAAGCAATTTCCTTTTTGATTTTTATATTCTTTTTATCGTGGTTGGTTTGGAGTTCTGTTTTTATGGTCTTGCTATAATGTAATGGTTTTTTATTTTGCCCGCTCGTTTTTGTTCTAAAATATCCATGACTATGTATAGGGGCGTACAAAATGACCCTCCAGCAGTTACAAACAGCTTCAAAGTTGACTCGGTACGTAAACAATACTCGAATAGTAGAAGAAAAAAAAAACCTTGATGAGAGTTTTTATATTTTAGAACGTTTTATGTAGAATTTCAATTTATAAATTATATGAACGCGAACAGTCCACACACTGTTTATGTGTGAAAATTATACTAACCTCACATCAATTTGGATATAGCATATATGAACTTACTAAACTAATTACAAAGTCTGCAAATGTTTCCGAGTTTCGCTGTTTTCGTCAGAATTGAAAATTCTTTCATGTTCCTGTATACGAACCGGAAAAGATAATTCTATAGTGCGTTTGATTATAATTTATATTTTACTTAGTATTATTTGATAATGGACAATAAAGCCATTCTCGCGAATCGAGCCTAAAACTTCTGTATCGAAATTATTATAACGTATGTATTGTTTAATTGCAACACATCAGAATTTCCGACGTTTTATGTAAATCACTATAAAATATTTATGTTACGGTTCTCGGATACCCACGGGTAACAGACTGGTGCATTTAGATTCATTATAATACGTTTTATTTAAAAATTTAACTACTACGTAACTTTATACAAATAAATTCACGTTATTCGTGTTTTACATACTTAGAAATTCATTAAAAAATTTAAAAATAACTAGCAAAAACTTTTCCAATTTTTTATAACGTATTAACTTAATTTAGTACATGAAATACCTAGCCGTTCTGATACGCCTGATTTAGCGATTTTGCCATTTTTGTCGTTTTCGGCACATAACTCAGAAAATTATCAAAATATCAAAAAATGCTTTACATAAAACATAATTTAAAGCCGAAATCCCAACTCTCACGTGATATTCAACGTAACGGTTGGAGTACTCCTTCTACGTCCATACAAATCTGAATATTTCATATTTTTTGCTGTAAAATTCTCGTTTTTTTTGGTTTATTCAAGTAGAACTCAAAAAGTAAGCAAAATTTCAGAAAAATTTGCAGCCCAAGTATCATCGGAGCTTATAGACCTTTCATTAGAGGTACTGACTTAATAAAATCTGAGCATTCCTTTTATCCGCAAGTTGTTGACAGGAAAAAAAAACAATACATTCATAGCTGACGCTCAGAATTGAAAATTCAGTTAATTTTTCGTAAATTGCGTTTAATGAAGAAGTATCTGGTCTCACGTTGAATCTTATTCGATTCAAATAACTATTGTTAAACGCCTAACGGCACAACGTAAATGAATTTGAAGGGTGCAATCACGGTCGGGTAAAATCATTAATAAATTCGTCTATAAACCTATAAATACGTAACACGCTTGGTGTTTTTGTCATCCTCCCTCGTCACTTAAAATATCACGAATTTCGTCGGGAACATCGCGTGAACGTGAATTTGTTGTGTCGGTTCGCACTGATCGACGAGCTAATTATTGTTTTCACGCACGTCGCCAGCGCAGAATCGTATTTCAACTTTTCCTCGCCGATTCGAGCTTACAAACACTGTCACGAGCACACGGGGCTTCCTGTGTTTTCTTTCATTGCTTCCCAGTCGAGTGGGAAAAATTCCTGTATGGACTTTATGGCTGTGTCCGGAACGTTTAAAAAGCTTTCGGGAAAAGCAATATCGAAGTGTCGAGGACGTCGAAAATCCATGCAATATTGACGTCGCATCGGTTCCACGACGTTTTCGCATAAAAAAAAAAAAAAACAACGAAATAAAATAAAATGAGATAACGCCCGTCTTGTTTACTACAGTTTTGCAAACGCATAATATTCACGACGACGGAATGGATGAAGTGATCGTCTGCTACTATACGCAGACGTGG
>CM029360.1:8480121-8526313 GCA_017140985.1 Hormaphis cornu | reverse complement strand
TATACCTATTGTTTCTGACTCGATGGCACATACGTTTCGCGGTACACGGTCGCATATTATTATAAATTATTATACATTTTATCAAATATCTGAGAAAGGATGTGTGTGTGTGTGCAAATAATGTGTTTTTCGATCGAGCAAATAATTCACGTATTTTTTGATATCATTCAGTCTCCGGAAAAGTTTTTGGCTGCTTACGAAGTAAGTTTTCGTCGCTGCGAAAAAATTACCCTTTTGAACGGAGAAATTCGCTGTTATGATACGGATAATATTTGCGTTTGCGTATTGCAGCGTCAATCATAAATCACCGGTTTCCCGCCGCCCCTTCGCCTTTACTTCGATGAAAAAAGTAAACTACAGCGCTTATAACAGCCGTCAGCCGAGTTCCATTCGGTTTTATCGAGTTTAGAAACATAAGTGTTTCTTGCCAGATAACAGCCGTGTCACACTCAGAAACGACAGCACCCAAGTGCGTACACCGTGTCCGGCTAGTAGGTATACTTGACGACGAATAGAGACGGTCAGCATTATGGTTTGATGGTGTTACCGGGAAAATAGCCACGAAAATTCAAGTTATTCAATTGAAAAGATTTACCGTTTTATGACCGATTATCTTTAAGTATCGACGCCATCGGCTTTTTACAACGCTATTAATGTACACTGATAATACAGTGACAATACGGAAAATAGTACGATTACGTAGAAACGAGATTATTTAAGCACATTACGTACCAGCAGCATCACACGACTCTCTAATGTTGAAACTCTTGTAGTGCGTTCGAAGCAGGCAGATGGTGACGAGGGTTATGTTTTACGTTGAAACAACGGGCGATCGTTCAAAGAAAACGATTCTGTACACGTTCGATTCTAACAAATCCATATTCCAGCACAGATCGAATCAACTAGTTACGTACGACTAAAATACAACACAAATACAACTCAACACGCACGATTGGCCTGACCACGCATAACCAAACAGGCTTTGAAATCCGCACTGTGCGTCCGAACCTCTAAAAAGTCATTTTATAGAGGGAACTAGAGATAAATATTCAATATATTCCGTACGAACACAGAGGAACAATTCCTCCTCGCCTGTAAAAAAAGCGTCCGGACAGGTACGCCCCCGCAGCATGTCTGACAATAATAAATTAACAAAAAAAAGTCCCCGTTCCATTGCTGCAGGTACGACCGGCGAATATTAAATTATTCGCCCGTGAATTCGTACGTGTACGAAAAGTTTTTACTTTTTGAACGACCCGACAACAAATATAATAATAAACGAATCCCGCTGCAGTTAAAAAAAAAAAAGAAAACCGTTAAAATCCGATTACGGATATCTCTCCCGTTACACCAGGGAGATTTCGGGGTGAATAATGACGCGTTACGCCGTACGTATCTCGTACAAAGACTGCAGTTTTCACCAATGGCCGATTTCTCGAACTTAAAAGTTTTAGGGGGAGCATTTGTAGCTTTCGGATGGATTTTAGATTCCGAGCGCAGCAAAGAGTGTATCGTTTTTACAATGATGTTTTTTTTTCTTCTGACAACAACTCTTCGGGTAGAAGGATTGCTCGGATTTTTCAAGTCAGAACCTCTACTGATATGGACTCTGTTCGTACTTTAGCTCATTCTGAAATTTGATGAAAATCGAGAATTCTACGGCGAAAAAAAAATTTGAAGTTTTCTGGTTGACGTTTACGGGTAAAAGAAGTGCTGCAAACACGTTACACGTTGAATATCGCATAAAAGTTGGGATTTCGGCTTTTAATTTTATTTTATTTGAAGCATTTTTCGATATTTTGATTATTCGCTGAGCTGAAAAACGGCGAAATCGCCAAATCCGTCGTCGGAACGGCTATACCTATTTAACCGTCGTTGTACAAAATAATTCCATTTCGTTTTCATCATTTTATGTACTAAATTAATTTAATAAGTTACAACGAAAGATTGGAAAAAGTTTTCGCTAGGTATTTTTTAATTTACGAAAAATTTTCTAAGTATATTTTTTGTTAATATGTTTTTTACGTATACTAGATAACTGAGCTCGCTCACAATCGTTTTTTTTTTAAAGCAATGGTTTATCATTGCTATCAGATATTAAATAATACGTTTTAATCACAATTTCTAAACCAGTGACCCACCCAAATCGTAGTCGGTACTCCGTCAAACTACGCACGCGACCTAGAGTGATCCCGATTTTTTTTTTTATTTTGTTGTTTTGCACCGTCCAGATTTTAAATTTGAAACTAAAACGTTATTGTGTTAAATGCTACAATTTTTTGTCGATACAGACATTTTATTTAACGATGATGAACCTTTTCTATCAACGCCGCTGCCCTGTATCGATGTAATTATGCGCGTTATTCTGACCGGTTTGGAGGGCGGCAAACGTTCGGGACGAGGAGGTACAATTAGACGAAGCGAGAAAACTTTACGACTCACATGGCCCAAAAACTTGTCGGTTTATCTCCGTGGAAATCGAATTACTTGTCGTCGACCGAATAAAATTGTGTTATTTTTATTCTTTCTTTCCCCCCGGTCCTTGCATATCCACGGCCGCGCGGGAACGCGTCGGAAAAGTTAAGAAGTTAAGAACATTTTAAAACTGCTCAAACATATTTGTCTTTTTTTCCATTTTGCTATATGGGCACAAGTACCTTACAGAACTCAAGACAGGTGTAAATCGAGGTTAGGTTAGGGTGTCCCAGAATTCGTTTTTCGTGGTGTTTTTGAAAGTACTCTAGTTTTGAGAAATATCTGATGTTAATATAAACATTTGGCTTATAGGGTACGAGTAAACGATAAATTAGCTCCAATCACAATGTAAATTTTGCATCATTACGGGTTTTTAATGTACAAAATACCTAGAGTGTATGAATTCCCTGACAGGGAACTTAACAAGTAAATAATTGGTAATTTAATTAAACTGTACTGCACAAGCGACAAATGATGGCGTTCTAGAATACCAAATTGCATAATTTGTGTAGTACTGCAAAAATAGCGCAGGCCTGTGGTGTCAAACATGATATGAACAATGTGCGAAATAATGTAAAAATGTAAATTAACAACTTGAACACTCGAAAACCTTAAACACACATTCACAACAGCTTTAAATTCGAGAAAAAATCTATTTCGTAATCGTACTCGAACATCTCGAATAATTTCAATCGAAATTAAGTTTTAAGTTTTAAGTAAGCAGTAGTAAGCAACGGTAGCAGTAGGCAGTAGTAGCATACAAATAATTTTACTCTAAAGTTTGTTTGTTTATGATTTCTAGCCAAAAGTATTATTGACTTAGACAACGTCAATATCAACAGCCATTTTATGGAGTGATGAAGTAAAATAATTTTCACCGCATAAAGCGATTGATTGATTACAGATATAAAGTTTTCTGTATTGTGTTTGACTTAAAATGATGACAGTATGCAAACAATATTCTAGAGGATTTTTTTAATCTGTTTTTACGCGCTACACTCTAGTTATTTTAATTAATTGTTTAATAATTTACCGACTGCGAATAATAACGACTACGGATTTTGAACGGCATTCATATCGTATTTAGAGGTTACTCTAAATTACTGGATATTCGTTTGGTTAAATTAGATTTTTACAAAAAAAAAAAAAAAAACCTCACCAAAATAATTTGAACGTACGATTCAATTATATCGCCAAAGATAATTTACGCCGTACGTGTACCTACTTTTCAACCGCGTATGCGCTGAACTCCGAACTTTAATATTTGCCGAATTTTGGATAAGAGACGGATAGAAACGTGAAGTCGTAGTATTAATAATTTATGTGTAAGTAAAATATCAGACGCTACACGTATAACACGGTTCAATATTCATTATGTAAACTTATTACCTCCGAAAAGCGTAGGAATATTTAACACATCAGCTATTATATTCGATATTAACATAAACTGTGAAAGTTATATTATGTTAATATCTATTATGTTCTGTTATGAGTATTCATAAGCTTCGCCAGACGCTATAATGTCAGATATCAAAGAACTAATAATATTACTCGGCCTCTACGTGTATCTTCGAATTCACAATATTGTGTTTTCAAACGTTTAAAATGTTTCCAAATAGTTTCACGAGTTTGATTTCCGAGTTTTACATTTTCGCGAACTTAATTCATATTATATCGATTTCGCTATCAATTTACGACGCATATAAATGTATAAAATTCACAATAATCGCATTGTACTCTAAACGTGAAAACAAAAACGTATTTTGCCATCGTTATGTTATTATATTGAAATACTCAAGTCTCTGGTTTTTACGGTTTCGGATTTTTATTTCTTGGTATTGTGATCAATTAGTGTAAGAACAAAACGGTCTCTTGAATTATTCTTAAAAAAAAAAAAGTTTGCGCATTGTTCGAGATCAAGAAAAATAACGAAATTGTAGTTTTTTATTCGTTTTTTTTGAGATAAGTTATTTTATAGTCCGGACTCCGTTTTAATTTGCAAGCCATGTTATTTCCGCATGTTTTTACACCTGTGATCTAAAGTTGAACGAATGTTAGCGTATTTAACCGTCCCACCGCTTTAGAAAATATTATTTTACGATTTGTGCTATCTTTTTATAAATAATATTAGCGCTTTCGCAAAAATCGAATTGGATACGTCATTCGTGTGACTAGAATATTTTAACAATGGTTTAAAGTTACGACTGCCAATAAAATTAACAAGCTATCACTTTGAAATAGGATGCAGTAAAAATAGAAGAACAGTATATTAATGTCATCATGGTGAGCGCGTATACTACCCAACAAACATTTTTTGGAGGAACGTTGCCTACAGTTGCTCCTTAACGTAGTCGCACATATTTTTAAAAAATATGGTTGGACATACTTCATATGCCTTAGGTACAATTAAACGTTCACTTATGAGCACAGATCGCGAAGGGGCTAAATGGGGGTGTAGTGGTTCCCATAAATTTTTTACATCCTTAAATAGACGTGATTTCGTTTTGTTATTATTAAAAAAAAAAAAAACCGCGATCAATCGCATGGGTAGTTTGACGGAGTAGCGGCTACTTTTTGGGTGGGTCACTGGTTTGGAGAAATTGTGGTTCAAACGCATTATCCAATCATTGCCTTCGAAAAAACGATTCTGAGCGAGCTCAGTGGTCTAGAATAAGTCCTGGTAAAAACTGAATTTAACAGTAAAAATGGTCCGAAAACTCCCAAAGCCGTATCCACGTTTAAACGACGTATAATAATATTTTAACACGTAATGGCCTACCGATCATTACGGTATCGGTTTCAACTCGATCGGAAAATCAATACTGGCTCTTCGCCGAACGTATTGTTTTTACAATGATGTTTTTTTTCGTTACTGTCGACAACCTTTCGTGCAGAGCGAATGCTCCGATTTCGGATTTTCAAAGTCAGTACCTCCAAAGGTCTACGAGCTCCGGTGGTACTTCGGATGAAGTTTTTTTCCGAATATTTGCGAACTTTTTGAGTTTTACCCAAAAAAATCGAGAACTCCAGAAATATTCAGGTTCGCAATGACGTTTTCGGGTAGAAGGAGCCTAACGCGACCGTTGCGTCGAATACCATCACAAGTGTTGTCTTCAAGTCTAATTTCATTTGAAGCGTGATAATATCTCGTTTACTTTCGGAGCGTCGATAGTCCGGCGTTAGACGTATCGATTTCGTTTTTTTTGTGGCCATATAACGTCCGAAATAATGATGGAGACGAGCTGTGACTTTCGCACGACATTCAAAAATAGATGCGATGGTTTGATGAGAGTTCCAAATTGTTTCGAAAATTATCATTGGCCTGGATCATCGAAGTTCTCGAAAAATTTACCAAGACGGCCGGGCACGCTCGGAATCGTTTTTTTTCCCCCGAAGGCGATGATTTGTTTTTTCACCCAAAGCTCTCTTCGTTTTTTTAGCACCTAGATGTCAAAATTTACTCGTCATTCGGACGACAATTTCTCGATCCGTTACAATACAACCCGTACAAAAGACGGCGTCGAGAACACATTTTCTTCCCGCACCGCGACAACCGCCCGAAGGTCGCCGCCCGGCTGGCTGTCGTCGGCCGCCACCCGGGTCGCGTATTGACAATACTTGTACGACCCGTACACTGTAACTGCGCGATCGGTAGTTTCTGATTGGTCAATATTATAGTTTGTATATTATTGTATAATCGAACTGCTATCGTCCCGAGTGGTTACCAGTGACGAGACGGTTTAGCCAACTTGAGTGTCCGGACGCGATTGTAGGCTTTTGGCGGCCGATCGAGTGCCAAACACCGCGGCACATCTTACGCAGTGATTGAAAACGGCGGTAAACAATCCGTAGCGTACCGACGTACGGTATGTCAATACGCGCCCGGGCCGCGATTTCGCAAACAGCCGCCGCGGCCGCCGCGAAACTGGTTCGCCGCGGCGCGAAACGCGCGCGCCCGTTCAGTACCGCCGACACGCCGGTCACGCGCGCACTCGCGTCATCGTCATCCGCCGGTCGGTCAGCGCACATGCGCGCGGCGCCGCCCCGTTACGTGCCCGAACGGCCGTTTTTCCGTCGACCCGCCGAGTGATACCGAGTTTCGCTTTCGTGCGCGTTTGTTCGTTTTTCTTCCGGGGCACAGCGCCGCGTTCGCCGTTGATTTTCGCGTCGAGCGCGCACGTTGCGCAAAAGGAGAAAGTGCGGAGGAGCCGCTCTACGCGCGCGCGTATGACGTGTCGGACCGATGTCCCGAGTTTCGGTCCGGCGACACGACCGCAGGTTCCCCGCCGGCGGTGACACGCCCGACCGCCGGCGTCGCATGAACCGCGGCGGCCATGTCGTCGTCGTCGGACGAGTGCCGGCGACGCGGCGGTAGGCGCACCGGCGCCGAAGCGGCGAGAACGGCGTCGTACCGGCACTGCAGCAGCGGCGACCAGCAGCGGCCGCTGCCGCCGTTCCCGTCCGTCGGCCGTCTGGTCGAGAAGTACACGATGCTCATCGAACGGCACCGGCAGAGGCAGCAGAACGTCGCGAACCGCCGCGGGAGACCGGCACCGCGGGCGGACCCACCGCCGGCGGACGACGGGGGTGGCGGCGGCGGCGACGCGCCGGAAGACGGACAGCCGGAAGACGGACAGCCGGACTACCGCGAGCCGTACTGCGACGACGCGCCGCGGTGCCGACGCCGGTGCCGCCGGCAGTGGCGAGCCGGACACGTCCCGCCGCACCAGCACGGCCGCCAGCCGTCGAGGAACAACGACGACGAAGACGAAGACGAAGACGACGAAGACAAAGACGACGACGACGACGACCAGCAGCGGTTCGGCGAATCGCCGGCCAGCCGTCTTCTACCCGGTGAGTGGTGCCAGAGAGATGTTCTCGGTTGTCCAGCAGCGACGCTCGAGCGTGGCAATCGACCTCGCCCGAGGATTGTTTCCGGCGATTTTGAAGATCGGCGGGGATTTTTTTTTTAAGGGAACCGTATAGGATTCTTTAAGGGTTCGGCCGCGTCAGCCGCGGTCTCTGTGCGTATGGGGTCCGATCAACAATTGGCGTGAAAAAAAGTTAAAAAAAAAATATTATTGCGAGAAATCCGAGGATTTTCCTACCGCACGATGAGGAATTCGTATGTGACCACTCGGGATTTCAATAGTTTTCATCTGGCGCTGAAGTGTGAATTTCAATCGTAACTGTTTCGACCGCAGTGTGTGTGTTTGTTTTGACGAATCGAGGGAAAGGCTTAGTTGAATATTCGTTCGTAACGAGCTAAAAAACGTTAAATCAATGTCGTTAGCATGACGAACGCTCTGAACTTCTAAGATTTAGAAAGATAAATGTATCGGTATTCAGTCTACATTTAAAATTAACAGATTTAAGTGAGAAAAAAGTAAAAAAAAACTCGTCTTAGATGTATGATTTTAAACTGAGCAAACTAGTTGCGACTGTTTAAAATCGTCAGTGCTCTGAAGAATTTGTGTGCTACTGGGGGACGCGTGGTCACCACGTGCTCCCGGTTATTATCTAACGTCTGGACCGCGGCGGTATTCGCCTTTTCCTCGGATGAAAACATTTTTGTTTTTCGTGTCAGCCGAGCAAATTTTGATCCGGGACGACCCATATTATAGTAATCTGCGGTGTGGTGGTGAAAATCCATTATTTGGTAATTGCTTGTGCTCGGTAAATTACTTTTTAAAAAGGACTCGGTTCCGGTTCACGTTCGGAGCGGATTCCAGCCTCGTTCCGACCTTAAAGAAAGGGTTTTCTCATCGTTCCTAACAACCAACGAACACTTTACGTTCCTCGGGGGAAAAAAAAAAACCTCTACTTTGTTATACGTGTGATATACATTTTACCTGAACAATATCCGACGTTTCATACACACGATGTCCTTATAACAGAGGACAGATTTATAGGTATTTTGAACAAATTTTTGAAAAATATGCACCGAAGTTTGTGGTGTTTGTACGGATCACCGTCGTTATGCGGGTGTGTTCCGTAATTTTTTTTTCTTTTGCGTAAATGGTTGTGTATAATATGTTCTGTAGTAGGCTTACGATGACCCTAAAAAATATTTTAAAAAGTTTTCATTTATTTTTTAGTCTGTCTGTTCAGATTGTTGAGCCTTAATCATTTTTCGAGACAAAAATCAGTTAATTATTATTTAATTTGCGAAGGGTTCTCTACTTGTGATACTACTGTCTACTTCCATAGCAATACAGAATGGAACGTGTTCTGGTGGAATTCCATAGTAGCTCTTTCGGATATTTGCCCTGTGTTTTATACGTTTCGTACTTGATACTTTTTTTCTATATTTTAAGATGGAAATAAAAGTATACATACCTACATAAATAAAGAAATAGAAATTCTGACTAAAAAACTGCTAAATTGAAAGGATTAATAATTTTTGTTTGTATTCCAAATAACATACTTTTATCGTAGTAACGAGTCAATACAAAAGGAACAAAAAAAAAAATACCGTTCATGTTTTTTCTAAAAATGAACGAAAAATTCCGTTCATTTAAATGTCCGTTTCTAAAAAGTGAACAAAATCAAAAGAACTCGTTCTTTTGAACCCAAGCACTGGGTAATATAATTGGTTCGCAACTATCGGTATCCATAATCATTTGTTTATGTACAAAATGTTCAATATCCCCTCATAACAATTAAGGTAAATTGTAATTTTTTATCTCCTCGATCAATTTGCACGAAAAACATACTACACATACATGTATATATATCACAATGTTAAATGCCGCACGTGTACATTGCGTTAAAAAGAAAGAATATTAATGAAAAAAAAAACAGCCGGAGGAGAACCTGTTAATTTTTGACATCAGTGATTTCTGTTATGGCATAGTCGTAGGAGATGTAATACGGATAAAAACTTTAGAGTTTTATTATGTTTCGTGCCGATAACATTTTCACAATAATTACGCAGGACTAGTTTTTAAATCGCGGTAATAAATATAAATATTTCAGTTCATGGGCACCAAATGTAATAAAAACATTTATAAAATATCAGAAATGGGAAACGCTTCATGATGTTGCGAAAAGAAAATTTAACGATGCCGTTTGCTACATTTACTGTGGTAAAAGTTTTTTTTTGGTTTATGAATTTGTGACAAGCGACTTTCACGATTCTCAACAATATAACACATCATAATCATACTCGGATGTGCGCTTAATGAGAAGGTATAAAAGACGTTAATGTTGAAAATCGGTATAAATACCTAGAATCTTATTATGATATTGCGTTTCACGAAACAAGTACCTCCGCTCTGTTTAAAAAATCGGTATACATTAGACATAACTGAATGAAACGATTGGTATAAGCTTCGGTTAGTTGTGCAAAATTTCCCGAGATTTCGGCGAATTCGGGCTGCGTTTGGACTCAAAATTGTGTCCGCCGAGTCTCTAATTTTGTGAAACGCGATATAAATTTATGAATTTTTTTATCTTTCATTATAATAACTCGCGTAACAAAAGATGTTATAAAATTTTTGCAGGGCACACCGTTGCATTCGTCGTTTATGTAACGGATTTTAAACCGTCGTAAAAATAAAACTAATGTGTAATCAACAAACCGTTGTTGTTTTGTTTTAGATAAAATTTTATTTTTCTAACATTATATTCTATCACGGGACTGCAGAGAACTGTCGTTTTGTTGGATTCTTCAGATTCGTCAATACGCATGACACGTTTGTGCAATCGATCGCTTATAGAATCATAAAACACTCACGGAAGTTCATTCGTCCTATCAAGACGACACACATAATTTATCGATATTTTTTTTTTTTCTAAATGCGATGACCGGATCGACATAATGTTTTGACGACGACAATTATCTTTGTTCGTCGCTGTACACTTACGCGATCATCGGTAGTCATGAACGGATATGTACTGTAGAGTGAAAATTTCGGTGGAAGGAAGCAGTTAAATAGTTAATTTCGTATTATAACAAAACGATTTTCGTCTGGAACCCTGTTGGTATGTACATTTTCGGAGGATTATTAATGTTTTTTTTAGGGATTTAGCCGCATACACTGCAAGTGTCCCTTACAACGTCTAAGCTAATGACGTATACTGAATGTCTTCTCTAGTATCGAAGGTTTTTTTACGAAACACATTTTGTTTTTTTCTCCCGTTTTTATTTTTAAAACAGTTTAAGTCGCATGCGACAGACGGCTCTAAACACTGCAAATTTCGGATCCAAAGTTTTCTTGGGAGTTTCCTACAAAAAAAAAATTAAAATTTTGCCAATACGTTCGCGAAAAAATTCAAAAAATTTAATATTTTTTTTTAATCGCCGCAATACTCTTAATTTTTATTTAAAAAATAAGCACGTTGTCGTATAACTACGAAAATTACTGGGAGCAAGCCGTAGATGTTTCAGTTCTTCAACTAATCCATACCTGCTTTGCAGCTGCATCGTCCAAAATCAAAAATTGCAAAAACATTACCTACTATAATCGAAAAGATTATTATTGCAGAGCCCTGTCCGTCAACACCGTTGCACAACGAAACTTATTTAATCAGACTGCGAACCCGTTACCTGCACAGTCCTATTGCGTTATTATTGATTTTTGCGCAGAAAAACGGAAACGATCGCATCGGGTTTCGGACTGTATCATAAACGCATAAGTCTGTGCGCGCCGCTTGGACGAGCCGCCAAAATAAACGCAGGGCGATCGTGGATGGAAAATGACGATTGTTCCGTGATAAGTACGTAATGGTATTTAGGTCGAATCCTAATGAAATCATTGTTCTTCACGGAATGAAAAAAGACAAAACTTGTTTCATCCACGATGGCCTTAAAACTGTACTGGCGACAAGGTGTGTTGAAAAACTGAGACACGAGCAGTCCGTATCATGATTTCAAATGTTCTTCTACACAATACTTCGATTCGCGTGTTATTTCGAGAGCGATCTATAAAAAGTGAAATAATAATAATAACGAATTATATTTTTTTATGTTATTTTATTACCACGAAGTTTTGCCGGTCGTTTTTTTAGAAGGCTAAGACCACGGTTAGTTTGTAATTCAGCCGTGCGCTCTAAAACTGCTCTGCAGCTTGTACCTAGTTAAGACGTCAAAATTGTTTCAAACACAAATCGTAACAGGTCGACATTCTTTGTGTACACGTTATGCAAAATGTTTAGCGTATTTTACATATACAGGCACACGTTATTGTGTAACGCATAAAATATCACCACTAATTAGTTGCACGAGTGATCAGGAGCTACGTACGTCGTTGCGGCGGCAAGAGACACTTTATATACTTTTTTTTTTTAGAAAAGTACCACGTGGAATAATAATTATCAGTGTACGTCTGTTTGCGTCAGCAAATATGTTTTTTTCGGTTTTACAAAAAAACAAAAAAAAAGGCGGGATCACTCTACGTCGCGTAGACTACCGGCCACGTTTTGGGCGGGTCACTGGTTCGGAAGTTGTGGTTCAAACGCGTTGTTTAACATCCAATGATGAATCGCACACCGTCTTCGAAAAAACCACTCCGGGCGACCCCAGTTATCTAGCCTGTTAGTACGACCTGGTAAAAACCATATAAAAAAAAAAAAAAATTATTAAAAAAACACCTAGCGAAAATTGTTTTCGATCATTTGTTATATTAATTTAGCGCACAAAAGTCTTGAAAACGACGCGGAATAATATTTCACGACGGTAGTTCAATATTGGCTATTAACGATATTTCTGTATGGATAACATTTATTCATCCATAAGCCTAATACCAATCGATAAACAATAAACGAAAAAACAAATTAAATCCCTTACATGAATACTTACCAATTAGTAAAAACTGTTGAAATAAGATGTTATATCTAAGAAAAAAGGAACAAAAAATACACTCGAGTTACTCTGCGAAAATGAACGAAATCCAATGACGTTCCTCCGTTGACCCGTTTCTGATACGCTCCTTAAATGAGTCGCCAACAATTCCTTCGAACCTGTTTTTTCCAGGCATTGATCATACTGTATACTGGGTGTTTAAAAGGGGTTTTTCGGATTTCGTAGTTTACTAAAGAAAAATTGACGTACCCGAACGCAACAATACACAAAACGTTAGTATTTATACCTACGTTTGTGTTCAGGAAAAGTCGCACAATGATGCTAAAATAATGCGACATCCACCGGATGGCGTGGCACACACGGTAATCGAATCGTTTCCACGACTGATCCAGCATCTCCTCTATAATGGTGACACACCTTCGAAATTTTAAAGAAAATTGGTCGTTCTCCTCACAACATTGTGCGAGCCGAAAGTGACGGCATGCAATACTCCAGCGAGATGTATTTGGGCACCACTTCGCTAATTTAGGGATCGGTTAGACGATTGTTCTACGGCTGCAGGAGAGGCTCCTCAACGCTGTGGGTCTGACAATGCAATGTAAGGCCGATGAGCTCCTGCACCACCACGTTCCCCAGACATCCGCAGGGTTTCAAATGTTTTTCTCTTGGTACCACCTCATCGAGATGTAGTCGACGATTCGATTACAACGGGATGTGGCGATGGATGTAAAAATCGCGCGTCGAGCACAAATTTTCCTAAACTATTCAAACGTATTTTACTGCGTACGTGCGTCAACTTTTCCAGTAAATAATACCACATTGAAACGCTGGAACGACTTTGCGTGAACTGCACCCTGTATACCGTCATTGTCGGGAGTCGGCTGTTTTTAGTCGAAACGTTTCGTCCGAGATTTTGTCACTTCCCGATGTGTGACGCGATACGCGCATTTGACGAAGCACGGTATCATTAATATACCACGCACACGTCGTCCGGCGGGCCATTAGGGTCCGTACGGTATTTGCATACCAATATTCGAGTTTCTATTTAGTTTATGTTGCGTTCATCAATATTTCTGACAGCCGAGCTTGGATCGTCCGGCCGAGACGTCCGATATTTTGCGGATTTTCGTTTCCGGACGGTTTTTTTTGTTCGTTTTTAGATAGCGTTCGAAAACATAAAGTTTTGAGAAGTTTCGTATTGTATTTCACGATTTGAAAAAAAAAATAGCATCTTGGATTACTTAGGTCGCGCGGGGGTAGTTTGACGGAGTGCCGACCGCGCTTCGGGCGGGTTTGAAAGTTGTGGTTCAAACGTACTGTTCGATAACTGAAATCGATGATGGATCGTTGCCTTCGTAAAAACGATTCTGAGCGTGGAAACTCAGTTGTCCAGTAAACGTCCTCTGGTAAGAGGCTTTTCGAGAATCACACAAAGATCTATACTTGGCTTAAAAATTTTCGAAATCATTTGAAACTTTTGTCAAACTCGTATCTTATCCACTTAATAATCGTGTACAAATTTCAGTTTGTTCCGATCCCTAAATCCTTAAGTAAAGCCTAAATCCCAACTTTTATGTGGTATTTAACGTGTAACGGTTGGAGCACTCCTTTTACCTAACAACGTAATTACAACACACAAACCTGAAAATTTCAAAATGTTCGCCGTCAAAGTCTCAATTTGTTTTTGGTTTTTGGGGTAAAACTCAAAAAGTAAGCAAAATTTAAAAAAAAAGCTTTTTACAATTTACCTGAAAAGTTCGTGGACCATTCATTAGAGGTACTGACTTTGAAAATCGGAGCATTCCTTCTATACGAAAAGTTGTTGACAAAAAAAAAAAAAACATCATTGTAAAAACAATAAAATCCTTGCTGCGCTTAGAAACTAAGCGAGCCACTACAGTGTAGTTAGATACTCATTTTCGACTCATCGTTTGACTCAAAAAGAGATAAAGAGAAATTAGTACTTATAAAGAGATTTTTTGACATTTTTATCACGACTGAACTTCATTCATCCGATGTCTGTTAGGAATTTCAAATAATTGATCAATTTTTAAAATAGTTATTTCCAAAAATTATTATAACGAAACAATTTCAACGTTAAGACGTTCGTAGTATTTATTTTGATTTTTGAATATTTTCAACCTATCATAAAAAATAGAACTACTAAGGTTTTGCGATATTAAATTGAAAATTATAGCTACTACAAACATTTGGATTATTATTTTAAAAATAATTAAAAATCTTTTTTCAAATGCTTCCAATCGAATACCATCTCGTGGGTCAACAACTTTTTTGTATGGAAAATTTAAATTCTACACAAAAATAAAATGTAAAAAATATATTGGAAAATAAAGTATGACGAAAAATTAATCACTGTTATTCATAATGCAAACAGGTACGAACACTTTGGTTTAAAGTTAATTGAACAACAGTAACATACAAATAATGTTAAATATTGTTACACGTTATTAATAATAAACAATATTGTTTTTGAATAATAATACAGGTATCGTAAAATACAAATTTTTTTTTTTGATTGGGGGAAACGCGTCCGCCATGTTTGGTAATAATTTAATATTTCACGATTTCGGGAAATTTTTCGAATGCTATAGGTCAACCCTTCCGGTGGGGTGGGGCCGTAAATAATCGTCGCTAACTGTCCATCGCGAATCTCTGCAGTTTTATTTGGAAAATATCACATGATATTCGATTTCGTAAAAATGAGCCACCGAACTATAACGAGAAATATCGATTTCGACGTTGTGTTTGAATTGGATTAATTATTATTGTATTTTATTGCATTTTTTGGTTTTTTTTTTTATTTGATTTATACTGCCACCACGAGTGTTGACGAAAAGTGTCGATTTACAACGATCGACGAAACAGTTGGCGATAAAAAAAAAAAAAAAACGGTACAATTAATTTGTTTTTTAAATTAAATTTTTACCGACACATCGCGCTGTATAGGTGAAAAGTTCAAATTTTATTACACTGCAGTTCATATATAATTGTGATTTTATGGTTATGATACGCATATTTTGTTTTAATATCTTTATTGTCTGTAACTAACAAATTTATGCTTGACGAAACAATAAATCGTATACGGAATAATAAATGTTTGATTAAGAAATTATACAGTGCTGCAGCACGTGTTAAATAAGCTGTGTAGCTTGATTTTTATGAATGAGAAGCACCGTTTACGTTTGTCTGGTATTTGAGACCGACAAGTGTAGGTATTGTGCGAACGTTCGGTCAATATATTATTTTTTACTTAAACGACGTGTTTATTAATTGATACAAATGTTTTTGGTTTTTGCGATTTGTTTTGGGAGAGAAAAGATACTTTTGAAACTCCCATATACGCGTTCTAAGACTAAACGTCTTGAGGAAAACGGGTGTGGCTAAAATTTGTATGAAAAAGCACCAAAACGTGAAATCAATTTTCCATGTACGTAATAGGCCGTTTTTGAGAGATTTTCGTTTTTTCGTATGAAAGAGTAAAACCTCTTCGACGGCGCTCGGTTTTCCGATTTGACGATTTTGTAGCGATACGTTTACAATTTAAAATTTAAGTTCCGAAAAATCACGATATTTTCAGATAAAGTTTTACGATACGCCTGGAAATATTTTAAAAATCGGCAAAACGAGCGGCCTTTAAGATATTTTTATCCATCCAGAAAAAAAAAAAAATTACTATTTGACGACATAAAATTGTGAAAAATGTTTATACCTATCTGATTTTTTTTTTGTAAACGAGATTCGATAACAACAATAATACATTATTAATACGTTTCATCTAGTATTTATATCAGTTATTCATGGGAACAATTTATGTTTACAAGGTTTGAGACTACATTTACATAATATTGTTAGTATGTAATCGATGTCGTATAAATGTGTTACCTATTTTATGTATATATATATTCACAGATCGAAATAATTTAAATAATATTATCATTATAATTACTCTTTTTTTTAGCCATGTCGTCTAAATGGTCCTCTCTGACTATTCTTAAACATAGATAAATACTAACGTACGTATCTGACAACTATACGTCGAAAAACAAAAAACTTATTGACACTGGTGCTTGGCGAGCAAAATATTTGAATAACATAATATAGTCGTTTAAGTAATTTGAACGAAAACTTGAATTTTACTGTTTTACATTATTTTACCGTAGAATACTTCATTGAAATATCTACAACCAATAAATAGGCAAACAATTTGAACACAAAAATTTAAAACTGTATTTTTCTATAAAATATGATACGTTTAAATACCTACTTAGAACAATAATATTATTATTTTAAACGATTGGAATAAAAATTTGAACGTGTGTTGACGAATAAATAGAAGGTACTACAAATTTTTTGGACTTTTTGGGGAAAAAAAAAACATTCGTACACACAAATAAACTAATAATATAAATACGGCTCATTTGAAATAAGCACTAAAAAAAAAAAAATCCCCCATTATTATCTTGGTTAACAACATTTCAATATTAAACTATCATATAAATTGTGCAGAAATTTAATACACTGCGCAGTTTAAGTTCAGTAGTCGGCTGCATCGTTCAATTCATAGCAGGAAGTTTTGACAAACTGGTGGTCATCTTAGATATAATTAAACCGCGATATACTTTAATACGCGTTAATTTGTCATTCTCAAATCAAGTTTGCTGTTAGTATACTCGCAAACAATTTTACCTTTTTTTTTTTTTTTATCACCCTCAAAAAGTTATTGCTGGACAAAATATTTTACGAAAAATAAAAAAAAAAAAATTACCTAGAAAATTATAAAAACCAACTTTATTTTCTGTTGCGATGTATGTATATTGTTTATTAATTTAACAGTAGGTAATGTAATCATTTGTTTAATTATAAAAAACAGGCAAAGGTGGTGTCGTCGCAAGACTTAAATGTCACCGTCGCTGGCCGTTTTTTTTTTTCATCAAAGATGGGGGAATGTTTAATTTTAAGGGGCAATTCACTTTTTCCCTATTGAAATGGGCGAATCAACGTGGACCAGCTGGGAATTTTTCAGTATCAGCAACTCCAAAAAAAAAAAATTCTGGGTACAACTGCACCGCATTTTTTTATTAATTATATCAATTAATATTCATCATCAACACGTTCGTGTTATGTCGTCGCATATATAAACGTGTGTTGTATTATAACACAATGTATTATTACAGAATAAAAAAAAAATAAAGGAGATTCACTAGAGATCTCAAAGGGGCTTAGATCTCTAATTAAATTAAGCCACATTCCGTTGTCCTACCGAGCTGAGATTCGGTGCGAAACTTCGTTTAGAAAAAAAACGCGATCTAGCAAATAGTACAAATCGAAATCGATAAGGAGCCGTAAGGGACCAATTGTCTCCCTTATTAAAATTGGCCCGTTGTCCTATCCATCTGAGATTTCGCTCGTTTTTTTGAAGACAACCATTGCGTTTGGATATTGAATAATACGTGTGTGCCCTGTTACAAACTAAGACTCGGCCCATTGAAAATACGGAGATGGTTTCCGTTGGGAATCTGTATAGTTAAAATCTTAAAACGCGACCAGCGAACACAAGTTGTGTGATGTATTTCACGAGTCGTTAACCGCTTCTTCGGGATGCGACTAATTGGCCAAAACGACGTCGAGACGCGACGTGACCAAATGAAAAAAAAAAACAGAACCGTAATATAGAGTTTTTACGCCACATATTATATTAGTGCATTAACTCGCTTAAAGTTAAGTTAATTTTAATCGAGTTAAGTAACTCGCTAATTTATTTTTTTTTGTTAACTTTCAACTTAATAAGTTGATTATTTTTAAAATTTTACGCGTTAACTAAATTATAATGAGAATTTTTTTTTAAAAATTCCTAAAATAAAATAAAAATATTAGTAAGAAGAAAATTTCATAAGAATATACGAAAAGAATTTTTTTTAAAGCGGAGGAAATGTCACCAGATAGATGTACCACGGTACATAATATTGTATACCGTGCCTGATATTAACCAAATTAATTTCATTTTTTTTTTAGTTAAATTTTAATTTAATCAATTAAAAAAAATAGACTTTTAAGTTAACTTTTCCAATTAACTTAGCTTTAAAAAAAGTTTTCGACTTGCCCAGCCTTGTATATTATGATATACGAGAGGTTTCTTCTTTCTTTTTTTTTTTTTTATGAGCGTACCTACCTATACTTCTTTTGTGACCATAAAAACGTATCTTTCACTTAATATTTTCATAAAAGTTAGACATGACCTACATAATATAGCATTGACTTTACTCGCGCGTGTATATACATATTTTGTGCGCCGTAAAACGTGTGAATTTTTTGGAAATGAAAAAATTCTCAAACAGCGAAGTGTCCATACATTTTGTAACGTTTCAATTTCGATTTGGTATTATTTAAATTTTTCGTGAACGCTTTGATGTAAGTACATCGAATTCGTTCTGATGAGCGTACGAGCTAGGAATTTAGGGAACCCCCTTAAGATTTAGCGGTTTTCATGGTGGAATCGATTTTATAATAAAAGGTCGGTAATAATTTTGAAAAAAATTATGTAGAGAAATTGGTGTTTACGATTTTCGTTTTCTCATAGTAATCGATTTTAAAAATGTACACCAAAAAAAAAAAAATCTTAGCCGTATACCTAAAAGTGGAAAAGTTTTCAGTATCTTCGCAATAATAATCGGGTTGACAAACTGTTCGGTAATGCAGCCGTGTAGGTAACACGTTTTTGATAACCGGTATGGCCGTGGTTATCGTGGAATATTCACAATTTATCGTTGCGAGCTGTTTCTTGTGATACACATCGTTTGCTAATGGTTTGATGAATGTTTTTTCTTTCAACAGATAGTGGTGTTAGTACTCTCTTGTTTGTTTTGAACCTTTTTATTCTTTTTTTTTTTTTTTTCTTACGATTCTTTTGGCCGAAATAAACTTTACGCAAAACGAAAAGTCACCACCTCCTGCAGTGATTTATTTACAGAAGCCGCAGAAACTTTTTTGTTCCCTTTGAATTGCCAATCTTTAAGAGGTCAGAACCGTTTTTCTGAAAACAGAAAAAAAATAAAAATGTTTACATTGTATAACTCAACCGTTGTGAAGACGTGTATCCCAACAACTGAACGAAAACTTAGTTTCTGCGCCACCAATTTTAATATAACAGCATCTGTCAATATTATGTAAAAACGCGTTTGTAAAATTACTATCGTAATACACTGTTTTCGCTGCAACTGACATATTAAAATATTTTTTTGTACTGTTGATCGAGTTATAAAATCGTTCTGGAAACAATTAATTAATCGGCCGGAATAATAGTCTTTCCGAGTGTTCAAAGTATTAATCTTTGCGAGAACAACATTAAAATGACACATATCAGTGGAAATAATACTGTACATTATATTTTATAGCAGTTTAACCGGATGAATAATTGGTTTTGTAGTCGCGTTCCATTTTTGTCTTTACGTAGGTGTATACTTACGTTAATTTTTAACGATATTGGAAATAATTATAACCGTTAAAACTTAACTCTTTGTTTTTACTACAAAACTATGTATTTTTCAATCCATTATTAACTGCATTTTGCATATAGAGTTAAAAACTATAGTTTGACAAATTAATATAACATATATATATATATAACAGTATACGCGTAATTCAAAGACGTGTTGACGATTTCAAAGTTCTATACTTAGCACAAAAATTCTCAAGATTTTTCGAAAATTTTTATGAATTTACCTATTTTAATATCATGTAAGAGTTTCAACTTGTTCCAATCATTATTTTGGATGTTATGGCCAAAAAAACTAAAACGATATGTCTGACGCCGGATTTGGTGATTTCGCCGTTCTCGTCGTTTTCAGCTCATAACTCAGAAAATAATCAAAATATCAAAAAAAGGTTTCAAATAAAATAAAATTTAAAGCCCAAATCCCAACTTTTATTTCGTATCTAATCGTTATTACAAACCTTAAAATTTCAAATTAATTTCCGTAAAATTCTCGATTTTTATTTTTTTTTTTTGTTTTTAGGGGATAACTCAAAAAGTATGCAAAATTAAAAAAAAGTCTTACGATCAAAGTACCGCCGTAATTCATAGACCTTCCGTCTGAGGTACTGATTTTAAAAATTGGAGCATCTCTTCCATACGAAAAGTTGTTAACAGAAAAAAAAACATTGTTAAAACACTACATTACTCGCTGCGTTCCGAATCTAAAAAAAAATGAACTCTATGTACTTTTATGATTTATTGCGTACGAATCTTTGAACGCGAATACTTTTACGAAAACTCGTTAGTATTATCTTTATAATCAAACACAACCGGTGGTAGACTGAACTTAATTTTTTATTTGTTGCGCCTATACTTTTTAACACTCACTTACCTTTCAAATCAGCTAACGACTGAAAATAGTGCCGTTGGATTTTATATTTTAATTAAAAGAATTTCAAGACTAGAAATGACGTTTAAAGTTTAATCTAATACAATTTTATAATTTATGATTAGATACACGAATATCATTATTGTTTTTCATGACTCGCCCGACGAATCGAAGAGAATGACCATATAATTAGGTGTGATAAAACAAAATAATTATTCTCAGTATTATTAAAATTTCTCTATTATGTAGGTACCAATAAAAAAAAAAAAAAAAATTACAACTTATCGCTCTAATGAGGAATCGTATTTTTAAATCAGATTTAAAAGCCTACAACAATGATTGTGATTATGTAATTATTTTACATTATTAGTTCGTGTACAAGAAGACACGTTAGAATAAAATTATGTTTTAGTTCTCCACACGAAAAAGCCGTGAGTTTCGATACTGTTCTCCTTGTACTTATTCTTCTTATCCTCGGTTAGTATATTATATTGTGTACAAAAATTGACGTTATAGACATTTTTAAACGATGCGACTATAAAGAGTTTAACACTAATTTAAATATAAATGGAAGCCAATATCATTTTATGTTATTGTAACCGAATTCTCATCGAGTTTAAATAGTCGCCCCCTCGCAATGGCGTGCACACGCTCTAGTCGTTTTCGCTTTTGAGAGTTTTTTTAAAAGTATACTATTACTTGAAGATAAGTCGAATAAAAGCGTTTTTCAAAATAATTGTGATTTCCTACACCGTTCGTTATTATTTTAATCTTAAAAACTTTTTTTTTTTTTACCCTGCTGTTTATCTGCTTATGATGTATTTTGATTATTGTTCAGTGTTTGAATAGACGCTATAGCTAAACTGCATACACGTTGCACACTCTCAAGTTTTATTACGATTGCATTTGTCTGTACTTGAAACAAAAATATTGTTATGAAATTTACTTTTTGCGGTTTTTTTGTTTTGTTTTCCCGTGAATTGGGGTACAAGAAATGATCCGACTTTTAAAGCCAGTTCCTCTAATTGAATGATGGTATTTTGATGGGTATCAAATACGAAAGTTCTAAATTGAAAAAGTCACAGTCGTGAAACTGAGGAGAAACATAGGAGAAACATCAACAACGGCAAACGTGTTTTTGACGTATCGGTTTAGTTTCTCGGCCATAACATCCAAAATGATGATGGGAACAAGTCGAAACTCCCTACATAACATTAAAATAGGTAACGCGCTGGTTCGAAGTTATTTCGGAAACGTTTGAGCTAAGTGTAGAACTTTGAAATTCTCGAAAAATATACGAGGACGTTTGCCGGCACGCTCAGAATCGTTTTTTCGAAGACGACGATCTAACATTGCTCTCGGATATCAAATTGTTCCACAAATTCCAAACAAATGACTATCCACGCGACCTCGTAAAGTGATCCCGGGGGATTTTTTTTTTTCGTATTTCCGTCTTGGACTTGCTGCGGTTTAACAAAATCGAAAATGCGTATTATAATACTTGGGTGGAGGGACGAACCGTGAATATTGCGAACCAGCAATATTTTATATTACGTTGTTGATATTGTGCACGAGTTATTTCGTATACTGCAGGCGTCCAAAATAATAAAATACTACCTATACCCACTGTGTGGCGCATTAAATATTATTATTAATTTCGGAGAAATTGTGTTACGGTTCCGCACATAAAACTTGCGATTCATTCGTATAGTATTTTATTACTCGGAGAATAATATTATACGTTATTATCTTTCTTTTTGACGTCTCCCACAATAGCGGTATGAAAGCGAATACTGTTTTGACTACCTATATACATAATATAATAGGTACTTTAAACTATTATTTATACGATTTATGTGAAATTGGCCTCACTATACAGTGTTCACACGTTTGTACAATATACACATATTTACCACACACACACACACTGTTAAAAAGAATAAGTTTATTTATTAATAATAATTAGTATAACAGCTGGTGGGTGTACGTGATGAAAATATACAGTTTAAAAGCGCACGCTGTTCCGGCGATCTTACGTTTAACGAAGTCGAATAAATTACACTACGCGTTGTACTGCACACACGTCGCATTATCTTACGTAAGCGAAAAACATGATTTTCTGTTTTTTTTTATTTACATAATTTTCTAATTATTATTATTTTACTATCCGAGCATGATTTTCGGTGTACCGCGCGAGCTCTATTGTTTTGTGTACTTTTTCTACATTTTATTCTCCGATACATAAACAATTGAGATACTCTAGGTACATTGGAATTTTTGATTTGTATGGCTGTGTCAAAGTATAATTATAAAGTACAGGGGAACCTACATGAGGTAAGACGGGACACCCGAACGTTCATCTACATTTTTAAAACGTCTTTAAAGTACAAAGTTAGTATAATTTGTCAATTTCAGGAAAATTAATCGATTAAAGTTGATATTATAGAATGATAACGTTTTAAATTTTCTTAAAAATCGTGTGTACCGGGTGTTTGAAAATGTGATAAGGATTTCGTTGTACTACGGGGTTAGTAATATGGGTCCAATGGTACTTGTAAAAGTTATTATTCTTTAGTTAAAACGTAAGTTGCGCGTTTTTATAATTGTAAAAATGATTTAAAATAACTTTCTAATCTTTTAAATAGTACATAAACTAAAAATATCAGTAGGTTAATAAACATTTCATATTGAGTTAAAACTGTTACGTGGATCATTTTGCCCCGGTCAAGTTATCGTCCGACAGTAGGTACTAATAATAATTTTCACAGTTTTGAATACGTTGAATTTCGTAGACAGTATAGATTTATTATTTGTTTTGAGAACAGTTATCAATTATTATGACTATTTCGTTAACAATTATTTTTGATTTTGATTTTCATCTGATTTTGCGGATTTTTAAAAATTATTTATCGTGTAGAACTCAAGTTTAAGTTATTAACTCTTTGTACGTACACTTTATAATAATATTATTGAAATTACCCATTCATAATATTATGGTATATTTTATGAATGTGAAAAATAACGAATTACAGAGAACGCGTGATTAGTGTTTTGGACGTGTTTATACAAACACTAAGTTTTTTTATAATGATTTTTTCTTACTTTTTTTTTTTTTTTTCTAAAATCAGTAGCTTTTGATGTGTATTATATTTACAATTATTTTCTAAGATCGATGTCAAAATTAGAGAATATATCGTTTAGTTTACAAACGCTTGCTTGATTTTCGATGATTTAAAGAAGCGCTTTTTACAAAGTAACTGTTTGTAATTATGTTTGAATAACTGTAAACCGTATACGCGAGTATACTCATGTATAGTAATCATATTTATATAAATACATAATTACTATAGTCGAGTCCATGTTAAAATATTGAATTTTCCGGAATTTTCCGTAACATTTTTGTTTTTCTATGCAAGTAGTTTGCATTTTAGATCGGTTTTCAGTTCGATATTTTTCATATTCTACACTTGTGTGCACTGTATGTTGCCGAAGCGTTGGCACTACTAAATTTCATTTGCGTTTACAAAATTTAAGTATAACTCTTGTTTAGTTACATTCTAAGATATTAGAGACGAGCGTCGTGTATAATAATAATTATACTAAGCCATAATATTATGATTATAACGTACGAATTTAAAATGATAAAAATCGTTTTAAGTGTGCGATGAACGACGTATAAACAATAAAAATAAAATTTTTTTTTTTCATACGACGTAATTGGACGTGTTTTCAATTGAGATGTCACGATTTACGAATTAAATTCTAATTATTTGTTGTTGAAAACATTTGAAAACGACCGTGTAGAAAAGATCGCACGAGTTCTAAATTTTTATCCACAGTCGTGTTCGCTCGCGATGCCGTGATTGAAATTGATTCGGACGTATTTGCAGAAAGCGTTTTAAATTGATCGGAATTTAGACGAGACCTCGCTTAATAGAAACATTGTTTGCGACTCTCGCGAACCGATAGAGTAAACAATAGTTATTAAAACTAATTGAGTAACGAAAAATTGGAAAAAAAATTACCATACGAACCGATTATACGATAGCGTCTAATATGGGTTCGCAACATTAGAGATAATATATATGCTCAACTCGTCGCCACCAATAAGTTTCGAACGTGAAATTAATTATATTCAGTAGTAAAAAAAAAAAAAAGAAACATTTATGTTTTGTCTTTTTTTTTTTGATCTTCGAAATCGGTAAATTATACGATCGGTATTTCCTATTGGACATGAAAAATTAATAATAAGTAATAAAAAGAGCAGCTACAAAATCCAAGTGCCGGCCGTTTGATTGTATTATTGCGGGATGAGACGGTCGCGGTCGGTCAATCGTATATACTTCGGGAAATAAATATAACAACAACAGGATCGTATTTTTCCTTTATGCGTTTTTCTGTTCGGTTTTGTTTCTGGAAACATTTCAAACCGATTGAATGTAATATTTATTTTCAAAACTGTATTGTTTATTCTCATTTGTTTTGTTTGTTTTTTTCGTGTTATCAATGTACTGACGGTTTGGATTATTACAAAAAGCGATCTCGTATTGCAAACGGTACTATTAGTTTAAAACGTTTATTCTGATAAGGATTTTTCTTTATTTATTTGTTTAGTTAAAATTCGAGCGAAATTCCTTCTCATAGTTAAAATGAAAATACAAAATGGAAGAGCAGTCCAAAATAAACGTAAACGTATTAATAAGTTAAAGTTTTTCGTACTACGTTTTTAACGAAGTAGTAAACTAGTAAAATATGCAAATACCCCAAGTATTACTTACACTGTTAAACGTTTTTATCGTTTACAGACACGATTTTTTTAAAAGTCCGAAATCACCATCTAAAACTAAGTTTATAAAATGTGTCTCGTTTACGAGCAAAGGTATTTTAAATAGTTTTAAAGCCTTATTTTTATATTTATTTAAAATCCGTATAATTTTTCTTGAATAAATACCATATTTTTTCAAACATAACTTGTTCAATGCACATACTGTGTAATACTGTAGGCATTATAATCTTTCGTTTATGTGATATTAATATGTTAAATTATTCAAAACGGAAAAGCATTACCCTGAATATAATATTAAAAACTTAACATTTATTAGTCACCATATATACTCTAATTGTATGATTGTTATATTCTATTAAGCACGAATGATGTTAAATAATCAAACGTCCGGTTAAAATACTCTGTTCTGATGTGAAGAGCTTTCGAAATACTTTCTGAAGTTCTTCGAAAACTTAATCGACTGTAAAAAAACAATTTCCGTTGCGTTCATTTAAGATTATATTTAGGCAATACTTACAAAGAGAACAATTGCAGTTTTTTTACACTCGAGTACACAAAAATATTTTTTTTTTGTTCTTTCGATTTAAAAGTAAAAGTTTATTTTTATTTATTAATAACAACGACAACTTAGGTACAAAAATATGAAAAAGTAACACCTTTGGAAACGTGTATATAGGAAATGGGATAACGGTGACATATTCACGACCCTACCCGGATGTTTTTTTTTTTTCTTTCTTACAGTTTGACGTAGGTACTACAGATCTTTCATAAACGTTTGAATTATGCAATAAATTTTCTGGAAGGAAGGCTTAGATCCAAATTTCGTATCACAAGAATGTGTGTGAGCTGGTCCTAAAATGTGTGGACATTAAAAGGAAAATAGATGACGTAGAGGAACGGAGGAGAGCTGCAGGTAGGCAATGCCAGTCGGAAGAAGAAGTGCCTGTGTAGGGCTAATTATATATTTTCACCTCACTGTTTAGAACGGTTTAAGTACGGAAAGCTATTACGAATTAAAATGTTTTTTTTTTCCGTATAATATTTCGTTAGGCGACAAATTCGTTAACTCTAAAAAAGAAGGATTTTATGCGTTTCACATATCTGTAAGCGTATTATTCTACCGGGATTACAAAAGTCCATTGTTTTTCCCCGGTATGTGTGACTCAACGCTTCGGAACGAAATACCGCCAACCGCGTAAATTTGCAATTTTTGCGGGGGAAATCATATTAAATTCAATCTTCTTTTTCCTGACCAGAATTCTTCAAAACGGATTTTATGTGGACCGCGGAATTCTTTTACTGAACAGCCCCTAAAAGAAATCTTTTTAGATTCTGAGCGTCAGCGAAGAATGTATTATTTTTACAATGATGTTTTTATCTTTTCTTTTTTTTTCCTTTTAAGGGTATAAGAAGTGCGCTCTGTGATTATACTTCAATTCGAAAGTACTAAATTGAAAAAGTTATAATCAAAAAAGTAGGTCAAATTTGACAAAAAAACGTTAAAAATCACGGCAAACGTGTTTTTTCTCATAATCGATTTAGTTTTCTGGCCGCAACTTCCAAAGTAATTTTTCGGAACTAGCTGAAACTTTTCAACGATATTTAAAAAATACAGACAATTGGTCCTAGTGATTTTGAAAATTTTTGACCCGAGTATAAAACTCAAAAATTTCCGATAATTTCCATTTTCTTTGCGGCATTTGCTCGACGAATGATTCAATTTTCGAGAAAAAGTTTTGAAACAAAAGGTTAACAGCAAGCATTAGATACTAAAAAAAAAAGAAATCACGATTATATTTTTTTTAGTCGTTTAAAGTTGGAAAATGGTCTGACAAATTTGTTGCTTGAGAATTTAAACGAGTACATATTACGTTATGTAAAAATGTTCTATCCGATAAAAAAAGCTCAAAATAATCTGCCCGATACAAATCCGTGTGAACGCGTGCGAAAAAAGCGTCGATAAACGTTGCGATCCGGTTGTGTACACGATCAATGAAATTACGCGCGCTACTACGTATTGACTCGTCCGATCTTTGACTGTCCGATCGGTTCGAGATATCCGTCGAAGTTGGTATCGTTTGTACGTGGACGACCCATTGGATTTTTGTAATTTTCGGACAGTCGTAACGTTCGGTTTTTTCCAGAACGCTAGGCAACCGAGCTCGCTCAGAATCGTACTCTCAAAGGCCGCGTTTTTTTCAGACGTTCGCTACTTCTAAGCCCGTCCAAAGCATGGTGGCGCCACTCCGTCAAACGCGACAGCCGTCAGAGCGATCCCGGGTTAGGTTGGTGGAAAAGTGTAAATTGTCTGACCGCGCGTTTTCCGGGTTTTGCAGGTGGCGACGGCGAGAAACCGCAGCGGACCCGCGACGATCCGACGGCGGAGGAACGGACGAGCGCGCCGCGGCCGGTGCAGGTCAGCCGGTTGGAGGTGTACTGCGGCGGCGGCGGCGGCGGCGGCAGGTCCGGCAAGACGAAACGGAAGCGGCGCAAGTCGTGGACGGGCCCCGCGGCGAGCCGACGGGACGCGGGCGTCGGCCGAAAGGGCCACAGTCTGGATCAGGGATACGAGACGACGCATCACCACGAGTTCGCGTCCAGACAGCTGCGTCATCACGCCACGCTGTACCGATCGTTTAGCGGCGGCGGCGGCGGAACGGTGGTGCTGGACGGCGGCGCGGGCGACGGCGTACCCGGCCCCCGGCAGTTTCGCACGCCGTCCGTGGTGGTCAGCGACCACTCGGAGGACCCGGTGTCCTTCTCGTCCATGTTCACGCTGGACGACCTGGACGAGCTGGAGCCGTGCGGCCGGGCGCTGCAGGACTGCGGGTTCAACGACTCGTCGTCCGACTGCAGCGCGGCCAGCACGTGGAGCGCGGCCGGCAGCGTCATCAGCGTGCTGGACGCCGACTACTCGCTGCACACGCCCGAGCGCAAGATCTCCGGATGCAGCACGTGCAGCAGCACGTTCAGCGGCGAGGACGACGCGTTCACGCCGTCCAAGCTGAAGCCAAAGGTCAGTCGCGACTCCTCAGTGGCGCTGTTCGTGGTTGGGGGAGCAGTGGCGCGCCCGGTAATTCGCAAAGGGACATCGCGGGAATAGTTCCTGTAACGTTTTATTATTCGGACTCTGCGCAGTTGCCCGCGCAACGGCCTCGAACCACGAACAGCTCTAAAATTTTGTCCTTACCGTAAAATCATTTTTCGTCGTACGATAATGTTTGTTCGGTTTCGATAACGCCGCGACCCGAAACGTTTGACCCGCCCAGTGGTGTCGACCGCGTGGATCTGGGACGTATTTTTTTTTACAAAAGAACACCGCAGGGAAGAAATAGTAAAAAAAAAAATTGGGATGCCGACGTTTTTACGTACGATCCGGAACGCTAAGACTCGTTCGGTATTCGTCTATATTTATTTTTTTCACTCCATTCAGAGAACGTTTATTAATAGTCGGTTACAAGTACAAATTACGTACAGATAACGTATATAAATCCACAGGAAAAAAAAATGACCCTTAAACTCCTCCTCCCTGCGTACGCCACTTGACGACTCATGCGTTCGCCCTCCCCCAGTTCAGGTTTATCGGCGTTTTTAGTCGAAATATTTTAATTTTTGAGCCGAAAATTTCTGTATTTACAGTGTCGGCCATTTCGTTAGTTTGCCCTACATATACTATATTACATACTATTCGTAAAATTTCGTCATTGGAAATGACAATAATGTATGGCGCTAGGGTTAGGTAGCTTTCAGACGGGTTATAATTCTATTCGAGAAAAAAAAACTGTTTTCTCCCGTTCTGTCGTCACTGTGCGAAACGCTACCAGACAGACCTTTTGAAATTTCTCAGATCTTTGTACGCGCGACCGGAGCTGCACAATCGTCTGTGACGAATTCTATAACGCTACGAAACAGAAATACACAATAGAATGTGCTTCGATTTCAAACGGTCATGGTCGAGAAAATGTCTGACGTTTAGAACCGAAACGTATAAAAAGAAAAAAAATACCCGAAAATATACATGACGAGAAATGAAACGCCGTTGGCAGGCCGTACGAGTGAGTGTAGATTTTTCGCCACAAAACACGAAAATGATGACGACTCAGGAAACACTCTACAAGTTTCAAAATAGGCGAACAACTTCAGGACTTCAAATACCCGTGTATTAATCCGAAAACAGAAGTAGAATGGGTTCGACCAATGTTTCTGTGCACAATAACAACTTGTCGAAAATATTAAATTATATCCACCGCCGCCATACAATTTTTACCCCTGTCAGCGATACCGTTGAAAGTTATCTTCTCAAAAAATGTTCCGTCGAACAATTTCTAGACTATATCAAACTTCAAACGAGCAGAAAACAGAAATCAACAATATCACACAGTATACTCACCACCACACGATTCCAATATCGGTGATAACTAGGGCCTGGAAAGTGCATAATTTTTTTGGTTAATCAACGCTTTCCGTGTTCATAATTTGTTGTTTCATGGAACAGATAATATTCACAGTTAAAACTTTTGCATGTTTCGATGTTTTTAAATTTTTTTTGGAATATTTTTTCGGTCATATTCTTTGTTATATCATGCAACCTAATAATACAATTTTAGTCGACTCGGACCAAAAATCCAAATCGACAAATGTCGGGACACGAAAAATCGTTAAACATAGTTTTAGTTTTACATTTTGTTACGTATAGAATGAACAACGCAGTTGCCAAAAGAATATTATCAACGCATCATGTCTAATAAACTCTCATTTAAAAAATTCAGATTTTTTTTTTTTGGTAATACAATAAAAAAATTAAATTACAAAAAAAAAACATTTTTTTTTTTTGTCATTTTCGCGGTATGATGCATTTTTTAAGAGCGTTTCTGGCTATTTTTTTTTAGAGCATATTTTGATGGGTGCATTTAAATCCGAGCCTTACCGATAACTCGATTCTTACGTCGAAAACTACCGGCGGATCGATTTTGATAAAAATTATACGATTTTTTCTCCGTTTTTGAGAGACCGTGGCTGCGAAAAATCGTCCTTATCGGCGCGCAAACTTTTCGACGGGGGGTTAGGGTGGCGGCGTCTGATGATCGGGAAAAATAATATCGTCTAATCTAATCGAATTTACAGTGGGTTGTCCGTAGAAATCCGCCAAAAACGAAAACGGGTCGTCGTTGCAGATCTTTCAAAAAAACCGATGCGATCGAACACCCTGTGTACGTTATCAAGGAGCGTAAAATACGACGAGGGTACTCCCCGGGGTCCTCCTTACCGTCGTTATATACGTCTGTACAAACATTGTTGCGCGTGAATGTATAAAACATTGTTGTTTTTGTGCGTTTGAAACCGTTACTGTAACAATAACATATACTGCATTGTACTACACTTAAATTTGTACGTATTTTTTCTTTTTTCTTATAACCGTATGTATTTACACCGCAGGTTTCCGATTAGTATGGCGCCGAATCGAGATGGCGTTTTAAAGAAAACAAAAAAAAAGAATGTATAATAATAATACGTGCGTATTATTGACGCTCGCAGGCACTCACTTGTGTATATATAACACAAGGAAACTCTGGCGTCTAGGCGTCTTTTTCTACCCTTCCGCCGGCGGTAAGTGAAATAGAGTTGGTGGTTACGTTCTAGTAGAGGACCTTTGCGCAAAAGGACAAAAGTGGCCCGAACGAGAGACTGCGGAGTTCAGCTCGGTCGGACGAAACGGAGCGAATGGTGTTTTGCGTGATAAAAGAAGAATCTTTCCGATAAGGCGAGACCGACAAAACGGCGGTTGTTCGGAGCGTTTAACAGGAAAACCGTGCGTATGACGGAAACGAGGATGCTCAGATGGGACGAGCATCGAGAAAGAGTAAGAAACGAACGTTGTGTAAGAGGCAGCGTGTTGCATCAGTGGCGGACGAGATGGGAGCAATAAGGGACGGTTTGTTTGGGCGCGTGATTAGGAGAGAAGAGGAGCGGAGAAGAGCGGAAATGAGCGTTACAGGGAAAATCAGGTGGACCGCAGAAGAGACGGACGAAAACAGTGGTTGTAAAATATTTTAGCGTTGTTAATGTAGGGGATGTGAACCGCGGTCGCGATGGGTCGAGGGATAGGACGAGGGCGGCCGAGAGAACGGCGATAAAGAAAATGAAGAAGATATGAAGTAAAATAGAGTGAGGTAGAAAATTAAGTAAAAATAAACACACACACGTATAAAACGAGTAGTAGGTATTGGAAAAATCGTTTGAAAAAAGAAAATAAAAACTCTTATAAAACAGTTAGAGAGCTCGGCGGTTCGGAAAATCGGCGAATGCAGCTGGTCTGGGCGGTTCTCGCGCGTCCTTTTCTCCCGCGACAAACTATAAGGCGAGCGTAAAGAAAATATAATTTTTAACTATCAAAATCCGAAAAAACTCAACGTCACTTCAGTCGTTCCGAATCGTAATCATTTTTCAAAACAAAAATTAGTTCATTGTTGTTTCGTTTGTACAGGAGCGAATACTATAAGATAAGATTGCCTACTGCTAACAAAACGCGCTCTGACGGAACTCGATGGTTAGTCTTTCCCCCTTAAACCCTCGGCGAGTTAACGTGCTGTGCAAATCGGATTCTCCTTGATTCCACTGAATTTTCAAATGAATCAACTAGCTAGCTAGGTACGGACCTGACGTCTCTTTTTTATGTTTGAAGATACAAGGTGGCGGCTAAAATTTGTACGAAAAAGTACCGCAAACTCGTTTTTTTTAAAGCGCGTAATAGATTCTGATTTCGAAATTCTTTGTTTTTTTCTGTTTGAAAACCTCTTCCAGGGCGTTCGTTTTTTATGATTCCGCGATTTCGGAGCGATACTTTTACAGTTCAAAACTGAAGACGTTACGATACTTTCGGATAGTAGTTGTACCAGCTGGACGCGAGACCGGCAAATGATGAGACGTTTTTATGTATCTGAGAAAAAAAGCAGATACGTTCAGCGGTCAACTTGGTAAACGAATGCTACTGAATCGAACTTTATAGGCGGTTTTGACAAAGTTGTGGAAACAAAACGCTGGATTACTGCACTAGTTTCGCAAGCCGAGCGACGCGAAATCAAAATCAATTTATTTTCTACGACGTCGCGTTAAAAAACCCCAGAGTCGATGCGGCCGTCTGATGAGAATTTTTCAAAACTCAATATTTTAGTAAAAGCCTGCTGTCTACCAGCGTGCGCCCGTGCACGGAGCCATCCAACAGTACGATTTCAGGTATAAGGTGGTGATGCGCGCGGTTTGAAAAGTACGCGAAAAACTCGTCGGTTTAAAAACAAATTATTATTTGTGCGCGTCCACGACGATCCGATACTTGCCGTCGAATCATCGTGAAAATATGTTTTCGCGTCCCGTAAGTTTCAGGCTGTCCAAAGCCCCCGAGTTTTTGTTTCGTAAGTTTATATCGTGTCCGCCTGACACGTGTGTTTGTGAACGATGCACTTCGGGCGCCCGTCGTATAAACATACAATCACGGTTTTTGTTTAAAAAAAAAAATATATAAACGCGATCGCAAATGTGTGAACAACTGCAAAACGTATAGGCGTAACGTATAGCGAACGCGAAAACAACGGTGGCCGCGTGTGCTGTACGCGAGAGTGTTTTACGAGAGTGCGAAAAACATTGCCTATAAATTACTATGGATACACGCAAACGCAGGGAGATAATCGTCGACCGAACATTTGAAATTTCTCGGAAACTTGAGTGTATTCTTTTGGAAAACAATCCTACAATATACTTTCCGGTGTTCGTGCGTCTCTTTTCGTTTTTCTTTGATTTTTCTTCGAGCGATTTGTCGACAATACGAACGAGCTGTATTCTTATTTGTATGACGTATTTGGTAGGTATGTATTGTCATGCGTTTCTGTTCAAAGGCTGCAAACAAAGTGCTCTCTCAAAAATGATGTTGAATTCATGACATACGCATCGATACGAGTCGAAAATACGATTTGAACCCACGAGCCCACACGATTTTGTACTAAGATCATTTATTTTTTTGTTCGCGATCGACCTGACGAGTATAAAAAGTGTTTAAATTCGTTTGCGATTGGAAGAATCTTACGCCGCCGTAAATCGTCGTGTTTCCTTACATTTCGAGGTTCAATCAATGTAGACTAAATGCAATCTTTGAAAAATGGATACAACTAAATATTACGGCGAATACGGTTTTTGTTATTTTCTTTCTTACGTTTTTTTTTAAATGTTTTTAAATTTTCACGCTATATATACACGTAAAAAAAATACAATAGCGTGGTACGATTTATGTTCAAGTGATTTTGATAGTTGTTGGACTCGACAAAGAACTAAACAATTTTCGAAATTTTCATGGACAGTTGCAATTTTCGTATTGTAAGACATTTAGTTCTTAAATTTAAAACTCGTGGTCTTTGCAGATCGACTACAACGCGACGTTTTTATGTGTGCTAAAAACATTTTGAAAATGGTGGTGGTTTATCAATGGAATTTTTTTTTTTTTACGTCTGTCTTTGTTTTTTATACGTCATTAAATACTGCTATTTCACCGAAGATCTTAAAAATATTTTTGAACCCCGAAGAATATGAAAAATGACAAACTGAGAGTAGTTAACTGAGACTGTAATAGTTGAATTCTGCAGAGATTACGGTGCGACGTCTTCATGACGCCCATTGTGGAGAATAGTGGTTAGATAGGTACTTACGACTATAATATTTTGGGGTTTCGAGGTATATTAATTGGTCGATGTCAAACATTTTTCGAAAGTTCTCGGAATAGGTACATTTGTTTTCATTTTTATTATGTCCCTTGATGCGATAGCGGATAGGTGTAATTGATAACTGACTGAAGAAGAAAAAACTATAGTACTGTTATAATATACAGCCGGCGTTTGACTACAATATTACAATTATCATTGTTGAAGTTCATTAGGTAATTAATAAAATAAAAGAGAACAATAATTCAGAACACTGTTTTGAAAAAATTCGTGTTTTTTTTTACAGGAAGTTAGTTTTCAATAACAAATTATAGTATTTCTCGGTACAAACTATATATTACTATCGTATATTTTGTTATTCGAAATTTTTAATGTAACAATAAAAATATACATTATGAATACTGTTGCTTGCGTAAACATATATTGCGTACTTTTGACGTTTATATTTTAAAATATTTCAAGTGAATGATTTCGTTTAACTAGTTTTAGCCACAGTGAACTGCATATTATAACTTATACCGTGTAAACCTGTGTACTACGCTTTGATGTGACATTGAGTCGCCAAAATAAACGTAAGGCAATCATGGAGGAAACATGATTTAATTGGATTTTTCCGTGAAAAGTGCGTAATGAGATAAGCCCAAATCTTGATAAAAGCATTATTTTTTATGAGAAAAAAAACTTATAAAAATTATTTCATCCATGACGTTATATTGGCGACAAGTACCTTGTGTGTTAATAGTGAGACAAGCGCAGTCCATAGGCTTATAATATCATTTTTAATTTAAATTATAAGATAATTAACTATTATCATATTTTTTGATCACGCGTTTTACTTGTACGCGTCTATAAGTATCCTACTATTTTCAAATGAACAGCAAGTTCATCGCTATTTTTATTTTAGAGTAGAAACTGTATTATTGTGTTTCGAGAAATACACTTTGTCGTCTACTCGCGTTTCCAAATGTCCTTTTGTAACTGTTTCCTCGGACGTATAGAGTATATTAATCATAGTGTCTCGTGTTCAGCGTGTCACTTCAAATTTCACATTAATTACGACAATCCACTGATGAGCTTTAATGTGTGTCACACACGAGAACAAAATATGACGATTCGTGTATCCGTATCGTATATAATCATTTGTTAGAAGTATACCCCTATCGACCGTTTGATAATTCGACAGAAAACAATAGCTTCGTTCATGTAAATTTGACAAAACTCGCCTGGCGTTTTTCCAAGTTCTCTTATTCGTCAATCAAATCGTCGCGTACTGAATGCGATACATCTATTATTCTAATTATACTCACCACGAGTAGGTACAAGAATAAATTATTTGAAGGCTGCTAACGTAATGTGTACTTTATTTTTTCAACCTTTTCGAGATCGTCAATTTCTGATATGTGAAGAAAAAACCAGTATAACCCATACATAACATAAAATTTTAATCTTAACCAAAAATCAACACAAATGTACGTTTAGTATGTTTTGATAACAACGAATGATGTTATGTAAATACCTATAGGTGCTGAAAACCCGCGATAAATTCGGGCAAATAAGACAACATACTGTAAACAAATGAACATTTAAATTAGATGAAGTTACATAATTAAAAGAAAAAATAATACCTACTATACCGCGCTTGCGTATGGACGAATAAAATTAATAACATTTAAAAGTGTTTCTCATCATACTTGATATGTTAAAAAAAAAAGTTTTTAATTTTTTTTTCTCCTTCGAGATGTTCGTGATTATAATACAAAACTTATGTCCCTCACTTATAAAGTTAAATTGTAAAATAAAATTCATAAAAATCAAAGCGCTCCATGAACTTAACAATAATTCTGACGGGTCACCGTGGTAAAGTTTATAACATTTTATATATTAACATTATGAGTTTGACCTCGAATGATGAGTTCGATCGAACGTTTTTTTTTTTTTGACACGTTTCGTATTGCGATAAGCAAACGTGACAATCTTTACGTACATACAGGCACTCATTTGTTTTTCTTCTCTAACTTGTTGAACAACACAATATTTTATTCCAACCTAAAATGCTGTAAAAAGAAACGTATCAATTGACGATCGGTATTATAACGGTATATTTGTGTAATTTGTTTGTATTGGCAATCTATATGTATAACGATGTACGTAATGTAGTGAGAACAAGACGTCACGTTTGGAAATTTAAAAGATAATGACGTAAGTAAACGTTGAAAGTTTATTTGTTTTTTTTATTATCGATTATAATTCGCTTATCGGAGTTTGAACGATGTGCGTTCAATACGAATATACCGCGCGACGAACGTCAAACACTGTACGGAAACGAGTATAAGCTGGATCTATTATTTCTGACGAAAAAAAAACAATTAATAAACACGCTGTTATTGTGATTCTTGCAGCAGCTACTGCACGATTTCGAAGGAAAAAAATATCAAAAATTGACTTTTTGTTTAACGGCGAGTGAAAGATTATTATTTTAAGGTGGTTATAACGCGTACCAACGGCAACAAAATCCGTTATCCTACCGCTTGAAATTAGTAAATCCTCGTTTCTCGTTCTGGATGTTCAATCATAAAATTCGACTTATCTCAGCGTACGTTGTATTTTTTACGTACGACATAGTAAAAACAGTTTTATTTTAATCAACGTCGTCGTTTGTTTTTACGTGAATATTATAATAATTATATATATTTTTACGGCTGTCGTACAGTTTTGTATTAAAATCCGTTCGCTGTTGTCACCTGATTAGATCGACGACGAATGACTGAGAAATTATTTACCTTATTTTACGTGTTCGTGTTTGGTTGTAAAAACGATAAAAAAATCTACGTCGTACGGTTATAACAACCAATTTTACGTCGTACGGTTATGTACAATCAATGTGAACGTGCGGATATCTTCAGTGGCGTATTCGACGGGCTTTAGATCACCCTCCTGTATGAGACGGTGATATCTGCGCTAAAAACATAAAATTTCAGATTAAAAAGAAATTACGCGAACGAATTATAACACGCGGTCGAGAATATTAATGATCAGCACGGTTTAGCACGATCCTGTCATGGATCTGAGTTTCGACGTTGTCGTGTCACGGTCGGGAATATAGGACGGCGCGGAAGACGCGTTTATCGCGTTGTCAATTGCGCGCGTGCAATCGAAACGACAATAATTGCGCTGTGTGTAATTATTATACAGCGCGCACACAGAGCGCGTGAAATCCGAATAAGCGAATTTAAAGCAGAATGTACAAGTAGGAATTTTCAAACGGATCGGTATCTAAACTCGCGAAAACGCGTCTTCTTAATATTCTAACAGTCGTGGACGTGATTCGCGGCGGACCTTTTACAGACTCGACTGTCAGAGACCACAAAGATCCTGCGCATTTTCAAGATCTTTTGGTCGCGTTTTTCGCGAAAACAACCACTCGTCTCGCCATAAAATGTTTCAACCCCGGCCTTTCGACCAAGAATGGACATACTAACTGTCCACTCTCAGCGGATACGCGTTTCGAGGAACGCGATTATGCGATTTCACGTGCCGCCGTTTCGCACAAAACGCTTGTGGTTTGCACGTTCGTACACACGATTTTGAGACTCGCGCGTTTCTCGGCAGACAGTAGATCCGAGCTGGTTACAATCGCAAGTCTGCTGGAAAAAAATAAAAAAAAGGACCGCGTAATACTATTGTACGGCCGTAGTCGAACAAAACGAATAAAATAATATTTTGTGAAATGTTTTGTCACATTTTCGTGCTCCAGATTCGGCGATCGATGCGTTCGTACAGATCGGTTTGTTTCCTTTTTTTCTTCTTCTTCGATCGTCCGCACTCGAGCCATTTATGACGTCCGTGATAGCGTACTTGCGTAATTTAATATATAGCGTGTGTGTGTGTGTACGAAACGACAAACGCATGTGCGCAAATATTGTCGATAGTTTTGTGTATTAATATAACGCCGGTGTTGTTGTTATTTTCTCGTGTTTGCTTTCGTCGTGGGTGTTTCGCACTCGGGAATTCGGTACGCGAGTAGAGCAAATAGCAGGTAGCTAGCAGGTATAATATGTATAGCATACATCGAAACCGTCCGCGTTTTTCTAATAAAAGTGTTTGGACACTGTACGTGAATAATGAATACGTTTATACTTTCTTCGCGAAAACGCCGTACTATAAATGTATGTACAAATTGAACGAGATTCACTTGAATCCGCTCGCTGAAGATTGCATTTTTCGCATGCTCTATGAAAATTTTTCCAGTTATTTTGTCGAGGGGAGAAAATTTCGCGCGGGATCAAATACTCTCTGAGATACTTCATTTAAACTGTGAATGAGTTCTCAGGTGCCTATAGGTAGTACATATTTACAGAGGTGCAGAAACTACACTGTACGCGTCATCTGAGAACGACGCAGGTGCAGTACTGTCGACAGTTTGGCACACGATTCTCTAAGGTGTATGTACATCGATGATGAATTTATATTGTACAATAATCAAAACCGATGTAAAATGTGAGTTTTGTGTCACATTGAGATAGAAAAAAATAGTCACGAGTAGAAGATGTTGCAATATTCAGTTATATTAAAAAAAAAGATTTATTTCGCGTAAAATTTTTAGATACTCGAACGCTGCTGATACCGTTTTTGGGGGGTTATACGTTTCGGTAAGAAGTGTTGACGAACGAGAATTTTGAAAGAACATTTTGTCGTGACGTAATCGCAAAATGACGATTCGGTATAACGATGTGGCCGTAAGACGTTTTTAGGTTCTGAGCGACTAGCGAGAAGAAAGTATTGTTTTTACAACGACGGATTTTTTTCCCCATCACCAACTCATCGTATAGGTCTATGAACTCGGGCGGTACTTAAGCTTTTTTTTGATGTTTTACTAACTTTTTGAGTTTTATTCAGAAAACCAAAAATAAATCGAGAATTTTATGGCGAAAAATTTGAAATTTTCAGGTTTGTAATGACGTTTTCGGGTAGAAGCTCCAATTGTTACGTCGAATACCACAAAAAAGTTGGCATTTTGACTATAAATTTTATTTTATCCGAAGCGTTTTTCGTGTATTTTGATTATTTTCTGAGTTGTATGCCAAAATTGACGAAAATGGCAAAATCACCAAATCCGGCGTCAATACCTATTAAGCTGTCGTTATAAAAAATTACTTTATGTCGTTCTCAAACTTTTATGTACTAAATTAGTTAAAAAATTTTAAAACGTTTTTGCTAAATATAAAACACTATTTTTTTTTTATTTACGTATAAGAAGTACCTATTGTATAATAGATCGTTTTACTTAGATTTTTTTAAGTGTTTTTTTTTTTCTACGTGTCTTTAATAGGTGTAATTCGCGATCTTCTTTGTTTTGACTCGGGACTTATTAGATTGGATAGCTCACTGAGAATCGTTTTTTTTCGAATGCAATGATGTATCGTTGCTTTAAAGTATTAAATAATACGGACAGACCGCAACATTGAAACCAATTACCCACCCAAAGCGTAGTCGCTACTTTTACCGTGGTACCGTTTTTTTTTTTTTTGCTTTATTAAAATTTGTTGATATGATAATCGCGTTTTATTTAGACTACATTTTTCGTATTGACGACGTAAAAATAAAATATATATTAGATCCAACAGATAATTTTGGTCTTTAAAGTTTTATTGAATGACGCTATAAATTTATATATTAACATAATATAGTAAAAACCGTCATAATTATTCAAATGTATATAATTTTATTAATATTGCGATACAGCCCCAACACACACCACACACATACAGTTAGAATAATATACGTTTTTCGGTCAAAAAGAAAAAAAAATTGTTAACGTTTGAATACCTTATTTTGATGTCAACCAAAAAACATAATAAGAAATGTTTTCGTAAAGTTTTTCGTATGTACCAGTATTCGCAAGTATGATCTGCTTATTGTAAACAAACTGCCAAAATAAGAAACAGTCAATCATTTTTGATGAAAATTAAAATGTTTTCAAAAATATGCAAATAGTAAAACTAGATTTATGGTTTTAGTCGATAAATTGATTCGTTTTTTGTTTTATACGATTATTCAAAGCGCGAAATTTTCAAACGTATAAAATTAATTCTCAAAGTGTCAAATATATTATTGATAAATGATTACAGTATAGATACAATTTAAAAGTAAATTAATGTTGTACGTTTTTTATTTTTTTTGTTTGCCAATAAACGATATTTTTATTTACTTAACCGATGGTGTTTTAATACGGTGACAGGAACTGCTATTGTTTACATTAATCATTAGTGTTCTGATTAATTATTATACAAAAAGGTAGGTGTATACGTATTAAAATAACTTTTAGATATACGAAACTGTGTTTTAAATTTATTATCGTTAAATACATAGTATAATATACACTGGTGTTTGACAACATTTTAATTGTTTTATTCTGTTGTACATTAAAATTATAATAAAATACTCAACAACAACAACAACAACAACTATTCCTTGAAAAACGCATTTAATTTATTTGCTGTCGTCAATGTAGGGCAAATTCTTTACGTCCAATCTGATTGTGTCTCTGTGTTTTGGATTCTCTGTACGCGATTATCGCTACACAATTTTTTTAGATTCTAAGCGCAGCAAAGGATGTATTGTTTTTCCAATAATTTGTTTTGTTTTTTTTTGTTTTTCCGTGAACAACTTTAAGAGTATAAGAAATACTTCAATTTTTAAAGTCAGTACCTTAAAAGAAAGGTCTATGAACTCTGATGGTACTTTGAGGCGTCTCAAGATTGAAAGTTCAAAATTGAAACATTAATTAAGGCAAACGCGTTTTTGACATAGCGGTAGATACAGGTTTAATTAAAGTTTCAAGTGGTTTCAAAGATTTTTGAGCTAAGTGTAGAACTTTGAAACACTCGAAATATTTACCAGGACGTATACTAGACGACTGAGCTCGCTCAGATTTGTATTTTCGAAGGCAATGTTTTATCGTTGCTTTCGGATATTATTGAATGCGTTTGAACCAAAACTTCCAAACCCGCCCAAAGCGTAGTCGCTATTTCGTCAAACTACCCACGCTACCTAGAGTGATCCCGGCTTTTGTACCTTACCTATTTACCATTTGCAAAAAAATTTTTTTTAACTAAAACAAACGCGGTTATAAATTCGTACGATTTGATTTACGTAAACTTATGCAAATCACTCGATATGATTGTGAACGATATTTTAAAAACAATTACGTCGTGCACTCGAGAGAGTATACAATACAAATGTCAATACGTTACTATACCGATTCGCTTGTTGAAGCCGGCGGGCGTACTTGTAGTAAATAAATAGGTAGTTAATAACTTTTAAATTGTAGATGATTCGCGTGTAATTATTGAAAATATCGTGTCGATACGCGGTTATATTTAGGATCGAGTGCTTGACGAATAATAGAGTCGGCTAAATCTTCGAACACTACAAAAACGTCAGTGTTTCGTAACACTTGTTGACGTCACACGACGTGGTCTAAGAAATCCGTACGAGAGTTCAAAATTGAAAACGACGTAGTGCAAAACAACCGATTTCGGTTTTGAAAAATTATTACTATTCAGAGTACACCAGTACACTGTCGTTGAGTTTTTTTTGGATTAAAAAAAATAATCGCGAAATTCCATTTTCAACAAAGCAGTCAGTTTCAAGCCCTCGTGACTTAAAAAAATAACTCATTCCGAAAAATTGGCCTACTGGTTAACAAGAACTATGTTATGATAGATTGTGTATTTAATGTTACAGACTTCCGACTACAAAATTTAATCTGTAGAACGATAGAACTCAAAACGCGTAATTTCTGTTTTTAAACTGTATTAACGACGACTGAAAAATTTACGAGTTTTTTTAAAATATTTTATTCAAGTTCGTCGAAAGCAGCTAGTATTATAGGTGCACTCAATCAAACCATTTTACCAACAAAAAAAAATGACGGGATATTTCCCCTTAAGCTCTCGCTGTTATTTCACCGTTTTCGCAAATTTATTCTACATTTTACACTGTCGAGATCGCAAAAACACCCCTTAACGGCTGATGTTTCGACGGAGCAGTATAGTAATATTGTCACGCAGTCAGATATATTTTTTTAAATTTTTTTTATGTCACTGCAGCGTTGTCGGTAACGCCTTATACCGATTGCTCGTACGTGCTCTGTAACCTAAGTAGACTGTCATGGTGAATTTTTTTGTTTATTTTTTTATTTTTTTGTTATTCGTTAATTTCGCGTTATTGGCTGTGGACGCACGGACGCGTTACAGCCAGACATATTTATTTTTTTTTTTGATGACCCGGCCGCCATTTTACGGTCAATTTTTATTTCTCTCAAATTTTTCATCTTCATCCTCGTTATCGACGGGAAACATTCGAGGTGAAATAAAATTTTTATGTTTTTATGCGGCACGTTTGACGTTACGAGAAACGTACGAAAAGGGAATATTTTCGAGGTACGAGTGTACGAAGAATTTCGACGGTCGATACCACTAGGAGTATTTTCTAAAATCAGTTACGCGCGTACATCGATTTGTCTATTAAAGTCGTGAAAGTAAACACGTTCTCTGAACTTAAAATAAACCTGAGGTGTTTAATGAGCAGAAAAAAACAAAATGAACGAACTTTACGTACGTTGTGTAAATCAAGTTGAACAAGTTTTGTTTGAGAAAAAACTTGGCAAATACCATAATTGTAGTATGTGACTACAGAGTACAATTTCATCTCAGATAATCGTCCCTCAAATTCACACCGTATCGAAATTATCTCTCACCGCGATACGTTTTATCTTTTTTTCTTATTTCACGTGATCATAGTTTATAAACTACAATTGGCAAATGTTTGCGGCTAAGCTCGAAAATGTTGCTTTTTAGTGTTTTTGTAAAATTTTCTATTAATCACGGATATTACTTTTGAATATTATCGAAACAATTTTTCCATATTTTTATTAATATCAGCCGCTACGTCAGTTTATCGCTATATGTTTGTTAATGACATGCGATATTTACTATATTTTTATCTCTATAGTAGTAATAATTATGTAGTGCCAAGTTTTTGTTTTTGTTTTTTTTTTTTTATTTTAGTATTGATAATTTTTACTTTCCAAAAGTATTCTGCACTCGTTTAGTTATATAGCTTCTATAAGAGCGCATTTTGTTGTTGAAATAATTTTCTAACATTAATAACAAGTGTTTGACAATGTAAAACTTTTCTCTTTAACCGCGCGTTGAAAATTGCAAATTATAAATTCATCGATTTTTCATTTTTTTTTTTTTAATGAATAATTCATCTATAAAATTTCGCACGTATAACATATTTTGTTATCTTCTAAAAGACATAATGCTTAAATCATTACAATATTATGATTTATTAGACTATTGTAGTATCGTTCAATATACGCAATTTGTATACTTTAAGCAAAATATCGCCCCTATTTTTTGTAACCGTTTTAAGCTTACATACATATCTTATGTTATAAATTAGTGGGAAAAAAAAACGGTCACGTCCAAATATCGTAGCCGATATTTTTGTAAAATCATATATCTTGCTGAAAAACGATCAAATCGTAAATTACGTATATCCAAACTAACGTTTCATACCCCTTCATGAAAATATCAACTAAATGTGGATGCGGCATGAATATAGAAAAGGGTAAGTTGAAAAAAAAGAACAATCACTCACTTTTCGTTCTCCGTTTTCATGAAAATAAATAACTATAAGGATATATACTGTCAACATAATATTATTGTTTCACGATACCGCATGATAAATCGCCATTTAAGTGCAGATTTATTGTTTTTAGACAATTTTCGACGGTTTCAAATTTTTATGTCGTAAATTATATGTATATAAATCAATAAAGAAAAATATAAACCTACTGACGTATAGTTTAAAACTATTTTAAAGGTGCTTAATTTCTGTAAAATATATATATTATTATAGTTAATTTTTGATAGATTGCAATATGTACGTATGTGGATTTCAATCCAACACGAATTGTTTTAAAGCTGTTGTAATACATTGATTAAATTTGTACAAAAATTATAAATCATTCGAGGTACGGACGATTTCGCGTTGTGTTGTTTTAATCTTTCAGATGATTTATAACTATATAAAATGGAATGTGATTTGCATGTTTTTTTCAATTGAGCAAATCAAATACATTTAAAAAAACAAAAACACATTTTTGTTGTATATATTCAGGTGTGCAGTATATTGGGGAGATTCCTCGTAACGTTTGCTATGTATAGCATATGTCCTATACTGTTTCGACGTGAGAAGTGATATTATAAATTATAACGAAATCGCATTAATTGAAATAATAATGATTAAACTTTTTTTTATACACGCTACACTAGAGTTAAAATCACGTTATTGCGTAGCTGCAGTGAAAAAAATTCATTGTAAGGTCGTTTTAATAAAAACGGTCTTAAAAAGTTTTGTATTATTTTTTACATCAGAAATGAACACTTAAAACGTACAATAATAAACATTCAATCAACTGCGAATACGTATTGTATATTCATTAGAATTTGATAGCGAGAACAAATATGACGGAAAAATTACAAATTAATTGGACGTCAAGCCAAGTTCGTTTTGCTCAATGGCACTATTGGGATTCTATTTGTATTTTGTAAACGATTCGTGTAAAGAGTTATTTCCGAAAGTAATTAAAAAGTACGAAAAAAAAAAAAAATTGATAGAGGTTACTATTTTAAAAAATATACTTTTAAGAAGAACGGGCGCGGCCATTTAAGTGGAAAAGTTTACGATTTCTAACTCGGTAGTTTCGCGTTGATACGGGCACGCTTATAGATAGCGCTGCTGTCGATCTAATTTTTTCTAAAATATTGTGTTTTTAAAACGTCGCATCAATTTTAAGGTTTCAACGGTGGCGTCATAAAAAATAAATTAATTTTATTTTTGGGTTAAAGCGCATCTGGCGAAACTAGTGTAATCTAGCTGTGTACTTCTACAACTTCGTCAAAATCGCCGATAAAATGTGATCTAGAAGAACTCGTTTTCCAAGTTAACCACTGAACGTTTTTTTTTTTCCGTTTGTTGGTTGGATAAATATATCTTAAAGGGCGCTCGTCTCGCCTAACTTATGTCCGGGCATGCCAACTTTATCTGAAAATATCGTAATTTTTAGTCGTAACTTCAATTTCAAATAGCAAACGTATCGCTACAAAATCTGGAAAACGAGTGCTCTAAAAGAGGTCTTTCCCTTTCTTACGAAAAAATCGGCCTATTACATACTTCGAAAAGCGAGTTCGCGTTTTGGTATTTTTTTTTCGTACGAATTTTCGGACCTCGATATTTTTTCTCCGTCTATCACGCACAAATCATACAATCGACATAAATGAGTAGAATTACGTGAAAACAGACGTATTAATCGATTTACACTATTTGACATTCAAACGACCAAATCAGTCCGTAGGTGTTTGTTAAATATTTAGTAAAGTTTACATCGCGATACACTGTACTTACATTTAGTTTCCATCCATATAGAAAATAATATCGTGTTTATTTTTCAAAAATTCTATTGGACGTTCAGAAGAGTTATAATATATTTAGTTGCCTAAATACAGAGAAAAGAAAAAAATCATTTATTCAACACAACTGTACGCGTAATTCAATCATAGCCTATAGATAACTACTGTTATAGTATGTGAAAAATGCTTTCATTTTTTACTAAGATTGTGGGTACAGCATACCGCACAGTAGGTAAAATACAGACACGAAAATTCCCGTGAAATTCAGAGGACAACTCAAATACACTATATAAACCAATAGACTGCGCTATAAACTACCGTAAACACACAAGTATTTGTCGCAAAATACAACGTAAGGGCAGACGTCATGGATATCTTTTGTACTATTTATTTCCATGAAAAACGCCCATTTATCTCGGATGAAATAATTTTTACAAGTTTTTTTTCCACAAAAAATATAACGATTTTTACTATCGAGATTCACGCTCGTCATTTCGCGAGACAATCGAGTTAAATAATTTTTCATCCACGATTGCCCGATACGTTTATTTTCTGGC
>CM029360.1:8448790-8470592 GCA_017140985.1 Hormaphis cornu | reverse complement strand
ATAAATTATTAATACTACGACTTCACGTTTCTATCCGTCTCTTATCCGAAATTCGGCAAATATTAAAGTTCGGAGTTCAGCGCATACGCGGTTGAAAAGTAGGTACACGTACGGCGTAAATTATCTTTGGCGATATAATTGAATCGTACGTTCAAATAATTTTGGTGAGGTTTTTTTTTTGTAAAAATCTAATTTAAAAAAACGAATATCCAGTGATTTAGAGTAACCTCTAAATACGACATGAACGCCGTTCAAAATCCGTAGTCGTTATTCGTTTGTATTCGATTAGGTTAGGTATATTACCGTTTATAAAGGTAAATTAATGACTTGATAAAACAAAATAGATTAAAATATTAAGTATGAAATATAATTTTGTAGTTTTTTTTTTTTTTTTGGCAGTGACATCAGTTCAAAAATAAAAATTAGATAAAATTCACGCGTAAATCAAATAATTCTTATTGACGTTTGAAAATGTGATTAAGTATCAAACAATATTGATAGTTTTTGCGCAGTTCGTTTTTAAAATTATAAATTCTTGTTATTTTCATGTTATAGATTTGAACTTGAAAAAGTAGAATAGAACAGGTAACACCTATAGCTGATATAGTATATACTTAAATATTGTTGATATTTATTCGTTTGATTTGTTTTTTTCCCAGGACGTATGGATTACCGAGTTCGCTGCTCAGAATTGTTTTTTCATATGAAACGATTTATTAGTTTGAATCAACACTCCTAAAACATACCTAAAAGAGTGACCACTCCAAATCGCTACGCCAAACACCTTCTCACAACCGACCACGAATATACTCCCTTTATTTTTTATAATTCTTTTGATCTAATGGGTGTGAGTACATTTTATTTGGTTTGGGTTTATAATTTCAAACATTTTTTTCAACTAATCCGCCTTGGCGATTTTCTGGCAAAGAACCTAAACTAAAAATGCTGTCAATCTATCTGGATACGAAGTACGAACGTGAAAATGCCAAAAACGGTGTGGTCGGTAATGCGGGGTTAAATAAATAGTACGCTGTGCAGTCGGTAAATTATTAAACAATTAATTAAAATAACTATAGTGTAGCGCGTAAAAACAAATTAAAAAAAATTCTTTAGAATATTGTTTGCATACTGTCATCATTTTAAGCAAAGTCAAACACAATACAGAAAACTTTATACCTGTAATCAATCAATCGCTTTTATGCTGTGAAAATTATTTTACTTCATCACTCCGGCTGTTGATATTGACGTTGTCTAAGTCAATAATACTTTTGGCTAGAAATCATAAACAAACAAACTTTAGAGTAAAATTATTTGTATGCTACTACTGCCTACTGCTACCGTTGCTTACTACTGCTTACTTAAAATTTAAAACTTAATTTCGATTGAAATTATTTGAGATGTTCGAGTACGATTACGAAATAGATTTTTTCTCGAATTTAAAGCTGTTGTGAATGTGTGTTCAAGGTTTTCGAGTGTTTAAGTTGTTAATTTACATTTTTACATTATTTCGCACATTGTTCATATCATGTTTGACACCACAGGCCTGCGCTATTTTTGCAGTACTACACAAATTATGCAATTTGGTATTCTAGAACGCCATCATTTGTCGCTTGTGCAGTACAGTTTAATTAAATTACTAATTATTTACTTGTTAGGTTTCCTGTCAGGAAATTCATAGACTCTAGGTGTTCTGTACTTTAAAAAACCGTAATGATGCAAAATTTACATTGTGATTGGAGCTAATTTATCGTTTACTCGTACCTTATAAGCCCAATGTTTATTTTAACATCAGATATTTTTCAAAACTAGGGTACTTTCAAAAACACCACGAAAAACGAATTCTAGGACACCCTAACCTAACCTCGATTTACACCTGTCTTGAGTTCTGTAAGGTACTTGTGCCCATATAGCAAAATGAAAAAAAAGTCAAATATGTTTGTGCAGTTCTAAAATGTTCTTAACTTCTTAACTTTTCCGACGCGTTCCCGCGCGGCCGTGGATATGCAAGGACCGGGGGGAAAGAAAGAATAAAAATAACACAATTTTATTCGGTCGACGACAAGTAATTCGATTTCCACGAAGATAAACCGACAAGTTTTTGGGCCATGTGAGTCGTAAAGTTTTCTCGCTTCGTCTAATTGTACCTCTTCGTCCCGAACGTTTGCCGCCGCCCTCCAAACCGGTCAGAATAACGCGCATAATTACATCGACACAGGGAAGCGGCGTTGATAGAAAAGGTTCATCATCGTTAAATAAAATGTCTGTATGGACAAAAAATTTTAGGATTTAACACAATAACGTTTTAGTTTAAAATTTAGAATCTGGACAGTGCAAAACAACAAAATAAAAAAAAATTCGGGATCACTCTAGGTCGCGTGCGTAGTTTGACGGAGTACCGACTACGATTTGGGTGGGTCACTGGTTTAGAAGTTGTGATTAAAACGTATTATTTAATATCTGATAGCAATGATAAGCTTTAAAAAAAAACGATTGTGAGCGAGCTCAGTTATCTAGTATACGTAAAAAACATATTAACAAAAAATATACTTAGAAAATGTTTCGTAAATTAAAAAACACCTAGCGAAAACTTTTTTCAATCTTTCGTTGTAACTTATTAAATTAATTTAGTACATAAAATGTTGAAAACGCCATGGAATTATTTTGTACAACGACGGTTAAATAGGTATAGCCGTTCTGACGACGGATTTGGCGATTTCGCCATTTTTCAGCTCAGCGAATAATCAAAATATCGAAAAATGCATCAAAAAAAATAAAATTAAAAGCCGAAATCCCAACTTTTATGCGATATTCAACGTGTAACGTGTTTGCAGCACTTCTTTTACCCGTAAACGTCAACCAAAAAACTTCAAATTTTTTTTCGCCGTAGAATTCTCGATTTTCATCAAATTTCAGAATGAGCTAAAGTACAAACGGAGTCCATATCAGTAGAGGTTCTGACTTGAAAAATCCGAGCAATCCTTCTACCCGAAGAGTTGTTGTCAGAAGAAAAAAAAACATCATTATAAAAACAATACACTCTTCGCTGCGCTCGGAATCTAAAATCCATCCGAAAGCTACAAATGCTCCTCCTAAAACTTTTAAGTTCGAGAAATCGGCCATTGGTGAAAACTGCAGTCTTTGTACGAGATACGTACGGCGTAACGCGTCGTTATTCACCCCGAAATCTCCCTGGTGTAACGGCAGAGATATCCGTAATCGGATTTTAACGGTTTTTTTTTTTTAACTGCAGCAGGATTCGTTTATTACTATATTTGTAGTCGGGTCGTTCAAAAAGTAAAAACTTTTCGTACACGTACGAATTCACGGGCGAATATTTTAATATTCGCCGGTCGTACCTGCAGCAGTGAAACGGGGACTTTTTTTTGTTAATTTATTATTGTCAGACATGCTGCGGGGGCGTACCTGTCCGGACGCTTTTTTTACAGGTGAGAAGGAATTGTTCCTCTGTGTTCGTACGGAATATATTGAATATTTATCTCTAGTTCCCTCTATAAAATGACTTTTTAGAGGTTCAGACGCACAGTGCGGATTTCAAAGCCTGTTTGGTTATGTGTGGTCAGGCCAATCGTGTGTGTTGAGTTGTATTTGTGTTGTATTTTAGTCGTACGTAACTAGTTGATTCGATCTGTGCTGGAATATGGATTTGTTAGAATCGAACGTGTACAGAATCGTTTTCGTTGAACGATCGCCCGTTGTTTCAACGTAAAACATAACCCTCGTCACTATCAGCCTGCTTCGAATGCACTACAAGAGTTTCAACATTAGAGAGTCGTGTGTTGCTGGTACGTAATGTGCTTAAATAATCTCGTTTCTACGTAATCGTACTATTTTCCGTATTGTCACTGTATTATCAGTGTACATTAATAGCGTTGTTGTTGTAAAAAGCCGATGGCGTCGATACTTAAAGATAATCGGTCATAAAACGGTAAATCTTTTCAATTGAATAACTTGATTTTTCGTGGCTATTTTCCCGGTAACACCATCAAACCATAATTCTGACCGTCTCTATTCGTCGTCAAGTATACCTACTAGCCGGGGACGGTGTACGCACTTGGGTGCTGTTCGTTTCTGAGTGTGACACGGCTGTTATCTGGCAAGAAACACTTATGTTTCTAAACTCGATAAAATCGAATGGAACTCGGCTGACGGCTGTTATAAGCGCTGCAGTGACAGTTTACTTTTTTCATCGAATTGAAGGCGATAAGGGGCGGCGGGAAACCGGTGATTTATGATTGACGCAAACGCAAATATTATCCGTATCATAACAGCGAATTTCTCCGTTCAAAAGGGTAATTTTTTCGCAGCGACGAAAACTTACTTCGTAAGCAGCCAAAAAACTTTTCCGGAGACTGAATGATATCAAAAAATACGTGAATTATTTGCTCGATCGAAAAATACATTATTTGCACACACACACACACACATCCTTTCTCAGATATTTGATAAAATATATAATAATTTATAATAATATGCGACCGTGTACCGCGAAACGTATGTGCCATCGAGTCAGAAACAATAGGTATATAATTGTTATTGATGAATAATGTTGGTAACCACAGTAATTTTCATAATAATTGTACGAATAATCGATAAAGCATTGCAGTTGAGACAAATTTTTTTTTTGCTTTAAATTACACTGGACTATTTTTTTCAAAATTCTTACGAGACAAAAACAATACCTTTGCATCGTTTAAACATATTGTAGCTAATGCGAGAAAAACTGTTTTACACACTTCCGTAACGTAATTATCTTTAATGATTTCAAAAAAAAAATAAACTGTTTCTATTCAGCATCATTTATATGCACCATAAAGGTCTTCGAAATCTAAAATCTTCTTATTTATTATTTAACTACGAACTAACTGTAATCTACATTATTATACTGATCACTATATCAACGGTTCAACGATTTTTCGTTTGTTATTTAATTCTTTCACTTCTCTTGGGTACACCACACGTAAAAATAAAAATGGGTATCGGAAACTATATCAATTTTATTCTTATTTCTTACAAATCTTAAAAAAAAAAAAAAACAATTTACTGTTGACATTTATTTATTGGATTTGTATACATTTTTACCTTGATATATTCTGATAGTAATTTTTTTTTATTTGAACGATTCGCTGCACAATTTTCGGCACTACCTGTATATCTGTGTTTCAACGTACGTTGGAGTAAAATATCTTAAATTATAATATCTTAACGTCGCATTTGATATTTTACCGATCTATCACCAAACTATTATTCTAACCATTAATAATTTTGGATGAACATATTATAATATGTTTTAACATAATTACAAATTTACTATTTAATAATATACATATTTATTTATGTAAACAACAATTTATCTGTTTCAAATAGCGAGCGAACACAACATATTTTGTATAATTTTATACCCAGGCATAAAAAATTAATAAAATTGTACTTAAAAAATATTTAATCTTGAACACCATAAATAATGTTTATCTTTTAAACGGTTTATCTGATGACTTTTTAACTTGGTTTAATGTTTTTTTAAGTTCATTTAAGTGATTTTTTATTCATATTCACAAAATGTTTATGTAAGAAGAAAATATATTAAAATATGCAATGTACGTGTAGTTTCAGCTGTTTGGTTAAATTAGTTGTTTTCCATTAAACATAAAATGTATTATTTTACAGCGACGTTATAAAAATTAAAGTGCTCTGTTTTTTTTTTTTTCTTTTAAGTATAGTAGTACAATAGTTTTTTTGAGTATCTTCTTAGATCTGAAACTACTGCAAAGTCGTTACTTTTTTGTGGTTTGCTATTCACAAAAGGTAGATAACGAGATAAACCTAGATATTTTTTTCAGGATATTTTAAAAAATTTTGACGTTCAATAAAAGGTTCGCGAGTTGGATGAGTTAAAAACGAAAACGATTTTCGGTGCGAATTCACCCAGCTCTGAGGTGCAAAGTATCCTTAAAAACGGTAAAGTTGAACCGAAAATTTTATAATATTGTAAAAAAATATCAATTTTAGTGTAGTTTGTACACAGCCACGATTACAGTAATTTGTCGTGCTTCATCCTGTATATTATCCTTAATTCGCGGCTTTCGTACACCGACCGCACACGTCCCCAAAACCTCATATAAAATATACGTACCGTCGCTCACGCATTAAAACCCGTCAAGTCACGGATACCCCGCGGTGATCCGCCGCGAGCGCACAAATCACCAAAACGGCCGCACATAAATTGCCGCTGATATTATAATCCGCACCAAAATCTACAACGCCGAATTTCGTCGCTTGTTTTGAGAAAATGCCGGGTACACAGCTCAGAATCATTGTTAGGTTTGACAGAAAAAACAAAAAAAAAAAAAACAATATTAATTACTGTAGGAATTGAAAAATACGTGCTTAAAAAGATTTTTTTGGTTTAAACCTTAGGATTACGATTGTGTAAAAACTGCACGAAAATCCTCATTTCTTCCGACCTCGCTATATTTCATGCGTCACGTCCATGATAAGGTCTCCGTCCGTTTGTACAGAATACTTAAAACTCCCATTAGGAACTCCCACAACTTGTCATTAGGTGCTCGTGTCGTATCGTCAACTTCTTGCAGGTCTCTTTTTCCAAATTCGTATTCTATTTGCACACTGTTTTACCCCTAATCATCTTCAAACCCTTCCCTTCAAGTGCTGATCTCCACTCATTCAGCCTAAATTCTTCCAGATTTTCTCCGATCAAAAGTATGTTATCATCAGTGAACATCATACATCTTGAATGTTACTTCATTCGTATAATACTATACAGAGAACAAATAATAGGTCTTATAGCCGGACCCTGATGCACATCATCACCTGTTTTGGAATTTTCTCTTTGAAACTATAGTACTAGAACGTACTTCATGCGTATATTGAATCAATGTGCATTTTTGAGGACATTTTTTCTCATTGTGTAAAACACAATGATTAAATACGATTTACTAAAATTAAAATTTGAGCACTTGTGACTGTTTATACTAAATTTAATAAGCCCGAAATCACAAAAATGATACACTTTTTACTGCGTATACGTATTTCAACAACTATGTTGTCATCTTCAGCGCGAATCAACGACTGTTTCTGATACATTCTTTGCTACACTCAGAATCTAATATAAGGATAAACTTCACGAGGTCCAGCCGAATAGCCTATAGACCCACATTGAAACATTAGGGTCATGCAGGTCGCGATTCGATTTTATTCCGTACATTTTCTATGTTCTTTGACAGCTGAAAACGACTGGAAATTAACCGAACGCGAATTAATGCAGATGCGTAAACCGCAGGAATTATTATAATTAATGTTATTACTCGTCGGAAATTCGCAGTCGGCAAGGGATCGGAGCGACCTCGGTCCGTGTACGCGGAAAACGTCACGAGGATGGCAGGTATATGTATATATATAGATGGCAAGTATTTAGCGTCCGATTAAATTTTGAACGGATTTCGTGCGGCCGTAAAATGAAGTTTAACTATTCGTTCGACGACCGCGGCAAAAACTGACATAAACAGTCGTCGAAAAAATAAAAAAAAATAGAAGCTGTTGAACAAACAGTCACAATAAATACGTTCGAATTTCCTTACGCCGGACCACAAAGGAGAAGTAAACTTGAAGGGGTTGAAGTGGTAAATTCTACGAAGTTAACACCAAAATTACATAAGATTTGGCTCACAAGAATCATTCACCGGGTAAAAAAATGATAAAACAACATAAAATAGCGTCAGTTTCGTAGTTGATTTGGCCTTTTTTTCTTTCATTCGTTCTGTGTGAAACCGTATCTCGGGAACCGCTTTCGCATTACTGCCTCTCCCCGACACATCGCATATTTCAAAAAATTTAAATATATACAATTCTTTTGTACGGTAGACAATCCCTTAATAATAACACCCTTCACATTAGCAACGAGACATCGGTAGAGCCTTTAACTCTTTTCTTTTTTTTGTCTTCAACACTGTTGATCGAAGAAACCATAGGATAAAATTGTGTATTGTGTACCAGAAGTGTGTGCAAAACATGTAATTCTCAAAATTGTAACTGCTCGAGATAATAGTTTTTTTTATCGTTATTTTTATATGGATAATACAATTTTATTTTTGAGATTTGATAACATTAAAACTACGAAAATCTTCATCAAAAATACCGTAAGAAAAAAGTCTGTACTGGTTAGGGTTCATCTATACCTATAACGATTTAAAACTACAGCTGTTTATATCGTTCTTAAATAGACAGTTTCTTGTATCTATTCCCAACACTGGTTATAACTGTAGAAACCTTTTTGAGATTTTGACGTTGATTGCCATTGATCGTTTCTTCGTATTATTTTCAAACTATAATTTGTATGATTTTTACAATATTTTGGTATGCTAACTATAATAGTAACATTATAACGTATATATTACGTATTAAGTTCAACTTTATCCGCTTACTTTTAAGTATACACGACTAAAAAATGATTTATTTGGAAACATATTTGGGCAGTCAAACAACAAATCATGTTCATAAAACTCGTTTCGTTCAGTTAGACAATATATATTACAATTTGCAAGGCTTAAATAACTTTTTTGTTTGGTTTTTATGTTTTGACGGTATTGTAAATAATTATTTACAAAATTTACGCGTTTTCTAATATGTTGTGAAAACTTTTATGCATTTTGCATATAACCACCAATTTTATGTATTGTACCTAAGTACAAAATAACTACAAAAAGTATAAAATGTTATACAAATATTACACTTCAAATTAATATATTAAAGGTCAATAATAATTAACGGTCTAATGGTGTTTAATAAACAAAAAACATCATCGACGAAACACGTGAAAAATTAATTAAAAGCATTTTTTTTTTTTTCATTTTTAAATATCTTTATTTTTGACGTTGATTAATTATAGAATAGATTAAACGTGTTATTAAATACGTTAATATAAAGTTCACTGCTCAATAACAAATGTATATGTTTTCACTTACAAAATTAGAAGTTATGATTAAATGGATGGTATTTTGTATACAAGCAATTGAAATGAAAGATATTAGAGAAATATGTTAAACATTGTGTACACTTTTAAAAATAATTTCTTTTTTTGTTAGAATATTGGTACACCGTATTATAAAAACAGTTTTTAACGTCAGCAAGTCATTAATTGTAATTATGTGAGTGTGGATGAAATATGACACGACAAGAAAGGATAGATAATTACATTTTGAAACAAATAGTTGCATAGGAAAACACCAGAACAGCAATAATATTTACATGTTTATGATGAATTATTGAACTTGGATCGTGTCAAAAGAAAAAGAAATAAATAAAATGATAATTCTCAGACCGTATAAAGTGCGTGAAACATACAATAAATCAAAATGTCTAAGAAAAATATGATATCAACTGAATGGAGATCTAGTAGTTTTATATAGTCTGAAATGTTTAAATCATGAATTCACAAAGCGCCAAAATATGTAAAAATAATTTGTTATAAATGATATTTTAATTTAAGACTTTTGTGATGATTTTAATTAAATTAATTATCTAAAAATAAAACACATGAACAACTTTCATCCACGTTATCATTTCGTTTTATTATTTTAGCGTTCTTTAGAGATAAATTATGACGGGAAAATATTTGAAAATGAGCCTTCTGAATCGATATTATCGCCGTAAAAATTTCCATTCGAACGTAAATGTTGTTTTTCCAAATTTTACGTTTAAAAATTAACAGAAATAAAGTAATGAAAAATCAAACTGAAGTTGCAGAACGTGGTGAATAAACACGAGTTTTTATTTTTATTTTTTTATTTTTTTTACAAAATTATTAAACTATTTGGGATTTCATTTTACGGTCTTATTGACTCGTGCTTGATCAAACTGTGTACAAGTTCGTTCTGATGGATAATCGAATTGGTGCTGTGCAACTCAACGAACTAAAAATATTATGCTGTATATGCTGTATATGCTGCCATATAAATTGTGCACAATACGTTTTTAAATTAAAATCCGACGACCCAACCCCTAACAAAGTATACACAGTAACTTAATTTTACGTCCTTACATAACTGAATTCCATACACAATCGTTCGGCGATGCATTAAATCAAATCGAAATTCACAATCCAAAATTAAAAAATACCGAATGAAATATGAATGACAAAATTTGAATTTAAAATGAGAGTACTCAAAGATTGGTAAATGTTGATATCGGTGCATTTCGGGGCATGTTTTTTTTAGTGAGAACAAAGTTGTTTTTGTTTAAGCTTGATTTTTTTGTAAATTAAAAAAAATATTTTTTTTTATATACTTCGCGAGTATCATCGCATTAATTTTAATATGTGTTTACGTTTTTAAAGAACGGTCATTGTTTTTTTTTTTAAACCAAAGTTTAATCAAAACTAAACACTTTTGTTTATTCAACCTGTGCTTTTGACTTATTTTGCCCTAAGAAGTAGATGTAAACTTCTGTCGTAGGCAATGCACGCTCATTTAAGACAACTATTTGGTGCAATCTATCGATAAAAGACCTTTATTCATATAGTTTTACTGTCAATCGTCATAAATGTTTTAATAATGTTTGATTTTATTTTCAAAAAAATATACATAATTACATCAACTATGTTTGTGCGAAACAACGAACAATAGCATACGATAATTTTGTGAAACAACTATAACACTAATGTGTGTGTGTGAATTACAGGTATAAACAATTATTTTTTTAATTTCAGCGTCTGATACCACGCACATGTAATGCGAATCCGACGATCGGAAAAGTGTCTCGTGAAACGTTACTCACAAAAACCCCAAAATGACGTTGCCGGTAAACTCAATTGTGTCACACGACGCGGTTTTGTGGTATTCAACCGTTCGGAAACATACCCTACCGACTTTAGTCCGAACCCTTTTTCGGCCTTGTAGTTTTGACCCATTTTGAGACGATGACAGCAAACCTCGTCGAGTTCGATTGAATTTAGTAGCATTAATTTTTGTTCGTCAGATCACTGCACCGTCGTGACTAAATGAAGTAAAAAAGAAAAAATAACCGGCGTGTGGTCGTTTCGATTAACGATGTCGTTTGCGGATTTCGAACCGTGAAATGACCGTCTTGAAATAACAAACGTTTCACGACGAGCAGTTTATTATTTTTGAAATCGAATGCGTTTTAGTACGATTTAATTGTACAGCCTTAAGAGTAAATTGCGCCGAAATACCACGACGGATCTGTGTATGCGTTGCACTCAATAAACAAAAGTAAACATGTCAATTGAACAACGGAGGAAATAGAATTTTGAACGTTATATTGGCGGCTGTTGATTTTACGTAGGGTAGTTTACACCTCTGAGTGGGTTACTGTTTTGAATGATGCGGTGTTACACATTAGTAAGCGTAGTATAAAAAAACAAAACAAATGGCACAAAGAAAGGACCGAAAGAAAATAAGAAGAATACATTTAAGAAAATAAAGAAAGTGATGAAGGCGTTCAACGATCGATAACTTTCGTGCGGTTCGTTTCACAAATACGTGACGTGATTTTTATGTTATACCGAATTCGAAAATAATCGAGTCGTGTTTTAGGTAGATGCCTACCTACGTAGCTGATATTTATATAATTATAATAATATAATATTATTATAATAATATTTATTTATAATAACGTTGCTGATATTTTTATTCGTTTGTTTTTTCCGCCAGAACGCGTATAGATGACCGAGCACGCTCAGAATCGTTTTTTCGATACTAAATAATTAGTTTGAACCACGGCTCCCGAAACATCGGCCTAAGATTAAGTGACCTGCTCTCCAAAATGTAGTTCGTTACTACTGGACCCGAACTCGCGAGTTTACTCCCATTCTTTTTTCTAGCCCAGACTCGAACAATGTACAGGTAGTTGAATTAATTTAACGTTCATTGTTCACGACTTTTGCTGTTTTCGTAATAATGGTTTTCAAAACACCTACGTCACTTCAAAGCTGCAGTATTCCCGCAAAATATACATTTTCAGTTTTTCTCTTCCGTCGTGTTTTGCACTTGGCGTGAAAGAGAAGATGATGTATCGTTATAATATGTACCTACAAAGAAATAGAGGTAGAAATTTATGATAGTTGACCAACGTATACCATTTTGTACTCCTCGAGTTGTTTTTGAACTCAAAGCGCATTTATCGTACCTATATTGTACAGTGTAAACATTTCAATTTCGAGTTTGTTTCAAATGAATATTCTCATTCGATGAAATCCCAGTAAAATACGTGTACGCACAAAGTACAAAAAATAACTTTTTTTTTTTTTTCCTTACAAAAATACCTTAGACAGCGCAAAAATATTTTAAAAAATACTCAAGTTTTTTTTTTTTATATCCGTAAAAGTTGTTGTTCGCCCACGAACCGTCCGTGTTTTCGGTGTCCAAACAACCTGTTTATTATGCAATAATAAAATAACACCGATACGTCTATCAGCTGTTTGTACCTACGTACCGAACGAAGAGTTTTAGCGGTCGTAAACGTGTATGGTATTATATTGCGGTACGAAACAATGCTTGAGTTACGCTTAAAATAATACGCTTTACCGAGTAAAATCTAAAGTTACAAAATTAATCGTGTGTGCTGTACAGTACAACAATGCGTTGGCAAGGTACGCGTTATTCGGCAAACTTAGGGCATTGTTTTGATTTTCTAATGTGGCGCTCTCGTATCGTCTAAAAATTCGACGTTAACCACAGTGTTGTTCAAAAAACATTTTATTTTCAAAAAAAAAAACTAACGAAAAAAATAACAGCACTGCAGTTGTACACACGACTTGTACCTTACCGATATATTTTGATACTTCGAACGTCGATCGGATTGGCTGCCTCAATTATATAATACACGAGTACAACATATTGTATGTATTATTGTTATTATCGATCGTGACCCGAATCTTGATAAGATCCTTATTTTTCGTTGGGATAAAATGAGTATGAAAATTGTTTTGTCCCGGATAAAATCGTTATTTTTCACGGTCAAAAGATGTATAAAATTTATTTCATCCAGGACCGCGTGCCTTCGCATCATACACGTGACGAGAACGACTATTATACATATATATTGCAATATAATGAAAATACATACAATGTTTACGCAATAAACATAAAACATAGTGACAAAAATATTATATTATTCCGCGCGTATTTACGGCACCTCGTATTTTTCATTAATAAAACCACGGAACTCGCGTATAAAAATCGAACAGACGTTATGCATAAAAACGATTGCCAACATTAAAAACGTAGTTTGAAATTCGCATGACGTTTGAACACTTTATTCGTTCGAATGAAAAAAATTAGTCACGACGATTTTGGGAAGAGTTTTTATCGAAAAAAAAAAAACGGAATGAAATTACCTCATCATCAAGTGATAAATAATATTAAACATTGTTCAGTCGTGTGTAGGATAATGTTATAATTTTGTTGAAGTTGTATCGAGGTATTGAGAATTTAACCAAAACTAAAATGTTCTATGAAACTGTTGCTGTAAAAACTGACGAGTTTTAAAATGTAAAAGTTCTATATTTCACTGAAAAAATCGATTCCGATTTAGTTAGTTTGACACTTGTTCCGGCGGTGTGTGGGAACTTTAAGTCATTCGCAAAAACTTTTGAAAAACGACGTCATTTTTGATCTCGGGTGACAATTTTCAAAAAAAAAAAGAAAATGTCTAAAAAAAATTTCTAGTAATAAAGTCCCATTTTAATGTGCGTTCGTAAAGTTATATAAAACAGCGACGTTTCGCGCATAATTCCACGCGCCCAATTCGACTCATGAAAATTACACACGCGGTTACGCGCCTAATCTAGCTAAAACGATTAATAATTATTATTGAAGACGAATTATTCGAAACAGCACAAAACCTCTCGTCGATAGACGGTTTGCACGCGCAAGTGCTAGGCACTGTCGGGTACCATTCACCGACATTAATCTTGGGTTTGTGAACAAAAAAAACACATAATAAACGAACCGAGCTGCTAAAAAAAAAAAAAGCCCTTGAGCGGTGGAAGAATAACGCGAAAAATTTAATAATTTTAACGTACAGTGTAGTTGATCAAAAACGAGTAAAACGTTTACAATAATAACGAAATCCACGATATAACAATACCTAAATGTATATACGTATTGCTGCAGAACGTTTCATGAACTGTAAATAATTATACAATGCATTTTGCAATGTCACTTAAAAAAAAAAAAATTTTTAATCTTCAATATCCTATGTTCTGTATATCCTATACTTGTTATGTGCAAGAGGTAAATCGAATAAAAAATAATAATAGGCATTTTTACATAAATGTTTCGCGATCGTACTCGTTTTCGTTAGGTTGAACATGTGATTTATTTGTTTTATTCGCCACAATTGGGGGCGTTGTAAAATAATTGTAAAAGTTAGCACCTACGCTCTTATATTATAATTTTTCAAGATATTTGTATAAGATATTTTTTTTTTTTGTAATGTTATCGGTATGTTTATCTTAGAAATTATGTGGGTCATTGATGAAAATCGGTCTGAAAGTGCTTGGGCCTTCTATATCCGATCTGTTTTTAAATTATTTGGACTAATAATCTACTAGCACCTACCTATACTGTATTTCATTCCCAATGTTTTCTTTTTAAATATTCAAAATAGTCTTAAATACAAATTAGAAACCTATGTATATAATAAGAAAATCATACCAAAAATCAAATTGTTTTCAATGCGAGTTAAGGAAAACTTCCTGAAGATCGCAAGTCGAAATACTTTTGAAGATTGAAAAACGTAGCTCAAATCGAATAGTCCCTAATAATAAAACACTTTGTATATCGTCATCATTTGAAAATTCCAGTAACATGGAATTATATCTCAGTTGTTTTGCATATAACGATTTTTGCGATGCCAAAAATTAATTTAATCATATTTTAAACTGGTATTTTAACTGTGAAGGGTACCCATATAAACGGTTAAGCAAAGAGTAATGATAAAAAATATATGAGCTTCATGAGGGTTATACGAAGGCTGAAGGCTTATACGCTTGTATCTTAATGTATGTTATTTTTTCAAAGTCTGAGCACATCAACTGACGGTATTGAAGATGATTTATTTTTTCTGGGATTAACTGGATATGGGTAATATAACAACTATCCCATCGGTACAAAAGTATCAACAAAAAATTGAAAAACATTTTTTTTTTTTTTTGAGTATTTGATAAACTCAAATGGCGCTCATTTTTCGTTTTTCATACGCATGATATTAATTATCGTACGCTATACGGCATTATCTCAAATATTCCACTCAAAGCGGTGGCCAACTCCGTACTACGCGGCTCGCTGCTCGTTACTTTAGGTCATTGTTAATATTGATTTTCAATCAACGACTCAGCAGTACCTAATAGTTAACGGAATCAGTTTTTCAATTTATCACATACGTGTAAACAATAATAAAATAAAACAAAACAAACCACACACAAATAACAAATAAGTTGACGGAAAGGCGTATGGGCAAATATTCGTTACACTAAAACAATTATTTTGAAAATTAATTTTTTTACTCTGAATAAGTCTTATGTCCTATATTGAATCTAACATACTGAATCGTATAATTATTATCAGCTGTTTTTATCGATCACTATCAAAAAGGTACACTTAACAAGAATAGGGTCTTGGGCTCATCATCGTTTGCGAGCACTTATAAAGACCATTCGGCCAAACCCTGCCCAGAACGAATAAACAAACGTGTCGGAACGGTAATTGTCCGAAGAAAACCTCGCGGTCGTTAACCGACGGTGTGGAACCAGCCATATGTGTGTACACAATGGGAATTTCGAGCTGAAAGGCGTTTAAAATCAGCCACCGTGTCGGGTCGATTGAGTAAAAAGTTCGTAACGATTTTTGTACAACCGTGAACGAATTGAATTTTCACACGAGAAAAACAAAATTTAATTGTACTTACGAATAAAATATTGCGATAGGTATTCTTAATGACCAACACTTTGAGTTACCTATACGACTATGCACAGATTTACTTTCTGTTGTATGTTTTATAGTGTACCTAACCCGATTTTTTTTTTATAACAAAGTAAGCACGGTGCATTGTTTTTTTGTCAAATTTTTTAACAAGTATAGCTACGATATATAATAACAGACCAGTAAACGAATCTCTCGAACAGCACCCATAAAGCAATAAGCAAGAGCCGAGTGCAGCAAGTAAATAAATCTTACACATTTGGACATTTTTTTTAATATCATAGCACGTTAAACAAACAAACGTTTCTATAATGAACTAACAAATTTCCTAAATTCCCAGTCTTAGGCGTGTCTAAGATATGGACATTGAATAGCCGTAATGTTTCGTATTTTAGCCTAATTTTTTTTCTTTTTTACCAAACCAGTTAACGGTTGTTCTAAGCTAGATAAGAATTAATGGAAATGATTTTCACTTTAAAATAGCGACCTGTTCCGATACTGTTCCCATTAACAACGATTCGTACCGCCGTCAGGTGTTACTGAGTGTCACTCGGAACACAAAACCAATTTTCCCCCGATTGCTATTTGCTTTTACGATATAATAGTGACCGTACCAAAGCGAGTTTGAACTGACGAACAAACATCGTCCACAAGCGAGTCGCGCCGGCAGCAAACCGAAGCTGGTTATAAACATGAAACCGTTATATTTTATCGCGTTGAAGCTACGTGGGTATACAGTATAGAATTTCACGCGAAACGATGAAATATTACGTGAAGTTTTATTTCTGAAAGCGGCCAAATGCGGGCCAATAAATCCGAGCGGCCGCGTGATCCCCAAAACGTCAACCGGTGCCACTATTAAGAGCCACGTCGACGTTTAGGGGAGGTACTATCCGCAGCGCGTCTGTAACTAACGAGCGACGGTGAATTTATTTATTTATTTTTTTATTTGGAAAACGGCATCTTATAGAGGCCGTCTTATTACGTTTTTAGATTCTGAGCGACGAGCGAGGAACGTATTGTTTTTACAACGATGTTTTTCTTTTTCCGTCAACAATACTACTTTTCGTACAGAAGGAACGCTACGATTTTCAATTGATGATCACCACATATACTACTGGTGTATTGGACTCCGGCGGTACTTCGGTTGAAATCACGCATACTTTTGGAGTTCGACGCCGAAAACAAAGAAATCGAGAAATTTACGGCAAAACATTTTTAAATTTTCAGGTTTGTAGAAAGCGACGTATTGAATAACCACATAAAAGTTGGGATTTCGGCTTTAAATTTTATTTTATTCGAATCATTTTGATTGTTTTGCGTAGTTTGTATTACTATTCTCGATTTCTGAAGACTTATCACCGCGGCGCTGGACAGATTACAAAGTGAAGACAATAACGTAAAATTTGTTTAAACGACCGGTTTTAAAAGATTAAAATAGATGATTTAGATCTGACCTCGTCAGTGTAGAAATTCGATTTGTATAACGATCGGTGCCACGCCGAAATGCCAAGCTTAAACGTGCACAACAATATTGTTGTTCGCATTTAAATTATTAGCACATTTACCCGTCGAAGGTGGTACTCACTGCTTGCATTTATACCGTAGTCCGCGTAATCTGACGGCGAACGTGTCAGGGCATTTTAATTAAATAAAGTGGCTCTAAGTGCAGTTATCGGCGTCTTGTTTAGGCATTTTTATGTGTAAAAGTTGATATTTATATATTTTATTTCGATTCGGAACGAACAACGCGTTTTATTCCGGTTGTATCATATTACAAATCAGTCTTAATTTTTTTTTTTTTTTTCTATGCGGTTTAACTCTGAACTCTGAAGTGACGTAATCAGAAATTTTCGAATTCAGAATTTTTCTCCAAATTATTAATGTAAATATTATAAATTAGTATCATACATAAACTAAAAAATAGTTATTGTTTTCAATAATTAAAATAATTTCTGTTTCATATGTTGTTATTTTCATACGGTTCACCATTGTGTAAACTTTTGAAAAAAGTTGACCTTGACTCGAAAGAAACAATTGACCTTCCTGAAGTAACTGTTTTTACTGTTCAAAAATTTCATGAAAATTTACCCGATGAGTTTCAAAAGTTGTTTAAAGAAACTGAGGTAAAAATAATTAATTACTTCTAATGAAGAGATTTTCAGATTTAATTCATATAAACGTTTTTATTTAGAAAATGGCTAAAATATTAAATATCACTTATCAATGAAGCGTTTGAGTAAAAGCTGTACAAATCGAGCTAATCCTTGTATTAAGAATACCGAAGAATATTATCAAGTTACAGTAGCAATACCATACATAGAGTAAATTGGAGGCAAACTTATATTTAAAATGTGCTCAAGCGATTCCGGTAACAAATCCTGAACCCTCAGCCGCTATAGAAATGTTACCCATTACCAAAAATTAAAATTTTTAAAATTTATACCGCACCGTTTTAATACTCTGCTTTTAATATTTCGTAAAACAGAAAGACATAAAGGTATATTTTATACTAACTTATAATTATTATTATGAAAATAAGTTTAAAAAAAATTGACGTTAGAATAATACAATAGTATATTTTATATATTTGTATCTAATTGGATTAAAAATCACTATGTTCCTACGACAAAACGAATGGGACAATAGATGAATCACAAGCCCGCTTTGATTTTCAATAAAAATATGAGGAATATCAAGAGACGTTACACTGATTTCTTGTTTGAGCTATTCTTAATTTTAGATTTCCAGGCACTAAACTGAGGGTCTATATTTTTTACTATTTAGAGGTACAAATACGAGTCAAATCGAACATAAAACTTGTTCATCTTCAAATTAACCCATTTATTTTTTAACATTATTCCATATCCGCGTGCGTTCGATAAAATATAAGGTAGTTGGATGCACCTTCAAATAACCTACTAAAAAATAGTAAAATACTGTCTACTGTTTGTAAAGCTGTCTTTTTTTTTTTTTTTTTTTTAATCATTCTACAGTCGTTTCTCTAAACGCAATATTGTTCAGAAACGAAAAATATGACGGTGTCGGCTAAATCAAGGGTTTTTTTTTTTTATTCGCTTTGATATACAGTCATCTAGTTAAAAATTATTTTGATAAAATTGATTCCTGCATTTTGCAATTCATCATAAAACAATATATTGCGTTTGATTACTCGTATGATGAGTAACGTGCGACGCCCACTCAATTATTATAAACGAAACCATTATAGTTATTATTCCGTAATATACGTACATTTAAACCATATTTTGTTTTGTGAAACCGCAACCACGATCAGTACTGCCGGAGTCTAGATGCCGAACTAAAATCGAATATCTGGTGTTTATAAATTTTTAAAACTTGTTTCTGAAAAAAAAAAAAAAACTTATCAATACATTTTGCAGACTTTTGTATATGTTTCTGGCCCGTGAAATGAACCAAATGAATCAAACTGAACTCACTTCGCAGGGTTCAACCATGAATATCTAATGACTAAACCACCCTGTATGATAACCGATAGGACGTGTTAAGGGATGGTCGTGCTGAATTTGACGTGGCGCGGGGTAGTAAGGGTTCTGGAAACTATAATTGCTCTCAAGAGCAATAATAAGGCTCGTGATGAGGAAAAGGGGTGCAAGTAGTGCAACAGTTAATCGCTTACCGTCGGGTTGGGAAAGCGGTGCCTACTGCGCGGAAATTTCATTACAAACACAAGCACGCGTTGCTTCTGCGACTCTTCCTCTCCTCTTCTCGTCCACGTTTCCATTCTCATCCTCTAAGCTAACGTGTCGTAAATATTTACCGCTGGTTTACCATCTTATCTTATCCTTTTCCCCTCAACACACATCCACTCGAACTTCCTATTGATGTTGTAACTAGTCGATTCGATGATTTTGATGTCGTCGTCCAAACATAGTCTGTAAAGAACGTTTTAACGAAATTTTAATCGAAATCAGTGTTTAAGAGTTCGATCTATAGAACGTTTGCTGAAAAACTCGTCACCTTTAAGAAGAGTTTTCGTCGTTCATGCCGATTTTCTGATTCCACTAATAGTTTTCCAATTTTCGTTCTGAAAACAGTTTTAAGCTCGCGATGATACTAACCATCAAGAAACGTCACGTATTAGACGTTTGAGAGCGTTTAATCGTTATTTTAACAGTATAAACGTATTTTAAGTTGTGCAAATAGGTGCATATCATTTTTCAAAAAAATCATTTCATATTTCCACTATTGCGAATTTTTCGGTAGGCTTAGAGCCAACATTGATAAGTTGAATTACACACAAGAACCTACACACTGTTTGTACAAGATTATTTTGCAAATAAAATAAATTTCGTACATTTATAGCCGTTTAAAATTGATCAAACATCGTCATAATTTTAAAATTTCCATTTGTATTTATTTATTTTTATATTTATTCCTTAAATATTTTCAAAAATTATGTTGTCAAAATATAATAGACATTATAACGAGTTCAACGTCGTTTTTAGAATGAAAATTGTATAAGTAAAACTCTATTAATATAATATATTATGCAATATAATTATTATCGAACTGCTACAGAGACCATAATATTTGCGTCACAAAATACAGTGCAATGGAGGCCAATAAATCATTAACTATTAAGAATTAGTACCCATACTATTCAATTTACACATTAAATATATTATAAAATCGAATTTATCTATTTAATTTTTGCACATCATCAAAAGTGAGCATTAACGAGTTAAAAAGTAAACTATTCTTTAACTTTTTAATTTAACTAGATGATTATTTTTGTTTATAACTTATTAACTTATTCAGTTAAAAAATCTATTGCAACTTTTTATAGTTCATACTTAACTATCATTGTTGAAAAGTTACCTTTGTTTTTTTTTTTTTTTTCGTTATTAAGCGGAAACAACAACTAAAACTAATTTATCGACTTTTTTTGTTTTGATCATTTATTTTCCAAACAATTAAGTTATTTATCTAGTTTATTTTTTTTTTTTTTGCTAACTAATTGCAATTTAATTGAACTAACTTAACTTATCGCAGTTAATTTTTTCACTGAATCGCCCAACATTGCACATTGTATTATTTCAATTACATAATCGCAATGATTGACATTAATTTTCATACTCATAGTGACACTTGACTGTGTTATTTTGTTTAAAATCAACGACTTTGTCTGTGCAAGTCAACCAATCAAAAGCGAACGTCAAGAGTCGTTCGAAAACATCAAAATTCAAACTCAACAATAATATATAGCAAGTGTCACATGACAGTTATCAAACAACTTCAGAACTACATTAGAATTTGGAACAAAGTTTTTCCCAATTAAAAGTTGACAATATTTAGATAGGTCAAACTTTTCATTTTTCCGAAATGTCACTCAACTATACTTTTTCTGCGCAATAGAATCGCTCTGATATTTATGTTTATCACCTATTCAAAGAAAGAATAATTATCACCTTAAAATGGAACATACTTTACATGAAAATATATTTTTTAATTGTTTTTATTCAGAAAATTATGACTCAAATTCAAGAATGACGCAGTTTCCAAAAGTGCTGTAAATGACTTGAAATTCTCACACACCATTGGAATAGGTAAAACTGGCTAATTGAAAAATCTGAATCAATTTTGACCAATTTTCAGATCTTTCAAAATTTAAAATTTGTCAGTTTTTACAGCTACAGTTTCAAAAAACTTTTAATTTTTAGTTAAATTCCTAAAACTTTCATACAACTTCAAAAACATCATTTTATTATCCTAGCTAAAACTATATGACTAAAAATTCTCAAAAATATTTAACACTTGACGTTTTTACATTCATTTTTTTTTTT
>CM029360.1:8424628-8434947 GCA_017140985.1 Hormaphis cornu | reverse complement strand
AGAACGAGTGAAAGCGAGTGTCCAAAACTATACCATCGTGTTACAACTTTTATTTTTGGGATTATAAAACACCTAGTTGAAGTTAATATCGTATATGATGTATTTACCAGGTGTTTTAAGCTTGAATTATAATTTTAACGGCTCAAATGATAACAAAATAATTATTAACATTTGCTACGATATCTGTGAAAATCTGCAATAGACGCATAAAAGCTAATGTAATAAAGAGTAAAGAAATTACGCGTCTAAATTAAAATTAATAGATACCCAATCTATACAGCTATATATATAATACATATTTGTTAATGAGAAACAAAAATAATATTCTAGAGCTTCCGTATATTATCAACAGGATAATCTTCGTTTATTAATCCGACGAGGTTTTCAATATTTTTTAACTAGGTATAATAAAACCTATAATTTTTTATTTGAACTACCGTCGATTGAATACGCTGCGTTTTAAGAAAAATGATTTAAAATGGTATAAGAAAAACAAAACGCTAACGTTTGATACAAAACGCTAATTATAAAAATTGAATTTTAATTAAACATGAAAACATATATCAATACGGAAAATACGTACCAAAAATAAAAATTTTAGTTTTTGGATCGCCATTTTTTCTCCCCACACATCGCAACGAAATAATCGAATCAAATCAATCAGTCACAGACAAGTGTGCGAGAACGCTTTTTTTTTCTCGTATCAATTTAGTTTTTTGGCCATAACATTCAAAACGATGATCGAAACGAACTGAAACTACATGACGTTAAAACGGGTAAGTTGAGAGTTTCAAGTGATTTCGAAAAAATGTTTAAGCTAAGCGTTAGAACTTTTTTTACTACTACTGTATTACTAGACAACTGAGCGTTAAAACCAAAACTTCCGAATCAGCCGAAACCCACCCGGAGCGTAGTCGCTTACTCCGTCAAACTACCGCGACGCGACCTGAGCCGAGTGATCCCGGCTCTTTTTGTTTTTTTGGACAAAATTTTCGCGAAAACCCAAAGAACGCTGTGTATTGTGCTTGAATGAATGAATTTACCGATCAAATGTTGGTGGTAGACGCAGCCGCGTTGGGAGATGTGCGGAATCGTGAAAAGAAAAATGCGAGACTGTGTTTTATTTTCAGTTCGTGTGCTATTTTCTATACAAGGAATGACAATCAGGTAGACGGTCGCAATTAAAAGAGAAAAAAAAAACACACAGAGAAAGGAATCGATACAATATCGCGCAACGGTGGCAACGACGAAGGCGGGAGAAAAAAATGCTTCTCCGTTTTTCGCTTATTTTACTCCGACAGCAAAAAATAATTAATCTCCCATTTAAAACCTAAAAATTAGTTTTTTTTATTTAAAAACGTTTAATTGGTTTGAGGGTTTTTTTTTTTTTTTTTTTAAACAAATTCCGACCTTTTCAATTAAGTTGTTACCCGTCCGTCGTGTCGACTCGATTAATTTGCATGTTTCGCTGATTAAGATGTCGAACTAAACGCACCTGAAACGCTTCTCGCGTGTTTCACAATATTCTGATCGTTTAAACCGATTTTATTTTTAAAATGATATTTTCCTCGTTGTATTGTACGACGCACTTTTGGCCTGGTACAAATACAAAAGAACACTGCGCCAACCTGATTATGACATTCCTATCACAATAAACAGTTTTTTGACGAAACGCCGTTTTTTGTTCTATCGAATAGTCCAAATAGTCGACGACGGTAGAATTTATGAATTTGCGAATTGAGACTTGGTATTTTTTCCATTCGTTCTATAATCAACAAAGACGTTACAATGTACCTACTGCGTATATGTTCTTAGGTACGTTTTTAAATATTTTAAACAATTAACATTCAGATAGTTTTTTTTTGCCAAACAGGTAGATGAATAATTCATAAAATGAGCACTAGTATTTACAGTACAATAAACTAATAATTACGTCCGATATTTTTTGTAATAAATTCACACAGCTTAAAACCAGTTTTTGATACTAAGCGTGTTTGATGTGTGCGTACTAATTTTAATCGCAGGAAGCGATTTTATGCGAGAATCCAGGAATATTCTAGTAAGTTATACGGTCAAACGGTGAAAACGACGTTTTGAAGAATAGTTTAAAAAAGATTGTGTAACATTAAAAAATTATAAATGCAATTTTTTAGATTCTGAGCGTTAGCGAGGAATGTATGGTTCTTACAATGATGTTTTTTTTTCCCCCCCATCAACAACTTTTCGGGTAGAAAGAATGCTCAGATTTTTAAAGTCAGTACCTTTACTTTTTGATATAGGTATATGGATTCCGGTGGTATTTTGATTGAAGCTTTTATTTAACTTTTGCTTACTTTTTGAGTTTTACTCCAAAAAACCAAAAAAAAAAAAATCGAGAACTTTATGGCGAAAAATTTGAAATTTTCCGGTTTGTAATGACGTTTTCGGGCAGAAGAAGTGCTCCAATCGTTACGTTGAACACCACATTTTATTCTCTTTGAAGTAATTTTTGATATTTTGATTATTTTCTGAGTTATGTGAAAAAACAACGAAAATGGCGTCAGAAATATTGCGATTTAGTTTTTTGGCAATAACATACAAAGTTTAATGATCGGAACAAGCTGAAACTTTTACATAATGTTAGGTATATAGGTATGATGCAGTTTTGATAAGAGTTTCAAGTGATTTCAAAATTTTTTTAGCCAAGTATAGAACTTTTAAATTCTCTAAAAATTTACCTATACACTTGACAACTCGATCGGTTCACGGAATAATTAACTCTTGTCAATATATAGACACACGGACACGAATAGTTTTTGTTTTTATTTACTTTAACTTCGTGCGATTACGATCTGCCAAGTTTGTGCAATCTATCAAGTGCAGTAAGATATATGGAGTAATACGACTTATAGTATCAATAGTAAAATTCTTTGTACCATTTAAGCACACGCGATGATGGTTTAATAATTATAAAAACGCCATTTTTGGTTTATAAAAGCTTAATATGTAAAATTATAATTCATGTTTACGTATACAACTGTAACTATAACAAGAATTAATTTAAATATAAGGTAAAGACGAACATGTCTCATGGTTAACCACTAAACAAAATATGCGTAGGTACCTAATCAACTAATATAGTTTCCAATCAATATAATAATTAAATACCTAAACATCTCGGTTACCTACTAAGGTCGTAAGGATATATATATATATATCGTGAGGAACGTTTAACGATAATAAACATCAAATTATAAACAGTTCGTTTTATATTTTTATAATTATTTTCACATGTTGATGTAACAGCTGCAAATTTAGAAATTTTTTTTCAAGATATTCACCTATTTCATATTCGACGCGTGTTCATTGTATTGTAATAACATATCTAAAATATACAGACATAAATTTAGAGTTAGGAACTTAATGCTCTCCAAAAGTGCCAAATTTTCACGTAGTTATGCGCTCAAAAAAATACAAATATGCTTAGAAAACATGCACTTATATTAAAAAAAAAAAATCTTTTTCTTCGCACTGTTTTTTTTTATTTTTTACTTATATTTTATTTTTTTTTTATACAAAATCAACATTTTATTTTTTTTATTTTAAAATATATCATATTATATACTTCAAAAAATTGCAAAATTTAAAAACATTCTCCAAAATCTAAAGATCACTTAATATGCGAAAGTATGCATTATATAAACTTTTTGACGTATTTTTCATATAGTGTTTTGAAAGAATTTTGTAGCTCACTCTTAGTAATAAATTTAATAGTTCAAAAAAAAAAAAAAAAACATGCAAATGCAACAACTAGAAATAACTCTTTTTGAAATTAATCAGAATAATTATTTTAAAGTATTTTATCTATTTGTAATAATATTATGTTTAATATAAATTATGAAATTTAAAACTTTTATGAGTATGTAACTCTCAGTTCGATCGTAAAAGATAAAATTGCAAATTCAAATTTTTAACCTGCCCAAAGCTGTGACCGACTGCACTGTAAAAATAGTGACCCAATTTTTTTTTAAAAATAAAATATTTCAGTCGTTTAAAAAATCGCACGCAATATTCGATTGAAATATTTCAAACACTATACATCTATATATATATATATAACAACAATAATTTCAGTGTTGCATAAAACGCGTTCTCGATAATAATATATTTACACGTCTCGAAAACTACGAAATCATCGTCCCGATGAATTGTGATACTCAGGTGGCCACCTCAAGTTCGTTATAACATATTATAACGTTGTATAATCCGTTTGATTATGTTTCGTACAATATATGCAGTATCCACGTGTACGAACACTTATTGATCAGACGTGTCTTTCGATGAACTACTAATTCATTCGCTTGTGATCGTTATTAAACGAATAGTAGGTACGACTCGATGGAAAAGTGTTAAACGAGAGTTAGAAACGCATACGGACATTTCGGTGATTCATCTAAATACTACTATAATGATATCCCTATGAATAGTGCGTGATATTATACTGATTGCTAGAGTTCGAAGCTTTTAAAACGCTCATCGAATAGATTAATTTTATCGGATTGAGTATCGTTCATTTTTTTTTTTCAAAAATATAATACAGTTATGGCCTATGTTATCAATGATAACGAACAAAATAATCAGAAATATTCTGTTCTTGGTAACTATACGTACAGCGGAGACTAAAATATTCATTTTCCGCACCTTCACACTTAATATTGAGATTAGTTTATGATGGGAATCTTTCTCCTTCCCGCGCCGGATCCACTTTCAATCCATTAAAATATTTATATAACGCCATCGAATCAACGGTCTGTTTATTGTTTACTTTTAGATTATTGAAAAAAAAAATTCGTTTTCTTCGAAATTGTTTTCTGCGATCAGCCCCGGAAGGGTTGTAATAATGTTTATGATTTTCATAAAAGCGGTGTAGAAAAAAGTAGCATTGGATAACACTTGTGAAATGAACCTATTTTTTTTTTTCTTTTGGAAATTTCACTTAGTTATTAAGTTCTGGAAAAAACATTTTTAGAAACAAAATACTATTTGAAAACCGTTAGAAATTCGTTATGTTTTTTTTTTTCACAGTGAACCCTCTAAAAACGTCTCAAACATTTAAAACTCTCGAAAGCATTAAAACAAGTTATTTACAACGTTACGATAACGGTTTTGAAACAATATTCACAATTTTGACTACCAAAGTACTAGTTGATATACAGTGGACGACGTTTTAATTGAGTGCTCGAAATCCATATGCGCTATTTAGAAAGCCAAAATCAAAATGGACGGGGGTATAGCTGTATATTAGTTTACACGGAGTATATAGACCAGATCTCGTGACGTTTTTAATTGTGTGGGCTTTAAAATGATATCGGAATAATCTAAGGGCTAACCCTCCGAGCCTTCCCTACCGCGCTCAAATAAAAATTATAAACTATATTGTATTGGAAAAGCAATACAATCGTTATTATTTCATACAGCCATAACACACGCGTCAAACACGAGAAAACGAGATTTTGTAAAGTTGTTTTTTTTTTTTATTTTGTCGTCGGCGTCACTTTGATGAAATTCTCTTTACGAATTCGAACCGCGAGAATACAATCGCAATTCATTATAAACTTCTTTTAACCTCTGCGAAAATAAAACAATTGCACTATTATTCCGTATAGTAAACAATGTACACGCTCACACAAAAAAAAAAAAAAATCGTTTGATTTATCGCGGCGAGAGAATTATTTGAAAAATCCGTAACAGCAAAACGGTTTATCAGTATACATGTATAATATATACTTACCGAAATCGCTGAATAAAGATAATCATCAGTGCGTACTGTTTGTTTGAAAAAATTTATTTTATAGAAAGAAGAAATGTCTGAGCAAGTATCAGATTGGTATAAGAATGTTTTCTTAACTCACTGCGGTAACTTAATAATATTCGATTTGCTTAAACTAAAAAAAAAGAAATTGTTTGCATTCAGACTATATACCCAGTCACTCGCAGATGAAATAAACATACTCGCAGTTACATGTTTCAGTTTGTCGTGATTCTACTTCGTCAAAGTTTCCGGTACGTCTCAAAAAAACCCCTAAATAATTAGCATACAATAGTATATTGCTCACTCCTAATAATTACCTTCTTCCGTAGTATATTTTACGAATATAACGATACTATGAATGTCACGAATACAATGTTTACAGACTAGTTTATTTTTAATCCAATTCTGTGTACTAAATAACTCCACAAACTGCCGTATAAAATACGTGATAATCAGGCACGACTAAAATTTTAATAAATAATGACGATTCGTTTTTAAAATATTATAACTATACTCGTACAATCGCAATAATGTTACGATGTTACACTTAATTTCATTGAAACGAATAAACTGCAATATTTTTACTATCGGTCTAGTAAGAGACCATTTTAAAAAGTATTCGAGTACTGCAGATAGTCAAAAGGTGTTTAAAATACGTAAAAAAGTACTTGGAAAATACTCGAAGAAAGTATTTATAAACACTTTAAAGACAAATTTATATTATTGTAAACAGGAAAAATTAGCTGTACCGTTGATTTCATAATAAAATATTATAAAATTAATGGCTGTACTCTTAGGCAATGGTCAAGAAACATAATGATATTCGGTACACAGATCCGGAATTTTTTTTTTTTTCTTGCTAGGCAATCGTGTTCTTTAAATGTCATTTTGCCAGATAGGTACTCTATACAGATCTATCCGAAAATATTTAACTTCACGAAAAATTATGAATCGAAACTTTAAAAAAGATGATAAATGTTACAAATATGTAGACAATAGTTTACTTTTGTTGTTCCAAGAAGTAAATGCATGCTATACAGAGTGTATGATGACTGGTGAGCGAATATCGTCTATAGCAGTATGCAAAACGAAGATAGAAATGGGCTGTATTGCCGACTCTCTGATTGTCATTAATTATTGTTTACAGTGTGTGTTTTTTTATATAAGACAATGTTTTCTCTAACAAACCGAGCACGAGATATTTTAAACACGGATATTTTGGGAAAGTAATTTAATAATACTACTTCCAAGTAATTTGTTTCAAAGTGGTTAAAATATGTACCTATATATTCAAGTACTACTAGTTAGTATATAGTAATACGGTTGAAAAAAATAAAAACCGGTAGGTGTGGTAAGTACTACAATCGTTTATGCGTATAACGCCAAATTTGATTGAATCGTTTCGGTCGTAACGATTTCGACAAAATTACAGTTTCGTGCAATACGTCGTTCGACCCAAATACGCGGAACAACATAACGAGCATTTACCTCGTACACACTCGGGCGATAACTAGTTACAAGTTAGAAGTTTGTGGCGAACGAATATAAAATCATTCAATGATTATTATCATTGTCGGGCAAGTTAGTGAAAAAAATTAACTGCGGTGATGGTTGATTCAATTGAACCGCCTTTAGCCAACAACGGAAAAAAATAACTATTTTAGTCAGAGTAGCTGAGATGGAAAATGATAAAAACTTAGTTCAGTTAAAAAAAAGTTGATTTTTTTTTTTTTGCTAAAATATTCACGAGTCTCATTTATACCACTCAATCTATAGTATTTCAAACGTAAGTAGTTAGGAATAAAATAAACGATCGAAATAAAAAAAAAATCAGTGAATTAGTTTTGATCGTTTGTTTCGCTTGATAACGAAAAAATAAAAATAATATAAATAAACTTAATTTGGCGACAGTGATAATTTAACTATAAAAAGTTGAATTAATGCAATACAATTTTAAACTGAATAAGTTAGTTGGTTCAAAAAAAAAAGTGAAGTTAAAAAGTTAGAAAGCAATTAACTTTGTAACTTAACTTTAACTAGTTAACTAAGTGTGGGTAAAATATTCCTAGAAAAATCTTTTTGGGGGTAATAATTTCCTAGGAAAATTAAGCCGAAGAGCTCCAAACATTTACCGCCCGGAAAGAACTTCACATAACATAGTCAAGGGAGTACTTAGAAATGTTTAATGGGAGGGAAACAAAAAAAGTCAGCAATTTTTGGGGTGTAGTATATCTTAGTAAAGTCACTGCTCTGAGTGGGTCAGTATTTCATGTGACGTTAGTATGTATGTATATGAATTATGGAAGCATTGATAAATCATTGCCTTTTAAAAACGATTCTAAAGTATTTCGCGATCGACCGAAAAAAATTGTTCCGATTTCGTTCGAATACGTCAGTTTCCTAACGATCCGTGAAAGTGTAAAGTCATTCGGCACATTTTATAAATTTACAAAACACATTTATTGTTTAAGTCATACATTTCGGATTAAAACGTAGTATGAATAAGGGCGAAAAAAACTCAAAAGATTCGTTTGGTCTCTCGTCTAATGTCGCGTGCAAAAAAAATAAAACTTAAAAAGTAAAAAAATACGGTTTACGAGATAGGGCCGGACGGTCCCTAGTGCCCCTCCTTTAATTACGCATGATATAGTTCGTTCGAGTGATTAATTCACTGTCTTCGTCAAGCTCGAATCGGTGTCGGAGCAATTGGCGCTTGTACCGACTGCGCGATGGGAAATCGCTAGTAAAATTTCACTGTGACAATGAGAACCGAAACGCAAAACTGAATTATTTATCGTTTAATCAACTATACAAACTGGTACGTTTGGATGAAAAAAAAAAAAAACTGCCGGTTAACAACAAGTGAAGGTAAATTTCTTGCCACACAAACCGAACATTTTCTACTAAATAATCTAAAATAGATACACTAAACATTTAAAAATAAGCGCACTACTTCAAATATTTAGTTCTGTTAATCCAAAAACAGAAGTCAAATCGGTTCAACCAATTGTATACGTACACACCGCCGCCACGCAATTTTTTACGTGGTGTGTTTAATCAACAGCTCTTATATGCGTATTATATCTAATCAAAGGAGAATATCACAATCGAAATTAACTATTAGGAGTACAAGATTAAAACAATTAAACGAATTAGAACAAATAAAAAATTAGCAGTGAAGTAGATACAACATAATTGTTCCGTAATAAATAAAATAATAATAATTATTTGTGGAAATTGCCCATTTTCGGGGGTTTTTTTTTTGTTTTATTCGCATTTCGAAAGACACTCGAGCTGTAGACGATTTCGGGAATGAGCGACTAAAGAATGTGTACACGTTTATGACGTAAAGTTTAAAAAAATTATTGTAATTTATTCATATGCAGGCGGAAAACGATAAACTTGATTGGACGGCTATATATTATAGGCTTTATGCTCTATATTTCTTCAATAACTGTTCTGTGCGTTCAGAAATTTTAACAATGGCATTAATTTAGGAGGCCAATTTATCATTCAAAGAACACAAGATCCCATTATAGGTGCTTATTGTGCAACCTTAAGACGCGTAATAACTAATAAATTATCTCAAATACGTTGTTGCTTTTCAGTTTAAAATTCGTTCTCAGATTCGTTCATAGATCATGGTATTATTGGATTATTCATACAGTACCAACACGATCGTTTATAGATTCGTCTTATAAATTACTATAATGCTTCGTAATAATAATGTCACGTACGTGGTCTCTGAAGGTCCGATGGCATCGATTTAGCTAGTAAGGTGTTCCCGTGTTGAGTTGTTACATGCATATTACGATTCTGCTTCGAGTTTCGCGGTATTCAATTTATGATGATACACGTTTTCCTCCTCGCCCGATCACATAAATTGGACGCGGATACCACTAAAAGGCTCCGTGCACTTGGCGTTGGAGCGAAACAGAGTGTATCGCGGTCGGGCGAAAGAGAGGTCACTCCGAAAATTACATCGTTTCCTTATATATTCCGTATAAACATTCGTTATTATAGATTTTGTACGCAATATAATCGTTTGGATTCGTAATAATTACAATTATTGTTCCCGATACGTCGAGACGTTAACTCGGCCATACCTACGTATTTAATACCTAATATGTTAATTGCAAATTTTTATGCCAAACGCGTGAGTTCTTAGGTGTTTCTGTAAAATGAATCTGTGTTTTGTAAGAGGATTACTCGTCGCCCGTACAAACGCTTTCCAGCGTTTGAAACCAACCAAAGTTATAGATAGAACTTATCTGTTTTCTAAGACATAACGATACGAATACCCGTCGAATGCGTTCTTGTATTTAAAAACAATACTAATGTCATGTAGACGTGGTAACAGCGTCGCTGTAAGCGGTTCCCGTGTTGCGACGGCCTAAGATTTGTTTTATGATTCGGCCGTAACCGCCAAACTATAGTTGTTGAACTATTGTTAACTGGTCACACACGAAATTCGTTTATGTCGAATGAAAGTATAATGTTTATAAAAGTACCAAAGTATTCGGTATTT
>CM029360.1:8413543-8424528 GCA_017140985.1 Hormaphis cornu | reverse complement strand
AAATACCGAATACTTTGGTACTTTTATAAACATTATACTTTCATTCGTGTTCAACGAATTTCGTGTGTGACCAGTTAACAATAGTTCAACAACTATAGTTGGGCGGTTACGGCCGGAATCATAAAACAAATCTTAGGCCGTCGCAACACGGGAACCGCTTACAGCGACGCTGTTACCACGTCTACATGACATTAGTATTGTTTTTAAATACAAGAACGTATTCGACGGGTATTCGTATCGTTATGTCTTAGAAAACAGATAAGTTCTATAAGCCCTATCTATAACTTTGGTTGGTTTCAAACGCTGGAAACCGTTTGTACGGGCGACGGGTAATCCTCTTACAAAACACAGATTCATTTTACAGAAACACCTAAGAACTCACGCGTTTGGCATAAAAATTTGCAATTAACATATTATGTATTAAATAGGTAGGTATGGCCGAGTTAACGTCTCGACGTATCGGGAACAATTACGAATCCAAACGATAATATTGCGTACAAAATCTATAATAACGAATGTTTATACGGAATATATAAGGAAACGGTGTAATTTTCGGAGTGACCTCTCTTTCGCCCGACCGCGATTCACTCTGTTTCGCTCCAACGCCAAGTGCACGGAGCCTTTTAGTGGTATCCGCGTCCAATTTATGTGATGATCGGGCGAGGAGGAAAACGTGTATCATCATAAATTGAATACCGCGAAACTCGAAGCAGAATCGTAATATGCATGTAACAACTCAACACGGGAACACCTTACTAGCTAAATCGATGCCATCGGACCTTCAGAGACCACGTACGTGACATTATTATTACGAAGCATATCATTATAGTAATTTATAAGACGAATCTATAAACGATCATGTTGGTACTATATGAATAATCCAATAATACCACGATCTATGAACGAATCTGAGAACGAATTTTAAACTGAAAAACAACAACGTATTTGAGATAATTTATTAGTTATCACGCGTCTTAAGGTTGCACAATAAGCACCTATAATGGGATCTTGTGTTCTTTGAATGATAAATTGGCCTCCTAAATTAATGCCATTGTTAAAATTTCTCAACGCACAGAACAGTTATTGAAGAAATATAGAGCATAAAGCCTATAATATATAGCCGTCCAATCAAGTTTATCGTTTTCCGCCTGCATATGAATAAATTACAATAATTTTTTTAAACTTTACGTCATAAACGTGTACACATTCTTTAGTCGTCCATTCCCGAAATCGTCTACAGCTCGAGTGTCTTTGCGAAAAAAACACTCGAAAATGGGCAATTTCCACAAATAATTATTATTATTTTATTTATTACGGAACAATGATGTTGTATCTACTTCACAGCTAATTTTTTATTTGTTCTAATTCGTTTAATTGTTTTAATCTTGTACTCCTAATAATTAATTTCGATTGTGATATTCTCCTTTGATTAGATATAATACGCATATAAGAGCTGTTGATTAATCACACCAGGTTAAAAATTGCGTGTGTACGTATACAATTGGTAAACCGATTCGACTTCTGTTTTTGGATTAACAGAATTAAATATTTGAAGTCGTGCGCTTATTTTTAAATGTTTAGTGTACCTATTTTAGATTATTTTGTAGAAAATGTTCGGTTTGTGTGGCAAGAAATTTACCGTCACTTGTAGGCCCTGCCAGGTTTTTTTTTTTTTCATCCAAACGTACCAGTTTGTATAGTTGATTAAACGATAAATAATTCGGTTTTGCGTTTCGGTTCTCATTGTCACAGTGAAATTTTACTAGCGATTTCCCATCACGCAGTCGGTACAAGCGCCAATTTCTCCGACACAGATTCGAGCTTGACGAAGACAGTGAATTAATCACTCGAACGAACTATATCATGCGTAATTAAGGGAGAGGCACTAGGGACCGTCCGGCCCTATCTCGTAAACCGTATTTTTTTACTTTTTAAGTTTTATTTTTTTTGTACGCGACATTAGACGAGAGACCAAACGAATATTTTGAGTTTTTTTCGTCCTTATTCATACTACGTTTTAATCCGAAATTTATGACTTATACAATAAATGTGTTTTGTAAATTTATAAAATGTGCCGAATGACTTTACACTTTCACGGATCGTTAGGGTACTGACGTATTCGAACGAAATCGGAACAATTTTTTTCGGTCGATCGCGAAATACTTTAGAATCGTTTTTCAAAGGCAATGATTTATCAATGCTTCCATAATTTATATACATACATACTAACGTCACATGAAATACTGACCCACTCAGAGCAGTGACCTTACTAAGATATACTACACCCCGAAAATTGCTGACTTTTTTTGTGCCCCTCCCATTAAACATTTCTAAGTACTCCCTTGACTATGTTATGTGAAGTTCTTTCCGGGCGGTAAATGTTTGGAGCTCTTCGGTTTAATTTTTCTAGGAAATTATTACCCCCAAAAAGATTTTCTTAGGAATATTTTACCCACTCTTAGTTAACTAGTTAAAAAGTTAAGTTACAAAGTTAATTGCTTTCTAACTTTTTAACTTCACTTTTTTTTTTTTGAACCAACTAACTTATTCAGTTTAAAATTGTATTGCACTAATTCAACTTTTTATAGTTAAATTATCACTGTCGCCAAATTAAGTTTATTTTTATTTATTTTTTTTTTTCGTTATCAAGCGCGAAACCAACGATCAAAAATAATTTACTGATTTTTTTTTTTATTTCGATCGTTTATTTGATTCCTAACTACTTACGTTTGAAATACTATAGATTGAGTGGTATAAATGAGACTCGTGAATATTTTAGCAAAAAAAAAAAATCAACTTTTTTTTAACTGAGTTAAGTTTTTATCATTTTCCATCTTAGCTACTCTGACTTGAATAGTTATTTTTTCCCGTTGTTGACTAAAGGCGATTCAATTGAATCAACCATCACCGCAGTTAATTTTTTTCACTAACTTGCCCGACAATGATAATAATCATTGAATGATTTTATATTCGTTCGCCACAAACTTCTAACTTGTAACTAGTTATCGCCCGAATGTGTACGAGGTAAATGCTCGTTATGTTGTTCCGCGTATTTGGGTCGAACGACGTATTGCACGAAACTGTAATTTTGTCGAAATCGTTACGACCGAAACGATTCAATCAAATTTGGCGTTATACGCATAAACGATTGTAGTACTTACCACACCTACCGGTTTTTATTTTTTTCAACCGTATTACTATATACTAACTAGTAGTACTTGAATATATAGGTACATATTTTAACCACTTTGAAACAAATTACTTGGAAGTAGTATTATTAAATTACTTTCCCAAAATATCCGTGTTTAAAATATCTCGTGCTCGGTTTGTTAGAGAAAACATTGTCTTATATAAAAAAAAACACACACTGTAAACAATAATTAATGACAAGACAATCAGAGAGTCGGCAATATAGCCCATTTCTATCTTCGTTTTGCATACTGCTAGACGATATTCGCTCACCAGTCATCATACATTCTGTACAGCATGCATTTACTTCTTGGAACAACAAAAGTAAACTATTGTCTACATATTTGTAACATTTATCATCTTTTTTAAAGTTTCGATTCATAATTTTTCGTGAAATTAAATATTTTCGGATAGATCTGTATAGAGTACCTATCTGGCAAAATGATATTTAAAGAACACGATTGCCTAGCAAGAAAAAAAAAAAATTCCGGATCTGTGTACCGAATATCATTATGTTTCTCGACCATTGCCTAAGAGTACAGCCATTAATTTTATAATATTTTATTATGAAATCAACGGTACAGCTAATTTTTCCTGTTTACAATAATATAAATTTGTCTTTAAAGTGTTTATAAATACTTTCTTCGAGTATTTTCCATGTACTTTTTTACGTATTTTAAACACCTTTTGACTATCTGCAGTACTCGAATACTTTTTAAAAGGATCTCTTACTAGACCGATAGTAAAAATATTGCAGTTTATTCGTTTCAATGAAATTAAGTGTAACATCGTAACATTATTGCGATCGTACGAGTATAGTTATAATATTTTAAAAACGAATCGTCATTATTTATTAAAATTTTAGTCGTGCCTGATTATCACGTATTTTATATGGCAGTTTGTGGAGTTATTTAGTACACAGAATTGGATTAAAAATAAACTAGTCTGTAAACATTGTATTCGTGACATTCATAGTATCGTTATACTCGTAAAATATACTACGGAAGAAGGTAATTATTAGGAGTGAGCAATATACTATTGTATGCTAATTATTTAGGGGTTTTTTTGAGACGTACCGGAAACTTTGACGAAGTAGAATCACGACAAACTGAAACATGTAACTGCGAGTATGTTTATTTCATCTGCGAGTGACGGGGTATATAGTCTGAATGCAAACAATTTCTTTTTTTTAGTTTAAGCAAATCGAATATTATTAAGTTACCGCAGTGAGTTAAGAAAACATTCTTATACCAATCTGATACTTGCTCAGACATTTCTTCTTCCTATAAAATAAATTTTTTCAAACAAACAGTACGCACTGATGATTATCTTTATTCAGCGATTTCGGTAAGTATATATTATACATGTATACTGATAAACCGTTTTGCTGTTACGGATTTTTCAAATAATTCTCTCGCCGCGATAAATCAAACGATTTTTTTTATTTTTGTGTGAGCGTGTACATTGTTTACTATACGGAATAATAGTGCAATTGTTTTATTTTCGCAGAGGTTAAAAGAAGTTAATAATGAATTGCGATTGTATTCTCGCGGTTCGAATTCGTAAAGAGAATTTCATCAAAGTGACGCCGACGACAAAATAAAAAAAAAAAAACAACTTTACAAAATCTCGTTTTCTCGTGTTTGACGCGTGTGTTATGGCTGTAATACGTATGAAATAATAACGATTGTATTGCTTTTCCAATATATAGTTTATAATTTTTATTTGAGCGCAGTAGGGAAGGCTCGGAGGGTTAGCCCTTATACTATTCCGATATCATTTTAAAGCCCACACAATTAAAAACGTCACGAGATCTGGTCTATATACTCCGTGTAAACTAATATACAGCTATACCCCCGTCAATTTTGATTTTCGCTTTCTAAATAGCGCATATGGATTTCGAGCACTCAGTTAAAACGTCGTCCACTGTATATCAACTAGTACTTAGGTAGTCAAAATTGTAAATATTGTTTCAAAACCGTTATCGTAACGTTGTAAATAACTTGTTTTAATGCTTTCGAGAGTCTTAAATGTTTGAGACGTTTTTAGAGGGTTCAATGTGAAAAAAAAAAACATAACGAAACAAAACGAATTTCTAACGGTTTTCAAATAGTATTTTGTTTCTAGAAACGTTTTTTCCAGAGCTAAATAACTAAGTGAAATTTAAAAAAAAAAAAAAAATAGGTTCATTTCACTTTCATTTTTTATCCAATCCTACTTTTTTCTACACCGCTTTTATGAAAATCGTAAACATTATTACAACCCTTCCGGGGCTGATCGCAGAAAACAATTTCGAAGAAAACGAATTCTTTTTTTCAATAATCTAAAAGTAAACAATAAACAGACCGTTGATTCGATGGCGTTATATAAATATTTTAATGGATTGAAAGTGGATCCGGCGCGGTAAGGAGAAAGATTCCCATCATAAACTAATCTCAATATTAAGTGTAAAGGTGCGGAAAATGAATATTTTAGTCTCCGCTGTACGTATAGTTACCAAGAACAGAATATTTCTGATTATTTTGTTCGTTATCATTGATAACATAGGCCATAACCGTTTATATTTTTGAAAAAAAAAAAAAAAAAAAAAAATGAACCATACTCAATCCGATAAAATTAATCTATTCGATGAGCGTTTTAAAAGCTTCGAACTCTAGCAATCAGTATAATATCACGCACTATTCATAGGAATATCATTATAGTAGTATTTAGATGAATCACCGAAATGTTCGTATGCATTTCCAACTCTCGTTTAACACTTTTCCATCGAGTCGTTCCTACTATTCGTTTAATAACGATCACAAGCGAATGAATTAGTAGTTCATCGAAAGACACGTCTGATCAATAAGTGTTCGTACACGTGGATACTGCATATATTGTACGAAACATAATCAAACGGATTATACAACGTTATAATATGTTATAACGAACTTGAGGTGGCCACCTGAGTATCACAATTCATCGGGACGATGATTTCGTAGTTTTCGAGACGTGTAAATATATTATTATCGAGAATGCGTTTTATGCAACACTAAAATTATTATTGTTATTATATATATATAGATGTATAGTGTTTGAAATATTTCAATCGAATATTGCGTGCGATTTTTTAAATGACTGAAATATTTTATTTTAAAAAAAAAAATTGGGTCACTATTTTTACAGTGCAGTCGGTCACTGCTTTGGGCGGGTTAAAAATTTGAATTTGCAATTTTATCTTTTACGATCGAACTGAGAGTTACATACTCATAAAAGTTTTAAATTTCATAATTTATATTAAACATAATATTATTACAAATAGATAAAATACTTTAAAATAATTATTCGTATGAATTTCAAAAAGAGTTATTTCTAGTTGTTGCATTTGCATGTTTTTTTTTTTTTTTTGGACTATTAAATTTATTATTTAGATTGAGCCACAAAATTCTTTCAAAACACTATATGAAAAATAGGTCAAAAGTTTATATAATGCATACTTTCGAGTATAAAGTGATCTTTAGATTTTAGAGAATGTTTTTAAATTTTGCAATTTTTCGAAGTATATAATATGATATATTTTAAAATGAAAAAAATAAAAATAAAATGTTAATTTTGTGTAGAAAAAAAATAAAATATAAGTCAAAAATAAAAAAAACAGTACGAAGAAAAAGATTTTTTTTTTAAAAAGTGCATGTTTTTAAAGCATATTTGTATGTTTTTGAGCGCATAACTACGTGAAAATTTAGCACTTTTGGATAGCATTAAGCCCTAAATTTATGTCTGTATATTTTAGACATGTTATTACAATGCAACGAACACGCGTCGAATATGAAATAGGTGAATATCTTGAAAAAAAATTTCTAAATTCGCAGCTGTTACATCAACATGTGAAAATAATTTAAAAAAAAATAAAACGAACTATTTATAATTTGATGTTTATTATCGTTAAACGTTCCTCACGATATATATATCATTACGACCTTAGTAGGTAACCGAGATGTTTAGGTATTTAATTATTATATTGATTGGAAACTATATTAGTTGATTGACTATCTACGCATATTTTGTTTAGTGGTTAACCATGAGACATGTTCGTCTTTACCTTATATTTAAATTAATTCTTGTTATAGTTACAGTTGTATACGTAAACATGAATTATAATTTTACATATTAAGCTTTTATAAACCAAAAATGGCGTTTTTATAATTATTAAACCATCATCGCGTGTGCTTAAATGGTACAAAGAATTTTACTATTGATACTATAAGTCGTATTATTCCATATATCTTACTGCACTTGATAGATTGCACAAACTTGGCAGATCGTAATCGCACGAAGTTAAAGTAAATAAAAACAAAAACTATTCGTGTCCGTGTGTCTATATATTGACAAGAGTTAATTATTCCGTGAACCGATCGAGTTGTCAAGTGTATAGGTAAATTTTTAGAGAATTTAAAAGTTCTATACTTAGTTAAAATATTTTTGAAATCACTTGAAACTCTTATCAAAACTGCATCATACCTATATACCTAATATTATGTAAAAGTTTCAGCTTGTTCCGATCATTATACTTTGGATGTTATTGCCGAAAAACTAAATCGCAATATATCTGACGCCATTTTCGTTATTTTTTCACATAACTCAGAAAATAATCAAAATATCAAAAATTACTTCAAAGAAAATAAAATGTGGTGTTCAACGTAACGATTGGAGCACTTTTTCTGCCCGAAAACGTCATTACAAACCGGAAAATTTCAAATTTTCCGGCATAAAATTCTCGATTTTTTTTTTTGGTTTTTGGAGTAAAACTCAAAAAGTAAGCAAAAGTTAAATGAAAGCTTCAATCAAAATACCACCGAAGTCCATATACCTATATCAAAAAGTAAAGGTACTGACTTCAAAAATCTGAGCATTCTTTCTACCCGAAAATTTGTTGATGGGGGAAAAAAAAAACATCATTGTAAGAACCATACATTCCTCGCTAACGCTCAGAACCAAAAAAATTGCGTTTATAATTTTTTAATGTTACACAATATTTTTTAAACCATTCTTCGAAACGCCGTTTTTACCGTTTGACCGTATAACTTACTAGAATATTCCTGGATTCTCGCATAAAATCGCTTCCTGCGATTAAAATTAGTACGCACACATCAAACACGCTTAGTATCAAAAACTGGTTTTAAGCTGTGTGAATTTATTACAAAATATATCGGACGTAATTATTAGTTTATTGTACTGTAAATACTAGTGCTCATTTTATGAATTATTCATCTACCTGTTTGGCAAAAAAAAACCCATCTGAATGTTAATTGTTTAAAATATTTAAAAACGTACCGAAGAACACATACGCAGTAGGTACATTGTAACGTCTTTGATGATTATAGAACGAATGGAAAAAATACCAAGTCTCAATTCGCGAATTCATAAATTCTACCGCCGTCGACTATTTGGACTATTCAATAGAACAAAAAACGGCGTTTCGTCAAAAAACTGTTTATTGTGATAAGAATGTCATAATCAAACTGCGGTTTGTTCTTTTGTATTTGTACTAGGCCAAAAGTGCGTCGTACAATACAACGAGGAAAATATCATTTTAAAAATAAATCCGTTCAAACGATCAGAATATTGTGAAACACGCGAGAAACGTTTCAGGTGCGTTTAGTTCGACATCTTAATCAGCGAAACATGCAAATTAATCGAGTCGACACGACGGACGGGTAACAACTTAATTGAAAAGGTCGGAATTTGTTTTTTTAAAAAAAAAAACCCCTCAAACCAATTAAACGTTTTTAAATAAAAAAAACTAATTTTTAGGTTTTAAATGGGAGATTAATTATTTTTTGCTGTCGGAGTAAAATAAGCGAAAAACGGAGAAGCATTTTTTTCTCCCGCATTCGTCGTTGCCACCGTTGCGCGATATTGTATCGATTCCTTTCTCTGTGTGTGTTTTTTTCTCTTTTAATTGCGACCGTCTACCTGATTGTCATTCCTTGTATAGAAAATAGCACACGAACTGAAAATAAAACACAGTCTCGCATTTTTCTTTTCACGATTCCGCACATCTCCCAACGCGGCTACGTCTACCACGAACATTTGATCGGTAAATTCATACCAAGCACAATACACAGCGTCCTTTGGGTTTTCGCGAAAATTTTGTCCAAAAAAACAAAAAGAGCTGGGATCACTCAGCTCAGGTCGCGTCGCGGTAGTTTGACGGAGTAAGCGACTACGCTCCGGGTGGGTTTCGGAAGTTTTGGTTTTAACGCTCAGTTGTCTAGTAATACAGTACTAGTAAAAAAAGTTCTAATGCTTAGCTTAAACATTTTTTCGAAATCACTTGAAACTCTCAACTTACCCGTTTTAGTGATGTAGTAGTTTCAGTTCGTTTCGATCATCGTTTTGGATGTTATGGCCAAAAAACTAAATTGATACTAGTATGTCAAAAACACGTTTTCCGTAGTTATGTAGTTATGTTTCTCTTCAGTTTCTCAACTGTGACTTTTTCGATTTTTAACTTAAAAACCGCTTAAAGTGCCAAAAAGGTCTTTCAGAAAACGTACTTGATTTTAAAAATCGGAGCAACTTTACTACCACTAAAGTTGTGCACAGAAAAACATCATCGTTAAAACAACATACTTCGTCGCGCTCAGAATCTAAAATTTATTTATTATTCGCATTGACTAAATATGTACGGAATTTATTTTTGCGTTCCGTATTGAAATTTACAATATAATAAAAAGGCGCCGACGAATATAGAAACGACGGTAATAATTGGCACGTATTTAAACATATTCAATTATGTCGAAATGGTAAAAACAACTTAGTTTTTTTTAATAAATCGTAAATTCATTTGTTTTATTCCTTTATATAATGATACATCCCCGATATTCTTCTATAGCCTACCAAGATAAAAGTATTAAATTATTGTACCACTCCTTCTTGTAGTTGTCAGCCGTAATAATATCAATAAAGAAGGTAACTGATGCGAATTTATTGACCGTTAATTTATTGATCATTATATACAGTTAACACGTCTCCACAATACAACAAATATAATGAACTGCTTACGAGTGAAATGTTTCGGCTACAGTTTAAAATACAATGTTTGCGAAGAACCAAATAAAAAAAAGCGTTCTCGCACACTTGTCTGTGACAGATTGATTTGATTCGATTATTTCGTTGCGATGTGTGGGGAGAAAAAATGGCGATCCAAAAACTAAAATTTTTATTTTTGGTACGTATTTTCCGTATTGATATATGTTTTCATGTTTGATTAAAATTCAATTTTTATAATTAGCGTTTTGTATCAAACGTTAGCGTTTTGTTTTTCTTATACCATTTTCAATAATTTTTCTTAAAACGCAGCGTATTCAATCGACGGTAGTTCAAATAAAAAATTATAAGTTTTATTATACCTAGTTAAAAAATATTGAAAACCTCGTCGGATTAATAAACGAAGATTATCCAGTTAATAATATTCGGAAGCTCTAGAATATTATTTTTGTTTCTCATTAACAAATATGTATTATATATATAGCTGTATAGATTGGGTATCTATTAATTTTAATTTAGACGCGTAATTTCTTTACTCTTTATTACATTAGCTTTTATGCGTCTATTGCAGATTTTCACAGATATCGTAGCAATTGTTAAAAATTATTTTGTTGTTATTTGAGTCGTTAAAATTTTAATTCAAGCTTAAAACACCTGGTAAATACATCATATACGATATTAACTTCAACTAGGTGTTTTATAATCCCAAAAATAAAGGTTGTAACACGATGGTATAGTTTTGGACACTCGCTTTCACTCGTTCT
>CM029360.1:8336662-8389178 GCA_017140985.1 Hormaphis cornu | reverse complement strand
CGCATAAAACCATATATTTTTTAGTGTACCGACTAGTGTACACCCGATCCGAAAGCGATTTTTGTCCGTTACACCCGATTTTTATCGTCTACACGTGTGTACCGTACGGAGCGCCCGGAGTATAATTAATAACAACGTTGTCGAAAACGAATCATATTTTCGCTCGACAAAACGCGCCTCGTTCGTTACGATCGCGCGAATCGTTGTGAAATATGTACGCGTATTATTCTATTTCTTTGATATTTCTTTTTTTTTTTGTCTTACACGTTCAAACAGTGATTAGCTCCGAGACAGACGGATAATTCGCTTCGGCCTATAACCACATCATATATATAAAAGGTATCGTAAGAATCGTTTTTTTTCAGCGCCGCGACGTTCTACACTCTCGGGGTAAACAATATCGCGTAATAACAATATTATTATTATTTCTCTAATTGCGCGTCGGCTTTTTCTTTGTGTCAAGTGCCCACGTTTTTTCTCTCTTTAACGGTTCAATACTCTTTAAACGATACTAATAGGCGTAGGTAGGTATCGTAGATATTATGATTTACGACGTTTTTCGCAGAGTTTGTTACGGTAGGTAAATCGAACGAACCGATAGATTGTTGTTGCGCGGATAAATCAAAAAAAAAAGAAATAATCATTTTTTTTTTTTCAAACTTGTTTGCGACCCGCGCGATATGGCCGTCCGGAAATTAATATTTATCGGTTGTTGGTTTCCAGTTTAAAATCGATATTTTATTTCCGTCGCAAGTAGCTCGTCGTCGAACGCGAATAATTTTTTTTTAAAAAAACATAAATCCGTATTTTTTAAAGATCCTAAGAGAATAATACGACCTTTTTTTCGTGATACACGTATACGACGTGCGTCGACCGTGTATTGTAATTTACCGAGATTCGTTGTGCATTATACTTTGCTGAATTTGTTTTTGACTTTCAACCGCGCCTCATGGCTGGTCGTAGTAACAAACTGAAAAATGACTACGCTGAAAACGTATTCCAAATTACTGCAGCGTTATTATAAGAAGCATTTTAGCACGAGCATACCCGTAAGTACACGTATACGGCTCGATAATATATTTTAATAAATAATCAACACGTATTCTTGTCGGCGCCAGTTCTTTATGTGATTCAATTCTCACTCATACACCCATATATCGATAATATTTTTCGTTAAATCATTATCACTGATTGCCCGCTTCGTATTATAGAGGATTTTCGTGAACGCATTCGTGCAAAATTGATTGCGCATCGTTAACTACTGAAATCGAAATAACTAACGTGATGCACAAACAATATTATAAACTATTAAAATTAACGTTTCGAAAAGTGTTATTCGTTTATTTCTATTAAAATATAAAAGAATTTATCAAAACCATATTTGATATGCATTACACGCTTCGGAGCGGGCCACTTCTTTGGGTATGCCGACGGTTCGGACTTATTATTTAGCATAGGCAAAGCGATTTATGGTCTGATATCGAACGATTGCGTTCGAAAAAACGATTTTCAGCGGTGCTGGGGGAAAAAAACAAATTTCACGAATAGTATCAGCTATACCTACATATAATATGATTATTACCTGAAATACGACTTTTTTAGGGTCAAATCGAAAACATGAAAACAACTTGTGTACCTATTTGTGAGATGTTAATCGACTCGAAAAAATAAAAACCCGTCGAGTTGTATTACTCGTCGAATTTTTTTCCTCAAAATGATAATTCTAATATCTAGACTCTAGAGGTATTTTACACAGGTATGATCAATGATGTGTTCAAAGAGTTATTTGAGAAAAATTGTTTTGGGTCAATGCTCTAGAAGCACAATATTATATAGGTACATGAACACGGTTATAATAGGTATTTTCGCGCACATTCGTTTCGTAATTGAATATTCCATTCGTGGATACGATGATGCCATATTCGTCTTATAGATTTAGTCGGGTTCTTTATTTTTATCATATTATAATCAGTATTCTAAATCGTTATTCTAAACCTCGTATATATAGGTACTATTATTTCAGGTTAAACGTTTCGACACATTAGTATAGATTATTGTGTGTACAAAGGTTTCCTTTGAACGGATTTAAAATCAGTTTTTATACGTATTGTTATTTTTATATTTTTTACTAGATATATGGGATAATATTTCGAGCCACGTTGTTGCGTTGAGAAAAACAAAATTACAAGATTCCATAATCCGTATACAGCTATCATCGATCATCGAATTATGTAAATCAAAACATACAAATTATGTATCGTACTTACAATAATTGAATATATTATGATACTATGATTCAAGCGATCTTAAAAAAGTTTTCGGAATATTTTAGACGGAATATATTTTTTGAAAACGTCGTGGTTCTATTCTCTTTTCTCGTTCTTTTACACAACACATGTATGGTTAGAAAAAAAAAAACCTATTATTATTATTATTACTACTTTGTATATATAAAACGAACGGCGTGTGATCTGCATTACCATAACAATACGGGAAATCCGATTATATTCGGTGGTATTTTAGCTAAAAACTTTTTACAAAAATTTTATTCTCGAAACGAATCTGCCGCTTCGGTAGATTCGTTTCGACGAAATAAAAAAAACGCGTTAATCATCAGATAAACTCGGTGTGGAGTCAAATACAGTCTATCTTACACGAACTGACGTTACTGAAGCGCGCATTTGAATTTCGACGATAGTTATACAATAATTCTACGACAGTACGTCTTCGATGGAGATCTTATATAGTAGGTATTATTTATTATTATTATAAGACGTGTGTTATGATGTCGTATCGCGGTTGATTTACGTCGATAATTTAAAAGAAAAAAAGTACCGAACACAGTTCGTCACAGAAACTACTATTAATAATGTATAATATTCGCCACATGTGAGCATAATGACCAGCATTTTTTTAACAGGTGCAGTACCGTCGCCACAGGGCGAATTTCGTTTTAAATTGTGCGAAAATCGTTCGTATTTCCGCATCTTTGTACGTTCCGAAAACAGTGTGCGTGCAGTCATAATTTTTTAGTACCTATCATCGTGAGAAAATAATTTTAAAACTAACGCGAAAAAAAATAAGCCGCGATCTCTCTAGGGTAGTTTTGCTTTGGGTGAGTCACTAGTTTAGAAGTCGTGGTTTGAACGCGTTATTTTGTATCTGAAAGCAACGATGAATCGTTGCCTTCGAAAATACGATTCTGAGAGAGCTCAGTAATTGTCTAGTATACGTCCTGGTAAAAACGTTAATTTAACAGTAAAATCTTTTATCGAATCCTGTTTTAGTATTATGTAAAAGTTTTAGCTTGTATTTTGGATGTTATGATCCAAAAAAAAATCTAAATCGATGTGTAAAAAATCCGTTACCCGTAACTATTTGTCCCCCCCATAAGAAATAGATGGCCGCCCGAAACATCAATAATTTCAATGTTCCAACTTTTTACGGTAAATTACATTGTTTGCCGAACGAAAATAACAAAAAAGGGAAAATTTTCGAAAATTTCAAAGTTAGCACAAAATTAATCGTAATATTTTGAAGTTTGTATCAGACTTGTATCGTACTTACGTTAATACCGTACTGTGAATATTTCAAGTCGTTTTAATCATTATTTTGGAAGATCAAAAAACTAAACATCGATTATGTCAAAAACACGTTTTCCGTAATTTTTACCGTTTTTTCCTCAGTTTTCCCGTAGTTTTTGTACTGTAACTTTTTCAATTTTGAACCACCGACCAATCTACGAACCCTCAGTAAGTAGCCGTGTGACAAACTAAAACTACCTACCAGAAACCATGTGTGAGTGAAAAGATCGGAGCACTTTCGAAGAAGTTATCGTAGTTTCAGGACGTATTATAAAATAGAAAACATCATGTGAAAACCAATACATTCACTCTGGACCTAAAAATATTTAAAAAAAAAACGTACTTTATACTATTATTATTATTATATTTACCTATTTTTCGACTTGTATATTTTTTGCATTTGTATAGTACACCGACTGTAGTACCTACACGTTACACGAATTTGAACGATAAAAAATTTGGTCGTTTTTAGACGTTTCATATTCGTGTATGGTTATCATAAAAAAAATTTGTTAGGTAATAGACTCATTAAACGCATGTATATCCGCTATAGTTTTAAGATTGCTGCAAATAATAAACTGAATTCCTGAAATATTTTTTTTCATACCCAAATGACTTCTGAAACGAAGTATATACTCTAGTCGCGTTATAGCCATTGTTTTTATATTAAAAATTTAAAAGTCGCGTCTGTTAAACATGCATTTATAAACGACGGTTCCTTATTGGACATAATACGTATAGCTGTTTGAACAAAATGTCTAGCATTCAACGCAACGACGGGCTTTATTATTAATTAAGGCGCCGAAATTTTAATTTTGAAACTAGCTATAGGTAGTTAATATATATATTATTTAAAACGCAGATTAAATACGTCTAGTCGGTAAATCGCTATAATATTTATATCTAGTCCGTAAAAAACAAAATGGTTTATCGCTGTATAGGTACACATTAATTGTTATGCTGCGGAAATTCAAAACCGAAGATATAATTATTGTTGTTATCAATGGAAGAAAAATGTAATTTATATGCGTGCGTAAAAAATGGCGATACAATAAATAAACTCGGTTTGTGTCGCGGGGCGTTGACTGTGTAGGTTTATATTATGTGTATTATTCAATACGAGTGTATACCGCAAAATATTCTATACGACCGACTATTGAAAACTTCAAATGCGAACAAAAAAAAAATTATACATATAGACGTGTATTAAAATTATGGTTTGTAGTAAATAACTCAACGTGTGTAATTTAAAGTCGTCGAATAAATCAGCTAATACGCGAATAATAATTACTATCTGTTGCTAACTGTCGATAGCTTAAACGATCGCGACTGGTACATAAAGTTAAAATAACTACCGTTGTTCAAATATAAATATTATAATATCGTGTAATATCGTTTTCTGCAGTCGATGATTTAATTCGAACATAAATTACAACCGCGGTCGCCTCCGAAGTCGTTTCTTTTGAAATTCGCCGTTTTTCCGCGAGGGCGTGTAATACCTTCTGTAAGAAGAAAACGAATAAATCAAAATCGCTACTATTATTATAATAAACACGCGTATTTTTTCTGCAGCTCAGAGCATTTTCGATTTCGTTTCAAATAATTTTATGACAGTACAACGACGATATTTAGGTATTTTGTTCATAGGTATATATTGTATAATCACGGACCTATTCGTTATTATATTTATTTGAAAACGAAATAACGAACAAACTTTTTTAATTCTTAACATTTTTTAATCGGTCTGAATACGTATACCTACTAAATTTCAAGTAGTTCATTATTATTATACTTACGAGTACTATATTATAAAAAGTTTAGACACGATTGATTTATGTTAACCAATCTCTCTGTACGTAATATAGATACGTTGAAATATAGGTCATCTGCACATTTGTCTACAGACTCTATAGGTACAATATAATACAGGTACATAATAAAATAATGGAAAAAAAAAAAAACGTTTGACTTCATTAATATTTATAATATTGTGTCTGTAAGTTCGTTATTAATTTGCGTCTTATTGCAACGTAATATTATAACGCGCATGTTTAATACGTTCAACCAGCATATTGTATAGAATATCTCTAAATTCGTGTATACTTTTTACTGTCGGTTTTTACTTTTTAACGAGTTTTGAACGTATTACTTGTGTACAATCATCGTACTGACATACTATTTAAACGAAAAATTACTACCTGCAGCTGGGCGGCTACGGAGATATTATGTTTGTGGGATAGTTCAGTCTTTCGAAAAATTAAAAACATATTTTTAACTAACCATCGATTCTTCTATCTTTCGGTTGTATAAAGCCAGTAACCAGAAAAAAAAAACATGAAAAATACATGCAACATTATAAGATTATATCGATAAAAAAAAAACGTTATTTTGTACGGCTATTATCTGTGGTTTTTTCCAAAAATCGCTATCACTATTTAAAAGTTTTGAACGGCGTACATACAAATCATTTGGACGTAATAATTGCTATGGACATTTTGTGTTTCAATACGATAGAAGTTTGATTTGAAATTCCTTTACAATATAATTGGTCCAGTATACCAAACAAATTTTAGATTCTGAGCAGCACAGTGATGAATGACGTATTGTTTGACGTTTTTTTTTTTCGTTTTGGGCAGTAAAAATGCTCGAATTTTTATAGTCAGTACTGTTTTCCTGAAAGACCTACGGACCCTGATTGTACTTTTTTGACTGGGATCTCAAATTTGAAACTTCAAAATTGAAAAAGTTACAATCGAGAAACTAACGATAAACATTAATCGCGGAAAACGCGTTTTTGACATATCGATTTTTTAGCTATAAAATCCAAAACAATGATCGGAACAAGTTGAAACTCTTGTATAAATAGTTAAAACACACAGATTTGATAAAAGTTTAAAGAGATTTCGAAAACGTTTGAGCTAAGTATTCTAGAAGTTTGAAATTCTCGAAAACTTTTCCGGGACGTATATGCTAGACTATTGAGCTCGCTCAGAATCGTTTTTTCAAAGGCAATGATTTACCATTGCTTTCGGATATTTTTCTTCTGCAAAAAGTTTCAAGTTGTTTGGGTATTTCGACTTTCAGTAATTTTTTCGTTTTTCAACGATTACTAAATAATAATAATTCGTACACCCGCAATAATGCATCTCTTTCCAATCAACAGCTATACAATTATCGTATTACTTTCGTGTCAGAATGACAAAATCGGAGCAATTCTACAGCAGCAGTTTTACCCGAATCGTGTAGGTATTTTAAAATCGGCACGTTAATCTGTACTATAAACGTTGTGCAAAATCTAATGCACATCGGTATTTTTTATTTTTTTCATGAACGCTGTAAAATAATCGCATCATCCCATGACATTACAGTTGGTACTATGCATACACACTCATCGTCGCATACCAATCATGGCGATATCGGCAAAAAACAGTCGTGTTATTGCGACACCGATTGTTTCTCGAGCGCGTAAAGGGTATTTGTCTCTCACTATATAATTTTTTCATCGATGTGGACGATAAACAAGTTTCACAAATAAGGATTTATCGGCGTACAGCGGTCGTTTTCCCAAGCCAATACAATCGATGTCCCGACCGCGAAACGATTAATCGCGCCATTTCTCCGCTCCAGTCTAATCATAACGGACGTGTGCGCGCTTAATTATATTATCCATAAACGCAGTTTATGCAGAAAAAAAAAACGATTTAAACGGACGTTATGTTCGTTTTGTAATCGTGACGTGTAAAAACTACCATAAACTACTATTTAATACCATAGAAAACGGACGCGTTTAGCGCGTCCCGTGTTTCGGACGTAAAAATGTTTTCGCGCCGTTTTGTGAAAACTGAAACACGCGTTGCTCGCGAACGCCGCTCGTATTTTAACAGACGAAATTAATATACAACAGTCCATTGCATCTGCAATGATATTGTGTGTGACATTTCGATTTCGCTGCGCACGCGGCAAGAAATTAATTTTCTCGGTGGGTTGAACCGTGGACGTCACCCGGGGGTTGATGCTTACAATAATAATAGCTCGTTTATTAAAATTTAATTTAAATCGGCGGCGGCGCGAACCGATCAAACGTTTCGTAGAACAACGTATGATTGAAATCGGCTAATACAATAACAGTAGGTAATACTTAAGTGTATAATGATTTATATAACAAACCGCCTAAATTAAACGACGCACAACACCGCGAATCGTCGTGTATAGTAAAACTGGTTCTGAAATTTAATTAAACGATGGGAACTCGCCTCGTTTCGACACGCGTTTAAACATATTTTTCTCTAGAAAACCGTTTTTTACCACCGCGACTCCGTTTTTTTAATACGTTTTCTTCTCTGCGGTTTCTATGATCATTCGCGTCTGCTGAAATACGCCGCGTGTACACCTAACCAGCTGCAGCATGCTCTTTCGCGCATCGTGTGAATCGATTATTTTGTGTACCGGTTCAATCAAAACCAAAAAAAGAATACATAAATCAAACTTTTAATCGTCAAACTTTAAAGCTTCCGTAGGTACCAATATGTTTTACACAACACATCCCCATAGTTTTGAAAACTTCCGAGTTCGCCGTACCTCATAATTACACCATCGTTTGAAATTACTATGACGTTTAAAATCCGTTCGTTCCGACGAAGTTTCAATCGATTTGAACGACTTTGAAAAGAGTTTTATAGACAGGCGAAAGCGAAGAGAGAAACTACGGAAAAAAAGCGTTCATCTGTAAACGATTTTTCGAAATTCACTTTCTAAGTGAATATTTTCAGTGTTGACAATAATCAAAAAAAAATTAAATACGATATAAAATAAAAGTAAAATGTTCGTCGTGCACGCGTAAATATATTCGACGTTGCGGTTGTTTGTACTCGCACCCGCGTGTAAACGCATCACGGAAATAACCGTAAAAGGTCGTTTGTTTCCGTATTCGCGGCTTTTTTTTTTTTTTTGAAAGTCGTGACAAACTATTTCGTCAAAACATTCTGCGTTTTCGTCGCGTACGTTTTGCTCGGCGATCACATAAATGTTTCACGGTGTCAGAATCCGTCTGGATAATGTGCGGTCCAAAATAATCCGAAAAATAGTCCCCCGGACCGCAGAAAAAACCCGACCACGTATTATCGGCTTGCGTGCACAAGGTGACCAATTTTTAGTTTTTTCCAACCATATTGCACAACATATCGTGCGTATATCACACACGGTTTTATAAGCAGAAAAAAAAAACCGGAAGGATTGAGAATAACCGACGGTGTGAAAATATTGGCGTTTTCCTTTAAACACATCTTCTGACGACCAAAAGTGAACCACGCGCCCCTGCAGCAGACGTATCGGAGAAACGATCGGTTAACAATTACGCCATTGCAAAAGTACGGAGACACGGTGTGTTGTTGTTGTTGTACAAAACGCCTTTGGAACAACAACAATAATGCGACGATAAATCAAGTGTCCGACGACCGCGCGCGCACGTCCCTAACCGGGGTCGCCAAACGCCCGTTCTTTTCCTTCTCTCTTTCTTCGCTCGTCGATTATAATTTATACGCAGAGGTGTGTGTACGATATTATACGCCTATTGTATTTTATTCGTTCTTGTGTTATTTTTTTCTTCGCCGTTTATTTTCACGCGTACAGCTCAATCCCGGACACGGATCGATTGTCTCGCGAGCTCGCGACGCACGAAAACAATAGCCGGGCGAATTGATTGACTTTTAACCGTCGGCCAAACGGCGGTTCCTACGCGGATCTCGTCGAGGGTTCTTGAGCGGATAGACGTCCCGTGTCGTTTTTAGACATCGGCTTTTCACAATTATGTGTTCGTTTCTTCTGTGACCACTTCTTCTAGTAGAAAAAGTGCTCCGATTTTAACGCACGGCACCTCGAAAGAATTAATCGATCGCGGACGGTACAGGTTGAAGCGGTTTTTCGATTTTGATTATTTTTGGAGTTGCGCAAACGTCGACGTTTTCGAAATCGCTCCGTTCCACTCATAATATCATCCTTCATCGAGAAGAGCATAACGAGTTTAATGCTGAAATTTCGATCGATTTCGACCTATTTTGATGGGATTATGAAATTTATGAATTTGCAATCTTACGGCAGTTATAATCGTTCCATTCAACCACTAGCTTTTATGTTGAAGAAACTCGAAACTCCATTACAACCCGTAAAAGATAGTTTTACATACACGTGGTTAAGAAATTCAGAAAATTGGTTAACACTATTTCGGTTTATTGTATGTTGTTTTTTACTCGTCATTCCGGCCGGGCGTGTATGGACAAATAATTAAGGGGAACGTGTTTTTTACACATCGATTCAGATTTTTTCGATCAGAATACCAAAAAAAAAAAGATCGGACCAAGCGGAAACCATAATACTAAAATTGGAAAGATACAGATTTGACAGTAGTTTTTGTTGTTAAATTTGTTTTTATCGACTTGTACTAGACAACTGAGCTCACTCAGAATCGTTTTTTCGAAGGCGATGATTTACCGTTGCTTTCGGACATTAAATAATGCGTTTTAACCACAACTTTGAAACTATACCTAACCTAACTCCGTCAAACTACCCGCGTGAACTAGAGTGATCCCGGTTTTTTTTTTTTTTTTTTGTTTAGTATACTTACCTAAAACGTATAAATATTAGGTTTACGATGATTCTGAAAAATGTTTTAAACGATTTTCATTTATTTTTTAGGCAGTTACTGTGTACAGTTTAAAAATCGAAATTTCGCATATTAGATATCTGTAACTTTTAATTGTACTTAAACTGTCGTCGGCCAAATTTTAAAAAACAATTTTTTTATTTAAACTATTCGGATTTAAAATCGATCTCGTTGTTAATAATTAAATTTGATCAATACTTTTTTTAAGTTTAAAAAAAAAAACTAAACGTCAGTATTAATACGAGGTATACCTGAATCGTTTTGTTAAATAACCCAAAACAATTTTCGAAATTAGTTTGACGAATCAGAATCGTTGGCCAAAGTTATATTACGGTACACTTTTATACGGGAGTCGTTATTCCGATAAAATCAGGATACCAAATTATATTTTATAAGTTCTAATTTATGTTTTAAAGGAGTCAAAAATGACTCAAAAAAGAAACTATGCGTGCTATAGATATACATCGATTAGTCTGCTATGTGTACAGCCTTTATTTTAAAAATATTTATAAATATTTTCCAGTGACGCAAACTGCTCCCATTGAAAAGTTTTACCCAAAATCGTATTTCTAGTAGGTATAACGAATTTTAACCTATATTAGGTGCGTGGGCGGGCTAAAAAATGTGTTTTTCCCTCATTTGAAATGGCCCACGATACTTTCTTCTGGTATTATACGTACGTGTTTAGATTTTCTTTTTTCCAATAGAATATTATTTGAATATTATTTGAACGCGTACAATTAAAAAAATACTTTTTGGCAACGGTGCGCGCCAACTGTGGCTAGAAAAATTCGGTTAAAATCTCTATCGCATCCGCTTTTTACCTCATAATGTCAATAATCGTCATTGTCGCAACGTTTATTTTAATTTTTTTCGCGATAACAAACAACCAAATGACTAGTTCTTCGATTTTTTTCTCTTTTTTTTTACTCTTATCGTTCGTTTTCCTAACCGCGAAAGTTGAAAATACTACGGATCGCGCCAGTTTTACGACTCGTGAACACGAAAAATCGACTTATCCGAGTCGGCCGAAGACAATTTAGGCGATCGAACCATTCATTGTTTTCGCTGACCTCATTGCTTTTTTTTTTTACTTGACCATATTACTATATATCGTACACGTCCATACGCGCGCTTGAATGTTTTTTTAAAAGCGTATAATGTCTTTTACGAGACGTGCGCATACCGGCCGTGGCGGTATTTCACGTTGTAAACGCTATGAGTTATTGCCGTGAACGCGCTGCTAGAAAACGATATCCGCGGGGATAGTATGATATTATATTATACACTTTGTGCCATTATTATTATTATTATATTGTGGCCGCGTATGACTGCTACGGTAGTATGATTTATAAATTCGCACGGGGCAAATCGATAATTCAGGCGGAAGCGCGCGTTATAAATCGCCGACGTGTTCCCGCGCCGTGGTCAGTGTTTTATTCGATGGATACAGGGCGTTCGCGGAAGGACGCGGTTGTGTGAAAATCTGTCGATCACCACGACGGGGTACGCGATTTCTTTTCGTAGCAGCGAACAAGTCGATAACAGTGTGTAAATTTTGGCGATTTTTGGATTATCGCACACGTTATTGTGTGTAGCCGAGAGGAGGAAGTGCTGGCGAAACATGACAACGTGTATCACATTATAGTGCCATCTACGCCGACCAAAACCGAAGAGTCGTAATTTCGATTGACATACGTGACATGCGATATATTATCATTGCATTAGGTATTTATAACGTGTAACTACAGTTTCGCTATAGATTAAAACAGTTGTTGATAAAACTGTTTACGCGTTTTTACGATTTATCGAATTATTTTTATGTTGTCGACGCGCTAATAAAAAGGAGTACAAGGCGCCAGAACACGATAGGTCTCTGGGATTTGTTGTTAGGTACTAAAAAAAAACTTTTTGAAAACAAATTTGTACGCACCACTATGCGTACGAGGTCATTGATCGTAAAAGAGTGAATGCGCGTCTCTTTGAAAACCGTATTTTTTAAAGAAAGTTAAAACTGTTGTCCAAACCTCTGCCGTAATACCGCGCACAGGTATGACAGATCAAGTTTTTGCGCACCGTTTGCCTGCCGTCACGTCGCGGGATAACACGCGGCGGATCGAAAAGCAGTCGAATCGACGGTCGAACATTGCATAAATAATAAAAAAAGGAAAAAAACTAAACGACCCGCACGTTTTGGCACGCGTTTAACGGTCGTAGAATTTGGCGCGTGCGAAAAGTAGCGAGGCGAATGGTGTGCAAAGTGAAAAAAAATGTGGGATGTAGCGGTCCGCAGATTCTGTCGGCTTTCCGGACGATCTGGATACCCTTAGGGTGCAGCAAAAACGGTGTTACGGGTCGATGAGGAAAAAAACCAAAACTGCGGTGGAGTTTCTTGACGGCAAGGAGATACGATGGCGAGGAGGACACCAGCCGTATGGACGCAACGGTTCTTGAAAGAGTCCAATTTTTTAGGGACACTGCTCAGTGCGAAGAACGGTCGGCGACGCGTGAGACGAGCGTATATAAAGCAAAGGCCTCGAGAGAACCTCGGTCGCACTGTCCGAGCTCGTGAAATCCAAAGCTCTTTACGATGGCGAACGGAATTAAGATACGAACGACCGGGTTGTGTGCAAAGATTGAATTCTCACACGTATCATAGTGGACACAATATACGTGTGCGAGGAGGACCGTAAGAGAATATCCCGGCACCTAATGAAAAAAAAATTATTTTGTTCGGCGGCTTAAAACGTTATATACCGGCTCGGTTTTTTGTTAAGTGTTTTTTATTTTTTTACACGTCGTATTTGCATATTGTATAACGTACATACTATAACAGCTGCAGGTACCACCGCTTGACGTATGTACACGGATTGCCGAGATCGAAATTCTGTGCGTCCGGTTATTATTATAGTTTTGTCGGCCTCCAGCAGCAGTATACACTATCGCAGCGGTATTCGAAATCGCGCTCACGTTTCTGACATCGCGCCGCACCCGGGTGTACGAAAAAAATAACAATCATTGTTGTTGCTCATTATGGATAGACGCATTTTTTTTTGTTTCGAGTTTTGAAAAGCTGACCGCAATAGCATCGATATAAGGGCTGTAAAAAAAAACAAAACAAAAATAGGTCTAGGTCTCGCGCTTTGGTTATGTCACTTGTTTGGAAGTCGTGGTTCAAGCAAACGTTAATCCAACGATAAAAACTTTTATCATATCTATCCTATTTCGGTGTTACGTAAAAGTTTCAGCTTGGTCCGATCTGTGTTTTGGATGTTATGATCGAAATAAATCTACGTCTAAAAAACACGTTTCCCGTAATTATTTTTGTCTCGCCCTAATACACTACGGCGCCCGTAATGACTAAAAGTTCCGTGACTCCCACAGAAACGGTCGAAACCGATCGGAACTTTAGCGGTACACTCGTAAGACCCTTCTTAATGACGCGTGTAAATTTCGAGTCGAACGGAGCGATTTGAAAAATCGCGCCGTTTTCTTTTTTCCTCAGAACTTAAAAAACAATCAAAACTTCAAAAAAAAAAACACAACGTCAAACACGCTGTGCATGCGGACAGTGACCGTTTCGGATATTCTCCCTTAACCGGAGGCAAAGTTAAAAGACTTCAAAAATACGTTGCTGTCCAATCAACTCGGAACAATGTTATCAAAACCTCGTATTATACTCGCAAATTATAACATACTAGAGATCTTGCTGTGTCGCGACGATGAATGTTCGTTTTGTGACCGTCCAAGTGTCGACTGCTACATAAAATACGCGTCTGTATACACTTATACGGAAAATGTGCCAAAGGAAATATTTTAATTGTTAAGCTCCGCAATTGTTCGGTGTCGCTGCGCAGTGGCGTGTGGGCCAGTGACAATATACAAAACCATCGTTCCATAAATCAATCTGCCTTCTGCCTCTTGGGTAACAAAAACGCACGTGATTCGCAAAACGTAAAGCTGTATAGCTGTATAACCCGAGTGTTTTTGTGCTCGCCGACCGCGATTGTGCGTCGTTCAAACAATAATATATCGCTACAATCGTGTGGGCGTATGGTCTCGGGATATAGTGTGCAGCGTGTAGCACAAAGATCCGATTGTGATTTCTACTGCAAATATAGGTAAACGTACCATATTTACAAAAACTCCGTAAAATCCCTAAGCAGAAAAAAAAATCGAACATATCAAGTAGACGATAAACGCAAAGATTATCGTACTAACTTCATCAAAAGCGGCCTAAACTATTTACTCGTCCGATTATTACACGACTACGCGTTTGATGCGTTAGATTTTACCTATCTATACACGCTAATATGCTCGTGAAAGAGTTATTTGTGTATAGTTAAGAAAGTTTAATAACAATTAGGTGTTTTCACATCGTCGTCGTTCTTCTTTTTCCGCGACTTCCGCCTTCGAGACTATTTCGTTCGACAAATTTGTCTCCAGATTTATCCATCCAACGATCATATTACGATCATACAACTCGCCTTCCAATCCGTACCCGGTTTCATCTTTACCTCTATATGCTATATGCTTAGCCTCGGCCTTCCCAGTATGGACGTTTCCCGTTCGGTGCATTCTCCTGCACGATTCTCGCCTAGGATCGCCATTCTTTTCGCCAACATGCCCACTAATCGAATTTTAGTGATACCGTCTGTAGTGTTTGATTCATCTCCCGGGCTGCCGTATTTTTACGTATTTGCAAACACCGATAAGACGTGTTCGTCCTCTTTCTTCGAGGGCCAAGTTTTCGATCTCGACGTTGCTTGGTACGTTCGGGATTTCAGATCTCTCGATCTAGATCGTATAACTTTTTGATAAGCCAACGCTATTATCGCAGGCTTGGATTCTCGCTATTATTTTCGTACTTATATTCCATCATGTTGCTGTGTTATCATAATACCTTTTGAACTCGCCGTTTTCTTCTTCTAAGCACAATGTAAACAATCTTTACGGTGATCTTCTGGACCGTGTCTTCGAACTACCATAAAGTAAGACTTGTGTCTTCTCGTTTATTCCAAAACGTAGTACGATTCTTGTTTCAGCGGTGTGACGGCCCAAAGTTGATACGTGATTTTTGGGGGATTTTTAGACAATCGTGTAGAGATAGTTGAAAAGTCGTATGTTTCAAGTGCTGGAAAAACATGATAACACGCGTCCATTATCATCTAGTACCTACCACCCGTGTGCGAGGACCAAAACTGCGATAAACCATTATTCGCGAAAAACTCGATAATATGTCGTTATTAGGTTTTTATAATTTGATTAAATTGATAAGTAGAGTAATGTTAACATTAACTTTTTTTTATAGTTTACTGAACAAAATATAATAACATGTTTTCATGTTGTTGATGTGTGTTTAAAAAGATGGCTGAACACGATATGATGGTGTGTCGAAAACGTATCTGTGCAATACGTGATATCGTACCAAGTCGTTGAATCCTATAGACAGTAGAGCGCATTTTTTTATCCCGTACCGTCGGAACTCGTTCCAACCCGAAAGCTTGAAAACATCGCAGGTACGCATCGGCTGTTCTGCGCGCTTACTATAATAACATTTCGCTGTATTCTAGACCCGTGTACGTCAGCTCGGTTGTACTACGTCTTATCATCATTCTCGGTCGCGTAATTCCGAAAGATTTACGAGCCGGCCATTATAAATATTGTTATAATGAGACACGGGGTACCTGTTACACGTTTATAACGTACATATTAATATATTATTATAAAAGCATTGTGTCATATTATGATCGACTGCGGCGGATCTCCGCGCGTATTTGTCCCTGGAAAAATAAGTGTACGATCGATAATAACAACGCGTATATAAATAGGTATAATAAACGTTTTCCGCGACATGATAATATTATTACAAACTTGCGATGGAGAGAGGAGCTGCTGCAAGCGGCTTTGTACGTTATTTACGGCCGGATACACGCAAGTCGTCCCCGGACGAGCACCGCGGACGGTCTTTTATTATAAACAATCCGTCTTGTCTGGTCTTTCGAATGAAAAAAACGCTTTATGCCGTAGCTGCGTATAAATCGTTATAATAATATTCGTATGCCGTATGTTGTATAAATAATGCATTTTCCCCGCGTCCCCTGTGTTTTCCGAACGGAAATCGTTCATCGATCAACGATATTATAGTCGTACGTCGCGGTGTACTACGTACGGACCCTGCGGCTATATACGAGCCCGTACGATAACGTACCTCGTTCGAACGAACGAATCGTTATTATTATTACGTTTTATCGCCATAAATCAATACGCGTTGTGTACAATACGACGAATTATAACTGCGTGTACACACAGAGTGCACGGCGTGTGTGCACACGATGGACCTAACGTTCTCCGTTCCGATCCAAACTTTTCCGCCCGTCCAAAGAAAACGAATCGATTTGTTTCGCGTCCGAAAGGTTGTGTCTGGCTTTGGAATGGAGGAATAATTGTCCGCGGGCCTTGCCGAAGACGTGACTGTTCTTCTCTCGTGGAACGGCGTAAACCATAAATACTGTGCATGGATGGCCGACTTCGGTGCGACCCTGATTCGATGCCGAAATCGCCGTTCGTCCGCAACACGTTTACACATTTTTATCAAGCCGATGATTTGGACTGCAAACAGTGGCGGCACCGAACGTCGCGGTGTACAGTTCTGAGGGACAGTCGGTTATCTAGTTGTTTACATATTACGGTATTACCATATTATGGGACGCGAAATCAAACCGACCAAGCGGCTCATCTCGCTGGATTGATAAAATATATCTTCTGCACCGGTGAACAACGCGGTTTCGTCGCCGAGGAATTTCGCCGAGTGTACGTGGTGCAGTGTGCATTTCGCACTCGAGAGGGATTAATAGTGTGACGACGACTGTTCCGCAGTTTCGACCATCGGATGATGGGGCCACAGCTCGTACGCGTATGTTTCCTGATCTCCTCGCTCTCTACACGGGCCCGCGGATTTTAGCCCATTTTTACGGCGATATTTCAGAGTTTGATTTTTTCGACCTGTTGAAGAACTACTGTGCCGTCAACCCGTAGAGCACATTGGGATCATCCCACTAATCGATATACACTACGTGCTGCAGGCACGGAAAACTTTCGAGAACGGCTCCGTCGCTCGTCAGAGAAGTCACATTCTGACGGTATAATTTTTAAGAGATTATTTTAAAATGAACCTATCGTATGATGCAATATAGTTATATATATTTTTTTTCAACATCTAAATTGTATCGTTTTTTTTTTTTAATTCGCCTCGGAAATGTGAGTGTCCGTATATATTTTTAGCGTCGTTTTCTCTCCGGCCCGTCGTATACGGAATTTTCTGCGTTTTTTTTCGTAAAAATCAGTACGGTTAGAGATATTTCCGGAGTTTCGGTTGAAAAATGTGAAAATTTTTACACGCGCAGGATTCCGTTTCCGAGGAGACACTCGAACTTTTATCGTATTTCTTTGCAGTTTACGTCTTCGTTTTAGTTACACAAAATTACAAAATACTGTTGTGCTTTATGAGTTCAAAATAATATCGAACGTGTTGTTCGTGTATACTACAGTTATTTCAAATTTAAAACATTAGTTTTAGAGTTGATTATAGACAGGAAATTTCTTACGGTCATATTACGTTTTCTCCTTAAATTTTTTTTATCGAACTATTTTTAACGTTAATTATACAGGTATAAAATGTCATAAATATTTTCTTCATTCAAACAGGTACGAAATTTTCTAAAACGACGCGTAACGCGTACAACGGCTGATACAATCAGCTTTTGAGTTTTGAGAAATATAATAACACAACGTTTTAGACCCTGAGCGCATCGAAGAGTGTATGTACGTTTTTACAACAACGTTTTTTTTTTCTTCTCCTGTTTTTCGGGTAGAAGGAACGGCACCGATTTTCGAGTAGGAGAAATAGTCGGTAATTATAACTTTCCAGTCTATATGGCTTCCGGCGGTACCTTGGTTTTTTTTTTTTTTTGAAACTCTGCCCACTCTTTGATTTATACCCCAAAAACAAAAAAAAAACGTCAACACGTATCGTCATAATATTTATAATCTACACATTTCGCGTTTTTAAATTTTTATTTGTAGCGCGTTTTGGCACCCGTTTTGCACGCGCCCGTTCGCGGCTGTTGCAACGCGGCACTCGTGTCTCACGTGCCCAATGCCCCCGACAACTACGATACACACTGTTATGAGGTACACACGTAGAGTAATATTTTATATAAAAAAATACGGATCGCTTGCGTTGAGAATAATAATAATGTATTGACGATGAAAATGAGAAAAAATACAAAAAAAAAACGAGCACACGGATCGGACGAGACGTTCTGGTCGCGAACTATGCTGCTGTCGTCTGCGCTCGTTGATGGGTACGTATTATACGCACGCTTCGACCGCAAAATGTATATATACAATACACATATGTACCTACGACGAAAGAACCGCTGAAATCGAACGACAGAAGTGAGAAGAAAAAAAAAACGGAAAACAAGACGTATTTACAGCGTTTCCAACCGCCGCGGACGTCAAAGAAAAACACTAAAGCGCGCGAGACGACGGACAATAATAACGTACGGAAACTTTTACCGTTTGTAGACGTCTACCTGACTCGTACCTGCCGCGTATATGGCGACGAAACCGCCGGTTTTCCGAACACGTAGCAGATAATTTGACTTTTAAATTCGTCCGAACGGCATTTCGACAGCGCAATACAACACTACGATTCCTGGACAGACAGAAAATGAACGTTTTCTTCTCTTAGCCGAACGGCGTAATAACGATATTCGCAGTTGATTTCACGAGTAAAAAATATATTTCGTTGAACGTGCACTGCAAAGTTACCTAATGTAAATAACTATCATCGGAAAATTAAAAAAAATTAATAACACGTACTGTCGGAAAAGAAAAAAACAACGTCGGTCTCTGGACACGAATTTCTCGGGACAGTATTAGGAACGAAAAAACAAAAAAAAAATCGCTCTGGACCGATGCTGTGGATCACGTGTTTTGGAATGCTCATGGAAGTTGCTGGTAAAGTCTGTAAGCAATATTGCGAAAACGTCTCAAGACTACAGTCGCATATAAATAATAATCGAAATTTTTCAACACTCTTTTTGTACGCTTTTTTTTTGGGGAATCTGTTTGAGCGGAAAGTTTTTCATCCGGATGGCAAATTTTGTTTTACACGACATAATATCTAACTAACGAATCTCGAATGACAGCTACTGCTGCTGTTTTGTGTGAGTAATGAATTTTTTACGACCAAATTTTCGAAAATTTTCCCACATTTGGAACATTGGTAACTAAGTATAAAAAACTGTGACCGCCGCGGATTATCGAAACTGTTTTGTTACACTTACGTGTTGGGAACCTGTTGTATTAAATTTTCAAAACTGTTTTTTATCGAACGAAAATTAAAAAATGAAATGAAAATTTTCGGAAAGTTCTATCCTCAGCTTCTGAAATTTTCGAAATTTCTCGAAATTCGTACCGGACCTCCTTACCGATTATCGTAATGTCATTTGTGAAAGTTTAACCCGATCGTTACTGTGGGGGTTATGGCCAAAAACGCGTTTGCCGTTACGTTTTTCGCCGCGACTTCTTAATTTCTTTACGCTTAAATCCATAATAAGTACCTTCTAGTGTGTACGTATCGTTATAGAAGCACGTACTACCTATATACCTCTACTGGCTATTTATGCAGACCATCGGAAGCATCATCGTAGAAGACGTCGGTTACATTAATGGTAAAAAAAACATGTGAAAACCGACGCGTCTTCGCCTCACACTCGGAATTTAAAGTAAAAACAAAACTACGCTTTCAGCCGGAACCCGTATGTAACACCGGCGATTGGTACAAACGTACATCGGAACACATATTTCGCGGAACAAACGGCAGTGACCCGCCCGCGACCAGCAGCTGCTTTTTAGAGAGCGGCGGCCGTATGTCAATATCGCTGTTATCAGCGCTTATCAGCCTCGTGCGCAGCCACACACGGCTATCTCTCACTCTCTCTCTCTCTCTCCGTCCGAAGCGTTGTTGACATAATTAACATTTTTCCTTGTTTTTTGTTGTCAGTAAAATCCGCGTAACGTTACGGTGTATCCCGTGTTAATCCTCGATAAAATATCGTCATGTTTTCTTCGTTTCGTCGCGTTTCCAGTGTTCCGCTGCTGCAGAAATCGTAGCGATACACAGTGTCCTACTTGGCGGCGATCCGTCGGCGTCACGGAAGTTGCACGGACGGACGCCGTGGCACCCACCGTCAGTCGGACCGAAGAGGTATCGTTCGTTCGCTGTCTTTTTTCATATTTCACATCACTCTCGGAAACGTTATCTCGCGTTTCGCTACGTGTCGCCCGACCGATGTATGTAACAGGTACCGCCTGCTCTCTGTCCGGTGAGAGAACGCGCCGATTTCGGACGAGGCTCGATTTTGATCCGAGACGTTGTCGAATATCACTTCAGGAGAACGAGCAGCAGAAGAGAGCATTCCGAGTTTCGTGGATCGCCCGGACCAGCCCCGGAATCGACGGCGTGTTCACCTCGCCGGACAGAGTTTGATACCGCAGAAACGCGGCCGTACGCTTTTCACGCTGTCGAATATTACCCTTTAACCGTTTACAACATAATAATACTCTCCCCGTAATACTATTCCGCGTTGTGACTGCTCATAATTTTGTCGTTTGATTCACATTGTCCTTATAAACTGTCGACGGACAAGCGCTGGAAAATACTACACCGGTCCTACTTTTTAAACACTTCCAAAGCTCTTCGCCTAGGCGAGTATCGCTAGTATTTTCATTCCGTTGTCGAACAATCAAAATACAATCATTCCTACAAAAGACATGCACTCCAATCGGAACAAGCGTCTGTATAGATACAACGTGTACACCCGGTATCGTTGTGAAACATTTCAGTTTTTGAGTACCGACAAATAATGCCCCAATACTTTTTTTATAAATTCGCGTTACTCGGATCTGTAAAGACCAAGTATCGTCCAGTTTCTTAAAATTTCAATCGATCGACGGGAAAATAATTGTTAGTTAAAGTACACGACCGCGGTTTGTTGTTGTATCGTGTGAAATCAACGGTTGACAGTAACATATTATTATACTATCTTAGAATAGAAGAAAAACACGAGGAAAAATGTGTTTGAACTAGGTACGCTTTGTTATTTTGTAGATTACTCATAAAAAAAAACATGGTTACTAGTTTATTACATACTATTCATATTTTTCATTGTAGAATGTACTAATTTTCTTTTTTTTCCTTTGCGACTCTTTGATGTAATAAAATTCCATAAAGTACCTAGGAGGGTTTGATAACTTTTCAAATTAATTTATGTTTATTGCTTCGGAAGGTAACCTACCTATCTTTTAAACTTTTAATTAAACATTTATTCTTGGAATGTCCATAACACCTTCCAGCGCCTCAGTACCTACGTTTTAGTGTAGGTAAAATAATTCTAAGTTTTTTACTACCATTATATAATATTATTTAATGTACCCAACAAGAAGCTTTAGTTTATATACATATATTGACATAAGTATAATTTTTTATTTGTTTTGTACATATTTAATGTTTAATGACACTGTTGTACCTACTTAACGTGTAAATAATGTTATAATTAAAAAGAAAAAAAGGGGGAATTTGAATTAAATAATTATTTTATCGTTTTTAAATTTTGAGTTTTGGACACAGTTTAAATCATATAGCTTATAAACATTATCTAATATAGGGATTGATTTTTATACACGTATTATTATCTGTACAATATTTATACTTATTTTTTTCATTTTTCTGTTTAAATCAAATAAAAATGTAAATTTTTTTTTCTATTAGAAAACATCTTTGAGTAGGCATTATAGGTACCTAGGTAATGTGCATAAACATTGTCATGAACTGCTGTAACTGATATTACTATTAAATTTGACAAACTGCTTTTTTCCATCTTTAGGTATTATGGCCACCAAAAAAAAAAAATGATTTGATAAGTAATAAATTTCTGTGTACTTTTTTTTTATAAAATTTAAAAAGTCCGTTTAGAAACCAATTGGTCATAGGAACAGTTTTGAATCAACTTGAAATGATTTTGTCCGTACATGTGATTATTTGAGGCAAACATTTCTGACTGTACCGAATAATGAATTAAATTGAATTTCATGTTATAGGTGCCTGCATTTAATACATTTAGCGACTACAGTTTTTGACTATTCTTACTGTTAGTAAACCCTTATAACATATTAATTGTATAAAAAATAACAATACGGCATATTTTGTTAAATGTTATTGTATTTAGACAGTTGAAATAATTCTATTTAAATTTGTAATCGTAAAAATATAATTCAAAATCATATGTTTTACCGGTTTATGGAATTAATTTTTAATCATAGATAGTAGAGTAATTAAAAAATAAAATGTATCGGAACATTTAAAATGTGTGTTGATCGATGCTTATAATTTGTTTAATTTGAATTTCCAGATTATAGTTTGCTGCAAACAATATGAAAGAACAGATTTTTTTCAACTATCCGTGTTAGATAAGCACTTTGATGTATACAAATTCAATAGATTATTATTGTATTATTTTGTCAAAAAAGTGAACAGTGGGACAATTTTAAATCAAGAGAGCATATTGTTCAGATAGTAAGTGATTCTACTGGTGGAGCACTGTTTAATACTTGTAATATTTCCTACAAAATTTACTCATTGTTTAGATAGAACCAACAGACTACTGCTGTTGAAAGCATCTAATATGAACACGTATATATAAAGTGAAGATGTGCAATTGGAATTCAACTGAAACAAATCAAACGAGTAATGTTTACTGACACTTATTTCGTTTGGAAACACTGACGGCATTTTAGTGCACTATTGATTTTAGTCATCAATTGAGGACTAGAAGACTCTCGGAGTAAAAATTTCTTACAAAGTCAAATTAAATTACTATCGTTAGACCTGGGTCAATGGCTAAGTATAGTTATTAGTGTAACCTATAACTCGTTTGGTAAAACTAAAATTAAATATAAACAAATGTATATTTAAATTGCTATATTTTGTACGTTTGATAAAACATTGAATGTTTTGAAACTTTTGAGCGATTTTTACATTTTATCTAATGGTTATTGTATACAATTTGTGATTTATACAAAACTCTTCATTCGTATAATAATTAGATTTATCTTTGTGAACAAAATTTTTATATCTTATTTTTACTTAAATTTTCTAAACTCATCGTTTTCTTTTTGACTAAACTAAACTAAAATTTAAATTGTTTGCATGTTTTTATGACCGTACATTGTAAGTCTACAATTTTTCTGTTAATTACAACGGTTTACGAATGCATGCTATCGAAATGGCGTTTTCGTGTTACGTTTGCCACAAATCTGTTTCGGGGAGTAACAATCTAGGATTGCACGAGGATAAACCGTTTCCTTGCGAAGTCTGTTGTAAAAGCTTTCCCACAAATAGCAGTTTGCCTCTACACGTTACGTTGCATAACATGGAGGAAAAGTCTTATCCGTGCGATGTTACGTTTCCCATGAGAAACACTTTGATGGAGCACACCGAGGACCAACACAAGCAGGAAAAGAATCACTCTGAAGCTAACACTAGAGAAAAGCCATATCCGTGCACCGTCTGCAACAAAACGTTTTCTACTTGTGGAAATTTGGCCGTGCACTCCAGGATTCACTCGGGAACAAAACCGTTCCCTTGCGATATCTGCGGCAAACCGTTCTCCACAAGAGGCGGTTTGATGGACCACGTCAGGACTCATACTGGAGAAAAACCGTTTCCGTGTACCATTTGTCTTAAAAATTTTTCTACAAAAGGCAACTTGGCTGTTCACGCCAGGATTCACACCAGGATAAAACCGTTCTCTTGTGACGTATGTTGCAAAGCGTTTTCTACCAGGAGTGGTTTGATAAACCACGCCAGAACCCACACCGGAGAAAAGCCATTTTCTTGTGTTGTTTGCCATAAAACGTTCACGACGAGCGGAAATTTGGCCGTGCATGCTAGAATTCACACCGGAATGAAGCCGTTCTCTTGTGACGTGTGTTGCAAGCCGTTTTCTACGAGGGGCGGACTGATGGACCACGGTAGGACTCACACTGGAGAAAAGCCGTTTATCTGTAACATCTGCCATAAGTCCTTCTCCACAAATGGTAATCTAGCGACACACTCGAAAATTCACTCTGGAATAAAGTCTACTTTTATGTGATCCGTATGAAATATTTTTTTTTTTTCAAAATTCTATCAAAGATTATTTTCCCTTGAAAGTGCATGCAGTTTGTATAGTCATTATTGAACGCCACTTGATTAAAATAAACCGTACAACTTTTCACAGTACCCGTGATATATATATTTTGTAGTTCTTGAGGATTTCTGTCAAACAAACCAAATGTACTTAATATAATACTGTAATATGTTACTAACATCTATGTATTTATTGTTGTGTAATTATTTTTTAAACTTTTAATAATTTTTCGTAGTAGAAATCGTTTTTCTTTTTTATACTAGGTGTGTATTGTATATTTTAATTTTTAAGTACATACATTGTAATCGAAAGTAAATTATATATTATTGCATGTAAATTTTATGTTTCACCAAGACGTATTCAAAATTTAACATTACATTTTTTGTATTACAAATGAATTTTTTATTCTCGTTGTAATGTTATTTCCTAATGTAGTCTCCTCGGTTTTTTTGGCAGCGCTCGACTAGGGAAAAAATAGAACGCCATCAAACGACAGTTAATATGTTTTTCATTCGTGCGCATAGATCGTTATGGGCACCGAAAGGGTAAACTCTTTTTTTAAAAAAGAAGAAAGGCTCCGTCGTTGGTAACGTTTATTTTCTTATTTTGTTCCGCGTGAAACAGGGGTTCTCACTGTGCAGTACTCTGCACAAATTGAACGAACCTTTTATCAAATGGCTCGATGACAATAAATAAATCATGTCTCGAACAAAAATGTTCGAATTCATAATTAGGATACAAACACGTTCAATACGATACGTACCGTTATCGAATTGAATGGTTAAAAATGCACGCGCGTTGTTTTGAAAATTTTGGGACACCATGACGGAAATTCACCACTAGGAGCGTTGGGCACTTTTCCGAATAAAATAAACAACAGTACTGTTTTTAACGTAATGTATGTTTTTTACGAAATCAAAGACATCCGTGTCCAGTATTACGGTTACGTGTTTTATCGGTGTACAGGTTCTATCTAACACTCGACTCGGACATTGTCATTTGTTCAATTGGTTTTCACGAACAAGCACAAACAGTTACAAAAAACACGTACCGGTGTATATTATTGGTATTATATGCAAAAAGCCTATAACATTATATTTTAGCGATAAATTGGCGATAACATTGGACGGTAAAGTTTTTTTATTTTCTCCACTGTCCACGCTCGTTAGACCCCCTAGTTACCAGTACACGGGTCTGTAACGCGACTCGAAATGTCCTAAAGTCGTTTCGATTTTTATTCAACCCGAGTTTTCACCACGTGGCCCAACGGTACGCCATTTATATCCACCAGGTAGTTACACCCACAATCGATACGTTAAAAACAATATCGCACAATAATTCACCGCGATTATTTATGACGTACAACAGTATAATAAAATATACCGTAAACATCGGAGTTGGTGTACGAACATAATCCGGTACGACGATGATTTACGTACAATGCAGACGTTGTGTGGCGTACAATAATAATACGATGCACTACAAAAAACCGTGTCTCCAATGATTTATCGAGCGTCCGGCACGATCGACGGATACGATCTAATATATACGATTACAGCTGCAGATCGAAAGAGCCAGTGCGATTTCAAAACGTGTACAAACAGTATGTAGGTACGAGTAGATTAAAATATAATATTATACTCGAATCCGAACGTGTGCGTGCCTATATTTATAACGGACTAGCTGTCCCGACCAGGCGTTGCCCGGGGGGATTCATTTGGTCAATACTCGGTAAATCAATTAAAACAGCGACTACACAAATTTGGAAACTCATCACGTTAAGGGACGTGTTTAAAAAAAGAAAAAAAACGTTTTTTGGGCGGAGGTCGAAAAAACCTTTTTTTGTTGCTCGTCTTCATTGCAACCTCCGTGCGAAATAGCCCCAGCGGTCTTGGCTGTTTGCGTCGTTTGTGCATCAGTCACTCGGTTTTCCTTTTATAATATTAAACGTATTATTGTTAAAAGATATTAATACGGATGTTCCGTATTCGCGTTGTTGGTCAAACTAAACAACTTTAAGAGTACACTACCCCCGAGTATAGTTGAATGGTCTATGTGAACTCTTCGAGGTGTCTAAAATTCGAAAGTACAAAATTCTAAATCGGTATTAGGTACATTATATATGGTACTTGGACGCGTAATGATGAGGATAGAAAAAATTGAAGCACAAAGAGCGGTTATGATAATTAACGTTAAAGGATAATGATGGTAAGACCAGAATAGGAGAGGTATGGATGGAAACAATCGAAAGATATGCGAGTTTATTTGTGTGTTTGTTGGGGGAATGATCGTGATAAGTGGACGGACAGGACGAGGGTGGCCGACCCCAAATGGACGGAAGAAGAAGAAGTACGGTAGTTTTGCGGAACAAAAACCGGTGAGAAAAAATTCACACTCTGGAACAATCAACAAAATCACATGTCTCAAACGACTGGCGATTATGACGCCGTGTGCGCAGACAATCCGTATATATTATATATACGTATAGGAGACCGCTCCTCATCAACGCCCAGACCAAACCGCTGGGCCTGGAGACTTGAAATTTAGCGCAGAAGTTCCTTATATAAGTTAGGCGAACCCCTAAAAAATGTTTTTCATAATTCAACGCTTTCGAGTACCTATATCGATCAACGCACGGCCCGAACCACTGGGTCTAAGGAGACTTGAAATTTTGCACACTCGGAGGTCCATTACGCAACGGAGACGAGAAAGTGTTTTTCAAATTTCGACTCCCTTTTTTTTTTAAATTCTTCCCTCAAGGCGGTGAAACGGGGTTTCCGAATTCGCGTAACTTGGCGTGCCTACTAATTTTTTTAATTTAATTCGGAATCAATTAATTCACTTTTGACCGACCGAATCCCGGGCAACGCCGGGTCGGGACGGCTATATAGTGTACGTACTTAGGTGCTATGTGTACATTTATAATATTTTTATTCGATAAAAACGAACAGAGCTCGTCGCACGCGTACGGTTAGAGGCGATGTGCGTGTACCCCCGTGTACTGATGAATAATTTTTAGAAGAGAAAAAAAAAAAGACATTCTCGACGCAAAATCGGTCGACCGAGACGCGCGTAGGATCGCGGCAAAAGTTCACCGAACTTGTCGTCGTTTCCGTACACATATTATGCACATAATATAACCGCCTATATTATATTAATGCAGCAGTGCGTGTGTAAGATGCAAAAGATCGAAAGACACGCGAGATATTGTGTTAAATGTCAATACGGAAAGTGTGGGTGTACGATGGAATCGATGAGATTTATACGAGATCGTTCGACGGATTCGCCGTGCGTGCGGCTGCGCCAGAGCGCGCGGAGAACGGATTTGAGTCGGTGGACGTTTTCCGTTTCGACCGGAAAAAAGAAAAACAGGCATCACTTAAAAATAAAACAATCACAAAACTTTTTTTTGTTTGCGTATTGTCGTCTTCACCGCGAATCTATACGACGCAGGTGAGGACGGTTAATACGTGTATTAAAACTTGTTAAAATAAGTGTGCTGTTTTGCCATTCGGGTGTTTAAATGGTCACAAGTTCTCCGGTATAGTTTAGAGTTGGTTTAGACACGTCCGAATGATTAATTCGTAAAAACCGAATACAAAAAAATGGTCCGAAGATTCCGAAAAACGTGTAAAAAAAAAATAATTTAAATGGCGCGTGAAAATTTCAAGCCGTTTGGACCGTTTTGAACGAAGATTCAACACGGATTTAGGAGGAGTTGCAGCACAACAGTGAATATAATCTGAAAATTATCGTCATAAATTACAACCTTTTTTTACGCACGCTTTCGGAATACACCGGACGGGTTTTTTCGAAATCGTTTTCGTCGGATAACAGAATATTTTGTTATGCGCACAACGCATTTCGATTCTTAAAACACAACGAATTTGTGTGGATTACGAACTTTTTTCCAAAAAAATAAGTCAAACTAGGTACGACAAACTTTCCAACTTTAAACGACTAAATGGTAAATACGGACTCGTGAAATCTTTCTAGCGGTGTGTATACTCGTCGGTGACCTTGTGTGTTGAAGTGTCAACACTTTTTGCGAACGATTAAATCTTTTGTCGAACAAAAGTCACAGAGAAAATGGAAGTTTTCAAAAATTTTCAATACTTTGCTAAAAAAATTTCAAAAGCTCACGTAACTCGGACCCGTACTGCAGTTGTGTCCTACTCGTTTCGATTGTGTGTAAGAGTTTCAGCTACACAACGTTTGGAAGTCACGGCCGAAACGTTAATTCGATTCGATTCGTCAAAAAACACGTTTGCCGTAATTTTTTCGGTCAAATTTTTTACCTAAATTTTTTTTTATCGTAACTTTTCAACTATGAATTTGAGACGCATAACTCGAAGCGCATAACAGATGCGTGTTTCATCGAACGCAAAAATCTGAGCGTTCTTTATAACGTCGTCAAAAGCGTTCGCAGCCGGACAAAAAACATCATCGCGACAACAACAGTACATTGTTCGCGGACGAGTAATATCAGGCCGAGCATAAAAATTATTCTTTTCGATCAGAAAGCCTCGTATTATTATATTATACAGGTATCGTGTATTTTGCTTTTATATTATCTTGAGGGCACAACAACCTCATGAATAAAAAACGGCGCGTACAAACTTTCTGGCCTCGAACAGACGCTAATAACCCGTTCGCGTAATACATAAACGCACGTCACAAACTGTTATTTAGGACTTCGGAAGACCGAGCGTTCAAAAAACCAAACGATCGCTAATACCCGTGATCATGGTGTACTACCGACGTATACGGCGATGTAAAATAACGTTCTAAATGAATTTGTGTAGGGCACAAACGCCGAAGGTTTACCGCGGGTATCGTATATAATCTTCGGCAATAAAACAGCGAAAACGAATTTTTTTTCCCTTCCAAAAAAAAAAAACCACGCTCGATCGTTAAGTTTAATGATCTAATTTGTATAAAAATGATTTTACGGATGATCGCGCGCGCCTATCATAATATTATTACGTGTTATTACAGACAAAGTGTGAAAAAACGAGTTTTTCGATACGATCGGTCGGCTGTTATGGCGATAAAAAAAATTGAAAAATTGAATATCGATAGGTACATGCATTCACGGAGCCAGACATAGTATCCTGCTGCTGCAATGATGTAAACGAAAACTTTTAACCGAATTCTGATTCGTAAATTTCAAAACTCGCCTACCTAAATACTATAAATTAATAATTTTATGTCATAATATATATATGTATTAGTTTGAAGACAAAAAATTTTTTCACTTATTTTCTTTTGAAATATTTTGAAGCGGAGGAAATATTATATATACTAGGTACGAAACGTAAACAATCTCTGACTTATCTTTGTTCTAAGTTGAGTTGATTTTTTTTTTCGTCAGTTAACTATTTTAATTTGGTAAGTTTAAAAGACGAAAAACATTAACTTTCGACTCTACGAGTTTTAAAAAGTACCGGAGAAGAGGCGAAAGAAAGAAACGGCTTTACGATAAATATGTAAATTTCACTGTGCTTCCGACGGTTATTATTTTGCAAAATGTTGTTTTACGACCGTTGTTGCAGCGTGTGTAATTATTATTTTATATTAATTTTTTTTTCGCGTTACACGACGGATCAATTTGCGTAGGCTACGTATACGGTACACGGCTGTTGTATACACGAGAATTTATTATTTAATTATATCATTAATAAACGCGAGTACACTGGTGTAACTGAAAAATACGTACAAAAAAACGGTACTTGATTACATAATTAATAAAATCGGTTTCCGTACCGACCGACGTCTGATATACACATTACGCACGGCCGCTATTGTATTTAAGTGATGAAAAATTGTACAAAAATCGATAATATCTGCGCGTGAGAGAGCCTTTATTATATAAAAAGAGGTTTACCCAGTGACGGTACGAACGCGTGAGGTTTTCGCGGATACACCCCGCGGAAAGTAACTAATTTTTTTTTATGCCTTTTTAGATTCTGGGCGAGTTTTTAAAGTTTTTTTTGGACACTTTTTCTTGTAGAAAGAATGCTCAGAAGAGGAAAACCACACACGCGCAACGGTCTTGTTCAGGGGGGCGCGTTTGATACAACAGTTTAGTAATTTTAGCTCTCCAAATCGCGTCTATGCGCGTAAGCCGCGGTCCGTGCGACGTGCACACTCGAGTTTTAAGAATTTCACGAGGAAACTACACATTATTGGCTCGCCAAAAACACCGAAACTCTGTGTAAAAACGAGCCAAGTAAAAAAAATGTATCGTCCGTGTTATACATACTGTTATATTGTACAGTGTGTGTGTGTGATACGAACAATGCAGCGTCTATAAATACTGCATGAGATACGCATCAACGCACAAATGGATACAAGTTGCCCCACTAACACGATGTTAGTCTTTGCATTAACTTAAGAGCAATATCTCCTTATCGGTTGTGTCCGTATAAAACGTACCGGACTTGTAGTCCATTAAATTGCACCTATACATATACGGTGAACAAACAGTGGCATTAAATATGTAATACAGTTGGAAAAAAAAAAACCACAATAATATGATAGGTGCGTTGTTTATAATAGACTGTCGATGAGATTTTATCGTCGAATTTTCACTTCTTTCGAGCACTCAAATCCGGCGTGTTCAGCGGACGGGCCCACGCACGCGCTCGCGGTGTAAGCCTTGCGTTGCTGTGCGTGCGGTTATTGTGGGCATGTCAAACAGTAACACGTACACATAACTAACGAATAACACAGATTTTCAATTGGCAACCTTTTAAAATTAGCCCCCGGGCCAAAAGCCGAAAGGATGTGTCTCTCTATTTTTATTTTTGATCTTTTCACAATTTACACCTACGAATTTTCGAGTGTTTCAGCTCATACCTACGGGTTTAATCAAACATTTCTCCGTGAACGACTAACTCTAACAAGGGTATAAGGAGGAATGCTAATCAGTACCTCTAATGTATGGGTCTTTAGACTCTAATTGTACTTTGAGGGGTCTCCCCATCGAATGTTCAGAATTTAAAAGTTTGCAATCAAAAGACTAAGTGATATTTGCCGAAAAACGTGCTTGAAACAATCGATTTAGTTTTTTGGCCGTAACGTCTAAAACAATAGAAACTTTTACGCGGAATCGAAATAGACATAACACAGGTTTGGTCCGGGTTTCAAGCGATGATTTTCGAGCCAAGTATAGAACTTGAAAATTTTTGAAAATTTCCATTTTAAGACACTCGAAAAAATCGACATTTCTTTCGACAACTTCTCGACTAGTCCTGGAAAAAATGCGTCCGTAGAAAGAATATTTTCAATAACAAAGTGGACAGATGTGAAGAAAAAAAACCGTTTTAATGTCGAAACCATTGGATCGATAATTGTTTCAGTACTTAGTATGCCACCACGTCCCCAGCGTGAAAAAAAAATAATTATACTCGTATCTTAACGCGTTGTCGTCGGGGCACCCGCGACGATAATACGTAACTCGCGCCGGCTTTCGCTCATAACCGTCAAAAACCCAACAAAAATCGCGTGCGTAACGTTTATAACGTACAAACACGTCGATCGGTCTAAAAAAAACAACAACGTTCGTCCGTCGCCGAGTTTTATCGGATCCCGACACGCGAACGGGCCGTGTGGTAACCAGCGTTGTTTATCGTTTAGAGCTTTAACGATCGTGATAACGATTTAAACTACCGGATATACGTATATCACGTACTAACCGTTGCAGATTTACGAGTGCTGACCGCCCGAGAGGTTGCCCAAAAAAAAAAAAATTGTAATAAATAAAAAGAACCGGTGGGTCGTTTGTTTCGCGGTTTGTATTTTTACCATCTGAAAGCGACGTGTAATTAACGGTCGCGTTCGGAAAATAAAAACGATTCCGACTCTCTAAAACAATAACGAGTCCTGGGCGATAATAAAATATTTACATTTGTGCGACGCGTACTAGTTATTAATTTAATACGTGAAAGAACGACGAGCAATAGTTTTTTACGAATTCGGTAGAGGTACGTATTAGACGGTATTATTATTTTGACGATCGAAAAAACGCTTGAAACAGAATACAAAGCCGAAATGCCCCACGTGGAATTCAACGTGTCGTCGATTGGAGGAGCACTCCTTCGAAACGTCGTTACAAACCGGAAAATGTTTCATCGTAAAACTATCGACGTTTTTCGGAATGTTTGGGGTAAGACTCGAAAAGTGAGCGAAATTTCGAGAAAACCGAAATACCACCAGAGTCCATATGACTTTTAGAAAAGTTACCGACTTTGAAAATCGGACCGTTCCTTCTGTGCGAAAACGTTGTTTACGGGGGAAAAAAAAAAACGTTCTTCGCTGCTTTAAGAATCTAAATAAAAATCATCCTGGTCAGAAGTAATACAGACAGTTTTTTAAGGGACGTAATCAAATTTAACAAAATTTTAAGCATTTCGAACGTATTTTATGATATTTTCAGAGAATTTTTACGATTGATAGTTTTCGTGCGTGATTCGTTTCACAAACACGTAATGTATTTGGACCGTATAACGTTTTTTATTATAATATTGAGTGGTATATATAGAGACGTTGATAGTGCTGATTTTTTTTGGTAAATCTGTTTTTTCTGCGGAACGTATATCAGATTACCGAGCTCGCTCAGAATCGTTTTTTCGAATGCAATTTATCATCGCTTCCAGATACTAAATGCACTGATATGCACTACACCATACCATCCAAACCATTGACCTACTCGATGAAGTGACCCAACATCTTCTCGCCCTTTACACTGGAACCCATTCATTCTTTCCTTATCCCCTATCTTCGTGTTATACTACGTAACACTACACCATTCGATATAATTATAGCCACTCAGAGGTGTGACCTACCCTACTTCACAGCACGCTATTACTTTTTCATAATTTTTCAAATCCATTGTCTAACTTGATAATGTCTATGAATCATTATCATAATACATTTGATCACTTCTATTCTACCTTAAAAAGTATTCATAGGGAAAAAATTTATTTAGGTCTAACGACGTTATTGACAATTTCACAATGTTAGACTGTTTTTTGTACAAAATCGAAAAAATAACCAAAAAAAAAAACCTCTAAATAATATAAACTTTTAATCCCCTCAATCCTTACTAGAGCGGAGCCATTCTTCTACACGAAAACGTGATTACAAACTTGAAAATAAATGTACGTTTTTCGCCCGTAAAATTATTAATAAAGTAAAACGGTTATTCGTTCACTTTTGAAACTTATTATTGCTACGATATTTTGCGAAAAAACTAATACCAACATTTTATCGTACGATAATCTATTGCAGTCTTTGCTGTCTTAATTTAATGTTGTTATTCGTATTATATTATATTAATTATTTTATTCTTGTATTTTTCAGGTGAGTTGAACCCCATACCAGTATAATTCAATAAAATATCATAACGCTCGTTTTGCTCGTCGGAACTGACGAACCGAATGATTAGACTGGTATCAAGACGATACCTGCAGGTAACCGCGGTAGGTAATTATTAATAATTAAACGTATAAAATTAGCAATATATCGCACTAAATTTTTACCAAATTCACAATTAAAAAATACTTACCTATTGTTGTACGAAAAATCACGAATGTTTTGAAACATAATATGTTAACGTTAAGCGATACGTTCCGACGAGGTTCATCAAAGCAGTGGAAGAGTTCCGACATCCATTTTTTACACCGATCATTATCAAAACTGTTGTGGTTTTTCTCTATAACCATTACTATAGGAGCGCAGAAGTTAGGTAAATTAAATGAGATTTTATACTTTGTTGTTGAACGCTTTCGTGATCTGTCGATTAGGTTTTTGAAAATTGGTCACACTTTCGTATGTCGTCATTAATTTCGTTTTCAAAATATAGGTATCAACACGGGGGAAAAACTTACAAACGTTTAAATCTTCTTTACGAAACAGTTCGAAGAGGAATAAAATTTTAAAAAATACTATGTATAGTAGTGTTGAAGTTGAACTTTGGTGTGTTTTGTTTTTCAAAAGCTCAAAAGAGTTATCGAGAATTGATTGTTACGTGTACACCGTTTAAAACGATACGTGTTTAGCCGATATATTTTTGAAAAAATGTGTATGTTTTCGAATTCTCCCCGAATCAGACGTTATTAGACCCCCACGACTGAAAATGTCTCGTTGAACACGACGAATAAAACGCGCGGGATCCGGAGTGAAACAGTTTTTTGTAATTAAAAAACACTCGGTCCGATACGTTGTAAAAATTATCGGAAATAATTTACCCGAGGCGTGTTTTTCATAGATTAACAAAACGAACGGAGCGCCAAACAGTTCGTAAAAGTGTACACAATTCGGTCTGAACTCGCGTATCCTCGCACGTTAATAATAACGAATAATATGTTGTTCGACTCGTTTGTATAAATAACGAGCAACGTATCTTGTTTTTTATTACCCGGGACAATTAAATTTGTTTCTCGATATTTTTTGAAACAAATTTAAATATTGATAAGACGTATTCTTACCGTCTTCGTCATTAATTTTTACGGTCGTCGATACGTACAGCGTGCGCGCACATCACCGCGTACCACCTGTAAGCTTATAGAACGTGTAGATGGTATAGTCGTTTCACGGTTAGGAATACTTGCATCGTTCCCGTCGTACACACGCGCTCGTATTTTATAGGCGCACGACGTGTATTTTGTACATTTTTTCAATTAAAAAAATATATCATTCGAGTTGGAATTTTAGTAGACTTTAATACATTTGTAAATTTATGTTTGTGTCGCGCGCGAATCGAATTTTAACCGTAGTTTTACGTCAGGGAGAATGTCCAATTTTTTTTCATTAAACGGTTTTGTCGAGCATAATACCCGTATAAACACTGTAGGCACACCCCAAAAAAATATTTTACGTTTCTTTCTCACTAGTTTTTTTAGTTGTGTGTATATTTTTTAAACGTATAACAACGCGTAACATTCTCTTTACTCTCACTGGACAATAATTGAGCAGAATCTTTTTTTTTTTTTGCTTTGAAATACTGAACGACACAACCACAACTTCCAAACCAGCGCCAACCAAAGCTACTCCGTCAAACTCATACCCACGCGGACATAGAGTGATCCCGGCTTTCTTTTTTTTCACCACTTACCGTCTTATCGCTGTTGTTTTATAACGCAGTAAAATTATACGTCGTTCGATATATATTGTTGTTGTTCCTCTACGAGGATATCACGCTTATCGTATTATCGTAGCACCCGGCCACGGAAATACGGCGTCGAGAAAAGAACGTTAAAATGCCGGGAACGATTAGAATCCATCGGGTTCGGTTTTCGCACGCAATACGCTCTATCGCGATCTACTTATACGTGTGTATAGGCGAGTCATAAGGGGCTCGCGGTGTATTAAACTCGCACGTTTTCACTGTTTTTTTTGTTTTTCGATCGGTTCCGAGAATCCGCGAGATAAGTATTATAAATAATATATGATTTATCGCGTATTGTGTGCGGTAGTTTTTTATCAATCTGTGTTATTGTACAATACAGAATTCCTTCGAACACATTCGTCGTTCTACCGTCGTATCGCCGTAAAACGATCGCCATTACGCGTGTATCCATTGCGCGTTATGGATTTTCATACTGTCTTAACGATCTGATCGGCACTAAACAAATGCGCCAAGCGGGATGGCTCGGTGTATCGAACGCTGTAGATCAACGAAATGCTGTCGTAGTAGAAAAAACCGAACGAAACGTTGTTGTCCCTTAAAGGAACAAAGCGGGTAAGTCGATTCAAACGTTTTGGGAGCGTAACGAGCAACGCTGGAATGGAAGATCGGGGAAATAAATAGTAGAACGGGGCAAGCGAAAAAAGGGCCGTCCTACTCGCGTGTAAATAATTGCACGTACCTACATCGACATTTTATATAGTAGATCTGAGAACAAAAAAAACAAAACCACTCTGGAAGCTTTAGAAACGCTGGCGAAAAACGGAGCGAACAAAACGCACGGGAAACGATGAAGCGTCAAAACCTAGTCGAACGATCCTTGCTGTAAGTGATTTGAGACGATGACGATGGAATGACGGGTGGTCGTATATAATGTCACAACGGAGAACTCGTCCGTTTTATTTATATCACACTGGAAAGGCAGAAGGGAAACGCGGAAGAGGCACACCGTGATCGTCGACAGTTGTATCATCCATGGTCAGGGGCAGGGCCGTAGCTAGAGCCTTCGGGGGCCCTGGGGCAACAAGTAAATTTACGGAAATATTTTTTTTTAATTTTAAAGTACTCCTAAACCGGGATAAAAAACTTTTCGCGCAACACAGAACGGGAAAGAGTTCCTTCGGGGCCCCTTCTCGTCATGCTCGGCCCTGGTCAAGGGGCGGATTCGCACAAGCGACTCGGACGGCTCGTGAGGCGAGAGAATGCGTCGTAGACCGGTCTGCGGGTCGAATGATGCGAAAACAAAAAATAGATAAATAAAAAAAAATGTTTACTCTCTTCAATTCTATGCCGTTCGAAGAACACTCAAAGCAGCGACTGCGTATGAAACTCGGACTAAACCGTTAACTGTGTTTAAGACTGTATTAACAACGTTAGTTTATCACGCGCAGTCGTGACGCGCGTGTTTCGTTGATTTTTTTCTTAACGGACGGCCCCGACGGTTTTGCGAACGAAACACGTACTCTCTCAGAACCGTCGTTCGATGTTTTAACGTTCTGGACACTGTCGGATTCCGCCGGAGCGCTTTCAACGCTTAATTTCCGTAGTTTCGTCCGCAAACGAGACTGCGATAACGTTGAAAAAATTGTTACGATTCAGAACGCTACTTTGACGTTGAGTTTTTTTTTTTTGTTTTGCTGTCGAAGAAATAGTCTTGAAATTCTCAATGTTCACGTCGAAACCCTAATATTTATGAAAAAAAAAAATTGGCCCACGACGGTACGGATCGAGAAATGTCTGATCGTACAATCACAGACTTCCGAAACACTTATAAGCGTGAAAGAACTTTGAATGCGTAGTTTCGAAACCGCGTCGTATCGACTGGGCTGAAAAATGAACGAAAATTTTTAAAATGTTGGTTAGGATCGGCCTAGCTAGCAATAATGACTACGGTTATCCATTTAAGCAGAAAAAAAAAATAAGCCGGGGTCGCGTGGGTATAGTTTGATACGCAGTAACGACTTTGTACGCTTCGGGTGTAGATCGCTGATTCAGAAGTTGTGGTTCGAACGCAATTGTTTAATGTCCGAAAGCAATCGTTGCCTTCGAAAATGCGATCTCAGTTGTCTAGTGTACGTCCTGGAAAAGTGTTACGAGAATCGCAAAGGTCTATACGTTGCTCAGAAACGTTCGAAAACACTCGAAACTTTCATCGAACCTGCAGTATCTTGTCCGTTTCAACGTTTTCGAAAAGTTTCGGCTTGTTCCGACCGTCATTTCGGATTTTATGACCGCGAGAATCGTTATGTCAAAAACACGTTTGTCGTACAATCAACCTTAGTTTCACGGCTTTTTCAATTTTGAGACCTCTACCGATAAAGTGTTCACATAGACCTTTCGTTAGAGGTGACTTTAAAAATCGGAGCGTTTCTCATAATCCTTACGGAGCTGTTCGCTAAAAAAAAAAACATCATTGTAAAAACAGTACAGTTCGCTGCGTTCAGAATCTAAAACTATGGAACACTCCTCTCACTCGAGTATAGTGATAATCCGTTCGAACTAATAAATTACTTTAGGAGGCATATTAAATACTACCCGTATACGTGGTAAAAAATGACCCACACAAACGGCTTATACGTTTGCTCGTGTTATAATATTCTCTCCCTTTGTATATTTTGATATACTTCGGCCGTGAGTCCACTCGTCACGTGAAATATCGATAATTTATCGATCTCATTTCACCGTAAAGAATGGCGTTTTTCATTTATTGTTACGTTCGCGCCGCAGTTAAACGTTCGTAATGTGCGTATTGTGCGATCGTTTTAACTATAATAATAATAATACGACTGCACGGAAATCAGGTCATTGCGTATTTTAATATTTCAACGAGTACAGTCTTATATTATTTTAGAGCCGCACTATGTCTCTCTTTGTTTCGACTCGCAGAAATAGATTTTACAATAGGTACGTGTTATGCTCATGCACGGTGTTTGAATTAAACTTAAAATCGACACTACGTTAATTCGATTTTGAACGATAAAAACGTTTGAAAATTTTTTTTTTTTACGAACGTTGTCTACGTCGTATTGTTCTCGGTGCTTTGTTTCGCACTAAACCGTGTATCGAACGGAAAAATAAACGTGAATATTTCGTACGACGTTCCTTCGAACAACTTTTTCCGGATTTTCTCTCTCCACTGCCTAACTGTATAGTACTTATACAAAAATAAATCGTCATTTAAACTATTACGGCTTAAAACGTGTTAAGAACGTGAAAAACACTCGTAAACTCGTCAAACCGACGGATTGGATTAGTCTGCTACCAATTTTGATCGACCGAACGTTTCCACTAGATTTTAACTTTTCGCCAAAGTCAATGCCGCCCCGCACCCTCGGGGATCCGTGTAAACTGTTGCTCTCTCGAGCGATTGTTACTGTCGTGAGAGACGAGATTGTTCGCAGCGAGAAACGTCGTAAATTATGGTACGAAATTATATTACTTTCGGCGAGCAGAACGACGCGACCATCGTTCCCGTGGGTGGTCCAGCGTATAATAATATACAGTTACAAAAAGTCCGGAAACAGCTTAAAAGTTAGTCACCTGGCGCGCAGCGGCCGAATAACACTGCGCGCTCGTTATAGCGTAACATTTGGGTACATCCATCATTAAAATCGGTAAAATTCGGTCTTTAATCAGCTGTGTGCCCATACGCACAAACGTTTTACGCTGCGCGTGTTTTCGTTTCGGGGATAAATCGCTGACAGAAAAAAAATAAGTGAAAAAAAAAACGTCCGACAGGATGATAAAACGCGTTAAAACTCGGTCGGTTTAAAAAAGTAACCGATCGGACACTGCGGTTACGGTCACTCAAAATTGTTTTTATTTTTTATCTTCCGTTCCTGCTGTGACGGTTTTGTGAGAAAGCCATGTGTTATCATCGTTCCGTCGGATATCTCTTTTCGCGGATAAAACACTGTGAATATTACGTACAGTTTGTACATCGCGAAACCTCAAATAAGCGGTGAAACGTATAATAATAGTCGATTAAACAAACATTTAATGACAGCGATGTAAATCTGCGTGGTGGAATGATAAAAGGTATTATAACAGATTAGATCAGATTAGATTTCCTGTAATCGAGATACCGACGCAGACGGATGTCACGTCGCAGTCCTATTTCATAACGATCCGCCGCCGCATCACGATACTGCGAAATACCTAGCGCGAGAATGTTTCTGATAGTACGTGCGTCATCGAAGATCGTCTCACCGATTTATTATCACGCAGAACGCAGTTTTGCCTTCGTCGTTCGATATTAGAATAATATTTACACTATGTACCGAGATATTTTAAATATTTGAAAATCGAGCAGTTATTCATTCGTCAATAATGCGTTTATAAAAATATGCGTGTCCCCCCGATATTGATTTTTGTAGTTCTGACGTTCTTAAAAAGCCGCCATCGCTTTGGGTGGTTCGGAACATGTGGTTAAAACGTATTATTTAATACGTAAAAGCAATAGATAAATCGTTGCTTTTGAGGAAACGATTCTGAGCGGAGTCAGTTGTCTGTAACCCTAGTCCTGATGAATTTTTCCAGATTTTCAAGGTTCACTTAGCTCAAGAATTTTCGAAGAAATCACTTGAAACACATATCAGACTTGTATTTTACCTATTTTAAGTTTCAGCTTGTTCCGATCATCATTTTGGATGTCATGGTAAAAAAAAACTAAATCGATGTGTAAAAAATATTGTATATGTATTATGTCTAGAAAAAAAAAGTTGCAACCTTTTATAACGTATTAAATGAATTTGGTGCATAAAAGTTTGAAAACGACGTGAAATAAACTTTTAAAACGATAGTTTAATAGGCGATTAGGTTACAATAGCGCCGGATTTGGCGATTTTCGTCGTTTTAAGCACACAGCTCAGCAAATAATAAAAATATCAGAAAACGCTTCGTATAAAATACCATTTAAAACCGAAATCCCAACTTTTGTGTGATATTCAACGTGACGATCGGAGCCTCCTTCTGCCCGAAAACGTCACGACAAACCGGAAAATTTCAAAATTTTCGCCGTAAAATCAACGATTTTATATTTATGGTAAGGTTTGAAATCCAAGGTATTTTGCGCGATCCCAATTGATTGTCGCGAAAAAGTTCGGTTGGACAAAATCGAAAAGCGAATAATCACAAATAAGAGGAGGTCCCCCGTGGCTCAATCGGGAACCACTGAAATAGTAGAGGTACGCATTCCACGCTCGTTGCTCAGAATCTAAAGACGTTCTTGTATTTATTTTACGATAATATATTATGTAATTAATATCGCAACATTGTGTAACGACTGTATATTGTAATCTATACCGTAAATCTTTCTAATAATATCATACGTGTATAGTGATTCGTGCGAGATAGTGAAAAACCTTAAATTCTTTTTTCTCAAATCGACTTTTTTTTTTTTCAACCGCGTATTATCGATTATTACGCTCCGCCCGGGAAGGTTGGTTTGTACGCGCGATCACGTCGTCGCTCAATCATTTATCGATCAAGTAAGCGAAAACAAAAAAATTATACCCCGACGTCCGTTTCGTTTCTCCGCCCGTTTTTCAGCCTCGCGCGCGTATATTTAAAAGTAAGTACTGTAATATCGTATTTGTTTTATAACTTAACACGTATATGTTTTGATCTTTTGACCGATTGTCAACAAAACTGTACTATATCGTGTATACTGATAGTCGACTACAGATAGTTATGATTAAGACAGTAGTCATTTTCGACACGGCCCCCGCGAAATTTCACCGGACAGCAATAATATCGTAATCTTACGATAATTATTGTTCGGCCTTTCGACGGATCGAAACACACAGACGTGTGATTAATAGCCCGGACCGGACACGTAAATACTGTGGCGACAGAACGCCGCTACCGCATCATCACTGCTATAATCTTTTTGGTATGATAATTTATCACAGCGCGACCGAAAAAAAAATATGAAAACGAAATAATTTAGAAATTCCGGAGAGTCGAGAACGGTTGTATACACTGAAACGACTGAAAACATTTACCAGTTCGAGTCCTGCCAGTTCTACGCTGTATAGGCTAGGTAGGCTGTATATATTTGTTACGAGTAGCTGAGAATCCTTCACAAAATCGACAAACTTCTGTTTAGTGTGTTCTGTATAACACCTGCAGTATACACTGTTGACGTAGAGTTTTTTTGTTTGTTTAAAACTATTCAATTTTCAACACCTATGTATGTTTTGAACCGTAATAACTTTAAAAAATAAAAAAACTGATTCTTAAAAGTTGGCTTACGACAGTGTCTCAAGCGATGACATTCAAAAGTTACAGACTATTCCAACTGCAAACACCAGCGGGGAAAGAACTTAAAATGCGAAATCTCGATTTTTAAACTGTACAATAACCGACCGAAAAGTTAACGAAATTTATTGTAAGCCCAGCATGAGCTGTAGGTACACAACCAATCTAATTAAGCAAAAAAAAAAAAAAGGACGGCAAATTTAGTGTTGTACGGTACTTTAATTTATAATTAAACTTGTTAGTTTTCTTTTGAAAATCAAGTATATGCTACAGTCTATAAGCCCGGCGGTAAGAGGCGTTGATAGGCACAAGTAATATTTAGAAAACCAATTTTGGGAACGACGAAAATTGAAGATGCCGATGATGATCCGTGACCCGGGAAAGGCGGCAAAAGGCCGAGCCAAAAACAAATTATTGTCTTTCTGGATGTATAATTTCACGTTTACGCGAATTATTTCGCTTCTGACGAATAAAACAATTATTATTCTTGTTAAATTTCCGTGGCAAAACCCTAAGTGCGTCACTAATAAAATATAACCGTTGTCCGGTGTGGGGAATGCGACACCAGACCCGCGGGAACGATCGTTTAAAATGATCATACTGCGCTGGATATCAAAAACCTGCAAGACTATAAAATAAATTTAATTGCGAACAACGTTTCTCAATCAATTTGAATAAAAAATAATATAACGTGTAGATCGTAAAATAATAATTACCCCCCATTCACAATGAATACGCTATTATAGCTGATTAGCACCATTATTATTCTATACACAATCCATTTTATGTGGTTGTATTCTAAATCGTACGTTAAAAATCCGTCCTTTCAATTAATACGAAACGCAATATATCGGCGTAGATACTATGCAATATGTACTATTTCCCTATAATTTAATGGGATTCGCAAATTTCTGTTGAATCAATTTTTAATCGTCTGAAATCGCTCGGTTTTCTGTTCGATTGGCAATCGTCGTAATACACCGTGAGACAAACCTGTTGATTGTCATCCAATATCAGCTGTTAGTGTATAACATGCGATTCGCCGTGATTAACATATTAAACGAATTTACACCGGTTGTATACTGTCTCAATAACTGTGTAAATATCTACTTTTATGTTAAAATGTTTCATTCGCATGCAAATACTATACAGTATCAACGATAATATCACTCTTACCGAATTATTAAGTTATAATTAAAGTAGGTTTGAACAAAGCCTTTAGTATAATCGGTGAATAATTTGTACGTAGTATTTTGTTTAAATTGTGTTGTTTGCGCATAATGGGTATAATACGCGCGTGCGGATCGTATTTTTACAACGTTGGATGGTTTTTAAATTATGTCCTGCAGTTCTATACCCGTACAACTTTGACTGTAAATATCGCAATTTTAAATTGTAAACATCACAACGACATCGGGAAAACGAGCGCCCTAGAAGAGGTTTTACTCTTTCAGACGAAAAACATTTCAAAATACGTTGAAAAGTGATTTTTCGTTTTGGTATTTTTTCATACATATTTTAGCCGCACCTGTCACCTTTTTTCTATCAAATGTTTTACGTATTAAACATTATGTGTAGAGTCAATAAACATCCGCTGTAGGATCTACAATAATTAACGTGTAAAACCATCCACACACAAGTTACAATAACCACTGCCTTGTGGTGTTCTCGTTTGGTTTTCGGTCTACAAGAACACCACTTGTACGAGTTACACTTTTCTACTGTTTGGATGTGGCACAACAGTGATTAGTGTTCGGCGTTTGTCCGGATAAATTACTTTTTCTGAACTATAACTATAGTCTGTGCAATAATATCTAGAATCATTCGCATCGTTAAGAACGAAAACGTTTTAAACATTACATTACCTATCCTTGTCGCACTGTCAAAACTCATTAAGCGAAAAACAATATTATTCTGAACACAAAAATTATTATTACAGTTGTTCTTGATTGTCAGCCGTAATACCGATACTTGTACCTGTTGATATTATTAATTATTATTTTAATACGGATTGGTAACATTATACAGGCGTGATGATTGATGAACCACTCACGGTAAATAGATCGGCCGACCGGGCTCTTCTGATGGCAACTATTAGATATGTAAGATACCGCCGCCAAAACGAATTGCGACTACTATAATTTACATTTTGAGCGCAGCGAAACTATTTTATTGTTTTACAATGGTGTTTTTCTGCAAACAACTTTCCGTAAGTATAAAATATAATGGCTCCGATTTTCAAAATCAGTAACCCCTACAACAAAAGGTCTGTGAACTCCGGTGGTACTTTGGTTGAAACTTTTTTCGAAATTTCTCTTACTTTTTGAGTTTTACATTGAGAACCAAAAAAAAATCGAAAATTTTGAAGTTTTCAAGTTTGTAATGACGCTTTCGGGTAGAAGTGCTCCGAACGTTACGTTAAATATCGCTTAAAAGTCGGAATTTCGGTTTTGTTTTATTTGAAGCATTTTTCGATATTTTGATTATTTTTTGAGCCGTGTGCCGAAAACGACGAAAACATCAAAATCCCCAAATCAGGAGTCGGGACTATCGTTATAAAAAATTAGTCGTTTTTCAAACTTTTATGTACTTATAATCAATTGGATATGTTATGAAAGATTGAAAAGGTTTTCGTTAGGTATTTTTTAATTTTTTAATAATTTTCCAAATACCAGGATCGGTATACTATATAACTGAGTTCACTCAGAATCGTTTTTTCGAATGCAATTTTTCAAATATTAAATTATTATACGTTTGAACTTCAATTTCGAAACCTGCGGTGACCCACCCAAACTACTCCGCCTAACTACCTACGCGACCTAGAGTGATCTCGGCTTTTTTTTATTTTACTTGTAAAAAAAAAAAAAATACGGAATTTCGGCGTGACTTTATAATTTTTCATTTTCCATTTTACACTATTATTAAAAAAACACGGAAACTGCGTTTAAAAGCTCAAAACAAGCCTGAGTGTTGTCTATAGAAATTATTTAAAACCGTTATAAATCATAAATAAACCGAAATTCAGAAAAAATAATATTGTGCGACAAACAATTACGAATTTCACATTATATTTGTAGTTAAAATGCGCTATAAGAATATTGCGTTTTAATTTTTTACGCGAAACTCCTATACGAAAAAAATGAAAAAAACACCGATCGTTATTTTACCTATTGTATTATTGCAATTATTATTTTCAATTTATCGCTTGGTACATAATCAAATGACGTACATTATATTCATTTTAATAGTTTTAACAATAAAAATATAATGCGAATAGAACATTAGGTTTCTAATATATTGTACATGGATAGTTCACTGAACAAATGAAAAATAGTAAAAAAAAAAACTCGGAACTTGTAGAATTTTAAATTCGAACGCGGATGGTGGTAATATCATATAATATACGTTTTATCGTTCTGATGGAGTATCCGATATTTTTAAATCGTGTAAAATCTTGTATCTATTTCTTGTACCTGGTTACACGATCTGTCTTCTTTTTTTTTTCCAAAAACAAACTATTTTTTAACAAATTCACCGTTCACGTTATTTGTTGCGTTTACGGTATACGATGATTGTTCCGTCTCCGCTCGGATAATGCGTGGTTTGCGCGACTAAACGGAATCATTACAACACATAGTTCTAGTGATAATTATCATATTTACGCGCATTTAAATCGGTTAACTTCGTGAGTTATTCAAGAAAAAAAAAATAATTCGATTTCTTCGGCGTTTTGCTAAACACTGTTGATTTTACAAAAATGTACTACACGTGTACAGTATACATATTTCAATAACGGTTCGATCGTTCTAGGTATACGCGCAAACGTATTTAAATATCTACCATTATTACTGTACGTATAGTATGTAGTACGCGAGTTTTGCTGGTTTAACATGTGGTTCATTGTTATTCCAGTTGGTTATTATTCAGTTTGTTTGACGACTTTTCGCCTACGACGAGAATATTCGTACGATTGTACGCAATATTTTACTGCGATCTAGTAATCGGTTGTACAGTGTTAAAATAACGTACAGTTTACTTCGTTTTTGCTATTATGTACGTTTATAAGTATTGAATATCACTAATAGACCGAACGTTCAATAACACGCTCTCTGCACACTTCGTGCAGGCTAATTTACAATGTCAAACGTGTGTGCAAATCTGCGCTCAAAGTGTTTTGAAATCAAAACCTATCGAAATAGCCCGGTTAAAATTAACAAAAATCACCATCTGAACAAGAACATATAGAAAATTATAATATATGTATCGTTATTCCCGTACCGCGTTGATTTCATTTATTTGGTCGACTAAAAAAAGTTTTCGAAACATACGATAACCGCGCGTATTGCGTTCAAATATCTTATTTGCGAATAATTTACAAGTCGCAATTATTTTTACGTTTAATTTATTGTCTGGCAGAGTTTTCCATCCGTTTGATAAGAAAATTCGGTTTCCTAATCAGGAACCGTCCTCGGCGGGAATCGAGATTTTAAATGAAAAACGATTCTTTCACACGGTCGCGTGATGCGTTATCTATTCGTTAGGTACAAATAATTTTTTTTTATAATATGACATTGCACAAAAAAAAAAAATCGAGGATTTTACGGCGAAAAATTTGAAATTTTCAGGTTTGTAATGACGTGGGGGTAGAAAGAGTGTGCTCCAGTCGTTACGTTGAATACCACACAAAAGTTGGGGGGACTTTGGCTTTCAATTTTATTTTGTTTGAAGCATTTTTTTGATATTTTCATTATTTTCTAAGTTATGTGCCGAAAACGACAAAGTCGCCAAATCCGGCGTCAGAACGGCCACCTAAAAAAACTATCGTTGTTCCACGTCGTTTTCAAACTTTTATGTACCAAATCAATTAAAATTTTATTGATTAAGTTTACTGCTGAAATTTCAATCGATTTTGATCATTATTTTAAGGGAGTTGTGGAACTTTGAAATTTTTGATTTTTACACAGTTTCCATACCTAAAACCTCTAGTTTTTACGTTTGAAAACTTTACGATACGATCCAAACAAGATTGTTTTACACGCGTGGTAAAAAAAATTTAGCAAATCACACAATTATTTCGGTGCTTATAGCCGATTTCACGTCGTTGTTTTGTCGTTAAACTCGCGTCATTCCGAGCGCGGCCGCGTATGGGAATAATTACAAGGAAGCATCGATTTATATTTTTTTTGATCATAATATCCGAAACAAAGACACAGATAAAAGTTTTTATTGTTGAATCGTATTTTCGAAGGCGATGGTTGCTTTCAGAATATAATAAAAGTTTGGACCACCACAAGTTCTAAACTAGCGACCCACCCAAATCGTAGGCGGTACCTTGTCAGACTAGTCACGCGACCAGTTGATCCCTGTTTTTTTTGTGTTTCTGCGGTTAATGCATGTCTTATTTACGATCAAATTTTACGATTTTAATGTTTAAAATTTTAAAAAATATTCTTTTACCGTTAGAAGCCGACAGTGTCCCCGCATTAAACGCAGGCCACTTTTTTCTCGCGGGAAAACGGGTAGAGAGTAAGAATTATCCATCCTTACTTCACGCAGTATAGTACATAACCTCTGAACGGCCGAACCGATCGGGTTGAAATCGGGTCGTATTTCGACGGTTTGATCTAAACAGCTAGGTGGCGCATCGTCGACTGCCAGACGGCTCAACGGGAAAACTGCACAACCGCCGCGGATCTAGAGAATCGCGCGAACAACCACGAGAACGCAACCCCTGGAGCATTTTTTCTTTTTTCAAAACGTGTCCGCCCCACAGATTTGCGAAAAATCCGATTATTACGGCTGTGCACTGGATTTTTAAACGTAATTCGATTTTTAACCAAGCCGGGTACATACCTGCCGTATGGCCAGGCACATCATTAACGCAGTCGTAAACACACAACAAACGACGCGTACAATACGATGGCCGCCCCCACCAACGCCGCAAACTTGAGGCTGCGACACACCGTGTGGCACGTTCGCCAAATGGAAGCGCAGCCTCCGGTTTTTTTCTCATTCTTTTTCCCCCCCCCCCCGGTTGTTTTGTTATTTTTACTATTTATTTATTTTTTGCTGCGTTTCGCTCGACAGTGCGCGCGACCCGTGCAGAAGAATATAGTGGTCGGGCGGGAGCCGCGAGTAACCCGCTCGGTCGTCGGGCGGGCAACAGCCAGCGCGCCAGTCCGCAAATGTGCAGCGTGTGTCGCGCGCGTGTGTTTGGTGCAGTGTCCGTCGTCGTCGCGTTCAGCAGCGGTTTCGTCGTCGTCGTCCGGGTTTTTTTTTTTCGTCGGGTTTCGTAACCGTAATTTGATTATTATTTTCAAAATACGAATTTTGGTGGTGTTTTTTCGCTACGTACTTTGTCGCCGCACCGTCGAGTTTTACGCCGTACCGCGGCGGGCGAAAAGTAACAACGGAAAACATGACGTGATTCAAAAGGTAACCGATTGCACATATCTCCTTTACCAGTGGCGTGTATAATAATATCTTAAAGCTGCTGCGTCGTGATTCCCGCAGTGTAAAATACGTCGTCGGTTGAGCCGACGACCGGAAGACGAACAAAAAAACAAAGGCCCTTCCCGCCGAGCTTAAAAAAAACTGTAACTGTTTTCCGTTACTTGCTATATACGGACAACTATAAGACGTTTTCGAAGGTGTTTTCTGGCGGAAGGTATTTTTACACCCGTATCGAAATCGTCCACTCGCGCCTCAAAAACCTCGGTTATGAGTTTTAAAAATTTCTCACGAAACCTAACGCGGCCCTGATTGCCTTTCCGCCGCACGCAGTAACATACATATTATATACGCCACTGGCCGCATTATATTTTCATCCGACTTTGAACGTATATTTTCATTTTAAACAAACAAGTTACTCGGTAAATGGTTATGCAGAAAAGAGACGAGCGAAATCCAATAGTGTTACAATCCGCTCTATTTTCAAAAATTGTGAAAAACGTATAACCGTACCGCGCTACGGTGCTAAACATTGTCAGTACTTAATCTCGTTACCTGTTGCTGTAACTGTTTTATTACATCGATCGTTATTTCCGCACGTTTTTAGCACTATAACGTGTATTTATTCATAATAGTGTTATTATAAAGACGCGTGGCTTTTTTTTTTCGACACACCAAATGCGAACAGTAGGTACGGTAACGACGGTATTACGGTAATATTATTAAATCGCGTATACACATTTGTAAGTATATGTACCGTTTAAATAGCATGAAACGTTATAGAATCGGTGCATTGAAAATCTATTACAAAATTATTACAATACTTTATTTTTACTATGCGCTTACCGATTCGAATTGTGCACGTACAAATTACTTGTAGGCACCGTATACCGTCACATCGGACGATAATACGGATCAGAATAGTGTACGAAGCTCTAGAGCTTACACGAGTAAACCGCGTATGATTCTGTACGGTTTTTAGGATATTTAGGTGTGCTAAAAACACCGCGGGCCGAGTTAAAAAGTCGCCCGACATTGAGAAACGTTCCCACGTATCAAACGTTTTTAGGAAGCTCGTCAGGTGCCCTAGATCATGCGCGAAACGCGCGTGAAAACAAATTTTCTCCAAAACAAAAAACTGTCTAAAAATTATATTACTTATACGTTACTTCTACGCCCGTTCGGCTACGACGTCGAAAAATGTTCGTTTGTTGATTTCCGCAGGTTTACAATAATAACATCGTGTGGTATGTTTCATCAACTTGTAGTCTCAACACACTTCGCTCTGTAGGCAGTGCGTTGTTTTCGTCTTATGCGTGCATAGAATCGAAATTCAAAGTTTACTCGAACCCGGTTCACGTGGACCGTCCACATTACCGAGTCGAATTTTCATTGTTTCTTTTTTTTTTACAATTATTTCAAACTCCTCCGTCGCCGCCGTTACTTTAACCACGAGCTAAAGGCGACATAAGACAAACAATTTTTGATTTTTTCACGATTTGTAGAAAAAAATTAAAATCACAAACTTAGGTACCATATAGAACTGAAAACCTAGACGATTTACCCTCCCACTACTAAACACGACCGTTGGCCGTACTCTCGTCCGAAATTGAAAAAAAATAATATCGCAAGACTGTTTTTTTTACGTGACAAAACTTCGTCCGTGTGTATTATAATTATTTCTTTTGTGCGACGTATTTAAATATTTGAACGTTTTGTGAACGATCGTTAAACGGCGCCGGCAGCACACGTGACGCGACCGAGTTGGATGTGTAGCGTGGTGTTTCGAGTCAAAGAAAGAACGAATTGTCTTCTTACAAACTGCCACACACTCGTTGTGTTATTGTGTGGGAATTGTGCGTATTGTGCTATTATAATATACTGCGCGCGTGCTTTTTAAAAAAAAAAATGTTAAATAAATACGTTATGCGTGGGTTTTCGAAACTGGAAGTTTGTCGACGGGTTCAGGGATGGTTCGTGTGTCGAAAGAATTGCGCGAGTGAGTTCCCAATAATAACGTTTGTGTGTACTTTCAAACGCGAATCGGCAGTAATTTATGTATACGGGGCAGTTTTGTTGTCGATTCGGGTTTAGGTTTTATATATTTTTTTATACATTGCGATATTCATCGATCGTATCCAAAAACTTTGAAGTTTTCAAAACGTACGATTTTTGGAAATTCTGAGCCGTATCATACGAAACGCGGAGTGTTGCGGTGCAGGTTATTTTGTGTTCTTGTGTTTTTTTATACTTAAAACGCCTACAACGAGTGTTGTACAAGCGTTTTTTCAAGTACTCTGCCGATTCGACACCGTACGGATTTGTAACGTTTAAGTAAGATCGCGTTATAAAAAATAAAAACACCGCACATTTTGGTAAAACATATGTAGTTAATTTCTCTTCGCGTACATAGAATCGCGTTCGAAACCGTGTTTTATTGTAACATCTATAATTTATAAATAGACTATAAAATGAACCGTATCAATACGAGTTAAAATACACGGAAATAAACAGCACGAAAAGCATAAAGAAAATGATCGCACAAAACGTATCATAATACGTCGTTGATTTTTTTTTAGCGCGTCCTGTATATACACCTGTATCGGACACACTGTGTTTGCGATAGTTCGAACGAGCACAATAAATACCTGCGTTTACTATTTACTACTCGCACAAGTGCGTCGCGGTTCGTCTATGACGACAACGCAAAATATATTAACCTAAATTTGTTTCCAATGTCACAAATAATTCGTTACGACTCGTAATTTTTTTCGCCGAATATATTATTATTATTCTACGTGCAAACGATATTGTTGTGTGTCCGTAAACGGCGGATTTTCCACGCACAATTATTGACCTCGAGTACGACGCGATAACTGTGGATGAGATGAGGAAAACGCAACAATTACGGTGCAGAAAATGACTTTTCAATCATTATTACGATGTATAAAATGAGTATTTTAATTTTATTTTGTGACTTTGAAACGTTCACGTTAGTGCTTTGTCTTACGGTGCGGCTTTTTCAAAACGTGTCTTGTAGGTTTCGATGATTAACGTAATTCGGAAAATCAAACGTTTTCGCTCGAAACCCGTATGTTTCAAAAGTTTATCGTTTAGCTAATAGAAAAATATGTTTTTGAATTTTTCACAAAATACTTTACGCAATAAGTACGCAAAAACGACGTTGACGTGTTTTTAGTGTATAACTTATATTTTAAAAATTTAGTGCCGATTACACATGTACTTTTTAGAGTGTCGACTTTTGTTTTGGAGTAAGTCACTGGTCGTGAAGTAGTAGTAGTCTGATGTTTGTACTTAATTTACATTTTTATTTGGATTTGATAACGAAAATACGATTCTGAACGAGCTCCGGCGAATCAAATACTCAATAATACAGTTGTGCATTTTACAGATTTTTAACTGGCTAAATTTTGTTTTTATTTTTTTCGATACTTCTAACACGTTTTAAATGTTCCAAGAAGAATGTAATTTTCCTGCAGTGTAAAAGTTTCGAGTTTTAAGTGTGAAAAATTGTTTAAATTTATTTAATAAAACCCGCATAATTACACACGCCTCTAAGTTCAATATTTAAAATGAAAAAAAAAAAAACTGTTTGGAATTTTCGTGACGCGTTTAGCGTTCGTCGGTTTCCATAGTTTGTAAAAATTAAAATTTGTACAAACGGTTTTCGGAGGAGTTGTGCGACCGAAATACTCTGCTACAAAAGCGATAAATTAACGATGTAAACAACAACGAATCTAAACGGAAATCGCGTGAACAGTTTTTAAAAATGTTTTATTTACATAAAGTCGAACGTGTTGTGTGAATTATTAAAGTTTCAAGACTGAAAACTAAAGGTTTTTTTTGATACGTTAACTGCGAAAACGTACAAAACCCAAGTTAACAATACCTCCTTATGCGCGAACTCCTACCTGAAAAACTATTGACAGAAAAAGATAACATGTCCGTTGCATATTACATATAAAATAATACGTATACTTTGCTTTGCTCAAAAAAAAAAAAAAAAATACAATATGCACATGACGGTATATTTTGGCCTGATATTTGTACTTAAATAAAATTCGAAAAGTAATACTTCATTCGCGCACGT
>CM029360.1:8325782-8336262 GCA_017140985.1 Hormaphis cornu | reverse complement strand
ATGGTTATTAAATAAACAATAGTATTGAACTGAAACATAATATAATACAGTTTTCCGTTTGTAAATTTTGAATTTTAACAATATCTCTTCAAAGTTTACCGATTTTTACTGTGTTTTTAGTGTTTATAACGGCCGTCGTTTGTGAGTTTGTAACAACGCGTGAGAATTTCGCTCACAACTTAAAAAAAATTAGTTTTTTTTTGTGCGAAAAAAAAAATTAAAATGACACAAAAAAGAACAAAAGGAAGAACGTGACGAACTTATTTCCTATATGATATATTGCAGACGTAGTGGCCTCCCGACGCCCCTAATGGACTACAAAAAATTCGACACTGTCACTTTGGGACAAATTAAAAATTGTTTAGTTATTTTGTTATTTTGTTCCGTAATTATTTTTATTAACAAGTCAAAAAAACACGTTTTGAATTAATAAATAAAACGATGTTTGAATACAAAAATGGCAATCGTTTGAGCTCATAGCGTTAACAACGACGGTATATTTTTTTAACTGAAAAAAAAAGTTACTCACCTAAATTATGTATTGTATCATCGACCATCACAAAATTACCGAACTTTATTGATAGTGCTATTTCTCAAAGATATAGAGCACGTTGATTACCGCGATTACGTTTGAGCACAGAACATTTTTTAAAAGATAATAATTTCGACTTTTCACTCTCAAAATTCTAAAAACGTTCATCTCGTTGTTTTATAATAATTTCGATACGTAATATGTCGTTTCGAAACATATTTTTGAAAAATTTGAAACATGAAACATACGTGTGTATATTTTATTGAAAGATCGCTTGTCATTATCATTTCATGTTTTGGATAAAATGGCTGCTGATTTGTATACTTATGACGTATATAAATACAAAATATTAATTACATATTGTTTTTACTGTAAACAAAATATTTTACCACCGAATATGACGTCTATTATTATTCTTTAATTCGGTCTTCGGACGTTCTACTTTTTACGCTCGTAATGACTGTACAAACCAAAATGTGTTTACAAGTGCCTTCTGAACTTGATCGATTCTGGACAATAACCAGCAGCGGACGTGTATTTTCTTTAAGTGTTTCGCTCTCTCGTGCAACTCTCAACGCTCTCGCAAAAGCAACTTTGCTATCGTTTCAGCTGTCCTCTACACACACACACATACGTGGATTGTATATCATACAAAATACTTACTCTGAATCTGCTTTTAATGTAAGTGCATATTAACATCTGTAGTAAAGTATTCTTACAAGACGGTAGTTATGCGGATTTACAAAGGTACCTCAGACCTTAGGGACGGTAAATACGGAGAAAATTACTCATTCTTATATACGTTCCTAATATTATACGACCAAATTAGGACTTGGTAATATTATACAATCGGGCAGACTTATGATAATCCTCCGAAACCACGAATGGCGCTCGAATATAGCCATCAGACGTATTTTAGGCGAGTATCAATGAGAGGAGAAAAAAAAAACAGAAGGTTCGAAACGTCACGGTCTGCAACGCCAAAAATCTGAACATAGGAGTAAAGGAATTTTATTTGTATACCATTTATTATTTTTTTACTCCGTATTATAATGCATCCGTATGATCTTAGCGGATAACAATATAAAGCTGATAATGTTACGAATCGACAAGTTTGCTAATAAACAAAATATGGTGGTGAACTGTTCTGTTTTGCCCTGGAGTAAACACGCGATAGTCGTGTGTTTTCAGCGTTCGATACCGCGTGTACCCTCTCAATCAACGGTTACTTATTATTACCGTCGATTTTATAATAAATTAGAAATCATAATTACTAGAAAATCCACGTCGTTACGTATTTTTTCGACCACATTACAGATCGCTCGGACGTTCACGCGCGTCAGTCATACACGCGTCCAGGGGAGCGTTTTTTTATGGGAGGGTTCCTTCCAAAAATTCAGGTTCAATCACCGCGATAAATTGAAAAAAAAAAAAAGCATGTTTTTAATTGTTTGTTTCTCAATTCCGCGGTGTTTCTTCTTATCGTCATAGTACATTTTGTATTTTAGAAGCCTTGAAAAAAACGTACGGGGTGAAACGGTAAATAAAACAGTGCAGTGATGTGTGTATAGTTTTTTACGGTAGGAAATGCGAGAGATCTGCAGCACGGCACAAAATTATCGCCATCCAATAGGTCGAAGGGGCTTCCTTCCAGTGCGAATAAAAATCATAGATCCAAAATAGCTATTGGTTTTTTTTTATATTTTACAACCATAACATTATATCAACCCGTGGTTATAATCCAAAATTAGTAAGATCGAACTGTTAAAAATGTGTTTTTTTTTAATTTTACGACGAGAATCATACTTAAAGTGGACTGTCCGACCGTTCGTTGTGGCGCGCGCCGTAACATAATGTTATTTCGCAGCGCGAGTTACTCGATTTAAGTAAAAACTTCAAGTTGTCTTAGGGAAGTAACTGCCGGACAAGTCACTGTGGGTTAGTTTCGCGAAGTAAGTAAAAATAACTGCGAGTACGGTGAATTTTATTTTGAACATTGGCGTCGCAGTAGCTACACACAAACACACAAACGACAGTCGTGAAACGTTTCATACGGAAAACAGTTGAAATATCGCGCGGTTCGGAAAAACTAGGTCGTGATTAACTTCTGTTAAACGCACTCGAAGAGATCAGACGGAAATAATGTTTTTTTTTTGTTTTTTATCATCGGCCTTGAAACGACCCAGCCTGTGGACGGACATTTATTGTTCTAACGTGTCCGAGTATATAATAATAATAGTACGGTTCGCGATGACACACGAGCGTCGTTATTTTCGCGAACGATCGACTCTCGTAATATTTCTTTTTTCTTTTCTGCTCGAAAATGTGGCCTGCGTCTGTGTAAAATAAACATTACTTTCGATTCTCAGAAGTCTCGGTCATCGTTCGTTATTATTATTTTTCTTTTATTTTGACGCAGTGGTGAATAATGAGCATACGATTTTGATATTATAACAATACTACTACACCTCCGTAGTAATGCAATACAGCCTACAGGGTACGTTTATTACGCGTAATTATCCGGCACACCACGTGTGTATGTCGGACGTAGTAACAATATGAACGTATATAACGCTATTATTATTATTATTATTATTATTATTATTATTACTATTATTGTTATGTCGTGCGGACTCGTGAGACGAATAACTCAAAAAGCGAATAATACAAAGTAAATTATTCGAACCGTTTCCAATATTTAATATTCCGGACAGCTTTCGGCGGCGATCGGTCGTAAAATCTCCGTGTTGTAAAACGGCGCTATAGATTTACAATACGTATATACGAATTGAGACGACAAAAACACATTATTGATTTGAAGTCTCGGTAACGTGTATACGAGTGTTGTACGCATATAGATAATATTGTTGTCACGACACAAATATACATAATGTTAGTGTTTTTTTTTTTTTTAAATTTTTTACTTTAACATAAAAAGCAAACGGGTTTGAACGAAATCTACTACAGCGTCGGTCGCGTGACTTGTTTTTTGTGGTTTGTTTGTTATTGCAGAGAAACGTTTGTTATGGCTACGTTTTGATGGTTATAAACCCGGCTCTATAATATTGCGTTCGACTTTCAACACTATAATATTCATAATGAGTAATTATCATCTTCTGTTATACAAAGTGTCAAAGATAGACGTTGACTATTTGAAAAGTTAATGTTAAGTTGAAAAGTTAATACGTTTTCAACGAGTTAATTATTTTTTGTTTTGAACTTATCCGGTTAAAAATCGCATTGCATCAACTTTTTATAGTTAAATACCATTGTTGCAAAGTCGAGTTTATTTTTTCGAGCGGAACCAGCGACCAAAAATAACTCATTTACTTTTAGATTCTGAATGTATTGTTTTTACAATGACGTTTTTTCTCTTCTTTTTTTCTTCTTTTTCTGTCAACAACTTTTTCTATAGAAGTATTGCTCAGATTTTCAAAGTCAGAACCTCTAATGAAAGGTCTTTGAAAAGGTCCGGTGGCACTTTGGTTGAAACTTTTTTCGAAATGTTGCCTACTTTTTGAGTTATACCCCGAAAACCAAAAAGAAACTTGGGTATTTTGGAGAATTTTACGGCAAAGAGTTTGAAATTTTAAGATTTGTGAGATGAAGTTTTTGTTTGGAAGGAATGCTCTAGTTTTTAAAATCAGTAACTAGTCTGGATAGGTTTATTGACTGCGGTGATATTCTGGTCCCAGAATTTTTTTAAATTTTGTTCGATTTTTGAGTTCGAATTCAAAAACGAATTCAGAATATTTTACCGCGAAAAGTTCGAAATTTTCAGGTTTGCGAATGGGTGCTCCTATTTGAATACAACAAAAAAGTAGAGATTTTGGCTTTACCACCTTATTCCAAAGAAATTTTTGAGTTCCACACATTTTGCGAGTAATAGTCCGAAAACACAAATGTATACTATAAATCCCGCCAGAGTGGCGAGTATTTGTCGAATTTAATCCGACATCTACCATTCTCATAGGTAGGTCATTACGCGTATTAATATTTTCACGCGTTATTTTAATCAATATTTTTTATAAACGTGCTCTCGGAGTTTTCGGACCATTTTTATTGTAAAAATTTATAGTTTTTACCACGACTCGTGCTCTATGACTTGGCTCGCTCAGAATAGTTTTTTTTTTTCGAAGGCAACGATTTATAATCGCATTCAAATATTAAACAGTACGTTTGAACCAAAGTTTCGTGAGCAGTTACCCACCGTAGTCGCCACTCCGTCAAACTCGACCTACACTTTGTCGTCCAAACTACGCAAGTATTATGTGGATTGTGAGTAATTTAGCGGAGAAAAAAAAACGTTTTTTTCGACCGACAGTTTATTTCCTATTAACGGTTTATCTACCTAGTTATTTTGTTTTTCGCCGTAAACTTTTAACTGTACGCCGTTTTATTCAAATAACTCAACTTGTTACCCCGTCAATTTCGTTCACTAACTCTCGCTCGACGTATTGCAAAGTACGGTTACGATACACCCTGTAGGCACGTTTTGTGTACAGTCGTGTGTACGTACGTCCGACCCGACACATCACATTCGCCGAGTAAATAGTTGTATGCATAAAATGTTATATTGTGCAACGTGTAGATCACACGGTCATTTATGACGCAGTCCCGTTACTATTATATTATAATAAATTACGATTTATTAAAAGCGGCGTAGAGATGCGGATTAAAAAAATAATAATAATAACAAAACAAAATGCGAAAGTCACGCAGTATTTATCAAAATGTCAATTACGCGCCGCCGAGTAGTGCTCTGCGGCAGCGGTGAAGAATATATTAGTAGTGATGGGCACAGTCGAGTCGTATAATCGAGATATTTCGATTGTTAAAACAATAATATGTGCCCGAGTGATATCTCATTTATTTTTGAGACAATCAATTCTCGAAACGAATGAGAGATATTTCGAATGATGTTCGCGAAACGTACGAATTCGGTACGAACGGCGGCGTCCCGGACGTTTTCGGGGGAAACGGCGCGGCGCAGAAATTTCAGATAATATAGCAAAAATCTGTATTTCCTACCAATTGAAAACCGAAAATTTTTATTTAAAAATTTGGTTTTTTCGAGCGATTGCAGTCTTTTTAACTAATTTCACTTACTCAATAATAATTCCCATATTAGTTAGCGTATTATTCCTGTTGTTTTGATCAAGTGACCTCTCTCGATACGTATTTGAATTAAACATTTCGAATGATTATCTCTCGATTATAAAAACGTCTCGATTTTTAAATATTTCGATCATCACTAAAGAATGCGCACAATATTATTATTATCATAATCCGTTCCTTCCACCACCCTCCAACCGCGTTTGATCGATCGACAAGGTTTGTGTCGATCATTATTGCCCATAATATTTTCGGTTTTTTATTTTTTGAAAGTCAAAAAATACCGCGGACGACACGTCGAGGCTCGGAAAGTCGCATTCGTGTTCGCGTATCTGAAGGGGAACTCAAAAAGATGTAAAATGTAACTGTGTTCCTACAGCGCAAATATAAACACGGATTGATAGTCGATAGTGACGTGTGCGTTATTCTGGCGGTTGAATATTTCAATTTATTTTTTATTAATAAATCACGATGAAACAGGGTTGTGTTAGGTCCGTATCATGTCTGTGGTTCATAGTGAAGTCCACGAATCAAGATAATTCCAGACAATCGGCACTGTAGTACGCTTATATTTTATAATAACCGCAGTTTGAGAAAAAAAAAAACTAGTTAAAATTTGTTTCGGAACAAAATTCACTGTAGACGCGAGTTTAAAATTCGGCTTGCTCGGAAATTATTTTTTTGTACGTATAACAACCGAGTACGGCAATGGCAGTATAGTTGTTCTACATCAATTATTGTTATAAAAAATCAAAAGTTGAACACGTACGGTTATTATAGTTGCGTATACGTTTTACCGCGTTTACGAGCGTATAGATACGTTTCGAGACACTCGTTCGGTATTTCAATCGAGTCTGCAATCAGGTTTCTGGAAACGACAGCGTTTTTCCAATCCGTTTGTTTACACGGTTTTGCTTTACAATAATATACCGTACACACTATTTTTTCGCGCCTTACACGTCCGTCCGAGAGACAAGTGTTACAAAATCTACACATCAAAATGTCCAGACAACCGTTAAATGTATACATATGCGCGCGGAGCTCGGTCAAAACAAAATATTGTGATTTTCACCTAACGTTTGTTTGTTAACGGGAAATAATGTCCGATAGAATCCGATAGAATTCCGAAATGACTATCGAATTCCGCCCGAGCGCGTTTTATAATAGCCGCAGGTATGTTTGGTATCTTAGTTCCTTCACGAATGAAATTGTTTTTAAAAATGTTTACGGTTCAGAATCGCAATGCTGTTGTTGAGTTTTTTTTTTTTTTGGAATTTCGATTATTAATTTTAAACGATGAAACCCTACAGTATAATAATAACTCTGAACATTTTGATTTTTAAAAATCGGCCGATGACAGAGTATATATCAAGCGACACGTATGCACGTTTAAAACTCACAGACTTCCAGTAGCAAACTGCTTAGACACGCGTGTGGGAAAAAAACGTATAAAAATTTCAATTTTCAAACCGTTGTTAAAAAAATAGATAAAACGTTTTTTAGGGTCGTCGTGTGCGTGTAGTGTTCACTGTTGTAGGTGGTGTCCAGACGGGATGTTTGCCCTTAACGTCGAACGTGTATTTCTTTTTGAGCGTTATGGCCGTCTGTGCGCTCTACTCGTACGCGTCAGCGCGCTTTGTCCACGAGATCGGTCGCTGTCCTAAAACTGTCTGGTCCTAAAACGTAAATTCGGTCGTTAATAATAATAAAAACCATCATTAACGTCGTATAATACCATAAAGTGTACATCGAGTTTACGGTTCTTTTGTAAGGAGCGAAAAACCGACCTCTGCTCGTTAAAACCACGTATATTCGTTTGTTTAGCCGTATAACAACCGTTTTTAAACTCTTTCCATAATACGCGAATCGCCGCGCCCCGTAATGATTACCGTTCGTCTTATTTATGTACGAGGTGATTTTTTTTCGTGCGTTTCTCCTCGGCGTTTCGCCACTGAAACGTTACGAATTATATCGGTAACACTTTTTATTATAAATCCACGCGTTTACTAAATCCGTCGCGCGTCATTTCTCCTGCTGCCAGCTGTTTTCGCGAAAAATCGAGAAACGCACAGTGATTCCGATATCGTCGCGAACGTTTTCCATCACTTGTCCGCGACGTGTTCACTCGACGACGTTAATGTTGCGGACAAAACGTACAATACGAACTATATTTGCGACAAATACTTCACATCGGCTACAAGGCGATGCTAAAAAAATGACCACTTTGACGATTCGCGTGAGACGAATGTTGTATTACGCGCGATTCGGAGAGCTGAAATTTCGGATGTGTACACGTTTGTACAAGTCCCGGCTGACACAGATCTTCTACTTTTCGTTTTTCGCCTTTCTCTCGACTACCCGGTCTTCTGCATTCCTCCACTTGTCGCGATCGTTCACATCCCCTACACACAAACAAAACCATCATATCTTTTTCAATTGTTCCCGTTCCGTCTCTTCTTTGGTCTCTACTTCGCTCGACGTTCATTTTCACACGACTGCTTCGGTGACTTCTCTCCTCGTCGCACGCGCCCGAACCATCCCGGGCCGATCGACACCAATACCACACACTCGTTTTTTCGTTCGATCTCGCCACTCCGCGTTGTCCTAAGCGTTCTCGTTTCCCTATTTTCCTGTCCAACGCTGTCCGGTACAACGTAAGACAGGCGCCGTGCAGGTCGGTCCCGTGAAACTACGTTGCCCCTTATCTTTTATCGCGTAAATCGACGCATCCCCCGGTTTCGTCCGACCGCGTTTCTCATAACGTCCCCGTCCCTCCCTATTTGTACGTACGAACCCATCTGTGTACGCGTCGGGTGCTTCTCTACTTCTTCGCTCCGCTCCAGCTGAGACACAGGTCAAACCGTATGGTGGTTTTTCGAGGGACTCGGGACAAGCGAGGCCCACGACGACATTTTGTTAACGTAATAACGAGATTTTTTTTATTCCCACGTTCCGTGGTTGCGCGCCACCAAGACACGTCGTCAATCAATCGTCGTCACACTTTACGCTGTCCGTCATCGTGTCGTCCAGTCGCGTTCACGTGAATCCGATACCGCGGCGTTTTTACGTACTTTTTTTTATGACGCGCTCGATTGCGCTTCGCGAAGTATCGACGAAGTACCCGGACTCGGTCGGCCGCACGTCGCAGCGGCCACGACGACTCGAGACGGCCGCGGCCGATCCGTCGTCGTTTACACGTTTTATCGCGCCAACACGTCAGCGGTCTCGTCCCGTATATCCTTAGACGTACCCGCCCGCCGATCCTCGCTGCCGAGTTCGCTCGGGATGACTCGTTCGCCGATCCAGGATTTTCAAAACGTCCTGCGTGTACGATGAAAGAACGTTTTCGACCGATAATCGAAAAATTCTCGAATCGTATTATAATTATGTAATAATCGCGTTGTACACCGCGCTTGTTGTGCGAAACCACCGCGTTAAACTATCGCGCTAAAGGTCGGCCCGAAGAAGTTACCGTGTCCGGCATACTTCCGCCACGACGCTGTGTACCGGTACAGCGGCTGTAGGCTGTCTCTTACGGCAGCTGGAAATCCGTTGTTGGCACGACGACCAACCGATTCGTGACGAATTGCGATTCAGAACAACGATGTGCACTGTTGTCGAGTAGTTTTTCCGATCATTGGAAAAAAGATGTTTGTGAAATTTAATAATCGCGTCAATTTTAAACCCTATTATAAAAAAAAAAAAAAATTGGCCGGCCAACGTGCAAAGTTCCAAAACGCAAACCGGCGGGACAGAACTTGACGCGCGCAACGTTTCTAATCTGACCGAGTGAAAAAACGAACGAAAAATGTTAGTCCAGCGTGTTTACCACTCGACCAAAAACCATCTGAGCGAAAAAAAAAAGTCATCGATATTTCCCCGAAATGTCGTTTACCCCACGACGATCTTACTGCGAACTTTTCTACCGTTGGTCGTGAAAACCCGCGCGTTCCGCGGTTTTTAAAACGTACGAAAACACAGTTGAAAGCCGGAATCTGCAGTTTCACCGTAAATAATGCCGTTTAGTTATAATTTGTACAGTATTAGGATGGATTTTTTTTTAAAATTATTGTTATACAGCGTGATCAAGCCAATTTATTGTGCCATTTTTGTGTTTTTTTTTTTAACGCTACACAATAATAACGTTGTTCCGATCATTATTCGCTATCAATCACCAGGAACGCGCGTCGTAAGTTTTAAGTGTAATAAGGCGTTCCGCGGCGTCTTCGAAACGTCTTGTTCCGCGGCGATTCGATGAAACGTCGTCGATCCTTACGCAATGCTACGCGAATTAAACGCGAACATCGCCTTCTAAGCCGTGCACGTTTTATTTTATTCCACGTGAATCCGATAATAATCAGCAGTTTTCAATAAAAAAAACGTGCGTTCTCGACTCGTGTGTGTGTGTATCAAACACGCGAGACGGACAGAGTTTCTTCGTTATAGACGCGACCAACGGCTGTGTTAAGAAGAAGAAGTCTTGTCAGCTCTCTCGCTCGTTTTTTTTTTTCTTTTTTAACATTATAATCTGTCGTGTTACACACATTCACGTCATGTCCCCCCATTATCTCGTACGACTTACAATTAAACGGCTTTACGAACCGCAAAATCCGTCGAAAACACCGTGTGATACTCTCTAAACGCTTTGGTTGTTATTTTTCAAACCTTTTTTCTTTTTTCCCGAGGTAGAAAATACGCTCAAAGGTCGAAAGTGATACGCTTATTTTTTGGCGACGATCCACAGTTTTCAAAACCGAAAAATGCGCTTCGATCGACATCCCGCGCCGTCGTAAGCAATCGATCGTGTCGAAACGTGTCGATCGAGTAAAAAAA
>CM029360.1:8239080-8325382 GCA_017140985.1 Hormaphis cornu | reverse complement strand
GTGTCGGATTTTTTGTTTTTTGTGCGCACATTTCTGATACGCACGATTTTAGTACACGTGAGAAGAATGCGCGCGTGGACGCGTATGATAACCGCTAATTTGGACGAGAGCCGCAGTAAAAACTAACGATTAAAATAAATTTCCGATCGGATTAAACGTCGTGTGTATACGGTATACGCGTGTAAAAAGAACGTTTCACTCGGCTATTTTACGTTAATAATAATAATATTATAGGTCTTATATTATATGGTAGGACTGTTGCAGCGAGTTGCAGTCGTGTACGTGTATACCAGTTCCCACGACGTCGAAATCCGGCTCAAAACGACCGCTTGAAAATGCCATCGTGGGTATACGAATTATGCCACAGTAGAAACGTATTAAACATTTCTCGTTATGTCTTCATTTCGATTTCACGCTTTTCCTGGCCTTCGTCCACCGCAGCCGAGAAAAATATCGATTAACTTTAGCTGTATAATACTACACGCAGGTGGGTGCGGCGAAAATATGTTATTTTTACAAGCGCGGCCGACGTGCGACGACGTTAATCGTTCCACCGCATTGTATTAGAAACGAATTCGTCGAACGGTGTCGTAATTTATTTTGTAGTAGCCGACAACGTTGTGATCGCAGGGTGATTTTCGGTTTTTTTCGTTCTAAAATGTTGAAGAATAAAAAAACCGGAACGGTCGGCCCAGTTGATCGTGTTTTTTTACCTACGTTTTTATACGCAAAACACTGACTGCAGATTTGATTGTTACGAATTCGGTCGCAAATTTTTATAATACATCGTTCCCGTGCCGCCATCGCCTGTACGGTTAGGCGGTTTCGAGATTTTCTGCCACTTTCGTTCGAGTAAGACGCGTGCGTCTGCACGGAATCGAGAAATTGCGCGTATCCGCGGTTATATCCAATGAAGATGCTTTTTTTCAAGTTTCGAAAAAAAATGGTTTATCGCGCGTATAAATTGTATTTTAAACATGTACGTACAATGTCCGTCTCCCATCATTCGCGTCCATACGGTTTTCCTGTCTATCGCGGTCAATAACTGAACAATTAGAAACGCGAAGAAATTTTTAAAAGTATAATAAAAGAAACTGTTATTTGCTCGCTGCGATAGTAACTTTTTTGTTAGATAATTTATCAATTATTAGTGTGTATCCTATAAAACACTACAAGAGCGCTTTTGCTGCGACCGCGGAGATTTAAACGAAATCATGTTTCGTAGCGATAGAATTATTAATGGTAATTATCGTTTTGCGCCTAGGGGCGAAAATGCGTCCTTGGAACGCATAATATCATGTGTTGAGCAGACGCGCGTTTGTCGTCGACCTGTCGTCTTCTGCTCGCGTTCAACACTGCTCGACACGATTTATTATCGTCGTGTTTACACAGTTGCGTTGTTAACAAGGCGCGCGCAGACGACGCGGAGAAGGTGTTCCTTAAAAAATAAATTAAAAACCAAAACAACTACGTACGTACGTAGGGTGTGTAGAAAAACAGCAATTTTATCGATAAAAAAGAAAGAAAAGACTGTGCGGGGTAGCGGCTGCGCTTTGGGCGTAGTTTGGAAGTTGTGGTTCAAACGCGTTTTTTAATTTCCGACGATAAATCGTTGCCTCCGAAAACGCGGTAGATACTGAGCGAGCCCAGTTGTCTAGTATACGTCGTGGTGAAAACATTACTTTAACAATAAAATACTCTTATCGAATCTTTCCTACGTCGGTATTGCGCAAAAGTTTCAGCTTAGTCCAATCTATATTTCGGATGTTATGATAAAAAAAATCTAAATCCGTGCGTGCAAAACACGTTTCCCGTAATTGTTTGTTCCCCCCGTGAGCGATACACGAATGACGATAGTAACAACTTAAAATCGGCTATAAACCGAAATCGCAGTGTTAACCGCAAGTTTCAAAAAATGTTTACCAAATGTATCTTTTTTTAGATTGTGTTTCGAGACTAAATCATAGAGATTTTCTGAAATAATAACTGCGTAAAATTCAAAAGTTCTATAATTCCCTTAGAAATGATCAAAACCGATTGAAAACCGAGCAGTTAAACCTATCTTAACGACGTATAAAATTTTCAAGTGGAATGGAGCGATTTCGAAAATTTGACCGTTTTGGTTTTTTGCTCATAACTCCAAAAATAACCAAAATTCCAAAAAACGCTCCGTATCATCTCGGATCAATCAAATCTCGTTAATATCAAACGTTAAAATTGGAGCAGTTTTCCTACTAGAACTTTTGATCACAGAAAAAAAAACGTAAAAACAATACACGACGCTCAGAATCTAAAAGTCGGGATCACTCTAGGTTATCCGGGTCGTTTTTACGTAATGGCAACTACGCAGTTTGTCCGGGTAACTGGTTTGGAAGTTGTGGTTCAAACGTATTATTTGATACCTGAAAACAACTATTATAAATCGTTGCAAAAAACGATTATGAGCGAGTTCAGTTGTCCCAGTCATGGTAAAATAATCGAGAATTTAAAAGTTCTATACTTAGCTCAAACACTTTTGAAATCACTCGAAACTCTTTTCGAATCTGTGCCTAACCTATTTTATTATTATGTCAACGCGTTTCGTTCCGATCATTTTTTTGGATAGCCAAAAAACCAAATCGATATGTAAAAAAAATTTCGGGTTATTACGTATATGGGAAGAAAAAAATAGTGTATTGTACTTAGCAAAAACTATTTTCAACGTTTTATAACGCATTAAATTAACTTGGTAGATAAAAGATTGAAAAAGACGTGGAATTATTTCTTATAACGATACTTTAATCGGTAAGTATAACCGTTCTGACGCCGGATTTTGTAATTTTTGTCGTTTTCGGCACACAAGTCAGAAAATAATCAATACATCCAAAAAATGCTTCAAATAAAATGAAATTTAAATTCCCGATATTTATGCGTGTGTCACTCCTTCTACCCGAAAACGTCATTACAAACCTGAAAATTTCAAATTTGTCGCCATAAAGTTGTCAAAAAAAAAACATCTTCATCCAAAGTACGAATGGACTTTTCATTGGAGGCACTGACTTTGAAAACCCTTCAGCACAAAAAGTTGTTGACAGAAAAAGGAAAAAAAAACATCGTTGTAAAAATACAGTCACCCGCATTATCTTGACGCTTAGAATCTAAAAAAAAAAGACTGTAAAATATGAGTTTAAAGGCCTACCTACCTATATAATATAGTGTCGATATAATTGGCGCTAATATTATGTTTCTCTCCGGAATCGAGACGTTTTGTGGGTTCGTATTTTTTTACATTAGTTCGCTATAAATTATTATTAGCAACCGAGTGCGTGTACGAAAATGTACGATAAACTCTTACTTCGTCGTTGACGTCATTACCACCGTCGAGTGTGAATTACGCGTAATAGATTGTAACATATCATTCGGTTTGAATGTAATTTACTAAAAAAAAGATCGGTAACTCGAATCCTGTCCGGACGGCTCGTGAACGTGCAGGTTTTTTCGTCGAAATAATTTTTTTATCAATAAATTCTCGCGCTCGACAGTATCGTAAAACGTTAGAATATAATATATACGTATAATTAACATAAATTGTGTTTTTTTTTTTTTTAATTAATTTTTTTCGCGCACTTGCGCATTTGTCCACGTGTGTAACATAATACAGAATGTAGCAGTTTTATATCATGGACATTATAATGTTGTACCTATTTGTACGAATCGTTGACGCCGCGCACTCCGAACCGGACCGAACGACATACTGTACAATAATGGCACTGGAATCAATCGAAAATGTCGTAATCGATAATTATTGTATACGATATTCTTCGGTGTGACTATATAGCGACGTAAAACTATAGTATTTTTGGTGTACAATTTACACTCGAAAATATTCTCAGGCATCATGCGGAATGATCGGTGATTTTCGCTTGAACCAATTTTTCACCGATTTAGTTAAATTTAAACACGTCAGAGATATTAAAACGATTTTTGCACGACTTGTGAGAAGATATACTGTGCTGGTTTAGACGAATAATGTTCAGTAACCGCCGCATACAGTGCGTATATAGAATCCCGAGGATAGTTAAAATTTTTATTAATAATCAAAAAAAGAAAACCGCAGTAAAAAAGGAATTATACATTTTAAGTTTGTAATGAAATATTGAAATCATATTAATTATTGTTGAATTTTAAACGGCCATACGTCATTCATTGAAAGCTCAATTATTTGCAAAATCGTCTTGTAAAAAACAGTGTTCATGTTTTCGATTCAACTTATCTATGCCTACCGAAAAAAATCACAAACGTGGAAGTACAAAATGATGTTTTTAAAAATAAAATGAATTGGCGGACATGACTCGAAATACGCGTTTACACTATTTGAATAACGCGATCAAGTGCTCCCGAATGTCTAATAAGAGACGCGTTTCTTGATAAATATAATCGCGAGCGTAGAACCATTTTCCGATCGAAAATATTGAAAAAATACGTACCCGTATCAGAAAATCCACAAACGACTATGACTTTTAAGGGTATTTATCAAGGGGCAAATTTTTACACTCGGTGGTTTCGCGTTGATATAAGAGCACGCCGATAGATGCCAGCAGCGCCTGTCAACCTAACTATTTATGAATTATTTATCGTGTTTAGAAAAGTTTTCATCGTACGGTCACGTCAACTTCAGAGTTTTTTCGTACGTCGGAGAAAATAAATTGATTTTATTTGATGCACGTCGCTTTGCTGGCAAAACTAGTGCAATCTAGAGGCGTGTTTCGAGAAATCTTTGTCAAGATCGTTGATAAAATACTACGTAATCTGGTAGAATTCCATTTCGGAGTTAACCACTCAACGTATTTGAGTAATCGTCGTTTTTTGTTCAACAGATAAAAACATCTACGGAAAACCTTCAGGTCCAAGGTATTATGAAAATAAATGAAAAATGCGATTATTCAAGGTTTTAGTTAGAACGTTGCCAACGTCAAAGGAGGACGAAAAAAAACTGGCAGTTCTATAGAAAGGAATGCGTCCTACGACGCATTTTTTGGTAAAAAAAAAAAACAGATACGAAGTAAGATCCAATAAGGAAATTGAAGACCTGTGGGGAGAAGAAGACAATCATTTAAAGGCGAAAAAATTATACGGCTTGGACACGTATGGAGATCGAATGGCACAATGAAGAATGCCGGAAGGCAAGAGACCAGCCGAAGAAAAGGTGGACAGAACCAGGATACTTTGAGGGTACTTGGCGTCGATGACCCGGATAAATTGGCGAACGACCGAGAGGAATGGAGGAGGCCGTGTGCAGCGGTGATGGATTTGATAAAAGCCGAAGAAGAAAAAGGAGCAGTTTCGTTCGTTTAGCCGATTACGATTACGAATCGTGGTGTCCTGCAGGCGTACCGTACAGCTTTGTTTGAAACCGTCGTAAATTTTTTTTTTTTTTTAACTTCGAAACGTACAAAGTCGCGAAATCGGGGTAACCACAGAAGAGGTTTTTCAAAAAAATAAATTACAAAACCTGTTACCACGCTCGCGGTTTTCGTATTTTTTTTTTCATACGAATTTTCCCCCTCGAAGCAGTCTCGTAGCAGTCTAGAACGGCGTTTATTCTGTACAGCACTTTGTTGTACAAGCGCTCGACAGCATATTATTATTATAACCAGCTCGCGTATCCGATGAGTGAGCGAGGTACAATGTGGTGTTTCGCGATAAATACTTAACCGCCAGCGCATGATAACAAATAACTAAATACTACCGTCGTATTATTGTTGTACCTGTATTGTTTTTTTTTTATGCGATTTATACGATATTATTGTAAAAGTTTCTGAAACGGGCAATAAAATAGCGGACGCGCGTATAATACAAGTGCGTACGGTGACGATAAAACGCTGCAGGAATTCCGGTCTTAAAAATATCCGTCTTGTCGTCGGCAATCGTATAGGTCGGCCGACTCGTTTGCGCACTGTACGACGCAACAACAGTGTACCGTTGCGTATAATTCACGGGTATAATAATAATAATAATAATAATACTAATAATAATAATAGTAATAATAATAATTTTCAATAATATGCTCGTATATGGTATACGAACTCGCGTTAACTCGCGGGCAGTGTTCGAAGGAGACGCGCAGTTTTTCGAATCTTTCACTCGCCCCAATATTTCGTTGGAAGGTCCTTGTTCTGAGGATCCCGTTCGACCGCGCCGGGTTTGATGGCCGGACGTCTAACACCCACCCTCGCCCGAAAAAAAAAAAAAGTTGTTAAAAAGCAAAAAGTATCTCGGCGAACCAACGAACGCAATATCACGAACTCGTCGTTTTTTTTTTTTTTACCTACGATACTTACTACGAACGTTTACACGCTCTTCAATGCACGATTTACGTCGGAAGAACACACGAAACCGTTTGGTTATATATAATCGTTCCAGCGTCGGTGCTGCGAATTCCGTATCTGCCACCCTGGTATAATTCTTTTTTTCAACCGTAAATGGAAAAATTACGATTGGACGGATCGGTGTAGTTAGTACTCACTCGACATGAGAAAAAAAAATGTCCGATAAACGTTCGTTTCGGACGGTTTCTGTACGCTAATTGTTTACTCCGCGACTGGATTTTTTTGGGCGCCGCGAAATTTATGGAAAAAAGAAAAAAACATAACATACGCGTAAAAACCAATATCACACACCATCAGAATTGTAATTTAACGAAAATAGTTATAGGCGACTCGCAACAAACTCGAGTTTTTCGATTTCAGTTTCTGATCGGATTCAATCATTTTAATGTGTATATATTATTTGGAAAGTAACAACAAAAGTCGACAACGAAAACGATCGCGCGTTCTGACGCATACAACGCGCCCGGCCGCGCCTTACGGTTAGCCCTCGGAAAAGCGTTTTTTCCGCGAAAAGCGTTTGTCTCGCGATCGGTCAACACGTTTCCGGCACAGAGTATCGGTTTTCATCAATCATTTTTTTTTCTCGAACAACAAGCAAACCTTACGGCCGCGTAAATTTTCGGACGTTTTTACCGAGCAAAATCGATACCACACACCGAGCTAGTTTCGGACGTAAATTTTCGCCACCCCAGCTCTATAGTAATATGTACCGGACGAGCGAATGAGAACAACCTTCCTCCCGCGGCTCTCTGCCTGGGTTTACCGTCTGACCAACGTGCTATAACGCGAAATAATGTTTACACAACATAGGTGTCGGTCGCAGAGAACGTCTGTTACGTACGATCAAAATAAACATTTTATTATAGTAACTCGTACTGATAATTTTCGATTCGGAGACAATTTTTTTTTTCTCCTCGCTCGAAACGACGTTAAAATAACTCGGGCTGTTGCATACGACGCGATTTCGTGCAAAACTTTATAACATGCGAATCACCACAATATCGACGTATTCGCCGCCGCTGTAAAATTGTACGCTGCTACACGTAATTTTTTAAATAACGTGCGCAGCCAAAACGCGGTTTTTCATTTTTAACAACACTCGTATTAAACGCGCGAATCGCGCTCGTTATTTCTAATCGATTAACGTTTTGTGAGAGAGAAAGAACGGAATAAACGTACTCGCGGTTATAATAATGATACAGTTCGTGCACGCTATAGCACGCGTGTATAATCGATTCCGTCTCGACTAAAATAATAATTACTGCTCGGTCGGTAGATAGAACTATCCGAATTCTTTTCCTCCACGTAACAAAATATATACGTACCCAATTATCACGAGTGGCCCACCCGCAATGATTTTTCACGTGTGCTCCTCCCGTACCAGCAGAGCTGACGTCTCCGAGAAATATACGAAACGAAAAAATTCTGCTCGGCGAAAACCAGTCTGTTGCCCGTAAAAAATATCCGGCGGCTAAACGCGTACGGTTCAAACATTACGCGGCGGCGGCGGCCGAGTTTCCGAAAATATCGGTTTTCTTTTAAATCCAATGTAAAGTCGAGAGTACGTATTACTTTTTTAGCCTCATCGGTTTTCTGCCACACCTGATCGATCCAAGCGCATCAAACGTGGCGTTCTTTTTTTTCTTTTTACCGGGTAGCGTTTACGTTAGCGAACGTAATAATTTTTTCGCGTAAAATCGCCGTGACCCATTCGCTTGATAAACACGTTAAATTCGCTCTATCACACCCGCCGCGGTCGACCGAGTCGAATTTATAAAAACGGTTATATTTTAAAAAATAATAAATCACACACGAACATGGGTGGTAATCAATACGACTGTCGGTTTTTGTGTAATTGTGTGCGTGGCTCCGCCGTGGAACCGTCGGCTGCGTTCCGCGGTAGCTGTACGTAATATCCATAATTTAAATGCGTATGATAATACTTACTTAAAATCATCATTGTCTGTATAATAATAATAATAATAATGCGAAACGGACTAGCCTTCTCTGCAACAGCCTGTATAGCTTCTTGAACGGAACGTACAACGTCTGTCCGGTGACTGTGCTGTTGAAACACGGGGTTCTCGGGGGAGTAGCTGCTGTCGCTCCGAAATCGCCAGAAAATAAACCGATCGCGGACAGAGTTCGATTGTTCCGTGAAAAATGACGACGAATTTCGGATAAAATCGTAAATTTTCACGGGGGGAAAAAAAGAACGATTTCATCCACGACTGCGTGGTGTCGACAGCCCGGCAGTCCGTATGGCACTACTAAATAGGGAACACCGCGAAATGGCCATTTTTTTTTTTTGTTCAGTCTTTGTGCGCGACAACGTGCGTTTACTTAAACGGCGCAAGATTTCCTGCAGATTTGGACTGACGAAAGTCGTTTTACACCAACGTGTTATGCTTTCAACTCGAATCGATTAATTTTACGTACTATTTCTGCTGCACGCCTAGAATCGTTTATTTTTACTTCGTTCGGCGCATAATATTCGGTCAGGCAGCAATAACTCGTAATATCCATCGTTTAAAACGGCCGACAACATATTCTGTCTCTCCGCGAATACGGCGTTCAAATCGCGCCGTCAAAAAAATTAAAAAAGCAATTAGTGTCGCGGCATTGAATAGTTGAAAATTTGTAAAATCGCAGTCAAATCGTGCGTACACACTTCGGGATAGCAACTCTCATTGCGATCCGAAGTCACTGCAGCACAGGTATTTCGATGAAACGCTCTTCGTACGGAAAATAACGCGGACTGCACGCAACGGTTTTCATTTCTATTCGTAAACTATGTCTATTGAAGATATTGACAAAGAGGAAAAAAAAATTCATAAAAAAAAATACCCGGGATCACTCCGAGTCGCGTGGGGGCAGTTCGACGGCGGAGTATAGCGACTACGCTTTGGGCGGGTCACAGGTTTTGGTTTGAACGTATTATATGATGTCGAAAAAACGGTTCTGAGCAAGCTCAGACGCAAACATTTCGAGAATTTCAAAGTTCTAGGCTCGTAAAAACTCTTACGGCCAAAAAAAAACACCGAATCGGTGTGTAGAAAACACGTCGTTTGCCGTAACTAATGGTTTCTCCTGAGTTTCGTGACCGTAACTCGTATTTCTACATTGACACACCCCTCAAAGTACCGTCAAAGTTTGTAGACATTTCGCTGCGAATCTGAAAACATTTTTTTTGTTCATCTTTCACGTCGTCTGTAGAATCGCGGCGATGACGAAAAGTTAGTGTTTTCACCACACCCGCCGTTATTGTAATCTGCTGTGCGGCGCGTATAAAATGTTTTATTCGCATAAACAATTACGACGACGGCTCGCGTGCTCGTTATTATCGTATTACTTTATTATTGTTTATCTATCCGATGGTTCTGTTTTGTTTATTTTAAGTATTTTTGATTTTTTTTCCTTTTACCGCGTACACATAATAATACGCGTTATAAATCACCGCGCGGCTTGCTGTCAGGCCTGTTCCATCGCACCTTATCGGTTCGCGACGGACGGCGTGCGGTGCCTACGTGATTCGCCGGCGAAATGATGCGGTTTTCCAGGTTTTCAATCGGTCGAGGGATTTTTATTTGATTCTTCTTTACGATCCGAGCGGTTTTCCTGTCAACAACTTTTCGGGTAGAACGAATGCCTTTAAAAGTCGTCGACCCGAATGGTAAGGACTCCAGTGGTTAAAACATTTTTTTTCTCAAAATTTTGCCTACTCTCTGAGTTATACCCAAGAAAACGGAAAAAAAAGAAAAAAATTGGTGATTTTGGGAGAATTTAACGGCAAAGAACTTTTAGAAAACTTTTAGATCTGTGCTCCTACTGTTAAAATGAGTAACTTTTCTGATAGGTTTATCGACTCGGTGACGACTTTGGTTCTGCGACTTTTTAAATTTTGTTTAATTTTTCGAGTACGACCCCGAATACCAAAAACAAATCGAGAATTTTACTGCGAAAATTTGAAATTTTTGGATTTGTGATGACGTTTTCGTGTGGAGAGAGTGCCTTAACTTTGACTAGGTACCGTAAAAAGTTGAGATTTCGGCTTTGTGAATCATATTCCAAACAAATTTTCGAATTTTACACATTTTGCGAGTCCGAAAACACACAAAAGTATACTAAAAAGCGCGCTGGAGCGGCGAGTCCGATCGAATTGATACCGTTATAATCGGTAGGCGTATTGAAATATCAAAACGTTGTTTAAATTTATATTGTTTGTATACGACTTTCGGACCATTTTTATTGTTTTTATTTTATTTTTTTTATACCATTTTGATATAGAATAGTACGTTTGAACCATAAACATATAATCGTTGACCGGTTCGGTAGGTATAATAACGATAAATACGATGGAAAATGCGATTTATTTTTTTAAATTTTTTCTAGAAGCACAACAGTCGTGTGTCGTAAACGTTTAATTATTCGATTTCAATGAACACAGGTACTGTCCAACTATGCTGAAAAGTCGATGAGGAATAAAGTCATAAAATACGGCACATGCGGTACGTTTCACGAGAATATGCGATAACTCGTAAGAGATTTATTGGCTCGACGTGTCACAACATATTTTCACGAGACACGCCACTATATAATTATTTTATCGTAAAATTTGAGATATATATTTAATCACAAAATTATTAAAAAATTATCACGGAATAATAATTTTTTACGTGTGCAATATAAAATACACAGTGTGTGCAGCAAATGACTAAATCGAATTCATTGTGTAAAACGACCGCGGTAACGTAGTAGTGCTGTGATGATGAAATTCGAATGATTTAACCAAAGTGGATTTTCGTAATAGTCCAATATCATTGTTCGCGTTTGTTTTTTAAACTTCATACATTATTACTATCTTCGGGGGTGGTTTTATATGAAATTCACAACGAAATAGAAATAGCTGTGGCGCACTGACGAAAAAGCGATAATCGTGTACGTAAGAGTCATTCTGTTGCGGGGCTTTAACGTATAAAGAAAACAAACTCGTCGTATTTAAGTTCGAAGTAACTATAATACGTCTGCAGAACGCAGAATTCTGTATGTATATTGTATTATTGCTGTATTCTTTTTATTAACTTTTCGTACGATACTGTACGGCCAGAGAGAGAGCAAGTTATTCAGACAGAAAAAAAAGAAACAAAACGATCGAATCAAATAAATTTTAAACGTCTACCTGCCAACGTAATTAAGTTGCCCTGTTCCGCGCGCTTGCGTCTTGTGCGGATGAAATATTGCAAATTAAATTTTCAACGATCTACTACAATGTACGATTTTATTTTATTTATACTGGTTTAAGAGCTGCTTTTGTCCGTTCCAGACTGCAGCAGCCGAGAAGTGAATAATTATTATTAAAACGTAATCCGCACAAACGCCAATCGCCATTTTTTACAGCTATTACGACGCGGTGGATATCGTATCGCGCTTTTTTCTTTTTGTTTCCACTGCATTTAATGCCTATATCACTAAACACCGTATATCCCGTTTACGACCGACGGTATTTATTTACTTTTCGACCCTTGTTTTTACGGTTTTACGACGAAACGACAAATTCAACGGAAAACGCGCGTAACCCGTGTTCCAGATTGCATTCATACAAAATGATTATTGCGCACGCGACCACGTTCTCCTTATTAGCGCGTAATATTCCACTGTAAACGTTACTGCCGGCAGTGTCGGTAGCTTTTATTTTTTGACGTGTTTACTCGCGCACGACACAACAATATTCATATTACGCGGGTATTAATAAATCAATCAAAGTATGTGTGTATACCCACATTGAATATTGTATAATTGAAGGTTTGGACACGCGTTGTAATTTATATTTGAACGCGACCGTAAATTTGCTCTTGTGATATATATATCTGTGTACTGAAGAACTTGACAGAGAAACGGAACAGAAGATGTGTAAAAAACGAAGAAAAACATTTGATTTTATTAAAAATATTCGCGTACGAGTTCCTACTAGGTTCACATTCTTATACAATCGTATTAAAAAATTATAATATATTATACGTGTACAACTTTTTACGAAAAATCTCGTCGTTACCCACCTCAAAGTCATAACGTTAATATTGTACGCGTGATTGAAGTTTACCGAAGTTTCTCCTGCATCATTAGATCGATGTTGTGTCGATACGTTTACGCGGCCAGGGTACTAAATAAACTCACGTAGTTCCTTAACGGAAATCGTTAATAACCATCGCGTTGTTAATAATTTATAAAATCTGTGTTGAGAATAGTCTAAAACAACATTTGTACATACGTGTTATCTGTAAGGGATATTTGGGCTGCAAATAGTCGCGAGGAAATTTTAAATGAGGAGGATGATAGCAGGAAATAAGTGCAATTTTTCTCGGGTATACCGTTGTGAAGTAAACGTTATTCATCAAGGAGTGTACAAAACCCGGATAAGACCTGTGGTGTATTATATGGACGCGAGGCATGGCCGTCAACGAAGACGGACGAGAAGAAATTAATTACGTTTGAGAGGAAGATATAAAGGATTTTTGGCCCCAAAGTTGTTCTAATCAAACAAACGTGTGATGCGTTAGCGAAAGACTGTTCGGTACCGCGAAAAATATGAAAAAAATCGTACAAATCTCTGTTACTGAGTAACTGCAGTTTACGATTATTTTTTTCCAATGCGGAAAAAAACGGTCATCGCAGCGCGTATTATTGATTTCTGCAATGTAAAAAAAAACACAATTTTTACGAGTCCATCAACAAAAAACTGTACAATTTGTTGTGGATTAGTATTTTTATATTTTTTTTTTTTTTTACTAAATCGTCAAACATAACATTTATTCACGAAAATGTTCCTGGCTCGGACCCACAGTCGAGCACGTCGTGTTGTACACTTACGACGTGTTGCAACTCGTGAGAATCGCCGCGCGCTGCAGCGTTTCGACTGTAATTTTTACAATCAATATTTTTCAATTATTCATTATACTCGATAACTACGTGACGGAATGAAATACATGCACACGCGCCCAAATCATTTTCAACTATTACCGTGTTCTAAGACAATACGTACTTGTGGCACCAGCTATTCATATTATGCATTTCAATATACATTCGTTACCTACAAGCTGCACAAAACGCACACGAAATATTATAATCGCCTTAAGTTATATTTCAAGAACGTAAAACAACGATAAACGACGCCGAACGCGTATTATATAGACCGTGTTATATATTACGTCGAAGTATAGTTTTAAAATTAATTCTGATTTAGAGTCTTCGTCGTACGTCAGATTTTAAGACGCAAACATACTATATGGTCTCGGCAGTTCCATAAATTAATGGCGTTATTATTATTTATCCAGTTTTCATTCTGAAAACGGTTCTGAACTGGTAATAACTATGTTTTTACAAGACGATTTTTGATAATATTTAACGGATTAATTGAAGTATCGAAATTATGACGATATTCGATCAATTTTAAACGGCCATAAAATTATATATATTGTTTATTTGCAAAATCGTCTTGTAAAAGACGAGTGTTCTCGTTTTTGATTCAACTTATCAGATTTGACTATAAGAGTCAACCGGAAAAATCACAATCGTAGAAAAAAAAAAAATGACGTTTTTAAATATAAAACGTATTGGCATGACCAAAAATCCATATATAATATTAAAATAATTATTAAGTGCTCCTAAAATACGTGACGTTTCTTGATATGATCACATTCAGAACGAAAATCGGAAAAATACAAACTTAGTTGTATCCACGAATGACGAAGACCTTTAAAGGATTTTTTTTATTTTACGCGTTAACGATGTACGAATCATTTCACGAAAATCTTTCCGTCTTGACGATTTTCGGTGATGTAATTGGGTTAAGGCGGGAGGCAAAACGTAGGTACTCACGGCAAAGTGGTTTAAAACTATACTATCATTTACCATCGACATATTTCAAAAACAAATTGTTTTCTTTTTCGTTTAGTCCTTAATTATCTCTAAGAATTGAATAAGTTATTATTTTTTTTTTTTTGGAGAACAAATCGTAGTCGATAATTTCGGATGTATTTATATAATATATTGCCCGTAGTGACCACTACAGAAACAATCACCGAGTACATATTTTTTTGTAATTTTCACTTTTATCAATTTCAGATAACCGCTTTCTTCTGAAAACCGAATAGCAACACAGTCGTCTAACCAAATATTCCGACTCTATATTGAGATTTATCAATACTTAAGATTAATTCGTATAGAATTACTACACTTATCAAAAAACACGAGACTGTGATTTTTAAACGTTATGTTAAAATACAAATAAAACTCTTACTGTACTGTAGGAAAAGGTTAATAATAATATATCCTAAATGGTCAACGTTACATATAGCTGGAGATATTTTTATCATATATTGTTGAAGATATATAGGGGAATCGTTTATTTATTTATTTTTTAATCAATAAAATAATTTTAATTTTTTTTTTGTAGCTATACAGTTTAAAAATCGAAATTATGCATTTTAAGTTCTTTCACGCCGGTTGCAGTTTTGTAGTTAAAAGTCTGTGACTTTTCTATACGCTTGATGTCGTTGGCAAAATTTTAAAAATAACTTTTTTCTTCGAGTAGGGTTTAAAATTGTTGACCTCGTTGTTGAACATCAAATTTCTTCAAAATAAAATACGTTCAAATGCGTGCGGTAAAATATAAAAAATAAAAAAATTTGTGACGGTTGATCGTCAATCTCGTTTGGCGAATACAATCCAACGAGACTTGCAGTATACGCGCGGGTTCTTTTCGTGGTGACGAACGTGATGTTTCAATCGGATTTTCTCGTTTAGAATGTCTGTATTTTTTTGTTTTTATTGAACGAAACGATAACACCGGATTCTCGACTGCGCCGATCGAGAACTTTACTGGGTCTTACGTTGCGTAAAATGCCTGGATTTTCTTTTCTCTGTTTCACTCCGCTCGAGAGGCGAACGTCGTCGTAATACGTTCTCATACGAACGAGATTGGCTTAAACGAGTGTGTGCGCGCGTTTTTTAAGTATTTTATGTTTTACGGTTTTTTTTTCTTTTACTATCGTTATTACATATATTTACCGTGACACGATTTTGGAGTCGTGGGAAACGGTGTTTTGTATATAATTACAGCAGCTGTTCACCGCGCGCACATTACGATGACTCGGCCTAAGAACACCGAACGGAACCCGCGGCCGGCAAGAACTTGGTAATGTTTTTCAGCGTTTCCGGCGACTTGTCGATATTTTGTTTTTGCAGCCGATCGACCCGCAGCGATACTGTACTATTATTATTATTGTTTTTAAAGTAATACCGCCGACACTGCTCCGTTTAACAACACTAATACATAATACCGGTTGTTAACGATTTATTATATAGGATAACGCCTATACATCGTACACGTGATTTTTTTTCGCCACGGTCGGTTTTTTTTTTAGCTCCGTCCGTTCAACGCTTTTGAAAAACGTATTTTTTTTGCGTACAAAGAGACGTGTGAACATTCATCGTTGTAACACTTTTTTTGCACTCGAGCGTTCAAGAATCCGCTTTTAAGGCTTAAAACGTTTTTTGTTTTTTCACTCATAAGTCATAACCCGTTAAACTCGTCTCGGTCGATAGTTTTTTTTTTTTTAAGATAACGAAACGGCCAAATTTCTTTGGCCCGCAAGAGATGGTTATACTTTCGGTGCGCAGGGTCCCACGCCTATTTATTATGACGCGAAATCGTTTGTAAAAACTCTAGGTGTATAGCAAATTAACTATTTAATAATCCAGAAATATGTCGTTTCGTTGTATCTACAGTGCGTTAAATTATTTTCGCTCTTTTCGTCGCCGTTTGGCGGTCTCCGGAAGCAGGACGAAAACAGTAGTGGTTTAAAAGGTTAAAAAAGGCGAGATAATACATTATTGCGCACGTAACGTATTTTATTTAAACAATTTTACTATCGCGACGGCGAGAAATTATTGATCATTTCGTGTACAATGTTGATGTACAAACAGCTGTGTATTACAAGTCGAGAGTGTATGACGGGAAATTAAGAATCGTTAAATCGCGGGCCGTTTGTGACTCTCTGGACGTTTCGCTGGCACTAAATTTTTTTTTTTATAGATTCGCAGTTTTTTGTTTTGTAAACACTTTGTGTATGCTCCGGATTTTCTGACAGGTCTTTGGACAGGTACTTTGAGGGTTCTGGAAAAAATTGAATCGCAGTCGAGAAACTACGAGGAGAGACGTTAATTGCGGCAAACGTGTTTTGAACGTCCGGTATAGGGTGTTGCAAAGAGATTTAAAAAAGGTCCACCGTTTTTTTGTTTTTGGGTAGGCAACGTTGTGATTTTTCTTATCCGGGGTCTTTACGGTCCGTTACGGGGGGTAGGATAGGTCGATTCGAAAACAACCCCTTCGTGGTCACACCGCCTCCAAAACACTCAAAACTAAACAACTTCTTTATCGCATGAACCGAGACGAGAAAAATCGTTCAACACAACGTCGCAAAAATAAAGAAAAAAAATGGCGGGCTTTTTAAATAGACCTTTCTAATCGTTTGTGAAACACCCTATATATATATATATAGGCATTACGCAGTTTGCAGTGACGAATGCATCGGTTTTGTTTTCGTTTCAATCACGTTTTACCGAAAACAATTACTATTTGTGCGTCACGCGTGGAATTTACGAGCTGACGACGTGTGACGTCGAAACCGCGAAAACCCGCACAAACTCGAATGTCTCGAACAGGCCGATAACAGTCCGGTATGCGGTCGTCGCAATAGTCATCCATCGGTAACAACGCTCGCAGTTGTTTTTTTTTGCAAACTTGTTTGGACTCTGCAGCTATATATAGTTATTGTTTACACGGATTATCGAGTGAAAAATAAACGTGGAAAAAGTATATGGAATGCCCGTACGAAATTCGTACCCGTGTACTTTTTCAATGTGTATTTTTAAAAAAAGAGAAAGAACGATTCCGCGTTTACCGTTTCGTCGGCGTTTCCGCAGAGTTTTCTGTAATAGCGTTTCGTCGACCCCTCGTAGTACGTCTGAGCGCAATATTGTTGTTCGAACCCGTTATTATTATACATACAGGGCGTACAGAGAACTCGTGTTCGACCTGACGAGAGGCATTTTCGCGGGAAAAACGATTCGAAATTTCCGCGGCCGTTCGTGGTCTCTCAAAAGTCTTCCTAACCGACGTGGTCGTGCCGATATCGGCGAATCATGTAACGCATTAAAACGAATTCCGGCCGTATAGTTTTACAACTCCCCAAACTACCTCCTGTCCGTTGATTTACACGCCACTGCGGTCATCGGCTTTCAAATTCCCTCCTGTCCGTTGATTTCCATCAACACGCCACTGCGGTCATCGGCTTTCAAAAACCGTCCGCGCTGCTGTAACACTCGCGGTGCACGTCAATGTACAAGTAATATTCTCGTATTTATATTTCGCGTCTGTTTTTCTTACAGGCATATTTTTATTATTCGTCTTACGAAAGCCCCGGGCCACAACGAGACTCGGATGAATTATTATTTCCACGTCCATTCGTCGGTATTTTATTATACCGTGTGTTGTCTTTTTGTGCCATTATTGGGACGCAACCGTCATTGCGCACAATATAACAAACGTCTAACGATATTACATACGTGGGCGCGATGTTTTGGGCATCGATTAACTACGGTATTTTGCGGTTTTCGTTGTACATACCTGTATTTGCGTACGCGATCGCTTCTTTTCGAGAACGCCAAATAATAATACGCGCCTCGGGTCTAAGAAAAATACACGACGAAGCTTTTCACTCGTGTACACTTACACCGGCACGCGGTTCTTTAACCGTGTCCGAACTGCGTTATTTTTTATTTGAATTTTTCAAAAGTTGTGTTGTTCAGGTGTTGTTAAATTCAGTTATGTACTGCAGATTCGCGACGATACGTATTAACATCGATTGCAGAAAATCGCAACTTTGTCACGTCGCATTAAACGCCTTTATTTTTAGGCCATAACGTGAATCGTAAAAAAAAATCACACCGTCGACAACGATAGGTAGACAATACATAGGCGGAAAAACAGTTTTGTAGAATTAAAGTACGTCGGTACTATGGAATTAACTCTGCGTGTAAAAGCTCGGACTGTATCGCCGTTTAAAAGTTTTGTGGACAAAAACAGTGTCGAATAACAGTGTCTCCTGTGCACTTTTGCGCAAAGGCCGTTCAACATTAGTAGGTGCCACCATCGGTAGGAATACATTCCGTCATGATCCGCCAGAGCGCGTTCTATACTGTATTAGCATTATCTCTCGGTAATAGGAATCTTAGTCGCAAACGATGATTAATTGATTTTTGTTTTGAAAAATCATTACGATTCGGAACAGAGTATATTATTGACGTGGAGTTTTTTTTTATTATTAAAAAAAATTAATCATGAGAATCTGCGCAACAACGTGGTCATCAAATATAAACGTTAATTTTTTTTTTTTTTCGATAAAAACAATCGACCAACGACGGCCGTATAAGATCTAGAAACGGATATTTATTTAAAATTACAGACGTCCAACAACAACAAAACTTAAAAAACTGTGGCGTGAAAGAACCGTTAATTTCCGAAATTTCGATTTTTAAACCGTATCTATCAACTGGCCGAGAAATAAAAGGAAAATTTTCAATATGTTTTTTCGGGGATCATCGTATACGGCCCAGTGTTAAAAAACTAAAAGTGTACCGAATCGAACCGTCTAAGCGAGACAAAAAAAATGATTGAAAATATTCGCCGCCCATATGTACATTTAACATATGGGTACTTTATTCCTTAATTATTGCCGCCGCTGCGTTTACAGTCCGACAATCAACACTGCCGGCAACATATTATAACACACGAGACAGCCGTAATATTAAACATCCGTTTGACTTATAAGTAAATCTTAATTATTACGACCGTTACACCTGCAAACTCGGCGTTAATGAGTTTTTCTGCACCAGAGCTGGTGTGCAGGCGTTTAAGACATATATTTTAGGTACCGAAAGAGGCCGAAAAGCGACCGCGTCCAAAACACAACTCTGCAGTCTGCCGGAGAACGAAAAAGACCCGAGAAAATAAACGCACCGATTTAAAGGATTGAATTCGGTCGATTTATCCGCTTCTTCGTCCAATAGGGTTTTTGATTCGTAAAACATCATACCGTTTGACAAAAAGCTGTTTTTTTTTTCAAATTTAATTCGTAAAAATTTTAAAAATAAAATCGGAAACGTCGTGGTGGTTCTTGTACACGATCAAAAGTAGACGTCGAATTTAAACAAGTTAACAGAATCCTAATCGCGTTCACGTAGATTCACGTCGGTTTTATGATCCGTCCTGCGATTAATGTGTAACGGACAGAAAACGTCGTTCCGTTCAAGACCTTCTGCGCGAAGGTTTTTACCTTTTTCCGCTGCCATAATTCTAAATGCTATGATTAGTTGTGGGAATTTTTTAGACGTCGAGATGCGGTGTTTCCAACGTGCCGATATTGGTCTATAACGATGAGACGTGGGCTCTGAAAACAGATTTGAATTCGTCGCAAAAACGGATCTTCCGATTGCATTCACGAGATTTGTACAAATAAAATTCGAAAATTGGATCAGGTATTTCAAGACCGTCTTTACGATAGAATAACACAATAGGCGACGATATCGAATACTTAGCACTTACTGTTTTTTAGAAAAAACAGATGAAAAACTGTCTTCAATTATAATTGTCTCGTGTATTACACCTTTAACGATAGCGACTTAAACGATTTGCGTCTGTTGTACGCTGTCTGTCCCCCGTTTCAGTTTTCTCGAATCCGATCGACGGACGAACAAACGCATCGAATAAGTTTATGTATACTTACTATGTGTAGACCATTAAACTTCCGAGAATAACACAGACTGTAAATGAATAAAAAAAATTTTTGGCGAAACTTTGTATTTTTTATAAAACCGACATCGTATCGACATCATATCCGTACAAACCTGTGGACTGCGCTTTGAGTCGCCAAAATAAATGTTTCACCGTTAAAAAATGATTTAATTTGATTGTTCCGTGAACACTATACGTTAAGCCTGAATCTTGATAATAGCATTGTTTCTCGTGAAAAACGAGCATAAAAATTGTTTCGTCCCGTATGAAATCGTATAATTCATGAGAAAAAAAGTACGAAAAAATATTTCATCCATTAATACTGCCCCTTACATTATATTGGCGACACGTGTGTTAATAGTGATAGATGCGTAAAGTCCGTTGGTTTATGATACGGTATCGATAACGTGAATTCATAAACGCGAAAAAAAATCAACCTCACAAAATCAATATTTACAAAATACATTTTTATATTATATGGTCATGACTGTTTTTCGTTTGAATCTTTTTAGAAAAAGAGTACAGGTGATCCGACGATTTATCATTGTGTGGCATACTTTGAATTGAAAAAATAACTTATATAAATACGCATTCGGTGTATAAAGTTATTTGGGAAACTATGCCCACCTACTTACAATTAATTATAGTAGGTTTATTTTTTCGATATTCTAATCGTAAATCACTATTTATTATTACGGCTGAGTGCTAGTCGCACTTGAATTTGATTAATTCGCGCGTGGTTGTGTGTGTGTGGACTTAACCAAAAAAAAAAAAATTATACATATACACGTGTTATCGTAAACTATAATTATTTATAATAATACGAGTGCTATGTTATGTTCTGACGTGCAGTAAATGTTTTGATTATAAAGTCACGTTAGGAGGAGTTCAATTTTTATATTCAATGCCGGTTTGTAATAATTTGTTCAACGGTTTTCAATGAAGTCTCAACATAGTTAATTCGCAATATCTACCAGTGAAATCATTTTTCTATATATTCTGCAGGTGCAGGCCAAGTAGTGCGAACGAACAACTTTTTTTTTATATAGGTATGCTTCGGTTTAGACAAAAATCACGCAATATGTTCATTGGAAAAGAGTAAAACACACTTTCTATCTGAACACGACATTACCAATCAAAGTGTTAAAACATAATAATATGTCATCATAGGTAAACGCAAAGGAGTATATACTTATATATTTGAAAACCATTTTTATATTTTTCCTTCCCTCTAATTAATAAATGGCTGTCCTAGCGGCTAGCCGTATAATAATATAGCATCTATAATTATATTAAACAACGAAACACAAAAACAATTTCAAACGCATTTTATTACGAGTTTTGGTTTTTTTTTTTTTTTAACTTATTTGCTGATAAATTGATCGTAGATTCCGATGTAATAGAAAATTTTGTGGATCAGTGAAATTAAAATGTATAACAATATTTTTAACTGTAGGTAAATCCATAATATCATCGTCCGTGTTAGACAGTTTTTAAAACCAAATATAATAAAACGCTAATTTTTAAATTCAAGTTCCGAATATTAATACTTGTTTATACCTGTGTAGTGTTTTGTCCTAGACTCGAAGAGAATTTCGGGTGGTTCAAATTTGGAATGATTTTCGAGTTTGCGTCTTTGATAAAAATTCTTTTTTTATTGCACCCCTCTCCAATTTTTTTTTTTTTTGATCGAAATTATATCAAATAAATGAAGTTAATAACTTATAATAATAATAATATAATATATTAGTTTGTATTTAAAAGATTCCTGTATTGCATTGTCCCGTAACTGAATCAAGGGTGTCCCGACAAAAGTCTCAAACTACACTTTTGTCCTGTATTTTTAACCGTCTGTGTTGTATGTCCCTCATTTCTTGAATTTTAAAATCATAACATTTTAATGTTTATAGATTCTGAGAGTAGCGCAACAGTAACACTATAAACAAATGCGCTAGTTAACGACCTTACCACGTTTTCATCTGTTTTTTTTCCGACAAACCAATTAAAAAAAAAAACCGAAAAGTACGTGAAAAATACAAGTTTTGAAATTTTTTGTTGAGAATAAAAACTATACGACGATAGTTTTAACGAAAAAAGCTTCGGTCATTCCGTCGTGTATGTTATTTCAACTGTTCTGGTGTGCCAACGGTATTTGAAAATTAAATCGACGGAAAATGTATTTGTTATAGCGCTCTTATTAGATCGAAGTCAACACGATTTTGATAAAAAAAAAAAATACCAACATAATTTTATACTATTTATTAAAATATATGCGCAGTAAACATGTATTATACGACTTCTAAAAAAAAAATTGTATTGAATCTCTGTGCATACGTTAACGGTTATCGGGTGATTTAAGTGGTAATAACAAAGCTATAAGCTAAATATTTCTGCAAATAAACTAAAATCTAACATAACATCTTTGCATAAAAATACATAAATTAGTTTACTTTTCTTCGTAAAAATAAAAATATAGGTACATTAACGTCGCGGCGAACGCGCGTCCCACCCCGAAAGAAACCCGTTACGTGACATAAACGTTTCAAAACAATTTATGTTTTTATGTAAATAATTGCAGTAACTCGACGGTTCTCGCTGAAAAACCGTCGAGGGGAAAAAACGAAAACGGATTACATTTTGCGTTTATCAAAAAAAAAAATAAAAAATTATGCATTCGAAGTACAATTGACTGATAAATAATTCAAATCGAGTCGAGATTTTCGCGTATTTATACGTGTTTTTTCCCCGTAAATAACACTATGTACGTTCTAGATGAGAAACGTTTGAATTTTTTAAAATTTTACAAACTATAATAAGTTATGATAAAAAATCTATTTTATTGATCGCAGTATTTTCCGTCCCATTAGATTCAACGTCATGATTCAATGTTTTTTCGACGTCGACATAATTAAATAATACCTGCTTCGAAACGCGGAATTATTTTTCGATTAAAATCCTAAGTAGGACTGATTGAATTTTTGTGAATAGCTTTCGAAGAAAGACAATTCAACTGCCAAGAATAATAATTTGTACGTAAATATTTAGATGAAAACTGCTTTTATTTTTTATATTGAGTTAAGTACGCTTGTCAGGTAATATATCGAATCGTTTTTACCGCGTTTCATACGATATTGCGGATATTCAGTCGTGTAAAACTCATTACTGCGATGAATTTTTCGAAAAATTCCAATTCTCACGCGCATAATATATCATATTATATTTGGACGCGTGCGAGCATGTAAATATTAATCTTTATAAATATTATTTCATCCCACGAATTATATATTTTATCCGACCGGTACTCGAAACGCGTCGTGCCCCGTGAAACGTGCTCGAGAAATCCCGCAGATTTTAATTGAATCGGGATTATTCTAGTAGTTGTAGAGAGTTCAACACGTTTGAAAACCTTTTTTATTTTTGGTGAAATCGCGCGCATTAGACAAACTTCTACGTTAACATACTACATACGATCCATACGTCGTGTAATAATAAATCGAAACTGCGCTGCTGCCGCTTAATCATTACCGCAATATTTTATAAATCACGTCGTTCTAGTACGCATTTGCCAGTTTTCAAAAAACGTTGAACGGTATTTAATGGTAGTACTTACATTCACGTGACGTATAATCGGCGAGTGGGCGACGGAAAAGTGTCTGTTATTAAATACCCCGTCCGAAATGTAATCGCCCCGAGGTGTCATATCGACGTTTTAGATTCGGAGCGTAAGCGTTTTTACAATGATTTTTTCTGACAACAATTTTTATGGACTCCGGTGGTAGTTCGGTTGAAACTCTTTTTGAGTAATATCCACCACAAAAAACAAAATTGGAAATTTTCGAAAAGTTTGAAATTCCAAGATTGACGTGATGACGTTTTCGTTTGGATGCTCCAATTTTTAAAATCGGTAACTTTTTTCTGATGGGTTTATTGACTGCGATGATATTTTGTCCCTAGAATATTTCAAGTAAGTTTTTGAGTGATACTGCGAGAGTTTAAAATTTCACGTTTGTGATGAACTGTAGAAAGAGTGCTCCGATCTCAACTTTGAATACCACAAAGAGTTGAGATTTAAATTGTAACTTACTGCAAACAGATTTTTGAGTTTTACACATTTCCCGAACACACACAGATTCGTACAAAAATGCCTGCTGGAGTGAAACCGATACCGTTATAAGCCCGTAACGTATATTAACGTATTTTTACACGTTATTTAAGTTGATAATTTTTTTTTTTTGCGAATACGACTTTCGTAGTTTCCGGACCATTTTTATTGTTAAATTTAGTTTTTACCAGGACGCGCAAACACCTACTAGACAACTGAACACGCTCAGAATCGTTTTTTTTTTTTCGAAGGTAACGATTTATCGTTGTTTCGGACAGTATAAACAGTACGTATTATCCCAGAAAACCTCTAGTATTTATGTTTAAGTCTCGAATCCGAACAAGACGGTTTTAACAACACGCTTGGTTAAAAAATTTAGATAATTGTTTCACACAATTTCGGTTTGATTTCCCGTTGTTATTTTGTCGTTAAACACGGTCATTCCGGGCGGGGCGTGTATTTCTTGTGGGGGACAAACAATTACGGCGAACGTGTTTTTTACACATCGATTTAGATTTTTTTGACCATCGAAAACGAAAATAGGACCAGGCTTGTACATAATACTAAAAAATAGGAAACATATTGATAAAATAGTTATTATCGTTCATCGTTTTTATCGCGACAGTATCGTGTTTTCGACGGCAACGGTCGTTGGACGTAAAATAATGCGTTTGAATCACAATTGCGAAACCCACCCATAGCACAAGTCTCACAAGAATTTGTCGGAATGTTTTTGTGATCGCTGACTTTACGTTCCCGTTCGGAACGACGCGTGTCCGACGGACGTGACACGTCGTCGTGCACCGTTTAAATCCGAGCGATTTGTCCGACGACGGCAGACGTCGCGCGAATTACGCAAACGCGATCGCTACGTTTAAAGCGCTACGTGTGCAGCTGTGGCGCAAAAACTGCCGTGTTCGAAAAACGTCGATTTGTTTCCGATCTTCAAATACGTCGTCGTAACAGCGTTAAAATAAATCACGTTGTCCTCGGAGAGCAGCTGTAACACACCGCCTGTTATTTCTTACGGTCTCGTGGGAATCTGTAGAAAACCTCCGGTTCACAGAGTGTGTTACGGAATTCATTTTCTGTCATAAAAATCCGTTCGAATCGTTTACCGTGTCGAACGTTACGTCGTGTTACGCGCAGTGTTTCTGTTATACGTATGTAATATAAACACGTGTTTTCAAACTGACCGTCGTACAGATGGCGGCAGAAGATTGAACTGTTTTTCTATGTTTTGCGTAAAAATCGATTTCTAGAGTCGTCGACCACCCGTATAAAAAACAATAATAGGTCGGCGCGATGAATTCTGACGCAACGACGATCGTGTACGCGTTTCTGTATCTGAATGAGTCGAGAGAAAATGATGTCGAACGTAAAAGTGACAGGGTTACCGTCGAATTCCGCCAGAGCGCGTTGCGGCGGTATCGTCGTAGAAACGATGTTTTGAAAAATGATATTGCCCGTTAGTTACTGGCGTTGAGCTTTTTTTTGGAATTTAATTTTGAACAACGACAACCCTAACAACTTGAGAAAATTTTTAAATTGACCAACGAGACTTGCAAACATCCATTGACAATCCAAACAGGATTCCCAACTTACGAGACTAGCGGGGGGGAAAGAAATTAAAATGAAAAATTTTGATTTTAACCGACCAAGAGTTTAATGAATTTTTTTTTTAAAACGTTTTTTTAAGAGTCGTCCTAGCGTGTTAACTATGTACATAGGTGTACGTACACACTCCACCAATCAATTTATGCAAAAAAAAACAGAATGGCACGAGGAGTTTCTTTTTTTTTAAGCGAGTTCGAAGTGACCTCAAAAGAGAGACATTATGGATACCTTATTTGAAGCGTTTTTTTTTTTTGGAAATTTCGATTGTTTTCGGAGTTATGAAACGTAAACGGCCAAACTTTCGTAATTGCTCCGTTCGACTTGGAATTTGTGCACGTTATTAGAAAGGGCCTTTTAACGCTGTCATTCAACGTCGGTTTAGATAGTTTCGATCAAAATAAGAGTTTGAACCGAGCTGAAACACGTACACGATACCAAAATCGGAAAGGTACAGCATTTGACAACAGCATTTATTGTTTTTACCACGACGTACACCAGACGACGCGGCCCAGCTCGCCCGGAATCGTATTTATGACGGCAACGGTTCGTCGCCTGACGTAAAACAGTGCGTTTAAACGACAACTTCTGCCCAAAGCGTAGTCCGACGAATCCCGCCGGGGGGTTTCTTTTTCTTTAATCTGCTATCGTAAAACAAAATCCGGTACGGTATTGCGCGTGAAAATTAAAACGTGTATTTTCATCAACAACAGCAAGATGTAGCGTACAAGATTACCTGCGCGTAACATCATCACAATCGTCGCGATAAAATGCCACGTTGTGTCCGAGAGTTAAAGTCACCGTACGAGTACTCGTATATCATGTCGACAGAGTCGTTTCCTCGTGAAACCGCATCGACAACACGTCGGCGGACACGGATTTCACGAATTGATCGTAATCGTTTTGGCGTCGGAAACGTTTTTTCGGTCGGCCGTGTACAAATGTTACACGTAACGTATCACGTCTTCCTTGCGATCCGGGCCTGTCGGCGTGCCGGGGTTTCCTGTAGCGCCGCAGCACGTCACGGCCGTACGTATCATGGAAACATTTGACAACCGACGTTTTTTTTGGCTCCGCGCACGTCAATCGTCGTAAAAATAAATCACGCGAATACCGACGAATAATAATTATAATAATAATAATAACAGTGGAATTATACATGCACCTGCTTGTATAATACGTCGGAATACGACACGGTTATCTATTGCGTGTGTATCCCGAGAACAGTATCCGCGGACATGCCCCGCCGACTGTTCGAAGAGTGGTTCGTCGTGACAATGATTTTTAAATTTATTTTATCCGTTTCAACACGAGTGACGTGACCTGTACAGTGTGGGTACAACAGGGTGTTTCGATTCGTCCGGACCCGACCCGCGGTTTAGTAATTCTGAATTAAATTTAAAAATGCGGAGTACACCGAGTCACGCGAATTCGGAAACCCACCTTAAGGGATGAGTTGAAAAAAAAAAAACACTAAAGTTCGGTCGAATTTCGAAAAACCCTTTCTCGGTGCTCGTCTTCGTCGTGCACAAGCGAAATTTCAAGTCTAGACGCAGCGGTATGTGCGTCGATCGACGTGTAAAATGTTGAACGCCCTTTTAGGGGTGTTGAATTTTGAAAAAATCCATAAATCTTTGTTGTATTTATTGACATCTGTGCGAAATTGCAGTTCTCTCGACCCAGCGGTGGTTTAGGCTGCGCGTCGATTCCTCTTCTGTCAGTCAGTTTTCCTTTTATACGGGCATAACCGTATGAGAAGGAAGGTATATATAGGACGGTCGCATAAGACCTTCCTCGAGAATTACTTGAAACGTGCCTAAAATCTTCCATGGCGGCTATATGACGAAAAGAATTAGGCGAATCCGTCGAGGCGTTCGTCGCGTTCTGCGATCAGATACAAACACCGTATATGAATCTATTGTGAGCGCATAGTTTGAGAGGCGAACCGACCAGACACGCCAATACCGTCAGAAAAAGAGTGTTCTCAAGTCTTTTCCAACTGTCGCAGGTAAGTTCACGCTTTGAGGTTCACAGAGCCGCGATGTGGACATGTCGACCGTAAACACTGCGGAAAAACGAAAGAAACAAAGGGACTTTTTGAGGCCGGGTGACAAGATGTTTGGCGTTCACAGCTATGGAGTTTGGAGTGGGTCACTTCTTTGGCTACGTTTTGGAAGTTGTGGTTCAAACTCATTATTATTTATTACCTGAAAGAATTAATAAATCGTTGCGTTTGAAAAAACGATTCTGAGCGAGGTTTTCATCACCTTGGCAAATGAAAAATCGTTTCAATCAGCAGTTGCCATGTTTGTTTTTAAATCGAACTTAATGACGACGAAACAATTTTATGATTAGCGTACGAGTTAGGTAACATGTCTTGTTTAGAACCTAAAAATACGATATACATACGTATATGTATAATTCGTTTAGTATAACGACAGATATTTCTCAACTTTACACGCAGTTAGTATATGTAAAAATATGTCAAAACGTTTAAAGACGCAAACGTTTTCATTGTTTGGTAGAAAAGTTTTAATTTTTAAATAAAACAACGTTTACAATAATTGTATCTACCGTTATGTGTATTCAAGTGGAAAGAACAATTAAAAAATTTTATCGTTGCATAATTAATATGTATTTAATGTCTGTAGTGAACATACTATAGTACTGTGGTATATTCAAATATTCAGGCGACTTAGTTCGGCAGGGCAACGTATAATACGCAAACTATTGCTCGAGTAACAAATTATCTACAATTTACTCATAAATCATACAAAACCTTCAAGTTCTTATAATAATATCAGTTATTCGGTTCAAACGATACACCCATAATATTATGTGGGCGTGCAACAAGTGCTACACGCGCGGATGGTTCAATCAATATTCTTCATAACATACCTATTTTTTTTAACTATTCCTACGAATAAACGAATCTTTGGCTGATAAATCGATTCGGACAAAGGCAATTTTTCATGTTTGCGTATGATTAACAATGGCTAGTATTTTATACTCTCAGAAATTCAAGCGCGCCTCAACCAAAGTTATTAAGCCGTATAAATACGCATTGGGTCGTTGTTGCCGACTATAGTTTCCGGGGACGGTTATTCATTGAATTCTGCTGCTTTAACTGTGCAGTAATAACGAGTATTTTGATCAGTATCGCAACAGGAGATTACACAACCATCCCACATCTCTCTAATCGAACACGTTCGGACCACCGGGATTTGTTTTTTTTTTTTCATTCAATATCGATCCATTATCGAACATATTATAACTATAATTACCGTACAAATGTTGTACAACATAGCAAGCGAATAAAAACGTCTACCCGAAAAAGAAATAACGAAACTTCGACTGCCCTCCTCCGTCAATCGCGTTCGAATCGTACACGTTATTGCTAATCGTGCGCCGGATCTACAACGGACGCGATAACACTGAAAACTGATTCTTGTAAACGCGACTTTCCCGCATTTTCGTTTTTTTTTTCCTCGTCTTATGTTTTCCAAAGATCAAAAATAAAAATCTGTTCGACTTTGGTTTGCACGAGTTAAATACTAATAAATAATGTAAGAAAGTCGTTTTGCGTCGAATTCGCGTTCAAATTTCAGAATCTTTGTTGCACGGTTGTTGATCGACAATTGGTAGGCGTTTCGCAAACGTATGTAAAAAATAATTATTATTTTATCGAAATTTCAAAAAAAAATCTTCAAACACCTTCTACCGCCCATAAACCTTTTAGAAAAGTTACTGACTTTGGAAATCGGAGCGTCCCATCTAGGTATCATATTAAACAATCATTGTAAAAAAACAACGCGTTCCTCGCTTGTCGCTCAGAATCTCTAAAACAAACCTTATATTCGAGTGCAGTTCAAACGAAAACATCAAAATTCGATTGCTGAAAATATTTTTTAAAACACGACGCTATCGTTGCAAACAAGCGACATAATGTATTATTGAGTTTTTTTTACATATTTTTTTTAAACCCGATGTGTTTTTCGGCCGACCAACCGTGGTGAACCGTGTATGCGTGGCTATTTATTTTATGCTTATTCGACAAAAAAAAAACGTAATTTTTTGTACCTATACTTACGAAAACAATTATTATCGAACTACGACTGCAGTGTATAATAACAACCTTGTCTCGTTTTACGATTTTATTATGTATTAATTAAAAAATAATAAAAAAAAACAAACGGTGTACGCCTTCTACTAAACCGCGCGTCGTGCCAGCAACGCCCAAACGAATATATTGAATTCTTTTTCCACCAATAATAATAATAATTACAATTATTAGCATACTACACGGTATATTATAATTCGCACACGAGTTCGCCAGATTCTGTTTTATCGTGTTATAAATTTCATCGCTCGTGTTTAATATACGCGTCACATACGTATAAACGACTTTCCAAATCGTCAAAAACGTGAATATCGCCGCGAACAGAACGTGTATGATCGATACTATAAAATATGTTGGTACGCCGTTTAAATACCGTTAAAAGTCGCCGGAAATCCTCCATCAACGATAGTGAAATGACGAGCGTCGATTGATTACGTTCGATACCGTGTATGGGTCAAAGAAAAATTGATTATCAAAAAATTTAAATTCACCATTTTCACTATTGGTACCGTTTTTTTTTCTCCCCGTTTTTCTCTACTCTTATGTACCATCCACCAACTGAATTTTGTTTGCTTTGGATGAAATTTTTATCGGTATACGATTTGTGACGACGCTATAATATCGTGCACGGTTTTCTTACAAACGTCTTATTACAGAAAATCGTATTGATTGAAGTGTGCGGTACGAGTAAAAAGGTCGCGATTTAAACACTCGATGGTTAAATACAATAGAATCGTCGGTCATAGAAATAATAAAATCAATTTTGTTTTCCGTACAGTTAAAATCTCGCAAAACATTGTTCATTTTGCCGTTTTTTAAATCGTGTCCAGGCGTGCACGACTTTATCCGAAAATACCGTGATTTTTCGCCACTTCAATTTCGAATCGTAAACGTATCGCTAAAATAAACCTACAGAAGTGGTTTTATTCGTTCAAACGGAACAAAGTTTTTCAAAATCGGCCCATTAAGTGTACATACACTATATCGTACTCTAATCAAAATAGTGTTCGGGTTTCCCTAACAAATTTTAACCCTTTGAATAATAAAATATTATTTGTTCGTACGTACATCTGAATAATAGCTTTTAGATTCAATAATGGGCACCATAAGATGTTTTTCTTTAGTACAATATTTCGCACACTGTGTACACAGTAATGAACGCGCGCTTGTGGTGCGGCATCAGTCGTGCAGTTTCGTATATCTCGTTTTGAATCTTAATCGAATAAACGGAAAACGATTATTGTGTTGATATTTTATTATAATAAAAATATATACATGTAAATATACGCCTATATCGTAGCGATAAAAATTAAAAAAAAAAACAGTTAACACGTATTACGCTGTAGTGTAACGCAGCCCACCATAATGCGATATTATCACACCCCATAGTATATTATGTCAGAGACGTGCGGCACATTTTGAGTGGATTCGCAATTCTCGTATATAATATTGTGCTGTGAAAACACGTTTTTTTTTTTTATGTATTCCGAAATATCAAAAAAAAAATAATAGCATTTTCTGTATTTACTTGGCTGTTGCGTACAGTAATTCGTATAAAAAATATTTAAATGGATCGCGCAATCGCGTTACATTTACCGATTTTTTTTTCTCCACTTTTTTTTTACATTGCAGTGATATCGTAATATAACGTAATTTATGGTTTTCAAAATCGAATACTTAAAAAACCGAAATTTCTCCAATCTAATTTTTGTACCATTTAAAACGCAATCCAGTAGTTTGTACATCTCAACCATGTACATTTTGCTTAAGAGGGAGTACCCGAAAGAGTTACTATCGAATGCCGCCAGCGTTCTAACCTAACTTATAATGATTTTTAGAAAAAATTGATTTTTATCATTTTGCCAACGTCAAGCAATATGTTTAGAACTACAAAACTTAGACTGGTGTGAACAAGAACTTTAAACGCCAAGTTTCGATGCTTAAACTGTATTGGTTAAAAGATAAATGAAAATGTTTTTCAAATGATTTTTAGGGTCATCGTAAACCTAGTGTTAACTACTTTGGATATACTAAACCAAACCGTTTAATTATATAGAACCGAAACTTAATACCAAGACCGGTAAAATCAAGAAGTCTCTGGTATCTTTAATGCGGTGTAGATCGAGCTGGCTATTTCGTTATTAATGTTTATAAATTTTTTTTTTTTTTTAAAACAATGAAGTTTATCAATTTTCCGACTTTGCGTTTATTCTGCTGGTCTTCCGAGTTTAAAATGATACATCATATTTATCGCTATTTTACGGGCGTATGGTCCGATGAAAAAATATTTGTAAAAAAAATTTATTATACAGAATCAAGGATTTTAATCAGTTTTATCAGCAAACGTATCTATTTTATTGTTTTTTTTTTCACATAAATTTTTCGCTGAAAATAAACCCTCGAAACATAATCCACAGATCACATTAATCACAAATTTTACAAAAATCGTTTGTGCGCATCGATGTTTTAATAAAAACTTTATGTTTTGCATGGCTGAAGTATGTCGATTTTACGGACATTAGACGGGGCAGTGTGTATGCAACATTACTAACACGCGAGCACTGTCGCACACTTCGCCTGGTCAAAAGTGAAATTCGGAAACATTCAATAAATTTTTTTCGTAAACCATTTGCAAGAGATCGTTCGAGGACTATGCATATATTTATACGTTATAGTAATATACGTTATACGTTATCGTCGAGCTAAATGCCGTAAAATAGGTCCCAAACCGGACTTGTAACTAAAAACTGCTACACAGCGGAAAAGAACCTATGGTATGCGAGATTTCGGTTTTTAAACTGTAGTAACTGTAGTAAATCGTGTTAACTGTTATTTAGAACCGTCGTGTACACCTAGTATTAACCGTGGTACCTACTCGACCGATCCGTTTAGGCAAAAACGAAAAAAAAAACGATCGGACATCCTCTCAAAATCCACACGAAACACTTAATTTTCTGCATAACCATACGAGTTGTTACAATACGTTATATCATACAAAACGAGTCCGAAAACAATCGTCAAAGTCGAGATGACGATATATTATTGTACTATTGTAAAAAATGGCCGCGAACGTGTGTACAAAAATGGACAAAATATAATACGTAGTGGTTGGCGCGGACCTCGTGGATCCAGAACCCGCGATGACGGCGTCACCGCCGTAGACGAGCGGCCGTCGGTCAACGGGACGAGCGGCGGCGGCGGCGGCGACTGCGATGTCTTCGGATGAGCCGCAGAAGAACAGGCGACCGTCCAGCAACCTGTGCCGGAGCGCGTCCGCGTCGCTGGGCCACTTGGACAGGCGTCGCGGGGACGGCGCGACGATGACGGACGCCGGCGGCGGCGGCGGCGGCGGCGGCTGCTGCGACGAAAGCTGCGGCGGCGCGTCCGAGGCGGGCGACGCCGGCGGCAGCGTCACCGACCGGTCGCTCCGTCGCTCCGAGTTCGGCTCGTTGAACTGCCTGCACAGGCCCCGCACGCTCATGGAGTCGCTGCTGATCGCCAAAATGGAACGGCTCAACGGCGGCGGCGGCGGTGGAGGCGGCCACCGGTACGGGTCGCACCCGTCGCTCGCGCGCACCGATTCGGTCGGGTCCACCGGCTCGCTGGACTCGCTGTCGTCGCTGAACAGCGACGTGTGCCGTTGCGACGACTGTCTGCTGGGCATCGCCGACCTGTTGTACATCAACGCGTACGCTTACGAGGGACGTCGCGGAAAGGTAAAAACGGGCGCGCGTCCACCAAGAATATTATGCGTGATATAATAATCGGCCACGCTTTATTATAATACTATATAAAAACAGCCGGGATGCGTATTACCAATCCCTCTGTAGCCCCAGCGCCACACACAAATACAACGTTTTCGTTGGTTTGATTAAAAAAACGCGCAATTGTAACTTTTCTTATCATATAAATTTGATTCTTGTATTTATATTAGGTTTAGGGTCGTACCGAGTCACGTAAAGTGTCTAGGTTTGGATGCAATAGGTTTTAGGAGGCTATATTATCCGTTAGCGGAGCAAAGCGAGCGAGTGCCAAACACGCGGATCCATAGTGACCGAACGTTTTATAAATGTGTGTGGCGCGAAAATAGGCCAATGAAAACGTCGTATTTATATGTGTTGTGCTGGGGCTAGTGGAGGGATCGGGGTAATACGCCGCCGGGATCAGTCTAGGTCGCGTGTGCAGTTTGACGGGGTGGGTTTGACCGCGCTTTGGGTGGGTCGCTAGTTTAGAAGTTGTGGATTAAATTTCCGATAGCAACGATAAATCATTGCCGTCGAAAACACGATTCTGAGCGAGCTCAGTTGTCCAGCGCATACAAACATCACTTCAACAGTAAAAACATTTAACAAATCTGTATCTTTCCATTTATCCTTTCTATTCATTATTGTGTATGGTCCAATCTTTATTTTGGACGTTGTGATCAAAAAAATCTAAATCTATTTGGAAAAAACACGTTTCCCGTGTTTACCGTGTTTAGTTACTGTCGTGACTACCGACTTTTGAAATTTTTTAGTTACGAACAGTTATGTATGTTGTTAACATTGTATTAAATTTTCAAAACATTTTCTGAAAAGTTAAAGTTTTAATTGAAATTAAGTGGCAAAAAAATTGGAAATTTTTGAAAATTTCAAAATTCTATATTTAGCTGAAAAACTTGCGAAATGTTTTGAAATTTATTTCAAGCCTGAACATTACAAATGTTGAAATTGTGTGAAAATATCAAGTATTTTCAATCATTATTTTGGGAGTTAGGACCTACTAACAAAATTGATTTTGTCAAAAACACGTTTTCCGTACTTTTTCCCGTTTTTTTTTTTCCGTTTTTCCGACGGACTTTTTCGGAATTGAAAATTTCGAAAAAACGCGGTCAATGATACGCCAAGGCTATAAGAATCTCTACTGGAATATAGCGCTATTGTTGAAAATCGTAGCGATTCCCTCGGATTCCCTACACGTGACACAGACACAAAAAAACAACACACTTTTGTAAAATCAATAGCTTTCTCGCTTTGCTCAGAATCTAAAATTTCGAAAACTGGTCCACACGATTTCGGTTCATAGCCGACTTCACGGTGCTATTTTGTTTTGTCGTTAAACGCGCCGTGTAAACGTATTTCTTACGGGGAGGACAGTTTTTACACACATCGATTTCGATTTTTTCCGGTCACGAAAAAACAAAAATCGGGCCGAAAATTCCGTACGACACTAAGCTGGAAAAGACGCGGATTCGATAAAAGTTTTTACTCCGTCGAACGCGACTTAGTCGAGTGTTTTTTTTTTTTATCGAATCACTCCGTGCAAAAGTCCTGCCACGCCCGCGGTACCGGTTCAAAAACAGTAATTAGAATATTTTCGACAGTTTTGAGAATCGAAAAAAAGGAATTTGCCGCCGTTATTAAAATGTACAATAATAATTGGACGATATATTTTATTACACGCGGCCGCGCCGATAACACCGTAGTAGTATTTGTGTTGTGTAACGTAACGATTTTTTTTTAAATTTTTTTTCCCCGACGAAACCGTTCCGCCGATTTCGCGACTTGTAAATTTACACTAGCGATATGATTCACGCGTATAATCTCGCGAGTTTAGTCGGTTGTGTGTGTGTGTACAAAACAAATAGTATAATTTATTGACGGGCTAGGCGTATAATAGAAGTTTCGTCCGTGTACACATCATTTTAACTCAATAAATACGTTAATCGTGTGTTATAAACCGTTATTATAGCTGGCGGAGAGTCACATTATATAGTACGGGTGCGATTTTAAGTTACGATTTTTTGTATTTTTTTCGTTTTCCCCGGCCGGGCTGCGATCCGCTTTTGAACGAGTGATCCGGCCGCGAAATCGATCGCGGTGTTGTTCGACGAGCGAATTTGTAAAAAAAAATACAAAAAAAATCCCGAACGGAATCGTACCCAAAAACGGTTGTACTGTGGCGTACACAGTCGACGTACAATGTTTTTTTACAGTGTTAGTTACGACAGTATTTTAAAACGTTTGTTGTATTCATAATGTTTTTCGCCGTACGTTTTAAAACCAACGTTGTAAAATAATTATTTTCGTTCGTCTGTTGAGTGGTCTACGCGCAGAACGCCTTAAATGTCGTGATTTTTTTATTAAATACGGCCTTCTATTGTTGTTATCGAAGGGTTTCGCGTATAGGCAAACCTTCCGCGTTTCACGTACGTTCAGTTGCAAACCATAGCGAGCCACGTTCAACGCGCGTGACTGTTGTTTCAGTGTACGCTCGTGATATTGAATTTTTTTAAACGCGATTTTCTTTTTCTACCGTGAAAACGACAAGATTTTTGACGTTCCCGTGTTAATCCCGTAGAGAATCGATTAAATTTTCGCGAATATAAAAACTGCACTCTGACAAACGGCGGTAGGAGGTGTAACGTAGTGTAGTAAAGAAGCCCCTACAAAATTTTCTCTTCTATAATATGATAAAATTTGAAAAATTAAAGCCTCGGATCCACATTTTACGACCTCCGTTCACAGTTGTTTAGTTTGTACGCGTATCGTCGTTACGGACTTGTCGAAGGATTTTTACCGTTTTTTTACGTTCGGTAAAACGATACGCGTCTAATAGTGCTCCTCTCATCGCGGTGACGAAATTTTTCGCTCGGTTTTCAAAAAACGATTTCGCGGTGTTCGCCAATCAAAAAAATAAAAAAAAAATAAGTAATATATTGTACGATCGCGTGGTCGCAGTAAATGAAAATGAAAAAATCCCGGCCGCGTGGTTAATTCGACGGAGTAGCGACTACGCTTCGGGCGGAGTTTAGAAGTTGCGGTTCAAACGCGTTATTATTTAATATCCGACGATAAATCATCGCCTTATATGATTCTGAGCGAGCCCAGCTGTCCTAGTCGTGATAAAAACGTTGATTAAACAATAAAAAAATCTTATCGAATCCGCGCGTCTTTCCTGTTTTGCAAAAGTTTCCGCTTGGTCCGATCTTTATTTTGGACGTTATGATCGAAAAAATCTGAACCGATGTGTGAAAAACACGTTTCCCGTAAATATTTTCTCACCCATGAAATACACGGCCGTCCGGAATGGCGAGTTTTACGAGTAAAATAACAACATGAAATCGGCTAAAAGCCAAAATTGTACGAACCGATTTTTTAAACTTTTTATCCGCACATGTGAATCCATCTTGTTTACATTGCGTTGAAGCTTCTTTGAGACTTTATGAGACTGCGTAAAGTTCAAAAAATTTCGAGTTCCATAACTCCATTTAAAACGATCGAAATCGATCGTGAAATTTCGACAGTTAAACTCGCGTGAATCAACGGAATATACACGAATTTCGAGTCGAACGATTTCGAGAGTTTTTATTGCTCGTGACTACAAGAACAATCGAAATTTCAAAAAAAAAAAAAAACGCTTCGAATAAATTACCGTCTCGGATCTTCTTCCCTTCAAGGTGCGTTGAAATCGGAGCAAGCTGTTTATCCACTAGAACTTTTGATCCCGGGGGAAAAAATAAAAACATCGTTGTAAAAACGTAAACACATTCTTCACCTAACGTTCAGAATCTAAAAGTGGCGCGCACATGCGGCCGTTCCGCGCTCGAGTTTGCGAATTTATAAAATTTTTTTATTTTACCGATTCGGCCGCGTATTGTTAGGCGTTTATACCATACGAAATGGTGGCTCAGACATGCAATTTGTACATCGTAATGTACCGCGTCAATCGCTCAACGATTTGTAAAAGAGAGAAAAAAAAATATGTCGACTCGGAACGGTTTTTTATTTTCGAGTTTAAAGCCGATGAGTCCGCGGTTTTCGCGTGACCGACCGATCGTTCGGTCGACGGTTTTGCTAAATCTTTGTTTTAAATTGACGGCGCGCGCGAACCGTATTCTGTCGCGTCACCGAAAATAATTGCACGACATTGTAACCGAACGAAAACCGACTTCAGTATTATATTTCGAAACGAAATGCTGTTAGTATAGTTGCGGGTTTATAGGACGTTCTTCTTACGCGGTCGATTGATAAAACGAAATTTACCGAAATTTGTAAAAAAAAAAAGTATGAAAATATTCGCTGAATCAACAACATACTTTGACGCGAACGGTGCGCGTGTTTATTTTTGTGCGCCGTTCTTAATCGTATAATCTGCATAGATTGTACTATATAGTTCTCGTTATAAACCGAAATACGTTTTCGCTTTTTTAACTATAATTGTGTAAACAACGAAAATCTCGACAATCGACTGAGACCACGTGTGTACACGTTGTTATAAATTTGTACGTTTTCAGATTTTGAGCGTCAATGTCTCGTACAATGTTTTTTTTATCTGTGACCAAAAGTTCTTGTATATTCTCGTGATATCACCTTAAACTGTAGACAGTTGATTCGAGACGGTACGATTTTGTTTGAAGCGTTTTTTGAAATCTCGATTATTTTTAATGTTCCGATTTAGATTTTGTTTTTTTGTGATCACTATTATAAGTAGAAAAAATGCTCCGATTTTAACGCATTGGTACTTCAGGGGGGGGGATGGGGGTGGGTGGAAGTATCCTCGGAATATCCCCGGTAAAATAATCCTAAGATATATCTATAATTAATACAATTTATACAATGATCTTACACCAGAGGGTATAACATTCCTAGGAAATAAACACCCTCCCGGTAAGGTTTCCCCGGGTAAATCTTTACCTCGCGTAGATATACTTGGGATGATGTCGTCCGGGGGAGAGGTTAAATATTCCTAAAATAGTTATCGTAGGTATCTCTCCTCGGTACGAGTAGTGGCGGAGAGTGCCAATACAAAACTGCACTCCGGCGTCCATTTATGTTTCGGGCATTAAATTAGGTACGCATGGGTCCTAATTTTTATACGTTTCGGGGTCAAATTTATAGGTTTTTGGTCCTATTTGTTATAATACGGCCTCTAAAATTGTTTGCACCCCGAGACTAAAATGGCTGTCAGTCCGCCCCTGTCCGGGGTATGTTTTTACTAAATGTCGTTAGTTTAATGTAACGAAACATCTAAACTACCGATTTTCGAACTGAGACGTCGAGGGCGTATTTTACGGGGGGCAATGGGAGGGCGATTTCCCCTCGAATAACCATAAAACGTACATTAAAATATACGATTTGCCGGTTGGGGGGAACGTTCTTATTTTTAAACTACACACAAGTGTACAAAATACAAAATATTATAAAATAACCTCCGGTTGGTATAAACAACTCTCGAGTTTCGGCGAGTACATGTGATGGTAATATAATTTAATAAATTAATAATTTAGATACGACGTACAATACACTACTGCGTGTATAAGAGTGTAATAATATCATAATCGAAAACACCTCGCTGTTGTTTCTGATTAATTGTACGGTTTAATTTTCATCTGTACACGTAGCTATTCTACAGCACGTCAAATTCATATTGTTGTGCCGCACTGACAATACGTGACAATAATTGTGGACCGAAGGCTGCAAACACACGTGTTTCTATAGCATCTTTCCGCCCGTAACTCGCGTGATGGAAACACGCTTCTATTATAATGTAACATTCGTATAATATTATAATATATTATCAAACAGGTGTTCTGGCATTATTTCTCTACTTACGCTCCGAGCCAACTTTCTCCACTCTTTTAAAATTTTTTGTTCGACCCGCGTGTAGCCTTTTTCTACCAGCCCGTAACACGTCTATTATGTTACGATTCGTACGCTACGCAACACTGTATATTGCACGTAATTTTAATTGTTAGTTGTAAAAAAAAAAAAAGAGTTGATAGTTTGTTGGCGTGTAATCTTCTTTTTTTGATCTAATCTAACCGTCAAAAATACGCGAAATTTCCGTGATTTTCGAGAAAAAATCGTTCGGACATTTTTATGACGCGCGTGTGTGTAACTGTCCTCATAAATTATGTTCGTATAAAGGAACAGGCCAACTCTATGTACCACGATTATAGGAACGCTATTGAATATTTTCACGATTTTTTTTCTGTAGCGACATTGTTCTACGCCTCGGTCGTTATAGCGTTGCCCGTTTTTCAAAAACACTGTAGAGTCTAGAGATTTGAAATTTCGCACATACAGCGAAGACCGACACCGAGAAAGGGTTTTTCAAAATTCAACCCTTAAAGCGTTTTTTTTTTCCAATTCATACCTCGAGGTGGTGAACTTCCGAATTCGTGTAATTCCGCAGCGCACCGACTTTATAAATTTGATTTTAAACTAATTTACTTAGCTCTGACCAACCGGGCGACGCCGGGTCGGGACACCTAGTACAACATATCATAACATCCTATCCTACGGTCTGCAGATAAATCGTTCTGCGTGAACGCGATTATTTCGACCTCTAAAAACACTTCTAAAACCACGGAAATCCTACATCGAACATAGTGTCTCTTATAATTTCTATACGTATTCATTGTACCTATTAAATTTTGTTTAACGTGTTTTTCAGGTGAGTGAAAATCGTGCGCACGCGGTTTTCCTTTAGTCGTAAGTTGAACACATCATCACTGCGTGAGCGTATCCACACGTTAAGCTGCGACTGCTGCAGGTAACTCGTTTCGCAGTTCACAAAAAACAATTTTTTCAATGGTCGTTTATAATAGAATGGTTAATTTGTAACCATAAACGTTATAAATATCAAGTACAAATAACTGTTGATAACCACATGTACGTATTTAACTGCGAGATCAATCGACTACATGCGCGTGCATGATATAATGTATTTTTGTACATGAGTAAATTTTCGGTCCAGTATCGGTCGACCGTTGGATTTCCTACGCAGGGAATTATTGAAATATTTACAAATGTTTTTTTCAAAAATCCAGTGCTACATTATTATTACGATTCGTAGTATGTAAATGAATATTGCATTAACTTTATTGGTTATGACGCGCCGAATGGATCAAAGTTACGGAAATTTAAAAAAAAAAACAATTATTACGATCGTTCTGATAATTATTATTATACGTTATTTAAGTATCTCACCAAAATGTGGGCAATAATAATTTAATAACTAGCATTACGATGGACAGAGGTTGCGAACGATTTCTGCAGGCAATGCGAGTTTTACGATACACCTACTTATAGTATATTTTAACCTGAAAATTGTGCGAACGGTTTTTGTACGCACTCGACGACACGCTCGTCGGTGTTTTTTTATACTTTATTTATACATTATTCGAACACCTATATTTAAATATGTCTTGTTTTTCTTTTTTGTCTCGTTTGAAACATACAACCAAAACACTACGTCGCAGTAAAAACAATAAATCATTTTAAGCTATCAAGGTAAGAGTCGTATTATTTTCGAAGCGATTCGACTTTTATTTTCAAACACAATTAATCTCTGCAGGTCTTGGGCGTACGCGTGTAGTAAAAAATAAGCATTTTAATTTTTTTACGCGCTACCCGTTGTTTGGTTGTATTCAAAAGTTATAACCGTATAACGAATAAACTATACATTTATACGTAGCATAAATTATTAATTAAAAAACGAGTGTTAAACACGTGTTAATAGATGTTTGACGATATTAAATCGCAACAAAGTAACACACAACCGGTAAAACGGAAAAAACCCATTGACGTTTTCGGAGGGTCCGAACCATTTAATTGGCGAGTTTCATCGCGATGTACGGGAAAGAAATAAAAAATTATGAGGGAGCTAATAGGACGTTTTTAGGAGGGACCATTTATGTCGGCCCTTTTCCGCCTTTCGACCGCAACGATTTACACGTCACGTTCAGTGTTTACTTATAGATTCCAATAAGATACTTGCACAGAACAATATTTTTTTTTACTATTATTACTGTGGAGTTCGAGTTGGTCGAAAACTTCAAACGTCTAGGGATGGAATGGGAACGCGTCGGTCGATAACCACAGTGAAACACAAAACGGAATGAGTTCAGCTGACGTGTTGTGCTTCTTCGAGACGAAATTTAAACTAGTCTCAATCGGATCTAAAATTAACGTTATACGTACAAAGTGATGATACGCCCCGACAGCGCTGTATACGCGTGTGAAACCTGGGCCACAAAAAAAAAAAACAGACAAACAGAACCAAGCAAGATTTTAGAGAAAGGTACTGCGACAAGCGTTTGGCCGCCAGGAGAAACCAAAACACGGGAGAATATTAGCGAAGAAAGAATACGAAAAGAGATACTGAGCATGTCGGAGGATTCACACGTCGTAATAACTGCTACAGTGAAAAGTAAAAGAACGGACTATCGGCCTGCTGCAGCTGGAAGCCAAATAGGAAAAGACCGCTCGGCCGTCCAAGACAAAGATGGATAGACAGGACGTCCATAAAGACGTGGATATGCTGGGAATTCTGAGCGTTGAACTGTGAAGCCAACGGACAGAGGAGACTGGAGAGAAGGATCAGCTGAATGGTCTATACTAAGCCAGAAAAAAAAAAAAGTTATTATTATTAACGTTCGTCTTAACTACGACCCGTATGAAATACCTGGAAATTTGAGTTCTGGAGTCCACCAACCGAGCACGAACGATACCATCGTTAGCGTTAATGGTTTTCTTTTTGTATTTTTTTTTTTCCTTTTTAGATTCCGAGCGCGTATGGAGAATTCGCTATTAGCGCTTACAAAAGGCTGCGGGTAAAAAAAACTGTTGTTCTCTACGGATAAACCACATGCTACACACGTGCTGCGTACCAATAATAATGTTATGGTTATTATTTTAACAGTGCGATTGATGTAAATGTTTAAGACAATATTTCGTATTGGTTCTTTTAAGAAAAAACGAGCTATTCGGGGGTTTTTTTTTTCACTTAAAAAATATAAAAATCACCGCTTAATCTGTAAAACTGTTATACGAATATCTTATGACGATATAAAAAGTTTGTACCTATTGTTTTTCTTATTATGGTTTGGACGCTGCAGAGGGCGAACTGCAATTGCGTTTTGAAAGAAATCGCATTATAGATATAACGAAATGTATATAGGTGTCGTATTAAACTATTATTATTCTACTACAGCTTAATTAAATTTTTACAAACCAGTGTGAACAATGTTAACGATTAGTGTTTTGTATGCTGTGCCCGTTCATGTGCGTCTAATTGACAGGATTTTTATAATTAAGACGTATTTTAATATAGCTAATTTGTGTTCGGCAATATATGGCTAAAAAACGTGCGTTTTGTTAAAATTTCTATACGAGGACACGGGTTTATTTTAAATATAATATAGCGATTTGGAAATTTTGTTTTGAGATCGTTAAACGTTGCTGATTAAATTTCACTTTTTCGACATATTTCGGTAGTTCTAACGTCGGCCCGACTATACTACCTACTACAAGTTGGACAATCAGAATAAATTTTAATACTATCCACTTTCGGTCCTATCTATTCATTTCCTATCTTTCCCGTTGAACAACAACTAATCGTAATAACAATAAAGATGAAGAACGTTCATATTATAACGCGTGTGTACCTAAGGATCGGGTCTCGTTTGTAAATAAAAGTAAATTTTTCGTGAATCGTAGTGTCCAAAAATACCGGAGAATAGGGTGATTTAAGAATATTTTTTTGAAATTTGATGGGTACTTTGTAAATGTTCGCGTTTCGTATAAATTTGCACAAAGGATAAATCCCGGAATTTATTTAGACAAAATTACGATATTGTTTATAAACGGATCGTTTGGTGGAGCATTCGCGAAATACGTCGACCGTCCAAGTCGCACTTGACTAATCTGTTCTCGAGGGCTAAAAGGCGCTTTTTTTTTTTGTCAACCAAACTTTAAACCGAAGACGATTTCATTGAATCGATTTAACTGATTATCGCAGTTGATTTATTTTTCATTAACTCGCCCAACGTTGTCGACCACTTAATACTGCCGACAACATTTGGTGTCTACACTTATCGTAATTGTCGACCAATCTTTTGCGACCCGTACATAATACACCGTATGAGCTAACCGTTATCGGTGGATCAAAACTGTACAATATTCTGCTGCGGACGACGAGTAGAACACAATCTTCCGATCTCGCCTCCGTCACACTGCAGTTTATACCGCGTATGTAAACGAAAATTTACAGCCGACGTCGACGGTTCGATCGTCAATATTAATAATAAATTAAACAAATTGCGGTGACGCTTGAAAATCGTACAGTAATATACGTAAAACGAAAAACTCGTGTGCCGTATATGACGTCCTGCCGAGCGGACTTATAACACAGCTATACCTACAAAAGTGTACCTACGTCACGTGCACGTGTGTTCAAGAAATGAAATACACTTGCGGCAGTTGACACAGGACTGCGCAGTTTTCCGACGCGACTGAGGATATTGTAGGTATATTTTTCCGATTTTCGTTCCGAACAAACGGTTCTGAACCCGTGCAATCGTGTACACAATATTATAGTACAGAGAGACATTTCGGTGTACGTATTTTTGGGAGCACTTGATCACTGTATTTTGATGGCGTAATTATTGTGCGTTCGGACGGACGATTTTGGGATGGTTCTCTATTTTACCTTCATGTTGTCATAAATAAAAAGTTGCAAAAACATGTATATTTTCGTGCGTTCATTGCGGATACAGGGGCTATGTGTGTGGTTCAAGAGGAACGCCACAGTATACAACCAAAACGTGTGTTCGCAAGTGTTCATTATTCGGGTTGATACACGGGTGTTGAGTGTGTGATAAACAGGCGAGTACATCAACTGTGGTGGAGCAAAGCGAGAACTCGTTCTAACAATTTATACATCCGTCGTTGTTAGTGTTTTGAACAGTGTATGTAATATTTCAAAAAGGACGGTGGTTTACGGTTTTCGTTAATTTTACGAAAAAAATACCTCAACAGTAGAATTCGGTGTGAAAAAAAACACTATAAGTATTTAACGTATCGCGTTTAAATTGCTGCTGAAATTGAATGTTTTTTTCGGGTTGATATGGGGGTGTTTTGTAAGAAGAAATAATCATTCGGATCACCATAAGGTTTTTGGGCGTTGACGTTTTTAAGGGTGTATTTTAATGTTTTTTAATGGGTTCGCAATGGCCCGATATCGCGCATTAGGTCATTTCCCAGGACAAAAAAAATGACCGTTTCCAACGGCTCAAAATGTATGTAATGTTGTCCAAGCCGTCTCGTTTTGAACGAACCCGGTCGAATTCCGTCCAAATGACGGTACCTAGTGCCAAAACTTTTTTTTATAAGGGCGTGAACATAATATTCCAGCCTCCCCCCATCACCCACTAATGACGCCCCCGTTTATAATCGGATGTGTTCGCCCCTTTATTGTAGTCGGACACGCCCCTGCGAATGCTGTAGTCGATGTTGCGGACAACCCTTAAGGGGGAAAATTGTACTCCGAAAAAAGGTTTTCTACCTCGGTGGAGGGTCAAGCTAGAATTTGACAACTGTAATATGTACGTACAATTATGTAGTTTTGTCTTCTAGCGATAAAATTTATCGTCATTATCATTATTGTACCCGAAATAGTTACCATCGAATTCCACCTGGGCGCGTTCTATGTACATTTCTACAGCGGTATAGGGAATATCGTAGCTATCGATATATCTGAACAAATGAAACGATGACGACAGTCGCGTGTATTTTCGTTTTGATCCATGATAACCGTAAATTTTGATTAAAAAAAAAAAACGCAATTCGATTTTCGACATCGAAATATTATATTATATTTGAAACCCGTTACTTTTTTTTTGTAGTAGAAAAAAAAAATCGATCCGCAAAAATATTGGTCGACCGGCGGTACACGCGTAGGAGACATCCAAGTTTCAATTTTTAAATAACTGTGTATACAGCCGACTGCCATGTGAAACAAACGAAAATTTCTAAAACATCTTTCATCGTAACGGCACCGACCGGGGCAAAAAAAAAACGGAACGTATTACCATTGATTATAGAATAAACCATGCTGTACAAAAAAAATAGGGGGCAATTCTGCGCTGGCGACCACTACGTAGCGCTCTGGTCGTCGGCAGAGGTACCACCATGGGTGATATGTATGACTGGGGGAGCGCGGAGTAAGGCAGACCGAAATTGTATTTTTACTTATTCTTATAATTTTATACTGGTTTATCATATCGATAATCATATTTAAAATTCTCTATAGTCCTTTATATCGTGTATTCTTTCTTTCCTTTTTTTCTATTTACAATTACGTTCCTTCGTATTAACATTTGATGTATTCGTATATACATCGTATATTAAAATATTAATTGCGTACAATATTTTTGTTTTGTTTTTTTTCGAAGTACTACATCATATTACTAAATAAACAATTATGTTTATTTTGCTATAATTCTGTAATCAATGATGTTGCCCACAAAGCGTCACCGAAAGTCGTGGTCGCGCCGCCCCCGCCGCGGACCGACCGGCGGCCACGGGGAGCGCGACGGTCGGCGATCGCGTTCGCGCGGTGTTTCGCTCGCGTCCGTGCGCGCCAGTGTGTCGTGTGCATGTGCGCGCGGTCGCGGTCGCGCCGGAAGACGAACGCTGCGCGGGCCGTGTGCTCCGTCGACCGCCGACGATGACGATATCGTCGGTGTTGTTGTTACTGTAATAAATATAACTTACATTCGGTTGTTTTTCGTTCTCCGGGGGCGAAAAAAAAAAAATAGTGTTCTCGGGGATAATAACAACAACGACGTTGAAAATTAGAAAGGTCGCCCCGAAAAATCGGACCCGCGAGAGCGTCCTTATCGTTTTTTTCTCAAAATATCTCGCGCCGCTCATCATCGTCGTATTATTACCCGTTTTCGATGAACTGAAATCTTACGGCGAGCATCGAAAGACCCGTCGTCGTCGTCAGTATCATGTTCGTATTTTTTTTGTTTCATAATATTACAGTATAGTGTAATTGTTGCAACGAATCCGCATATCGCCGGTCGGAGGACGCGTGTAGGACGTAGGATGTCGTGTGTAGAACCAGCAGGTACGTTTGGTAATTTCTCACGTCGCAAATTCGCAGACCGCGTCTCGAAAACGTGTAAACTTTTACGATACAACTTTTTTGAGCGTCCGTGGTTTTCAAAAGCCTTAAACGGCCCTTACAGTGTCTTACAGTACTTTGTTATAAATCGACCGCGCACCACCTGCAGGTCCGGAAAAGTCTTGAAAAATCACGATCCGCGTACAGGCCACCGACGGTCAGTTCTTGAAAACGCGTAATCAAAAGTCGTTTTGTCGGCGTACAGTTGTAAAAGTTTCGCGTCCCGAAATGACCCGTCACAGATCGATTGAACGTTTGACTCGCCCCGCTGGTTTCCCGTCCAATTGCACGAAAAATATAGTACTGGAGGAGAAAAACGGCGGTTACAAGATGTACTTTTGCAACCGTTCGCTTGTAAAGTATAAATTGGGGGTTAGTGTTGTCGCGAAGTTTACAAAGCTCGTAGTAGAAACTTGTGGATCGGTTGAAACCCCATCGACGCCCTCATAAACACGCCACTGGTCATGGATCTTAGATTTTCCCATACGTCACTAGCGTTTTTGAACTTTTTATCCCACCAACCCTTGAAAATCCCTCGCAGGGCGAACATCAAAAAAAAAAAATTCTCCGTTATAACGACTTGTCGCGCCGATATTGTATAATGTGTGACGTCGTGAATGTGTGTGCGTTAGGAAAAACGGTGGGTTGAATTTATTTACAAAAAAAATTATAAATTAAACCGTCTTTGAGCGAAATGTATAATTATACGTATGATAACCGCCGGGAAAAACGTACGTACGTATAATTAATGATAGTCGCTACATGTATAAAATTACGTATTATTTCACCGGACGTCGCCTATATTAACAATATTTGAGCTGTTTATAGAGTTTATGTCGATATTAAAATAATACCTACCTACTCCGTTAGATCATAATACCAATGTTTTGCATATAGCATTCGTGCGGGTCTAATTCGTATCGAAAAGCGCGTCGAACGATTCGAATTTGGCGAGTTTTTTCGTTTTTTTTTTTATAATATCGTGTTTTTATCATGGACACGGATTGTAAATCGAGTCGCAAAAATAAACGTAAAGCGGAGATGAAAAATGGTTTGATCGTTCCGTGAAACGCGCGTAACGATAAGCTTCAATCTTGACGAAATCATTCGCGGGAAAAAATTATAAAACTCATTTCATCCGTTTCACCCTAACATCGTATTGGTGACAGGTACTACTTGTGCGTTAAAAGTGAGATTCGCGCGGTCCGTTTCTATAGTATAGTTCGGTTTTTGTAAAACGTCTTTAGCATGTACGCTAACAGATAGTCGTGCTTACCTAAAATTTAATGGTTTTCGCCGTTTATTTGAAATCAGTTCGTTTATGAATTGGCTCTATGAGTTGACCTCATCGGTACACCGCATATATATATAGGTATAAAAGTAGGCACACAGTATGTGTCGAACGGCTTTGTGAACCACTAATTAAATAGATAGTCGAAAAGCTTTTACGACGGACGTGCACTTGATCGAAAAACTGCTGCAAGGTTTTATGAAAGCGTATCGTATAATACGACGATTGTAGGTACTTACGACGCGTAGGCGTTCAATTACTATAATATCCCACGTGTACAACTCTGCACTAAATATTATACATAGATGTAAGACGGAGAAATCGTGTTGCCGTTAAAAAATATAAGAGAAGTTCGAATATTGTACGGTTGTCTATAATGACAGTTTTACTCGTTGCAGAGCCCCGTCGGCTTTTCAAACTCAATTTCTTTTCGATGTTTAAACGCGCGTTTGTTTGTTAAATCCGCACAGAATCTATATATCTAACACGCGATATTGTGTTTCTGCCCGACTGGTATGTCAAACGCGTGTTACACATGTATTTCACGAGTTTTCTCTTTTAACGCTTCGAAATGTTTCTACTATTATAATTGTTTTTCAATGATATAATCAGGGATGCACAACCTATGGCCCGCGGGCCAATTTCGGCCCGCGTAGCCTTTAAAGTTGGCCCGCGAATGTTGTTAATTAAACAAGACTGATTTTTAAAAAATAACAAAACTGGCCCTCGACATGATCCTTTTTCCTATTTTTGGCCCTTCGACTTGAAAAGGTTGTGCATCCCTGGATATAATACTTGTAATTATTCTGATGCGTTTGTATTGCGTATTTTGCGTATTTTTTTTTTCACGCGGTGACAATACGTTTCGCAATACGCGCGGAAAAAATTTCATATCTAATATCACTCTGACGCACATGCAGGTTAGACGTCGGCTTTAACAAGTCTTTTTTTGTTATTTTATTTAAGCTCTTCGAAAAATTGATTCCATTCGTGTCCATTCTGTATGAGGTAGGTGTATTTTTTTGAGGACTTGAATCTTATACTCGAAACATATTTTTTGTTTTTGATTCATGACATGAATTTCATGTCCGAAAATGTTTTTCGACCGTTTTCGGAATACGGCTTGAAATATCGACATTTCTATGATAAAACTTTAGCGAGAGGCTCCGATCTTCACGCTGAACACCACATTTCGATTTTGGTTTTAAAATGTATTTTATTTCAAACATTTTTTCAATTATCTGCACCAAAAACGACAAAAATCAAGATTCGATTACCCCCGTGTTTTCGAGTGAAAGGTGGAGAGCTGTCGATTTACATTACAGCACAAGACAATTTGGGAATTCGATTTAAACTAAATTCTATTCCAAAAAATTAAAACGTTTTTTACATAGTATTGTATGTTCAGCGAGTTTTGATCCGAAAACACGCGCATATATAGAGATGGCCGATCCGACACGCAGTGTGTCAAAACATAGTAAACGAAGTATTGCAAATGAAAAAATAAGGCAGTAAATTTGAGGTCGGGTGTGAAGTTGTGTGGCGCGGTAACGATTACCCAAAAAAAAAAAAGTCGTATTACAGGTAGTAAAAAGTAGCTGAAATTTGTTCATATGGTCAGAACTAGATACTAGAGACGACCGAGATCGCTCGGAATCTTTTTTTTTTTGGAACGCGATACTTACTATCATTGCTTTCAGACGTTAAATAGGTGCTCGAATACGATATAAGTTTGGACACATCACTGGTAACAACGACTTCCGAAACATCGAAAAGGCGAGCGACCCGCTCCAAAGCGGCCAAACCAATACTTCTCTCGCCCGACCTGAAAATAATTCACTCCCTTTCTTTCCTTCCTTTCTTTTTCCATTTGAACGGATTGTAGAAATAATACTATCGTAACGTAATACAATATAATTACACATTATACATGGGAAATACAAATTTCAATCTGCTCGATCGTCCGGCGCGCGAAACAACAGGTTTTTTACGAGAAAACACTGCACAATACTGTTTACAACGTGTCCAAGTTAACGGACACATTCAAGCCTCAAGGTCTCGTTTTTAAATAACATCGGGCGCACTATCTTTATTTTCGATCCATTATTGGTGTGCACATATTGTTGTAATAACGTTGTATCATACGTGTATATATAAACCGCGGTGAAAACAATATACTACTATTATAACGTAACGTCTCAGACCACAATATTGTTTTACACACATATTATAAAAATACGCGTTGTTGTGTGTTTAAAAACAGTTCATAAAAATCCGCTTCGGTTTTATCTTAATAATTACTGAATGACAGTAGTGACGCTTTTTTTTTTTTGTCCTCGCCGCTTAAACGCAGTTTGTTATGACATTATAGTGTAAATACGTGCGCGCGCTTGCACGAGCCTGGGAGTCGCAGTTAATATATTTTAATAGGAAACGTACGGTCGAGTATTTCATTTAAACTTTTTCACGCGTCGTCGTCCGTTTTATCAATAGCAGAAACTGATTTCCGACGTATGGTTTTTGGATTCCGAGCGACGTTTTATATTAAAACGTGTTGTTTTTACTTAGATGTTTTTTTTTTTCTGCCAACAATTTATCGGGTAAAAGGAATGCTCTCAGATTTTTGGTGACATTGGCTGAAACTTTTTTTTGAAATTCTGCCTGTTTTTTGTGTTATACCAAAGAAAACCAAAAAAAAGAAAAAAATATCGGAAATTTCGGAGAACTTTCACGAAATTTTATGATTTGTGACGAGGTTTCCGAGGAATATTCCAATTCAGTAACGCTTCCGATAGGTTAGTTGACTGGGGTGATTAGAATTTTAAAATTTCACCTATTTTTCGAGTAACACATCAAAAACCAAAAACAGAATTTTACTATGTATGTCATGACGTTCTCGTGTAAAAATAGTGCTCCGATTCTTAACTTTGAATACCGCAAAATGTTGAGATTTCGGCTTTATACCTTATTTCAAACAAGTTTTTGAATTTTACACGTTTTGCGATTAATAAAACACACAAATCTATACTAAAAAGCCCGCTGGATTAGCGAGCGTTTGTGTCCGATCGCATTGAAACCGATACCTTTATAATCAATGGGTTGCGTCAACATTTTCACACGTTATTTATTATTCGTGTTTTATTTAAACGTGGACACAACATTCGGAGTTTTCGGATCATTTTTATTGTTAAATTTAGTTTTGTACCTGTACGTATACTAGATAACTGAGCCCGCTCAGAATCGTTTTTTCGAAGGCAATGATTTTTTCACTGCTTTCAGTGCTTTTAGTACGTTCGAACCACAACTTTCAAACCCACCCAAAGCGTTACTCCATCAAACTACCCACGCGATCCCGGCTTTTTTAAAATCAACTTTGTTTATAATCTGGTTTTTTTGTGACATGACTTGCGTCGTTGCCGATAGACTTCCGAATAAATCCTATTCGTTTGAACTTTTTAAAACGATATCCGCGGTTTTATTTTTCTATGAATGGGTCAATTTTTTTTCCGAACATGTGCTCGAACCCAACCTACTGTTTTGAAATTATTCGTTGTTTAAAAATCAAATGTTTTACAATACTATTAATTTCGAAGCGAACCAATCAGACTGCAGTCCGAGACGTCAATCGCGATCTTGATTTTTTCTGAAACTCGTATTTGAACTGTTCGGATTTCTTAAAGTTTGAGGGTCCCATCCCCAATGTTTTCTCCGATAGGTCCAAGTCGAAAAATATCGTAGTATGATACTGTATTAATCAATTTGATCGTATTTCTTTGTTCTTTTATGTACAAAACGGTCCCCCGGTGTCGCGCCATTGACGTCGCAACATAATACAATATTACGTTTTTCCTTACCCATCTCTGCGATTAAAAATGTATGTAATGTTTGACGTCATCGGCGCAAAATTTCGTCATAGACTTCATAATAATATGACGAGTCGTTTTTACGGAAAATCTGATCGCCTTTGTCGGCCTACTGCAGTATTATATCGCGTCTGCAGTAAACGTTATCGCGAGCGGTTTGTGTGACACGTACACATTATTATTATAATATAATTCACCTATTCGAATTCGATTTATCGTGGAAAAAAAAAAAATTAACAAAAAAACGTTAAACATTTTGGACGCACTTTGATGAACTTTTGCGTGGTGCGCGCTGCGATGGCCCGTAAAAAACGGCCGTATATTTGCTGCGAAGCAACCGGTCGTCCGTTGAGTAATTTTGATAAATACTATACAAAATATGGACTACGTTAAACTCGGACGGAAAACCCTTTCGACATTGGTAAATTAAAATTCTCTATTACACAATGATCTTTTAGTAATTATAAATCCGTAGATTTGTGTGTTTACGGCTCTCCATCGTAACACAGTTCTTTCAGATCTTCGTAAGCGTTCCTATTTATATCAGACGGCAGTAAGAAAAATGGTATTAAAATTTCGTATATTTTTTTTTAATGCAGCCCATATATTACCCCATCTTTGTATAAATTTTAAAATTTGTGGTTTCAAAAAAAAAATTGTAGGTGTAACGTGTATTGTTTTATCAAATCGCATTATATCGTTCAGTGTAAAAAACAAAGTCGAGCTGCACTTGAGCAAACAATATTCGCTCTTTGAATGCGCTATACACGTGTATACTCGTGGCATTTCATAATAATAATTTATGTACTTGTTTTTATTTTTTTCACCTCCGAAACTGTCAAAATGCCCATTATTAATACGTTATATCGTTATACCTACGTTATACGATACACTGCCGGTTTGTCGGTTTCAACTAAACAATATTTGGACGTGGTGGCTAAAAAAATGTGTTTATTTGCGCGTGTTGACGACTAAATATATGTGGTGCGTGGGGTCTTCTATGCGGCCGTTAGTTTCAAATATTAAGTATACAATCGATTTATCAAAATAACCCGAAAAATAATATCTTAATATATATATATTTCTTCTGTTCGTATACTGCTAAACTCCTCCAAAACGTATACATTTTTGTGCACGATTCGAGAACGGTTTAGATTCGCCATTCGGGTCGTCTTAAACACAAGTTTTTTTTTCTCGAAAATTCGATAGTTTTTTCGTTATGGTTGCTGTACGGAATAAAATTCAAGTTGATTATTCGGCTAATTGTTCAATTGATGTTCGTGATGAAGAGATCAGCTGAGAAAAGATTTTCTACTCCCTAAGCATGTCAAAATGGACAGCTAAAAAACAGATAATTCGTCTAGCCAGTACCCTACTGAATCGATATGAAATTTGGTTAGTTTCGTTTTATGATGTCTCACTAAAAAAAAAATGGTTTTCCGAAATCATAAATTCGAGTTTTTCCATTCGTGCGTGCTGTTATTCAAGACAGTTTATAAACAGCACATTTTATACTGTGTCAACACGATATTTCATCAATTGTAATTTATTTCAGATCATCAATAACGGGTTTTCACGTATCCTGAACCATAATTCACCTTAGACACATGTTCAAAATCGGTATTCCGCGGACACTTTTTTCGTGTTGTGCAAATCTCATGTTATTTCACTCGTTTGGACTGCAGTTTTCGCCGTTTGACTTTCGGACATGTGTGTTACGTTTTTCAAGTGTTATTTCAGCGATAGTTCACTTTTTCCAAAATATTTCCCGTTTGTGTTTACAATGATTATTTAAAATCGTCTTGTTATGCCACACGATCACCGTCGCGAACAGTCAACGAAAATAAACGGGCGAGCATTTTCAGATATGTTTTCGAAAAAATAGGTAAAAAAAATCATTTAATTTAGAACACACATTTTATCCACGTTAATATAACAACCGGTATTTAACATGAATACTCGAGGTGAAAAATTCCTTTCACACTCAATAAAATAAAATCTCGTACAATATAAAATATAGAACCGTTATTAAAGCGAAATTATAATATCTACACTTTGACTATACACGTTTTGATCGAATTTTTTTTTTTTTTAAAGATACGTTGGTACAAAATAATATACAATGTCAACAGACAAATCTACGCAAGTGTTTTAAAATCCAATAATATGAAATGTACGGCAATATAATATGGGGGATACTTTTCTAGAAACAACAAAAACTTGCCGACAACAAAATCTCATAGAATTACTAAACTTTATTTTTTCGCTTAAGCAGTGCTACCGTTATTTTTTTTATTATTATTTTTTGCTGAAACCGTTATAAATATTTACAATAAACGTTTTTAGCGAATCACGTTGTGAACGCGCTTATATATTATATAGTGTACAATGATAATAATTCGACGTTTCAAAACGAGGAAAAAACACTTTACGCCGCTCTTCTGTAGTTCGCTTTTTCCACGTCATCGCACATTAAAATCACATTTATTAATTTTTAACACGTTTTCACACTGAAACGCACATGTGCTAAATTCAGTAAACGGGACACGCGATGTATAACGTACAGTACCACCTCGAGTTAAAAAAAAAAAAGAAAAATTCACGATTCACAGAGTTATTTTACATATTATATAGCTTGTGTCCCCTCAAAATATTCTTTTTACATATTTTGTAATTGTTTCGAAACAACAAATAATACTTGACAGCGGGTCGACCGCCACAAATATCGACTACCTCCCCACGAATGTTTTTTGCGCGCGTCATCTGCAGTCCAGTGTTAAGAGTTCAATTCACCTTTTCTAGATAAATAGTTTTTTAAGGTATGTTTTTATGTATCTAGGATAAAAAGAAAACAATTATCTAGTTGAAATTTTCGTGTTAGATTTTAGCCCATGCTTAATAATTATTATGATATAATTGTAAATATTATATAAATATTTTCGTTGAATTTTGCATTCACTGCGTGAATTTTTACTTGTTTTTTTTTTTCTAGACACAAATTGATTTTAGTTACTTTTATCTTGATCTAGATAAAAAAATATAATATCATCTAGATAATTGTTTTGCCATCCGAGCTCAACACAATAATAATAATAATAATTTGTGCATTCGCGTACAAAATAAATATTTCGTGAACTGGTCTTTTTTCTCCAAATAGAGAACGTGAACTCTCGACAGACTCGTAACAAGTTTTAGGTCGTTTAAATTCACGTATCGGCTGATAATAAAATCGTGATAAACAGTAATAATTATAATCGCAGAAGTGGTCGACCTGTTAATAAATTAGATGATAAACAATTCAGCTACCTTTGTAGGTGTATTATTTTTAAACAACAATTATTAACGTTCATAAAATATGTAAAATTTTAAATGTCTGGCACTTTTTTTTTAAAACACCAAGTTGATCCTGACCGATTGGGGCCGATATGTTAAAAATACAAATCCGTTTCAAAAAAAAGTTCGATTCACGTACAAGTTGAACTTTTCCAAACCGCGAGAGACATAATGTGTTATACGAGTATGACATTATAATATGTTTTTAATTTTTTTTTCACGCTCTAAACTGTGGTTTTTATCGCGTTATAAATTAGAACGTTTGTTGATGAATACAATTTAACGTTATCATAATATATATATATATATATGTTAATAAGTTTTATACTAAAAAAAAAGGAAACTGTATAAAAGTCACTATTGTTGTATACCAACTGCAGCAAACAATAATGTGATTTTAAATTGATAAAATGTTTACGAAAAAACGAACGCGTCTGTTTTTTTTTTTCAAAAAACGCAAACGTGTTCGTTCGAGCGAAACACAAACACAAATTCGTTTTGTTCTTTGCGTTAAACGAAAATTATAACAATATTTTCAAGTGAACCAAACCCAATTAATACGATATATATTTTAATGTGACGACGGCGCACGAGAAAACAATAAGTAGGGCGATGATACTATTATTTCGTCCGCGAACTCGTGTTAATTACCGTCTGGGTGTACACGGGAATGCTTCGGAAATGTTTCGCAATGTGTGTACGTTAATTCATAACATAATATCGTCTACAACAGCTATTTCGTGTGTATGAAATGTTCGATCGAGAAACGCCGCAGGCCGCGAATGCCGCGAAATAGGTTACGCTCGCTCGCACTGCCATGGCAGCAAGTTCGCTTCGAAATAATTTTGTTCGCATCGTAGACATAGTACAAAACGATTTGATTTGATTGTGAAAAGTACGTAACGATAAGCAGCCTAAATCTTGATAAAATCATTATTTTTCACGGGAAAAAATGGTTTAAAAAAAGTATATTGGTGACAATAGTAATTGGTGTGTATTGATTTTGTAAGTTTATATTGTGTATACGGTTCGCACACTATAAAATACCCATATAGGCGATTGCCGTTGAAAAATTTCGACGAAAACTATCTTGGCCGTATCCTCGACCATGACAGTTAGAACGATTATAATTGGATTTCAACCCGATGGTACGAGCGAGAATCCCTTCCTGTATGATGTTCGAATAGACGTGAAGAGATACGATTTTAACGACACGCCTATGGGTACTCAAGATTAACCAAAGAGATAATAATAATATTGGTGTGATGAAAGAGAAAAAAGGTAAAACCGTTATTTTAACTTTTTACTATTTCGTAAAAAATTAGTACCGGTCTACAGCGAAATCGTGTATGTAAATATGTAAATCTAAAAACGATTTCTCAATGTACGATAAGACGTCACTCGCGGTTTGAGTGCGCAAAATAATATCACGTTTTACATCCCTCATAACGCGGATCGTTAAAGTCTCCGCCGTAGTCACTACGAAATTGTATGTAATTGGGCTTTCCGAAAGTTATAAATACAAAGCTAGTCCACGGGGGGTGGTATTGAAAATATTGTTATAGTTGGTCGCCATCAATCGGTATGTCCATCCGCACGATATCGTCAGGAATTTCTCGAAGATAGCGAAGGAAAAAAACGAAAATAACGACTACCTGTTGCAAGAGTATACAGTTACTTTGCTTTGGAAAAGGTTTAGTAGTTGAAGATTGACGTTTTTTAGTATTATTGAACTTTTCAACCGAAAACTATTGCGGTTAATAGCGATCTCAGAGACTCGAATTGTCATCAAGTTGTGATTTTTACTGTTTTGACCGCACTGAATTTCAAAACATTTTAACCATAATAATATACGAGAACGGTGAAAACGTATAAACTTCAAAATTTCAAAGCAACCGTTAAAAAGTTATCGAAAATAGTTTTCTGCAGTTTCACGCACTGCACACGCACACACAAATACGCCCGTATGAATTATGTGTGAAACTTTCAAGTCATTTACGGAGTAATTTTGGAAATTTCGACTTTTTTTTTATATAACTATATGAAAAAATAATTCAAAATTAATAAAACAAATAAAAATTTTCAACCGCATTTCGGGCAAATCACATATTTTAAAATATGCACACTGTTTATGCAGTTAAAATTGGAGAATTTCTTAGTTTACAGCTAGAAAAAAGCCGGGATCACTTTAGATCGCGCGAGTATAGTTTGAAGGAGTAGCGACTACGCTTTGGGTTAGGTTTTGAACGATTCTGAGTGACCTCAAATTGTATACGTCCTGGTGAAAACAAAAAAATATATTTAGAATATTATTTAAAAATACCTAGATAAAATTGTTTTCAATCTTTTATATTCAATTAATTTAGTGTTTAACAATTTTAAAACAACACGGAATGATTGTGCATAACGATAGTTTGATACACATGGGTGTAGCCATTTTGACGCCGGATTCGGTCGTTTTCGGCACATAACTCAGAAAATAATCAAAATATCCAAAAATGCTTGAAATAAAATACAGTTTAAAGCCGAAATATCTACTCTAATGTGGTATTCGACGTAACGATCGGAGCACTGATCCTTCTGAACGTCACTATACGAACATCTTAAATAATCTTTCGCCGCATAATTCTCGATTTTTTTTTTTTTTTGAAGTAAAACTCAAAAAGTAAGCAAAACTTTGGGAAACAGTTTCAACCAAAGAACCAAATCAGAGTTCATTCATTAGGGCAGGGATGCACAACCTATTATAACCATATATATATAACCAATTTCGGCCCGCGTAGCCTTTAAAGTTGGCCCTTTAAAAAAAATTAGTGTCTTTATGTTTATGCCATATTTTGATATTCACGCGCTGCTTTGGCCCTCGACATGATCCTTTTTTCTATTTTTGGCCCTTTGATTTGAAAAGGTTGTGCATCCCTGCATTAGGGTTACCGACTTTGACGTTCCTGCTGTACGAAAAGTCGTCGACAGGAGAGAAAAACGAATCGTTGTAAAGCAACGTAACGTCGGAATCTAAAAGACGCGTCGTAAAATCAACACAGACCGTACATCGCGGTGTCGCAAACACCACCGGAGTACTGTAATTTCGACAGAGTTAGGCACTAAAGGACGTCGTATAGAGGTGTTTCGATACATTTCTGCGTTCCCGTGCGAGTCTTCCTAAATCGAAATTTACGACGTGAAAAATTTCGTTCGTTTAAAGTAGGACGACGTGTTTTTTTTTTTGTTGTCGCCGTTGACTGCGCGACGTGTAATCGTACACGATGTACGCGACTGGTTGTGGTGTTTAGCGAAACGTATCTTTTTTATTCGTCGCGGATTCTTCTCGTCGCGTGCGGCGCAGCGCGTAACGTGTATTTCCGGCTGCGAAACGTGTACGTTATTTCAAAAAAAACACAAACCGATTACTTCGACACGTCGCGCAAACAGATTGAATCGCACGCACACCGGGGGGACACGCCGACTATGCGCGGTCGCAGTCGCGGAATCCACATATTACGAGTATATCGCATATTTTCTTTGTTTTTTTCTCTCGGACACTGCACAGACGTCGGTGGAAACCAAGTAGTGTTTTGTTGTGCGACGACTGTAACAACAACACCATCATCGTATTTTTATTACGTTTATATTTACGTCGGGACGCAGACGTAGCAGTGTATTTCGTGCGCAGTGCCAGCGAAGACCGCAGCAAGTACGGTCAACCGGTCAACGGTTCGGCTTAGTATACGACGACCGTAAAAAACATTTCGAAAAAATTTTAATTTTTAGACAGTTTGAAACGTCGTTGCGTCTCGAGTTCTTTCGTACTCAAGCCTTGCAGTCTCGGAAGTCTTGCACGATCAAGGCGCGTCGTGTGTCGCTCGACATTGCGTCGTACTGCCGTCGGCCAAGTGTTAAAATCGATTTTTTTTAAAGATTTTATCCGGGCCGTTGAAAATTAAATTTCACAAATACACACCGTGTCTTATTAACAAACGAAATCCCACGGTCGAATTTCCAATTTTCGAGTCTGAACCTCCGGACTAAACAGCAGAAAAACCGAACATAAAACCGCGTGGCGGCCATTACGATTTCGCGCGACGTACGCGTTCGTTTATCCGGGCCAGATGAATTGTGGTGCGCGGCCCGAAAAGAGTAAATCACGTACGGCCGGGTTATATGTAAACCGGTTGTACAAATAGTTGTTCAGGTGTGACGCAAAATTCGTATTTTTTTTTTTGTTCGGATTTTTTTCTCAAACGTGTAAATACCCGCGCTGTCTGCGTAAAAACACGAAATTGTAGGTGCGCGCGTTTTTTTTGTTTTTTCGACGTTTAAAAATCGGGTTAAAAACCGTACACAGTTATATTGCCGTTTTTTCGTCCGGTGAAAACGAGACGAGCGTCTTCGCGAGTCCCTGCAGTGACGTCTCTCGGTGTCCGGTGTAACCGGGTATAAAATAATAGTACACAGTTCCGACGCAAAGTTTTCGTAGAGGGTTTTCAAATTTGTGTACAAAACCGTCAGAGGATCCTATGGGGATGTATCGTAACAAAAATACAACGATATCGCACTGAATGCGTGTGAAAAAATGGCCGTTGTGTGGAACGATACTGACGAACGAATAGTGGTGACCGTCGACGGTTACGATAATATTTGAATTCAAGTAGAAACAACGCGCGGAATCCGCCGCGTAAAATCGTCACTAACCATAATACTTATCGCGAAAATGTGAATCAGTTTTAACCCGTTTCACGTCCTGTAGCCGCAAGAATATTTACGCATTTTTTTTATAGTATGCAAACACGGATTTTTCGGTGCGACCATAAACGTTTTCCAATTTTTGTTCTGAACTCGTGAACACATTTAGATCATCATCAGTGTGTGTTGTGTTATGATGCTGTGCGCGTAAACTCAAAACTGGAGTTTACTTGTTTCGAATTTCGTACTGCACCGCACTTTTTGGCTAAAGACTATAATATAAGACACGGTGAAACAGTGTTGTAGTAATTTGGGATCCCCGAAGCGAAACACTTCTCAAACACCTACTATATCTTCGGTAAAATTTTGAAAAACATGATTTTTAAAAAAAAAATAATTGTTTAAAAAATTGTTTTAAATACTGCTGCTTTGTGTGATCGCCGCGTGGAAAACGGGTTAAAACCGAACATTTTACAATTTTTTTTTCGACAAACAACGTGGTGTTGTCAAAAGTAAAAACTGTTTTTAGTCCTTTGTGCGTGACGTACAGGTGACAATACACGTCTTCTGTCGTCGCATGATATTATATAGACGTCTAGACACGTGTAACGGTGATTGTTGTTTACGCATATTTTATTGCATTATTTTACGGTGATTTAGTGTATTATTGTTATATACGCACACACATTCACGAACGGTAATAATTCATACAATGAGATGCCTAAAAGTTTTTGATGTTAAATGACCCATATATTATACAGGGTGTTTCAAAACGATTCGTCCGATTTCAAAAAGTCGTATTATATTTATTGTGAAATTTGATTAATCGGGTAAGAATAAAAGTATTACGACTCGCCTTGAGTGTTAGGTACGCTTAAAAATGTTCAATATGATGACACCCGAATACTCGCGCGACACACGCATTCAGGCGGTCTACCTGATGACTTCCCTTAAGCAACCGGTTTCTTCGAAGGTTTTACGCCATCTCCGAATACTCTGGGCCGTTGGATGGTCCAATGTTGAATTTTCTTTGAAAACTCGAAAACCCCGCCTTTCAGGTTTACCACAAACTACAGGAACTTGATTTATGAAATCGGACGAATCGTTTTGGAACACCCTGTAATTACACAACACAATATTGTACGCAACTCTTACTATTGTTATTTAACGGATCGCTCGGGAGTTTTCGAAACACGATTGATTGATTATAATAATGTAAGGTACCGATTTAGGAGATTTTTATTCGATTATTACACGTTTGGAGGTCGGTCTGGTGTCTGCTCCTAATCGCGTGCACGAGTAAAATACGCGGATAAAACAAACTCTGAAGAAAAATTGTTGTTACGAAAGTCGGGAAAAAAAAAAAACCGATCGATGACACTTTTTTTTTTTTATTTGAACCTGTACCGAACGCTAGATAAGAATATACAAGACGATCTCTTCAGACATTGCACGATTCGTGGAAATCTTTTCTTATTTTTACAGACCGCATACGGAGTGCTGTTCACGTCTTCGTCCGTACGTAAAACGTCCAATGATTTATTGATTCAGTTAAAAAAAAACGTTTTGTTCTGTTTCTGTGCAATCCAATTAATAATAGTTACGAATCAACCGAATAAAAAGGAATTTACGTATTATTATAATATATAGTTTCAAACCGACTGACACTGAGAAGACGTATCGCTTAAAAAAGTTTTGCGTTTAAAAATACAATTTTAAGCGTATTTTCAGTAATTTCTATTAATATATATATCATTGTCTTTGTTTTCTTTTTCATGACAATTAAAACGCGTCGTTTTATGATATAAGTACGCATATGGTCATAGTATAAACTCTTAATCTCGGTGTGTATTACGAAAACATGAAATGTATGTGATTTCTGGTTACCCGAAAATTTTGATCGCGAAAAACTAACGTATTCAGTTAAAAAATTATTCAAAAACGGACTCTCGTCCGAAAATTTAGAAGATTTTTTTTTACTCCGATATCAATTCTGACCGAATTTCGTTCGTTGATTTTAAGCATCCACTCATTTTGATAAAAAAATTACAAGCAATCGCGACATTATTGGAATACTAATATTACAATGTCGTTGTTCTGTCTTCTCGCACCAAATCGCGTATTATTATGATTTATTGGACCGCCCGGTAGAACAAAAAAAAATCAAACAAATCCGCACCTGGAACTAAAAAAAATATTCGCGAGAGCTAAGTCTCGCATGATTGCGGCCTGTGCATAATACACAGTGGTAGGAGTGTGGGAGGGATACAGAAGTACGGCATCCCTCTACTTTTTTTGAATTTAAATTTTTCACCCCTATCACACTCGTATTTTGTCCGTATAACGACCCCCCAAGACTTGTAACCCGAACACGATTTTTGGCGATTCGGTTGTATTTGTTTTCACTTCCGTCTGACTGCCGCCCTCTCGAAAAAAAAAACAGAAAAGAAAGACTTATAAGAGGGTAACGAACAAAATTCTAAATTTTCTTCCACTTCATGAAGTGGATTTGTTTTAGGACTCGTGAATTGTCGATACGCGATTCAGTGGCGTGTATGATCATACGTGGATTTTGGCCACGGGTACGTATGTGCTAAGGACGTAAACGAGTAATGGACAAGGGCACACAAACGGGGTTGAGAACTTGAGGCGCTGTAAGGGAGGGTCACGAGCGTATGTCGTGTTTAAAGGGAACGTTTGTGGTCCAACGGTTATAAATGAAGCGTCGTCGAACGTTCATCAATGATCCCGGACGCTTGCGCAGACCTGTTTTTATTACAACACTCCACTTTTTTACTCCGCCGCGGTACAAAAATGTGTCGTTCCTCCGGCCGATGATGCGTTGTGCGAGCTCATTATTACGCGCGTGGTGGATGTGTGGTGTTGGCGCAGGGCTCCGAGGCCGGGCAAAGGACGGCACAGCAGCCGGGCGGCGAGACGGTCGCCCAGCCCGGTGGACGGCGGACGGCGGCCGGAGGACGCGGCGCAGCTGCGGACGACGGACTGCTCGACCACCACCGCCGGGACCGCCTGCACCGGGACCGCCTGCACCGGGATGCCCGGCTACGAGCAGTACCAAAAGTCGCTGCTGGAGGTGCCGTGGCCGCACGCCGAGTACGGGGAGGCGTCCAGCGACGACCTCAGCTCCGAGTGGGACTCGGACGTGGCCGAACCGGCGGCGCCAAATCAAAAGGTTGTGATCAAATGATAGATAGTATTATATGTAGTAATGCGACCTTTTTAAACGCGATTCTTAAAATGCGAACAAAACTCTTTTGTGTAGCGTTGCCGCTAAACATCTAAACGTTGTTCCGGGGGAAAAACGCGAACACACTTTTCAAAAATATTGACTCATTTACGTGTTTTGTCAGTGGCGGGGTTTTGTCATAGAAACGCGCCGCTACACTATAGTAGAGCGACGAGCTTTTTTTTACACAAAAATTCAATTGATTTCTTTCCCACGACGCCGTGTGTATTGTTAGAAAAAGTCCCCCTCGATGAAAATTCGTCTAAACGCGAAATTTCAAAAATCGTCTGATCTATCGGCGTGCCCGTATCACCGCCGAGTGTTGCAAACTTTGCCTCTTAACGAACAGCCCTCAACAATAACCCGCTATCGAATAAAATAAATTGCCATAACGTTGTAGTGTGAAAAAGTTGTATACGCGAATTTGCAGCTGAAATAAACTAGTCGTCTAGAAACGAGATAAGCCCGCGGTAACGTTTTTGATTTTTTTTCTCATCAAACCCTTTTTGTTCCAAATGTTGTGGTTTTCGGCAGGACGATCGTAGAAGAATAAGAATTGTACGTAACAAAAAAGGATCTACTTTTAACGTCGTCACGTTCGTACATGCGCCGATCTTTCGAATGGTTTCCAGTTGAACAAGTACCGTCCTGACCGTCCCTACATTTGTACGGATTTTTAAAAAAAAAAAACCGTGGCCTGTAATGCGCGCAAACGAAAACAGACGAACGAACCGACAGAATTATATATAGTAACAATGGTGTCGCGAAAAAACTTTCTTTTTTTTTCTGGTGCGCAACACCGTGTGACGTACGACCCGCGATCTTTTAAAAAAGTTATCCCAAATAATATATGTAGAGGACATTTGTATTAGAAAATAGTAACATGTACGTAATATTATCACGATGTTTTATTTTGGCGAAGAACATATTTTAGTAAGCAACTCGTTTATAGTCGGGGTCGCTTGCGTATTTTCACTTTTTATATAAAAGAGAACGAGTACACGCAATATCGGAACAAAGTAGCGTTGTTTGTGCTGGCAAACGTAATATTATGTGTAAAAACGACGATCGTTTCGAAAATCGGGAAAGGGCCGTGAATTTCACGCGTTTAAACCAATTTTTTTCGGATTGATCGCGTTCGATAATGTAACAAAAAATTTAGTTCTCGGGACGTAAATGACGTACGCTTATAGGCACGTGTAATATGTCAAGTTTCTTTTTTGGTTATTTTTTTTTTTTGGTTTAAAACGGAAAAACGTTTTTTGCGCGTTCCTATTATGGATACGATCGCGGACGTTTTTCAAAATGTAATGGGGTCGTCCAAGTATGTAATTTTTAGCGATCTTTCTCGAGAAACTACCCGTACAGGGGGGCACCTGTAAAACGTATTTCAGAAAAAGTTGTCCGGGGTGTCTTTTGGAGACCGTGTTTTAAATATTGGCCAGACCATACTAGAAGTACAGGTAGACTGTTCGTGTATTCTGGTGGCGCGAGACCTGGGTTGAGGAGGTCGGCGTTATAATGTCGTCGGATAAAAGAATGATTTTTTAGATTCTGAGAGTTAGCGCATTTACAATGACGTTTTTTTATTTTTTTTTATCTGATCGCTTTTTCCACTAGAAAGAATGCTCCGATTTAAACGTATCAAAAGAGATAGGTGATTTCTTCCAGATGGTACTTCATTCGAAGCGTTTTTTTTTTTTTTACCTTTTGACCGTTTTCGGAGTTATGAGCAAAAAACGTCCAAATTTTTGAATTTCGACTTGAAACTTATATGTGTATCACGAAAAAGGTTTCAACGGGTTTACTGTTGAAATTTCAATTGATTTTGATCATTTTTAAGGGAGTTTGAAATTTTTTTATTTCTTATTTTACGGCAGTTATAATTCAAATAAGAGTCTCAAAACTTTAAATACAGTCTGACGAACATAATAGTTTTACATACCTATGTGGTTAAAAAAAATAGAAAATTGGTTCACACGGTTTATAGCCGATTTCACGTTGTTATTTTGTCGCAAAACTCGTCATTCCGGGCGGCCGTGTATTATTCTTACAACAGATAATTACGGGAAACGTAATTATTTTCACACAGATTTTTTTGATCCAAAATAATGATCGGACCGAGCTGAAACTCTTAGACGATATACTGAAAGGTACTCAGGTTCGTCGTTAAAGTTTTTATCGTTAAATTTGTTTTTCAACCGAGCTCGCAGATCGTATTTTCGATGGCATTTCGATGGTATTTTATCGTTGCTTTCGAGATACGAAACGATGCGTTCTAAACCACGACTTCTAAACCAGCGTGTACCCAAAACGTAGTCGCTACTCCGTCAACGCTAACCACCCACGCGACCCTAGAACCGGCTTTTTTTCTCCTTTTTTTTTCGCCGACAATTTATCACCATCGAAATACGTTCGCATTTGAAGTATGAACTTCCTACAAAATATAATACGTCGTGTCGTTTTCGTCTAGCTGATCGCCGCCCCGAGACGTAGGGAGCGGCAGCTGTAGTTCGTCCGTTCGTGTGCCGTCCCGCGACCGCTCCTCTTTAACAACAACAACAACAATAAAAAAAAATATCCGTACACACGTTCGCCGCGTGCTTCTAAACGACCGAGATAACAGCACGTTGTAAAATATTGACGTTCGTCGCGCTCGTTGTTGTCCGTAAGTTAAAAGAAATGCAAAAAAGTAAAAATAATTTTTAACATTATCGTTATACTTGACTTATTACTACTCGCGTTTGCCGTCGAGAAAATGTACACGTGAACATAGTTTCTGCTTACGCGATCGATCGTAAAACCGGACGTTACGTGAACGTGTTTTAACGTCGGTGGTAGACGTCAATTACATGACGTATCGAACGTGTCTCGCGCGGAAAAACGAATAGCGAAAGAACTCCGAGGCGGAAAAAAAAAAAGAACATCGTGGCTAACCTCAGAACACGGTTTGACGAGAGTTCTGTACAACTGTTATTCCGCAGTGCCACTAACAAAACTGGCGATGATGATCGCCAACACTCGAAACGGATCGTCTCACATTTAGAAGAAGAAGAAGAAGAAGAAGAAGATGTATATCATGAGCGTATAAAGCGTTTGGAAACGTATTCGACCGATATCGACACCTTTTATACGGAACATTAGTACTATATAGATTTTAACCGGACAACAACTGTCGTTGTGATCTTAGGATCACCGGTACGCATCATTCAATCCGCACAATTCAGTATATTATCGAGGAACGAATAATGTGATTGCTTTCTATATCCGTGAGAACGATCCATATAATTGGGTGATTTCTTTTTTTTCCTACTAAAATTACGGTTTTCACATTTTCTTAAGTTTTTTTTTTTTTTTCGGCCAAGTCGTTTTACCGCAAAAACGTTATGAATTAATTCTTTACTGTTGAACGCATGCAGGGCACGTACTTAACGTCGTATACTACTTGCGGTACAGGTAAAAATTTTCAATTCAGATTACAAATGGGAAAATACCTATGTACAGCGATGACGTATACTTCTACTTAACCTACTTATGAATGATATTATGACTACTCGACGCGGCACAACGTTTAAAAAATCGTACAGTTAAAAAAAGTTTATTTTTTTGTTACGATAAAGTACCATAAGAATAATGACAGTTGAGCCATAAATATTGTAAATCTTAAACGACATTCTGCCGTAATTCCGCTGTGTATTCGCTGTGTCGCGCGTACATTGATGTGCGCGAATCAGAATAAAAGCGGTATGTTTAAAACGATGTATTTCAAATACGCTTTTTGTAGCTACAGTGTCCTGTATGAAATGCCGCTAAAATACGCAACGTTATTGTCTGCACGGTGTACATATATAAAAAGTGTTGAATAAATAGGAAAAAAACACAATTTGTATTAATGATAAAACATGCGCGTATAAGCGAGAACTTGTGTACAAACTCAACTTATAAATAAGTGGTTTACGTAATAATTGACTCGATACGCGTAATATTATGTAAAACATGCGAGATTTATTCGTATAATACTGTTGTTACACCGTGAACGGTTAAATTCGAATTGAAGAATTGTATGACAAAAAAATAAATAAATAAACGCCACGCCCCGGACTAATTGCAGGACGAGAGCTTTTATTTCGATCGTTGCTGCGTGAATTCGTGCCGACGATTGCGCGAGTTTTCAATATCGAACGGGCGAGCGTTTATATGAATGGGTCGTTTGAATCGTATATTTTATTCCTTTTACAATGGTCGTGTGTCGTTTCGTAGGTATGTCAGCTTTTCGACGAATACGACGAATATATAATACTCGTACACTAATACACTATTATTTATTCGCAAAATCGTCTTGTGAAAACGGTGTTTAGGTTCGACGTCCGTGATTCAACTCCGTCAGTGTTGGCTAAGCCTACCGAAAAGATCACAACCGTGGAAATAGAAAACGATGTTTTCAAAAATAAAACGTACTGGCTTGACTCGAAATTCATGTTAAAATAATGATTAAGTGCTCCCAATTGCCGAATACGTGACGATATTATAATCACGAGTTACGAACGACATTTTAAGAACGACGATTGGAAAAATACAAACTTTGTTGTATCAGAAAGTCCGCGAAGACCCTTGATAAATTGTTATTGACGATTCAGTCGATCGGAACCGTTTTCGATTTTTTAATAGGTATTACGGAATATTCGCGTACAAACCAAGTTACTTGCAGCTGGCACCTCAAAGTTGAAAATTAAAACCGACAACTAAACCATTATTTAGTAACGATTCGTAACATAATTTTCAACACTCAAAATCGTGGTTTTTTTCTTTTTTCGTGCGCCACGTTAACGTTACACCGGCGTCCCTTGAAATAATACGCTAATGTATTTTGAAACGATATTGTTTAGTGATCAATTTGTATAGAATTGCAAATTCGTGAAAATCACTCGTATAAATACGTATATAACGGGCCAGCACTCTGGTGGATATAGTGCAGAAATTCCTTTGATTGAATTTAATAGTTAAAATTTTGGGCGAATTCAAAATTATTTCAAACCGACACTGTACAGACGCTATTTGATATTTCTGGCAGGGTTCTTTTTAATGTATTACACGCACCGTGATCTAACGACAACGAATATTTTAATGTTATTAATTATAACTATAAAATTGGTGTATTGACTTATAAACAAACATCGTCCAAACAAGACCGTGTTCGTCCGTTGCCATAATGTTATAACAATTTTCGATATACGCGGTAAACAACGTGTTTCGTGATCGTCGAAACGACCGCAAAACAGTCACTTTCTGCTGCGGCCGCAGTTGTAATCATTTCAACGCATCTATCTGTGGGTGAGGCAAATGTTCGTTTTCTGTTGATTTTGTTTGTTCGGTTTTTATCGTATTGTTTGAAAAACCTACGGTTGTTGGCGATAAATTATCGCGTAAATACGCTCAAAACAACGCTATAAAAATGAAACGATGCAAAAGAAACAAAGTTTGAGACCATTGTTATGGTTTTGAACGTCGAATCGCACACCTAACTATGACGGTATTTTTTACCCGACCGCGGAGAAGGTTATATATGGCGCGTTTATTTCCGCAACATGCCTTGAGTAATGAATTCTTACTAGTCACGAAAAGCGCAAATAACACCGATAGAAAATAACCAATTTTTAAACGTTTAAAATGTTCGCCCTTACTCATTTGTATTAAAACGGGCGATTAAGTACGGGTAATCGAATCATTTCCGTCACGTAGTATGAATTTAAAATAAATTATTAACCATTTAGCATGCAGCAATTTACAACCATGTTATAATAATAGTTTTCGTCGGTGTTTTTGGTTTGTACTCAATACTTGTACGGTTAAAAATATTAACTATGTTCAGCATTTTGTTTTTTTTTCAAAACGTTCTATAAACGCTATATGCGCGTACCTACAGAGTGTTCCAAGTTGTAGACCAAGTTGTATCTGATAGTTTTATAGTTTGTGCCAACCCATGTACGGAAACAGTTGTTACTAAAATGACGAAACAGGTGCGAAATAATCGTTATAATAACTTTCTCGTTTTGGTTAATATAGTTATATTATCGATTCGCAATCTAAGGGAACGGCCATATTTTATTGAGAGGTAAATCCTGCGATTTTGTGTACACACTCTGGATAGATAGAGCTGCTGCTGTTGATCAATCTATCTTTGAAATATTGTGTTTTTTTTTCCATCACGCGGTCGCGTTTATTCTGGCGCGTTTTTTTTTTTTTTCAATACAATGACGAAATCGTAGAAAAGAGATTTATTTTCTGGTTAGAAGAGTGCGTCGCTTTGTCGGCAAAACTAGTGCGGTCTAGTGGTGTATTTCTACGACGCCGCAGATAAAACCGAGAGATCGAATAGATCACGTTTTCCGAGTTAACCGCTCAACGTGTTTGAGTATTTTTTTGAAAGAATAAAAATATTTTACAGAGCGCTCGTTTCGATGACTTTCGGCATGTTTTTTCGTAACTTCAACTTCAAATTTCAAATGCGCACAAAATCCAAAAAAACGGAAAAACTAGCGCCCTAGGTTTTAACTCTTTCATAGCAAAATAGAATTTGCAATATCGTCCTATATTACACAACACTTTGGAATTCGACGACGACACTTCGCCCGTTTCCCCTAACTTAAGGAAGCTAATATAGAGAGATAAATAGAGCCTCTTTTTTTACCGGTACAGCAGCGCTAATGGAATCTATAATAATGTGTATTATACGGTCATAAAATGTAATCTTTTGCAACCTAATTTTCCAAATTAGAATTTTTTTTTTACTAACACCGCCGTGTGACTTGATCAAAATCATTGAATCTCGATCATTTACTTCATCAAAATCGATGATGAGCCGTGTTCACAAAATAATGGTTAGTGAATGACTAATAAGAGACCGTATCGATGGTCTACGGCTGCTGACCTGGAGCTGTTTGACGAAATCACATTTCGCTATTCAATCAGTCTTCCGTTTTTGTTGTTCGGCGGCGTTACAGTTGGCGGCAATAGTTCCGCAAATAAAGAGTGAAGTGATTTTGATAGTAAAATTCTGTGCATGAAGTTTATTTAACAATATTATCGTTTTTAATAATAACACCAACAATATAGTTGGTGTTATTATGTTTTATTGTGTTATATTGTTGATAACGATTCCGCGTTTTTATGAAATACGAAAATATATGCCAAACTCTTTTCAATTAAACTAAACGTTTCATGCGTATTGTTCACTTCAATTTTAAACTGTAAAAAATTGTTCTTTTACGTTGTAATTGTCGGGTACTTTTGAACAACGTATATCGGAGTGTACCATGGCATTTTTTTAGTCGAACCGCTACTATTCCTCGTCCGGTATCAACGTCGAAAGTATGGCAAAAAGAAATTGTTTTTCGAAAGAATATGTTTTTGATGTAAGTTATAATTATTTTCGAATTTTTTTTTTTCTTATATTAGTTGTGAGAGTAAATAAGACGTTTTAAAGCGACTTTACAAATAAATTGTCTGTTCGAGAATCACTCCTGCAGAGAATTTTATACACTTTTATTCGGGAAATACTCGAAATCGAAAATCGCAGTTTCAGTGAAAATTTCTCTGTAGCAATAAAAAAAAAACTACCGATTTCTGACCAACATTAAGAATTCGTGTTTTTTTTAGTTTTTATCATCTAGGTAGGTGTTTTGTCGCTTGTTTATCCGTTTATAGTTAATATACTCTATTGACCTATGTTAATGACACTTACGCGCCGTAGTGTATTCGTTTCAGTGGCAAATTAACAAATAAACCACTCGGCAATCCGCTACTGCGCGCGCACAATAACAATATTTCGCGTAATAATATTGATTTAAGGTGAAAAATTTTAATTTTTACAATCTCTTATACTTGTTGGAAAGAAAAAAAACTTTTCGACCAAAAGTTAAGTTTGCCCGGTGAATGTATTGTGTAATTTACTAGGCGGTATTCTGCAGATGCGTATCCGATTTTGGAGATGACCGGTTGGTTTTTTTTAGCTTTTTTTTTTTTTTATGGCCCATCCTGTATGAGACGAGCGAGTGCGTTGCTCAAACAAATATAATACGCGTGTGACGTCGGTATATGTTATTATACGAACGTTTACCTACGTCATTTTGACGCGCAACAGACGGACGTGGTCATTTCGTATCACGCGCGGATATATTCGTGTTCATTTTACCCGCGGTAATAATATCGTACCACTTTTTATATAATTTATCCAATGTATAATAATGTGCTTATATCACTACGATTGTACGTGTGTCGCGGCGATGTTACGAATTTTCGACTATTCGAAAGCGCGAAAAATCAAACGGATGATCGTAAAACAATACGATATAACACGCCATTATGTGTGTCGTCGTTATTGATTATCGCGTTGAATCACTTGGAATGATGAAGGATTTCAACAAACCCGAAAACTTAATTTGGGCCAAAAGTCATTTGTCGTCGACGCGTGTTTTACTACGGAGATACAGAGAGGTAAAAAATCTGCTGCTTCGCTTGCGTCGTGTGAGAGACGCGATTTTGGACTGGTCTTTTTTTTTTTTCCAATATTATTCTGTTCGCTCTTTTTTCCGCGTTCGAGGCGCCTTCTACGAACTGTTATATTTTGTTCGCGTGTATTATAATTGATATAATTGATTGCGAATGGTGGACCGGTCGAAAAATGTTTTCTTGTTTTTTCTCATTCGCCTCAAAGCGTTTCCGAACACAATAGTCGCGCGTTTACTATGTATTAATTAATTCGTTTCGTCGAATAATTCGTTCGTCCATACGCGTGTTTGTCGTTTGTTTGTTTTCAAAATTTTTTTTTATTTTCTCCATTCGTTTAATTTTTCACTACGACGTCGTCAACGTCGCACGCGCGTTCATAAAATGATGTGCGCAGAGCTCGTTTTGCCGCGATCGACCGGCTCAAATTAAACATATTACGAAAACGGCGTTATTTCCGTCGGCGGTTTAATATACTACGCCGCGTTGAGCGTGTCGGGCAATCAGCGGTGTGTAAAAGGAGAGCACACGGGAGAGCTTTGAGCATCTAGCATTGTTGTCATAAGAATATGTTATAAGAAATTTTCAAAACTGTAAATCGAAAACTTATATGGCCTCACGAAACAACAAACAGACTGCAAAAAAGAACGAATTTTCGGTACCGTTTTCGTATAGTGGTGTGTTACGATCTATGAAAATGTCAGTTAAGACCGTTTTCGAATGTTGAAACTTTTTTAAATTTTCAATTGTAACTGAAACAATGATCAATATTTCAACCAAAAAAAAAAAAAAACGCGATCTCGGACACGAAAGGCAGATTTCAGTAAAAAAAAACTTTTTTCTCCGTGCGCTCAGAATATAAATATGTCGATTATTATTATGTAGCCGGGATCTGTTCGCAACCAATATTATAATCAAACGAATTAAAATAATATTAAAAATTTACAAATTTTTCGACTATGCTATTTATGTTTATTGTTCAACTCGACGATACTCGCAGGTGAATATATTCTTACAAGTTTTCGTATAACGTAATATATGCATTTCAAATGCTATTGTGTAACGATTTTACGTTTCGCAATAACAATTTTACGCTTACTACGTTTGAGAAAATTCTCATTTATTTTCTAGTTATTTTTTTATAAATTATTGAAAAATCAAGTTTTATAAAACGTGTTGACCAATATTCACGAGTGAATAGAAATAATTATTCCAAAAAAATGTTTTTTTTTTTTTAATGAAAATGCAAATTTACTCGTTCAAACGCGCGTATTTAAATCTATTCTTTTCCATTTAGGTACGCCGTATAATAATTAATTTGCCTCGCATTTGTAATTTGATATTTTTTTTATCGACCCATCGATTTACGTGCCTTGTCCGACTATTATTTATAACACGCGCACATCACATTTACACAGTTGGTGTTTTTATTATTATTTTTTTTTTTTTTCAAAAAAACACACCGAATGTAACTATACAAACAATTTTAACCCAAAAACGTCGTCACTCGTAGTTTGAACACGTACAAAATAAACACTTTGAATTATTATACAGTAAAATACGTTTTTCCGCACGTAAAAGCCGTACAGTGTGTAAATCGTGTCCGTATAAAAAACAAATTTGACTGTACGCGTTTTATTGAACTGCAGCGTACTACAAAATGTACGACGCACTCGGCGTATACAACGATTTACAACTCGAAATAATTTTTTACTAAGTCGATATTGTCGTCTATTTAAAAAAATAACGATGATTATTCTTACTTCTAAGTGGTTAGGTACGTGGATACTTTGTTGGGCACATTCACTTAACGCGCAGTAAAATATTAATGATTGTTGTTGTAGCGGTGTCGATCGCAGGTGGCCAAAATCCAAAACGTAAATCATAAACGGTAAACGCTCGTTTTAAAATCATAAACGCGTTTACCGAAACCTCGTACCGATGTTCATAATTGTTATACAGTCTGTTACGTATTGACTACAACCAATTACGTAAATTCGAACCCAACGCGTATTTTTCGAGTGGTTTCTTACACGAACAAACCGAATCGCGTTTTTAAGTACATGATATTAAATCATACGGATAATAATACGCGTTTACTTTAAACACGAGGTCATTACAACGGTTTTTAAAATTTCTATACAACTCACCGAAACGTATATTGTTAAATTTTCCAAATAGTTTATAGTTTTCTAAAACAGTTTTTGAAGACGTGATTTTTTTTTTTTTGAATACAATTCCTAAATACTATTCACTATCGTTTTTAATTTTGAATAATACAGAATTGAAAAATACTATTTTATACTCATCCACAGAATAATAGCGTCTGCGGTAAACTGTGACGCCGTGACTTTTAAGTTAAATTTGTTTTTGCAGTTGGCGCCCGAAGGATTTTTAATATTTTATACGTTTTGAATTTCGTACAATATTTGTCAATAGAACTGGCTGCACTTAACGGTCTTTGTCGTTCATGGATTTCCTGATACAACTGAGTTTTTCCAAATTTCGTTCTGAAAATGGTTCTAAACTTGTTATTATGTCAAGAAACGTCACGTATTAGACATTCGGAAGCACTTGACAATACATTTTATTAACATCATTTTGTATTTCGATGGTTGTGGTTTTTTTTTTTTTTTTGGTACACTTTGAGCCAACACGGATAAAATTCGGTGAATTAAATGCAAAAACCTAAACACTGTTTTTACAAGATGATTTTTCGAATAAATATGTTTTCATCATTTTATAGCCGTTTGAAATTGATCGAATGTGGGTCGTGATTTCAATATTTCAAACATTATTTATATCTTTAATAATAAATATTTTTAAAATCATCTTTTACAAACGTAGTATAGACATTATAACGAGTTCAGAACCGTTTTCAGAATAAAAATTCGATAAGACTGTAATTTTACTGATTTATGGAGACCTTATTTGCGTCTTAAAATCCAGTGTGACAAAATATTAAAGTACCCAGTGAAAACCTAGATCGTGTTTTGAGTTTAAAAGCCAAATCGAAATCGAATGGATTTAATTCTACACAGGTAACGTACACAGCATTCGCGCGCCGAAACTATAGTTGTATATACACCTGGTCAGGTATAACTATAATAAATATTAATCATGCTGAAATCTGATATACAAAGCAGATTAAAAAGATATCCCGCCATCGCCGTATTTTATTACCGTAACATAATATTTTATGAAACGTTTATATGTTTATTATATGTTTTTCAGCTTCATCTCTGGCACGTTGACACGTGACAGCAGTGTCAGAGAATGGATTTTAACATTATAAAATCTTTGTTCACACTTTTTTACAGTGTTTTTATTATGCAAATTAATCGTCGTTCTCTACCGCGGTTTGTTTTTGATCGTCTTAAAACGTAAACGTATATTTACTGCGATGTGTACACGTATTCATACTCTGCGAATTGAACTCGTAAAAAAAAAACAATTAGTCCTTAAACAGATTTTTTTTGTTATCGGGTTATTGCGTGTTTAATCGTTTTCCGCTTGGTTTTCAAAAAACAAAAACTAATACTTTTTAAAACTAATAAAATCCTATTGGCCATGAAATAATCCCAGTGGCATGGTTATTCGCATATGAAACTAAATTATGAACTTTTAAACATTCATGTGGATTAGTCGCGGTCTAGGGGAACGAAAAATAAAATAAAATTATGTTATTTTTTTGCTAACAAAGCTCGGGCAAAACCAATGAAATATAATATCGTGTCTAACCAAACGTGAAACGTCTCCGACGACGATGTGCTGGTGATTTTCACTTCCGTCTCGGCGGTTAGGAGAAAAAAAAATGTTTTGCGCTCCGAGCGCTACACATTGTCTTTCACCGAAGCGAAGCAGTGTACTCGACGCGAATCGAATAAAGCAGCGCGTTCGCTTATAGTTTTTTTCATCGACGAAAATAACGGTGCCGTGACATTGTTGTATAAAAGATTGTTTTCTTTTTCTTTCGTAAATTAAAAATGCATACCATAATGGTGTATTGATGTGGTTTTTTAACAGTTTTTTTTTTTCATCATTAGATATAATATAATTGGATATAATAGGCATACGGAAGTTTTCAGAACCAGTCTCGAAAATTATGGTTCGTGTTAATTGTATAACGTTAGGAGGTTGAATGTATATGTTATTTATTCTACGAACGATAACGAAAAAAAAAATCTTGAAAAGTTTGCACGCGTTTGTTTTCCAGCCCGATCGGAAACAGCTCTTCCAAACGCCGCTCCGCGCGACGTACATATCATATACAAGGTGCAATGGACGATTAATTAGTCAATATTATACTATTCGTATCCCCGAATGTTAATTGTAACTGCTGTTGAGTTTAGCTGAGAAGTTTAAAATTATATTATACTGTATTATGCTTCCGAATGATAAAAATAATTTTTTTACGCTTTCCGTCCCCCTACGTATTCTCTACTCTCGAAATTTTTAAATAAAAGAAAATCCGTTATACACACACACACACACAAATCACATGCAACCCAGGTAACGATCTATATCTGTTTGTCGGTTTCTAATACGTTACAGTCGATCGGTCCGAGTTCGGACGCTTCTAAAAAAAATTAAAAAAATCAAGTTTATTCGACAGTTTCGATCCTAGTCGCGCCCCGTACGAACTCGGGACAAAATTAATACCGTTTTTTCGAATATTATGTTCTTCGATACCTATGTAGTATATCTCGAACCCAGCGTGTACGGTGTCAAATTTTACCGCGTTAATTCGTAAACAAAAAATAAAATCAAACAAAAAAACGACGTTGTTGTTCTACGCTTGTCGGTCTATCCTGTTCGTCAATACTAATAGTAAAAAAAAAAATGTCAAAGGCCGACGTAGTAATATGTATACGGTAAAAAATAATGACCCGTCAGACGGTGGCTGCTGCTTCGTCTATGGGCTTATACTGTTATTTATATATTTTTTTTTATTAGTATTTATACGTTGTCAAAGTGGTGTTGTCGCGGTCATAACCCGCATTATAAAAGTCAACGGGAATCGCGCTTGTACAATAATGGTAGTGATGTTATTATGTGTCGTGTGCAGTACACGACGACGACAGCAACACGGGTATACGACAAATTATTATCATCATAAAAATAATATTGTACAGGGTGTCGCGGACGCTTCGGTATTTCAATGGTTCTTTTTCATTGAAACTCTAGTGTATTGAACGTTTAAAAAATCGTTGCGCTCGAAAAAAACGATACTGTGTGAGCAATCCATATGGACATCTAATATGGGTGAAAAGCAAAAAGATCTCAAACTAATCCGTGCGTGGGAAAAATAAAGCAAAAATCTAGTTAAAACAACCTATCGTACCGTAACTTTTTTCAATCTTTCGTAACGTATTGAATTAATTAGGTACACGTGAGTTTGGAAATGACGAGGAAGACATTAAACGATAGTTAAACTATACAGAGGTGTACCTAGCCGTTCTGACGCCGGTTTTGACGATTTCGTCATTTTTGTGTCGTTTTCGGCGCGTAACTCAGAAAATAATGAAAACATAAAAAAAAAAAAAACGCTTATAATTAAATAGAATTCAAAGCCGAAATCCCAACTCTTATGCGTTATTCAACGTAACGATTGGAGCGCTACACGAAAACGTCATCACGAACCTGACGACTTCAATATTTTCGCCGTAAAATTCTCGATTGGGGTAAAACTCAAAAAGTAAGTGACATTTCGAACAAACTTTTGGAAAATGTACCACCGAAGTTGTGTTAGACCTTTCGTTGGAGGTACTGACTTTGAAAATCGGAGCGAATCGGAACCCGGGGGTGCCATTTGTAGGTCCTGTGGGTGTCCTTCGGGGACCACAATTTTTTCTGTACTTTACGACGATATTATTATTGGCCCGACAACTAGAGTTAACGAAAGTAAATTTTTCGCGAATTTTAAACAGCGGCGCGACTCGGGTTAAAAATTCGAGGAGGAGGAATAGTGTAATAAACATTGGAGAACGATTTTCTAAAAACATGCAAACATTTTAACATAGATTCGGAGGAGTTGAGCGAATTTTCGATTTTTTTTTTTTTTCTTTTTAACAATTCATTTGGCCGAATGTTTGCGCCCCTGTTTAAAACGGGTTCCCGCTGGATGGTCTGCACGGACGACGTGCCCATGATACCTCTGTGCATCGCAAACGCTTTCGCGGGCGAGTCGCGGGTAAAATAATACGATTTCATTCATAAGCTGCCGTGATCCACCGTAATATACAGCTCTCGTCCAAAACGGCGTGGCCATAACATAACGGTGGCGCAAAATCTTGTTGACAAGTGTAGTACGACAAAATGAAGTTTTTACTTTGTGATTTTAACACTATAAAATGAAATCGTCGTCAGTTTTAAAAACGGTAAAATTCTCACGTGCTGCGGTGGTGGTGGTGCTCATGACGCGAGGTGCGTCAAAATAGAACAGCATCGATCGCATCTGAGCCCCAATATTTCGAGCTCAAAGTTATGAGTTTTTACGGTCATTTCGGGCCGTTCATTATCGCTTTAAGGGTGGAACGGCGGGTAAGGATAGTTATATTGAGTGGCAAAGTTTGCGATTTCATCACTCGACGGTTTTGTGTTGATGCCTGCAGACACAGGTACACGCACTACTGTCGAACCAACTGAAATATTGTGTTTAGAAGAATTTTCATCGTAGAAAAAACGTTTGTTTTATCGTCGGGACAAAACGCGTCGCTTTGCTGCTGGCGTGTAATCTAACTACGGCGTGTTTCTACAACGAAACGTAAATCGGTGTTCCACGTATTCGAGTGTTTGTTGTCTGTTGGAATGGCTACGAGCGCTCGTTTTGCCGATTGTCACGGAATACACCGCACAATAATACGTCCTAGTCGGAAAACATCTTTCGTAAACTCCAATTGCAAACCGGGAAGACGAGCGCCCTGGAAAAGTGGTCTTACCGCTTCAAACGAAAATCGACCCATCACGTACCTTACTTGCTTTGAGCAGTGCGTTCGCGTATTTTTTTCTCTACACAGATTTTAGCCGTTCCCCATTAGCGAAATGTTCGCACCCAAAACTGCCGCTGCGGTTTTTCGGACACCCTGTATATCGTCATATATATATATATATATTATATACTTATTATGGACACCCTGTATATCGTCATATATATATTATATACTTAAATAAAATACTTATTATGTGTTGCCGAGTTCGGACTTGGCGGCGGCAACGCGCGTGATTGGCACCGGCGGTTCCAGGTCATTCACACCCGTTCGCGCTGCCGGCCAAGTCCGCGCGGCTAGGGGACCGGTTGCCAGTGTCTTCTACGGCGTGTCCCCTCTTCATACTATATTATTATTATTATTATTATTATTATTATTATTATTATTTTAGATTCTGAGGAATGACGTATTGTTTTTACGATGGTTGGTTTTTTTTTTCCCTGTCAACAACTTTTCGTATCGAATGAACGATCCGATTTTTCAAAGTCAGTTGTGCCTCTAACGAAAGGTGTCCGTGAACTTCCGTGCGGCACTCGGGTTGAAGCGTTTTTTTTTTTTAAACCCCGCTTACTTTTCGCGTGTTTCACTTAATACAAAAAAAAATAATCGACAGTTTTACTGCGAAAAATTTGAAATTTTCAGATTTCGTAGTATAACGTTTACGGGTAGCAAGAGTGTTCCGCCGATCGTACCGCGTAAAAGCAGGTTTTAAATTTTATTTTATTCGTTTTTCGATGTCAATTTCTGAGTCGAAAATGTGCCGAAAACGACAACAAAATCGTCAAATCCGGCGTCCCGAGTGTTAAACTAACGTTATAAAACATTATTCTTTCTCGTTACACGTACGTAATTAATAAATTTAATACGCTGTACAAAACTGAACAAAGTTTTTGTTGGGTATGACGCACTACTTTTTTTTTTTTACGTTTGTATAAAAGGAGTACGATTAGTTTTTATTTTCGCCCACGACTTATTAGATTAGTTGCTCGTTTTTTTCGAGTACAATGATACTAAACAATACGGACAAACCGAAACTCCGAAACTAAAACGAATGACCCACCCAAAGTGTAGTCGCCACTTTTTCTGTTGTACCTACCGTTCTTTTTATCATCGTCATACATTAATTATGTTATTCGTACGTATAAAGCCCAGTGGTCGGTCGCTTTTTTCGAAAAAATTTCAAAATATTTTTTTGTAATATTACCTTTTTACCATAACGCGTTTATTGAAATTACACGGTTTTTTTTTCCTATAAAAAATTTGCCGATCGTAAAAAACAAAAAAAAAGAGGGAAATTTTATCAAACCAAATATTACGGGAGCCATGTGACTGCGTGTCACCTATTTAACTGTCCGCAACTGATTTTGATGTTTTCGAAGGCGTCCGTCGTAAACAACAGTTGCAGTTTGACGGGAAAAAAGTATGCGATTTTGTGGAAATGAGAATGGAGATCCAACCGGATTTATCCAGTATATTAAATAATAATTATAATTTACGAACGTCTATGGTTATTAAATTTTTATTTTATTTGATACGAGATTTTGTAATAAAATTTCGCCATTTACTATTAATAGTAGTGACTTTTGAACAATTACATTTTTACTCGTATTGTGTAATATGATATTTTGTAACGAGGTTTATATCTATTTCACGAACATGTTTTTAGAGTTACACTCGATATTTAACGTCTTTTTTGTAAATAAAATATTTCAACGATCCAGCTTTAAGGTGACGCACCGCAACAACATAATATGCATTATTTTTTTAAAAACGTTATACCTGCTTTTTTTTTTTTCCGGGTAATTTGAACGCGGGATACTCGCGATGATCGTTTCACATTCTATTGTTTTTTAGTGGCTTCGCATTAAAATCTTTGCAACGTTTCAACGAATCGCGATAAAAACTTTATTTTTATAGACTCGGTAGTATACTATTATTCGGTTGTTGTACTCAACAGATGTTAACGAAAACCCGTAGACCCTATAGAATTTTTCGCACCGGAGAACGTTTAGATTCTGAGCAAAGAACGTGTTTTTCGTTTTTTATCCAAATCGCGTTGACCCACATAGTGCGACGGTTAATTTTCGAGTCAATGAAACTACCGCGCGCCGTCCGATTGGAAATCGTGTGGGTGGAATACTGTTTATAATAGTATACAATGTCGTATCTCATCCGCGTCACTGTTTTTTTTTTTTTTTGTCACATAATCGGTGTACTATATTTATTTTTTTATCATCGTCTCTTTTCCATGAAACTAGTAGTCGTACGGAGTGTGGTGACGAATGGGAATGAGAACGGGAGGATACATATCGTAATATGGCTAAAAAAAAAAGAGAGAAAAAGTTATTTTTCTTCGACCGTAAATCGTTATTTGTCCATAACCGTCGTATCCGTTCAGCGTGAACAAAAAAGTACAAAACGATACTCGAGCGAATTTCTTTTTTTATCGATTATTTCCAAATTAAAACCGTTTCTGGGGAGTTTGACTTTAAACTATTGCATCGATTACTAATAGGGGATTTGAAAATGAATCCAATTCAGAGTGCCGCATTTATTATAGTCTACAGCCGGTTTGAAATTTTATTGATTTTTTTTTCGTTATATAAAGGTATAGTTCTTTTTTCGCCCGTTTTATACGTGTATTATCCTAAACCCGGAAAAATGATGTTATACAATTTATCGTAACGTTTTCGTGTTCGTATTGAACTGGTATAATACTATGTACCATAATCCGTATTGATTAAAATCGTTGGCATTCATTTGTCAAAAAAAATTTCTACGTAGAGCGTTTACTCGTAGTGTAGATTTGTATATTTTAAAGGATACATTCTTAGGGTTTAAAAAAAAAGAGTCACTAAATTTATTGCGTAAAACACCTTCGAATTATAATAGTGTGCTGATGGAACATAATTCCCTAACGCGTCGTTAGTTGTACCTATCGGCGTATTAAACGTAGAGAAAATTTAACCAGATCGAGCTGAACTGGATTCCTAAGAGTTCAATTATAATTGTTTCATTCGTTTATATTCTATTCTCACCCATATTATACGCCAGTCCAGGACCAAACCGAAGTGTTGTAATATTTAGACAACACGAAATAAAGAATTTTTAAGGGTTTTTGTCGTTCGCGGATGTTTTGTACATTTTCGGTCTGAAAATCGGTTCCAAACTCGAGATCGTAATATCAACAAACGTCACGTATTAGATATTTAGGAGCACTCAATCATTAGTTTAATAGTGTAAATGTATTTTGAGTTTTATTTTTAAAAACATCATTTTGTATTTCCGCGATCGCGATTTCTTTGGTTGGCGCATAGCCAAAACACTGGTGAGTTGAATTAAAAACGAGACCCTAAACACTGTTTATACTATTTCGACCATATCGCGAATAACGAAGTCTTCGTAATTTTACGACCGTTTAAAACTGATCAATTATCGTCGGTGTTTCGATGTTTCACTTGTTAATTATTTCTTTAAAAATAAATATCATCGAAAATCATCATCGTGTTCACAATGAGAATCGGATGAGTATAATCCTATCGGAACTGTCATAAAATCCAGTGCAACCCTCCTCGGTTGTCCGACCGAAATTTCCGTGCGTTATTTAAATTCGTATTCTTTAAACGCGGATTCGACTTTCGGAATGTTCGGGAAAATTCTAATAAAACAAAAAAAGTATCGATAAAACGGTGTTATTTCGATTTCGTTAAATTTGCTGCTTGGACTGTATAGGAGGTATATAACTGATCTCACTCGGAATCGTTTTTTCGACGATTCATCATCGTTCTCGGAAATCAAAACGTAACGCGCGTTTGAACCACGGCTTCCGAACCGCCGGCCACCCGCAGTCGCTACTTTGTCGAACTCGTACGCGTGTATATACCCACGCAACTTGATCTCGGCCTTTTTCGTTTATTTTTTCAAAACGTTCCGGGAATAACTGATAAAAAACAATTATTATTACCCTGTATACGAGCGTTTGCAAATGATGAGAACGATACGACTTGTGTGTCCAATTAATAATTCATCGTATTCATTGTATACCACCGCGACGCCTACACGTACGGGTACATTGTATCAAACGTACGAGGGAAAAAAAAAAAAAATAAATCACGAGAAAAATGAATCATTTATCACTTAATAATACGGTCGTGGAATCGAGAAACGAACGTTTGTCATTTTGCGACACAGTTTTCAAAATTAATCGACTTAAAATTATGTCGCGGTGTAGTACCGCGCGGTTGAACGTAATGTATTATGTTATCTGCGTTTCGTGTCGAAATCGTTCCGTTTCGTTCAAATGGTCTAACGAAAAAAGAAAAAAAATTCGATTGAATTCCGTTAAAGCGCGAAACGTTTATCTTTCGAAATTCGCGATTCCAAACAAAACGTAAAATAACCGAACATCCTTCTCCGTATATTTTAATCAGTTTTAATTTTATATTTAAAAACACGTTCAGGTTATGTTGATTTCATTTGTTTAATCGCGCGTCGTTTGATTCTACCCAATCCATACAATAATTTTGTACGATTCGAGATGAGAACGAACGAAAAAATTTGAAAGTTATCAAAATTAATAAAAAACAAACGAACGATACATCATCAATGTTTGTATACTAATTAATATTATTTGTACGGTAATTCAACTTGAATAGAGCGTTGTTTCTAGCACTTGCAGCGGTGGTTCTCTAGGGAAATACTTTTTCTTTATTCTAACAAACTACGTTTTACTATAATGTACAAAAACATTTGTCAAACGACTGTAATTCATTAATGTTCTCGGTAACCTTTTGCATAAGATATAAGATAATACAATAAGATATAACAAAATGTGTTTTTTTATAATTTGGGGATTCTCTAGTTTTAAAATGTGATACGTATCATGTCAGATTAAAACGTCCGTACTCTTACATCATTATTAATGAAATTAATTAATTGATGAAATTCGTATATTTTCGTTTTCAAAACCTTTTTGAAATTGTTTCGTTTTACAATAAAATTCGCAAAACGATATTTCAGTTATAGTATATATTTTGTACGTAGCGGTAGGACGAATATCGATCAGTTTTGATAGTCGAAATGGTCATCTGAAACTTTTTTACTGTATGAACATAGAATATAATATTGTGGTTGTCAACCAACTGATAGTTCAGAACTATCCACCCTTGTATTCAAGTGCAAATTGTTCCACGTTTAATGTGTTGGACGCTCGGTACTTTATATTATATGCACGTTCATTGTTAGCGATTCGGACTAAAATTTTTTTTTAAACAAATTAACGGCCGAAATTAATAAAAATTAAATTGTCATTTTCACCGTGTTCGAAAAATATGTTTTAAACGTTGTTTCTTCGTTTTCTAGCATTCCGGATGGCGAAAACTGAGAAATATCGTCCAATGGACGCCGTTCTTTCAGACCTACAAAAAGCAGAGGTATCCATGGGTACAGTTAGCGGGACACCAAGGTAAGTTTCGAGTTATCGTAAATTAAATTGAAAATATATTTTATTGCTTCACACAGATTTTATCTCTCGTAAAAAAATAAATATGAATTACGAAGAATCATCGTTTGGATTTTTAGTATGTAGTGATTTACGATTAATATTAGGTACTTGTAAACATGTTAAAATTGCCAATGTAAATATTTTACACAATATCAAATACGATTTAAATGAAATATCAACAGTTGAAGTTATATAATATTGTATTATATTTTACAAAAAGTTATCACTACAATCAATTGTAACCAATTTACAATGGAAATTTGAATGAAAGTAGTTACTTGGTGCGATCGGACATCGCGTCTAGTTAGACGTTCATTCAACTGTTCGTTCAGCCACTAATGTTATTTATCCAAAATATTGTATACTGTCGTTTATCTTATTGCCGAGGACCGATTTACACAGTTATTACGATTTAGTCTTTTTTTTTTTTTCAATATTTCTTATCGAATATTATTTTTTAAACTGCGTTTGGGATCGATTTTGTTTTATGGATCGACGTGCATTGTTTGTTTTAAAGGGCTGCAGATATCTAACCTTCCTATTTGTACAAAAATTATCGACACAAACGATTTTTTTTTATATTCGAAAGTTGCTCATTTCAAAGTTAAAGGCACGAACAATATATTTGATGGTTAAACGCGCAAAGAACTATCCATAAACTGCAATCTCGGGATCAGTTCTAACCACCATCGGGTGTTTGAAGGTATAGCGAAAACGTCTCGTTCGAGTCATATATATATATCTGCAATCCAATGTCTAGATAAAATATGTTTATTCTGTGTGCTGAAAAATACAACAACTAGAACGAATCACATAGATGCATGTACGCCATAACAGTGAGTTTATACTGTTCCTATCGACTTGTGCAACGCACGTGAAGCGAAAAATCGGTGGACTGCATCCAGTTCGACGTATAGAAAACAGCTAGTTCGTTCATGCTGTAGTTATTATGCTAACGACTATTTATAGTAATATTTGAACAGGTGACTAATACAAAAATTTAAAAGAATAATAAGAATTGCAATCTCTAAAACGGTGATGTACGAATTATATTCGAAATGTGTATACAGAGGCCCTTTTAGGAATTTTTTTTTTTCCTTCCACGTCTTCTTCACAAATAAGAAACATGTAGGTTCTTCAGCCAAGTCGATAAACGTTGTTGTTTTTTCCAGGAAATTTCAAAGCCGGTCCGGAACCGGGCACGATCCTCAAAAAGCTGTGTCCCAAGGAACAGCTGTGCTTTCAAGTGCTGATGAAGGACGTGCTGAGACCGTACGTGCCCGAATACAAGGGACACTTGACCACCGATGACGGTGACCGTATCCTTTTTTCGATCAGAAACAGGACGGGGGAACATCCTCCTCTTCTTAGTGCCACGGTCCGAGTTATCGCGGTCGGATATCATCACTCGCCGCTATACTGATTACAATTAAAGAGGACGTTTGTTTCACCCGCTGTTTCGTCGCAGAACAAACGTTGACAGCGCGGCACATCCGGTCAAACTTTAGGTTAGGTCTATAAAAAATGTAAAATTTCGCCGTTCTCGTCCGAATAAAGTTTGCGTTTTTACGACGGCGGTTACGACAGTTCAGCTAAAAAGTCCTCGCGGAGCACACCGCGTGTTTCGCGCGAATCGGCTGGGGATTTGATGATTTTAAGTCTCGTCGACCACATCGTTTAAATTGAAAAAGAATCCGGCACAAGAGTGGTAGAATTAACGTGACGTACATCAAACTGCAGACGATTACGAAAATAGTAAAACCTTAGTCGTTGTTGAATTCGATTCGATATGTATTGTAGATTCGAACGCGATTGGGGCAGTTAAGAACACTCTGATCTACAGACACACGCGCGAAACGTCGTGTGCGCGCAGGAA
>CM029360.1:8150548-8234080 GCA_017140985.1 Hormaphis cornu | reverse complement strand
GTTCATTCTATGGAACACAAATAATAATAATTCAAATATTAGACAAACGATTTCTTGGTCCGAATCGGCTTAATGTTATCGGGGGGCTCTGAAAGACACATTGCTTTATCGAGTTTTTTTTTTTTTTTGTTTCTTCCGATCACTATAAAAATATTATTGGAAAAATATTTCACGAAAACACGCATAGTATCAGGGCTTCAGTAACCGAATTCGTAAAGTATAAAAAAATCATAGCACAGGTGAAAAACACAAAAGTGTTTTAAATTTTAAACTCTGCAAATACACTTAGATTGTATACGAGTAATGTTTTACGGACAGTGTTCGACTGACACTCGTCTAAAAGTAATGATTCAACGAATAATGTCTGAACACTAGTGTTTGTATTATTTTTTAACCAAAGTGTTGTTCGATCATTTTCAACATGTGCGCGGCAAAGCATCAGCGAATTTAATTAGTTTTTTCTTCTTTCTTTTTTCCATCAACAACAACAGGTACATGGTTTGGAGAGAGACGATATCGTCGACGGCCACGTTGGGCTTTCGGATCGAAGGGATCAAAAAGAGCGATGGCAAGTCCAGTAAGGACTTCAAAACGACCAAAAGCCGCGACCAGGTGATCGAAGCGTTCCGGGACTTTGTGTCCGGTTTCCCGCACGTGATTGTGAGTGATATAGATTACCGTGTTCTTATCGCGTTCGGAGTCGGTTTTTTTAATAACGTTTTTTTTTTTTTCCAACTCTATTTTACAGCCCAAATACATCAGCAGATTGAGAATGATCCGAGACACGCTCGTGCAGTCCAAGTTTTTCACCACGCACGAGGTTCGTTACACGGATCCGTTAAACTGAGAGAATATTGTTATGATTTCGCACGTTTGGGTTGACGAAAACTTGTGCGTCGAGCGACGGTCCCGCGGATCCTAATTTTGTTTTTTTCTCCCACGATAAATACTGATTTTATCACGGACGAAATAAATTAAATACGTTTTTTTATTTTCCACAAAAAATAACGATTTCATCAAGGTTTATCGTTACGTACATGGAACGATCAAATTAAATCATTTTTTTTTTTTTTCATCCGCGGTTGGTTACCCTACGTTTATTTTGCCGACTCGATTTCGCAGTTCATTTAGGTTCATACGGTGTAACAAATAATAAAAACGTGTCACATCATAACTCGGATAACACCGTCTTCGGAGTATAAAAACAAAAATTGAAGCAGAGTCCCAATAATTATTATTTTTATTAATGCCCTATATAACCGCTCAATCAATCGTAGTAGCGATTATTCGTCATCGGCCCGTATGTATGTGTTCATTGTGATTCCGTGGCAGATATTTTATAAATCGCACGTATTATTACTGTGTTATTTCAACGCTATCGAACTACCGACGGATTAAAACTTTCCACGGCTCGTTCAGTCGTCAAATCCACGGTGTACGGGTGTGTTATTTCGAAATTTTGTTTATTTCGAAATCCGAACGTTCACTGTACAGGTGTAATCTGTTTTATTTATTTTTTTCTAACTACAAATCCGTTTTCGACTAGACCGTCCCACAAAACCGATCGAAACGTCCTCATTTATCACGTCACGGTACTCACGGATCGATTAAAACTCACGTTATAAAAAAAATATATATATATTCATATAAATCGTTTTCGTTAAAACTATCCACCGCCCGTGAATTTCGTAAAAGCCACTTCAATTTCGAACCGAATCCGTCGCAGTTGTGCGAGTTCGACGCAATATTCAATAACATATTATTGCTACGAAATCGATGTTCGTGATAAAAACGTTTACGAAAATGACGTATCGCATTAACCTTATGTGTTTATTTTTCTAGATCAGAATTCGTATGGATTTTGATTTTATCGCTATCGATTAAAATAATATACGAAGACATAATTGAAATTGACGAGAAAAAATCAATACATTTTTATAATTTTTTTTCCCCCGAAACAACTATTCCTCCAATCGTGCAGCTAAATAAAAAAAAACAAAGTTTGTGAGTTTTATGCGCCAACTAAATTCGATAAGACACCTCTGAACGTAAATCCCTCACTTTTTGTTTTTCGTAGAAAATATTTATAATATTTATTCAAAATTCGACCGATTCCCGCGGTTCGTTTCCATGGTTACCAATATTTAATACTTACGCGTTTTAATAAAACGAAATCGCAAAAACTTTTTGTTGACACGATGGCTTGTTTTTTTTTCATAAAATGAACGGAGCATTATTTAATGTTTCCGGGTCTTTCGGATATTTAACGTTTTAATATAAGCATTTTCCGCCATCGGAATAATTTCTCGTTTGTTTTTATATTGTATTTAGCCACGCACAACGTTGATATTATACGTTTTACCGACCGAATGAAGAAAATGTATTTTTTGCTCGTACACTGATTTTTCTCTCGTTTTTCGATCGTAGTTAATTATAACGTCTCTTAGTCACTATCGTACATCAAAAAAATATTAAAAGTATTATTGTTTTCTGAAATTCAAGGACATATATTAAATTATTTTCTACCAGTGAAATATTATTTATAAGTCTACGAGTAAAATCGGATATTTAGTGGTGCGACACACAGTCTCGTGTTTTGATTTTTTTCCTGGGTTTTAGAGACTAATCCTACTATTGCGAGTGATCTAAAATATTAGCAACACGTAATTAAAACGTATTTAATCTGTTCAATTTGAATACGGTGAACAATTATTAATATGGTTAACAATGCTCTTCAAAAATAAATAAAACGTAAAAACTTAAATTATTGGTTCGATGTTTGTTTTACACAAACGTTGTTGACTAATACAGTTTATATGTATAGTTGCTTGATAATCAATGTCCCATTATTTTCCTTTTCATTCTGACGCCATAGAAGTAAAACAGTTTTTTTTTTCGCTCTATATAAATTTTAATGGCTCGTAAAATTCTTTGAACAGCATATTGATTTCTCATTCGACTCCTGTAGAAAATATTAAAAGTTAAAATTCTAAAATACATAATATTGTATTTGGAAAGTATTTCTTCAATACCCGTGTGCACATTTCATAACATTTTCCATTCGTTTCACGGTTTTCACGTTCGGGGAGTGTAACAACAATTCATTAAACGCTTTGACCCCATACTATTTTTATAACCTTCAAGATTTATAGTTAATTAACGATGGCCAGTCGCATATAAAGCACTTACAAGGGAATATCCGAATTCCGCCAGAGCAAGTTCCACACTTAATTTTTACGGCGGTAGGATGGATGTCTCAGTAGGAAATCTTCACAAACGAAACAGTAATTGATTAATTTTTTTTTTTGAAAAATGATTCAGAATACCTGTCTGCTGACGTTGACTTTTTTTTTACGATTTCGAAAAACACAATCTCGAAGGTCAATTTTCCATCAACGAGGTCAAGTTTAAACCGTAATATTTTTGAAAAAAAAAAAAAATGACAGTATTGGTTAAATATTTAAAATTACATAGGTACTCGCAACTGCGAAACTTTAACTGTAGTGTGACAAAACTTGCAAAATGCAAAATTTCTGGCTAAAAATCAAACGAAAATATTTTTTAGGGCCTACGGGCGTATACCGAAACGTTTGAGCGAAAAATAAAATGATATATTCCCCCCTTTAAATGCGCGTTCGGTTGACAAAGATTAAAAAAACTTTCGTCAACGGATTTATAAAAAAGTTCACGCTGTATCCGTTCGCGAGTGCTGCTTGACCGGGGTTGATTCGCAAAGTGTGAAATCGTCGTTCGTACAGCTGGGGGAAACCACGTTCGGCCGCACAAGTAACCGTCTTCAAACGGTTCATTTTATACTGTAATCGGGGGTTTTAAATGAAACAAATCTTAACACGATCGTCTCGTCTCCGTTTTCATTTTGTGTGATCGTGTTGTTGTTGTGTGTGCGTCAGGTGATCGGCAGCTCGCTGCTGTTCGTGCACGACAGCAAGAACGCCAACGTGTGGCTGATCGACTTCGCCAAGACGCTGATACTTCCGCCGGACACGAAAATCAACCACACCCGCGAGTGGGTGGTGGGCAACCACGAGGACGGTTACCTGATCGGCATCGACAACCTGTTGGACATATTCACCGAGATGGCCGCGTTCCCGGCCACGCTCATCGAAGTGACCGCGCCGTCCGAAGTCACCTCCTGAAGAACAGTTGTTATAAATGTCCGAAATGTTATTTTTTTTTTTTTTAAACCGCTGTCGACGATGTTCGAAACTCGCCTATACGTTTCGCCGCGCCGGTAAAAACAACGACGTTTCGGGGGAAAAGAAAAAACGGCAACGCGGTTTTTCTCGCCATCAGTATTAAAATAATAAAGAAAAAAAACGTTCCACAAAAAAAAATACGCCCGTAGTGTCGTGCGTCCGACGGTTTGATTAAAAAAAAAAAATTTGATTGAACTCTAGCGCGCTAGAAACCCCTCGAGAGACGCGGGAAAACGGACGGACACTACGTAGGGTGGTACGGGGTTTCTTACGACGTACGATATACTGCCGAAAACGTAATCGAAAAAACACCACCGATTAACGCACGACGTATCCTTTATCTTTCTGAACTTTTACGACGATTAATTCGTCCGGTTGGAAAACCTCGCTCTCGGAGATCATACGTCGAGCGGCTCGTTTAAAAAAATAAAAAATTCTGCTTACCGGTAACGCCTGCGATCGTAGGCGCCGTCGTTTCGACAAATCAATCACGGACGCGCGCGTGTGTGGGGTTTTTTTCGTCGGCGCGGGTTATATACGCTCGCGATTCTCAAAATATAAGAAATCGGTTTTTTTTTTGTTTTGTCAATATATATTTACTGAGTATTTTCTGCGGTTTTTAATTTCGTTGTTTTATTAGTTTTTAGTAAATATATATATATTAACAATAGTAATAATAATAATACGCAACAATACACATTTCGTTCGTACTGGAAACGTAATAATCGTGGTGCAATTATTATTGTTATTATTATGTTTTATGAAAATGCCGTTTGTGATTATTACATCCTTATAATAATTATGTTTGATTTTCAATAAATTAGATATTGTGTTTTTGTTCTCTTTCTCGGGAAATCGTGCGACACTTTGATTTTATCATATTATATTTATATTTTTTTTTCTTGTACAGAACATTCAAACAAGACTTGTGAGATAAAACCTTGTTTTATTATTTAATTTTTATTTCACTTCTCATCCGTGTACATAAATAATAATAAATATATATATATATAATAAATCGTTATCGCCTTTTTTTCTATACTTGTTGTTTTTTAAGTAATAAAATGTTATCTTTGTTCAAATTTTTCCGAAAATAACACGCCGGTCGAAAATACTGACCTAGTCTTCTGTTTGAATCGTTTCTCCTATTCTACAGCAATGTGCTTGCAGAAAGATGCGTTTATAGTGAACTCAATCGAAGACTTTGAAGGATACTATAATGATATGGTCATTTACAATAAGGTACCGCGTGAAAATATCGCAATAATAAAAAAGGAATGTGTTTTCCGATCGAAACTCGCTTAGTATTGTAAACATTGTAAAAATAGTTTCGGATAAAATCTAATCTAAAACTTATTCCATAACTTCCTTGCTTCATAACGCGCATTGATCAGACGAGACATTGATGATCGCTAGTGCAACAAGCACTGCTTCTACCCCGAAAAAGTGTTTCCAAAAAACGCTCAAAATCTGTGGACCGTATCAGTGAAAATTGAAGAAAAATCGTAAACATTCACTGTGCTAAATAAAAATAAGACATTTAGATTTCGTCGACGGTTAGTTTATTTTCTTGTTTATTTGTTTTATACTAGTCCAGGGTGATTATTAGAGTTGTGTGAAACAACAATCATTTTTGCGGAAATTTATGACTGAATGAGGAAATATCTAATGCGGATAGTACACGACTCGTATAACTGCTGTTCAGTCAGTCTTGTTGGTCGTCTTCATCCGTCTTTTGTTATCTGGATAAAAGGTATTATATTTTTTGGAGTCTAATAGAAATAAAATATTATTTTTCTTTTGTAGCACAATTCAGCGGTGCTGCGCGCTTAAAGTCCTCGATTGTATAATAACTATCTGTACACTTACGTAGAGTTTATTCTTGTTGGAATCGATATCCAAGAAATTTAACTTTCAACAACGAGGTCGATATTAAACGCTAATAACTTAAAAAAAAAAAAAAATTGATTTTTAAAATTTGGCCAACGAGAGTATATCAAGCAATATATATATATTACAGGCTCGTATCTAAAAAACTATCGAGAACGAACTTGCGAAATGCAAAATTTCGATTTTTAAGCTGTTCCAGTAACTTCAGACTAAAAAATGAGTTCTTTGGGGTTATCGTAAGAATCGTAAATAAATATCGTATGATCTATCTAAGTATACGCGACCGAACCGTTCAAACAAATAAAAAAAAGTTATATATTCCCGCACCCGCCCGCCCAACCCATCTCTCTAAAAAAGCGTCTCGATCAAACACACAATATTGTTACATAATGTGCACATGATATAATGAGAAAATACAAAACGAAATGGTAACAAAACAGTGTGTGTGTGTGTTAAAAACGAGAAACGATTTTTTTTGAAAAATTCGAAAAGGTACAATGTTATAATATTACACATAAATATTGTTATGAATCGTTAAATCTCGAAATTATTAATAACATATAGGTGTTGTAATAACAGTTGGGTTCGTATACGTTTGTTTTATCCGATGATAAGTATTCATCAGCCTATATAATATTGCAATAATTTAAAATATAGTGTTTGTCGGTCGCCGTCCGGGAAGTCAGTCTTCGATGTCCAAACGGACGTCTCTGCTCGCGCAGTTGGTGGAACCCGCCAGCACGGTCGTCGGCCGTATCGAGAACCGTCTGACGCGCTTCTTTTTCGGCTTTTTCGCCGGCACCGCCTCCGTCTCGCCGTCCGGGCGTTCTCGTCGGACCTGCATCAGTAGTGGTCATTTATTCATCGTTTTTTTATTATTATTCTTGCACGAAACGAGACCGACCGCACATCTCGTATAATTATTCGTTGCAGTACGGTTCGAAGCGTAGCGGGCTTGAAAACGCCTGTAGACTGGGAAGTGACGACAATGGATAGAACAACGGTGAATGGATGATAGAATGGGTAAGAGGCAGTGTGTAGAAATCTAGACGATCGAAGGAACGCGCGTAAAACGCACGGTCCAGGGGAATAGGTAAGGAAATGATGGCTCGCTTTAAAAGAAGAGAGTCCTTAGAAGGATCGACGGACCCGCGGTAGAAAATGAAGCGTACAGAAGACGAACCGGTGTACAACGAATTGATCAAAGTATCGACGCGCGAGTGAACGGATCGAGTGGGCGGGCCACGTGAATGGGGTCAAATGGAATCCTAAAGAAAGGAAGGAAAAATCTACGGGTCGCCCTAGACAGCGCCGGACGAACGGGGTTAGTGAAGACTTGTGCACACAGGGCTTGACAACGGAAGACAGCATTGATAGGGGAAAAGAGTAGTAGAGAAAGTCCTTCGACGACCGTAAAAGCTCAAGAAGAAGAAGATGTAGTGGCGTAAGATGAGGGCAAACTGAAGCTGCAGTAAGAGGCGGTTACGAAAATGATATATATGGTCGGGACGAAGGCGAAGATTAATATTATACTCTGCACGAAACAGCTTGCCGTAACAACCGGATGAATACACTTTTTGAAGTCTTTCAGGAGAGTCGTTTAAATACAAGCATAGTTTAGTTTTTTTCATGACTATTGTGTTGGGGTATCGTCAATTCGTCTAGTTTTTGCAACAAAAACGAATCTACAAGGGTACTCCGTGAATATACGAGTATCGTATACAATAGGTAGCACGGAAAAGTAAAATACTTAAAAAAAAAATGTGGATTCATCCGGTTGTCGCGGCCCTCGAGTTAAGTACAGGGTCGGCGCCGTAGTACAGTGTTGTGTCCGAGGGGAGGTGTCAGTATTCCGGGACATGCGAAAGTTTAAGAACGCACAACTCACAGGCCGCGGACGTTTACGAAATGAACAAAATGCGAAAAGCAATGGCGAAACGTACAGAGTGAAAATAAAATCACAACGAAGATACAACTGTAGTGTCATATTACTGTTGTTATTCGAATCTACAATGCGTTTATGCGATCCCGTGTAACTGGTCGCATGAGTCCCGAATAAAAACCGAAAATTCGGGAACATTTACAGATTTGGAGCGAATCCAAGTGAAAAGTAAAAAAAATCTGCGATCGCACCAAACGAGTCAGCAAATAGTAATATTACAGCGGCCGTCATACCTCGTCGTTTCCGGTGTCGGCCTGCACCGGTATGAGCAGCTGCATCGGCAGCGGCGGCTGTTCGTGTCGACCGTCGGCGGCGGCGACGGCGACGGCGGTGGCCGCGGTGGACGACGACACCGTGGACGTCAGCGACGAGTACTGCCACGACTCGGCGGACGACGAGGGCCGGCGGTCCTGGAACAGCGTGAACAGCGGCGAGCGGCGCTCGTGGTGCCGACGGTGGTCGTTGCACGTCGCGGCCGCCGACGGCCTCCGGAAGCTGTAGAACGACGACGTGGCGGCCGCCGGCTGCATCGTCATAGCGGCCGACGACTTGTCCAGCGACCGCTGCAACGTCATCAGGAAGTCGGCCACGGCGATGGTGTTTGCGCAGTGCGCGAGCACCGGGTCCGGGCTGGACAGCCGGCGGTGTCTCGGCTGTTCCGGCGCCGAAGACGCGGCCTGCTGCAGCTCGCGGCCGGCCGCGTACATCGGTATCGGCCGATTGCGACGGCTGTTGTTGTTGTTGTTGTTGTAAAGCTCGTGCGGCTGCGACGGCATAATATCGTAACCGGCCGGACGCGGATTGTTGTAACCGTGACCGATACTGCAGCAGCTGTGATTGCCGTTGCACGTGGACCCGTAACCGTAGTAACCGCCGTCCGCGTTCAGCGACAGCCTGTGTTTGGCGTCGTCCGTCCGCTGATCGTGGCCGCCGCCGCCGCCGGCCGCTCCCGCTCCATGTCCTGCAATGTCGCTCAGCCGGTCGGTCAACCACTTGGGAGCGATGTTGTTCGACAAGAAGTTGAACGCGGCCGCGGACATTCGCCGGAGCTTTGGCACGCGTGATTTTTGTTGCGGACGACGATGACCGGTCACGCCGTTTTTCGTGTACTCGTTTAGCCTGCGGAATCGCGAATAATACATATTATATAAACACATACCGATTTGAGTCGGAATATCGATATGTTTTGGGAATTTCATTTTCGAGAAATTTTTAAAATCAAAAACCGTGTACGTTTGTATACCAAGTTAAATCGTATATTTTAGAATCTGAGCGGAGCGAGGAAGCCAGCGATTTTACAATGATGTTTTTTTTTTTACTGTTTACGAAATTTCTATCAGAAAGAGTTAACCGATATCTACATACGGTACCTTTTCTCTTAACGAAACTGAACTTTAGAGAGGTCATTTTTTTTCTCCGTAGTTTTTTAACGCAACGGGAAAAACCGCTAAAAACGGCATTTTGTCAATACTGCGTATAGTAGTATCCACGATTTCGAAATTTTAGACAACAACGTATCTTTGTACTTCATAAAAAGTTTCATTTAATTTTAGGCTATTCATTTTTAGATTTTGAGGTTTTTCATTCATAGATGGATTAATTTTGGATTTTTTTTTTTTACTTGAAATTTGAACACAACGTCCGTCGTACGTTACTCTAACTGTACACCAGAAATTTTGAATTTAGCACAATTTTTTGATCTTACGATGTTGGTTTTAAGTTTTTAACGACGTGTTAGATTAATAAAATCTATTAATTTTAACCAATATTGCCTTTTGAAGACTATAAAAATCGTTTAATAGACATTCGTCTCGAAATGATTGGGGCAAAAACACTTTTTTTATGATCACTACTCTTGCCTTCAAGCGGCATGGGTATTTATTTATATTTACAATTTTTTCACTGACTTTTTGAAATTCTGAACGTCCGCGCCGCCCCACGTGTCGTATTCAAAATATGATTTCCCGTGCTTGCCGATGAACGGATTTTCTCTGTTCAACATGTCGCCGCCGACGGTCCACTCGTTCTTTTCGTTGGCGAACACATCTTCCGACGAGAATCCTTGCCCTCCTCCTTCGGAGAACGAAAACGCTTTCTTTTTTTTCTAGAAACATAATATGTGAAATAAGGCGTAAAAAATCAATTATTAAAAACATCGTAAAACGCTCGCTCTAAAACCGGGAAAATCATAACGGATCAGCAATTTTTCCTATCGCTAAGACAAAATCAAAAATCGACGGAGCACACTTGTGGAGAATTGTTTTTGTTCTTCGAGAAAAACTGTTGTCTGTTGATGTGTTAAAAAGAATGGAAAATGTACCAACGATTTTATAGTATAAAAGTTAATCGCTTCAAAAAAAAATGTATTAATATTATAAAGTTTGTAATATTAAATTAAAGTAGATACATCCCAGCTACACTAGCGCTCATAGCGGTTACATCCTACGGACAAGTCGCCGTATTCCAATGAGATCGACCTAGTTACTTATTGCAACTATAATGAATTGTCGAAACATTACAAACAATAAATTAGTAAAATAATTTCACGTTGACGATGAAAATTCTAATGTAAAAAATCATTTGAAAGGCAACGGTTTTGTTCGTCATACGAAAAATGTATAAATCTTTTCTATATTTGCGATGATTTTATTATACATCGGTTCCGTATTTTATCAATTCCGTAAATTTGTTTGTTTGTCGGTATTAAATTGCATATTCAAAACTCCTGAAAATAATTTATAAAATTATACGACGACAACGACGGATTTCCTGAACCAACATGTAAAAACGAACTTAAACTTACTTCTCCGCACTCAAAATCCTTCGTTTTCAAACCTAAATAATATTCAAAGCACACGTTGAACGTTTAATTGTTTTCGAACCTTCCGAGATTATTGTAAAATCAAAATTTTAAGCGTTGGAAACGAACACGTTGTCAACTCAACATTTGTTTCTCTTAGTTTTATTTTTTACTGCACACAAATTGGGGTTGTACTGATTGAGCAAGTATGTGTGAGAGATTTTGAGTTTAAAATACTGAGGGACAAACATCCTTTGCATTCAACATTGTTTACAATTGGTATTAATAATATATCAACGTTATAATAAAAATACACTAATAAAAGTGAATTTCTTTGTACTCATTATTATTATAAATCATTTGGCTCTATTATGACATTCGTTCATGCACTCGTTTCAACTAATAATAATAATAATGAACTAAAAGAACCATTTGATTATGATTAAATAAAATGTGTTGGCGCGACTCGAGATACATTTATATTATTAAAATAATGATAAAGTTCGGCGAAATGTCCAATACGTGACGTTTCTTGATGATTTTGTCGTTATAATCACGAGTTTAGAATCGATTTTCACACCGAAAGTTGGAAAAATACAAACTTTGTTGTGTCAATAAAAAAAAAAACCCACCAACGACGTCGAATACCCTTAAACTAAAAACAAATTGTTTTTACTCGGCCGGCAAATGGCATTCAGTAAAGTGTTTATCAGAACAAAAACTCACGAGGTTGTCCGAATCGTTTAGGCCGCGGACGGCGGTCTGCTGCTGCTGGTGCGCGGCTGCTGCGGCCGGCGGCTGGTTCGGCACGGCCGTCTCCAGAGCGTCCACCACTCTGGAAAGGATCTCGTAGGACGCGATGTCCGCGCCGAACGTGGCCTCCTTGTCGATGTGCGCCAGGTCGATCTCCGACGTGGCCTTGGTCCGGCGCAGCAGCGAGCGCATCCTGTTCTGGGACAGCGCCCGCCTGCGCTTCATCCGGTGCTTCTCGAACCGCAGTCGCACCGATTCCTCGTCCTCCTCGTCGTCCCCGTCGTCGGCCAGCGCGGCCGCGTCCGGCGGCGGCCGCGGCGGCTGCGGCCCCGTCTTCCGCATCACCGGCCACTCGGACAGCGCGGGCGCGCTCTGGCTCCGGCGCAACGGCTGTCCGCTCGCGGACAGCGTTTCTTTCTTGTACACGGGCTGCAGCCATACGATTTCATTATTATTATTATTATAAAACGGTTTTTGAAAATGTCACGAAATTTGACAAATTATCGAAATATATTTCGGGATTAAAAAAAAACGCAGCTCGGCTGGTTTATATATATTTGAACATCGGTATCACAACCTAACCTTACCTAACCACCGAATCAGCAGGAAATCGCATTGTCGAGTAGTAGACTAAAAAAAAAAAAAATGATACATTTTTTTTTTTCATTCAATTACTTAACACTTTTTAGTGCTTTTTCTGTTTTTTGAAGGCTGTTTTATTGGATTTTTATTTATTTCATAATTTTTAATGGAATTCGAAGTAATCGTTTACCGCGGACGTTTAAATAATAGTTGTTTGTTACCGTAACAGCGGTAAATAAAGGTGCCTAACAGTGGAGGGTACGAAAAACGGCGTAACCGGAATTTTTCTCCACGTTGTTTTTGGTTTTTGTTAATTTTTTCAAAACGCACTGAAACGGTGTCGATTTATATGGTACCGCCTCTGAAGTATCAAACCTATCAGACGGAAAAACAATCATCAAAATTGATTCGTAACCAGCGGAGTAACGAAAAAACGCGTACACAATTTTAAAAAAAACAATTATTGCAACGCATTAGGAATAATAATATATGTCCGCGTATTAGACGTACTGTGTGTATAGTATTATTACAGTTGTTTGTTTCAATAAGTGTATGTAAACAAAGAATATTCAAAAAATGAGTTTCACGAAAAAAAAAGCGTTTCTCAGAAATAAGTAGAATATAATGAAATGGTATGGGTACTTATTAGTTTTTTTTTTTGGTATAATTGTTATTACGATATTTAATTTTAGTCACCGACTTAACGACCGCATGTGAATGACCATCAGTCCATAGGTACCGACAGCTCATAACCACTTAAAAATAAGAAATAAAAAGTACTTAAATCATAATACTCTATGCGTATATTCACCGATTTTGCGGTAAATTTATCGTTACGCGTATTGTAATAGTCTTATTGTTCCTACAATTCAATGAGCACCTAGTTGTTTCAAATATTTTTTATATTTTAAGCCTTTCAGCAATATTTATAGCCTTCTATCTCTATTACACCGCAGGGTATAGTGAACATTAATTACCGGCCACTGTGTCTCCATAAAATGTAGTTCAGGGATTTTTTTGATAACAGGTACATCGAAGGAGGGGCATTACGTATATAAAATAAAAAAAAATCTTAAGTTTGTTCATGATCTTATCAAAAAAGAAAAACCCTTTTTTTTGCTTAATTAATTTTCATTATCTAAACATATCGTCTTTAAGTATTACGTGCATAAGAGTTAAACACACGAAGTCGTAGACTTGCCTATAAATGTGTCCCCCGCGTGAGTTAAAAACTACCCCTATAATATATGGGGTACATTTCAATAATAATGAAAGACGATTGGTCGTCTTACAGGCTCTGATAATAATATATAGTTAGGTCACATTGTTAATAGAGATGTTTACAAAATTGAAAAAAAAACTGGATTTTCATTCAAATAATAACTCTGGGTCGCGTGAGTTAATTGACGGAGTGGAGAAATTTCAAAAATCTACACTTAGCTAAAAAATATCTTCGAAATCACTTGAAACTTTAATCAAACCTGCGTCTTACCCGTTTGAATATTATGTAAAAGTTTCAGCTCGCTTCGATCATTATTTTTGGACGTTTAGCCAAAAAACTAAATCGTCTGGATTCGGCGTACAATTATACTGAGTATCAAAAAATGCTTCAAATAAAATTAAAAGCCATATAATTTTGTGGTGTTCAACGCGACGATTGGAGCGCTCCTCCTACCCGAAAACGTCATTACAAACCGGAAAATTCTTGAAATTTTTTTTTGGTCTATAGGGTAGAACCCAAAAAGTAGGCGAAACTTCAAAAAAAAACTTCAACCGTAGTACCGCCGGAGTTCATACACCTTTCATCAGAGGTACTGATTTAGGTTCGTACTGTATGAAAAGTTTTCGACAGAGAAAAAAAGAAAAAACATCACTGTTAAAAAAAACTTGGAAAGTAATTTAGCATAACGCGACAAAAATGGTTTCATCGAGCGGACTCCCCCCGAGAAAACAAGCGGCATTGACCAAAGCGTTACCTTAAACTTCATCAAGTACGACTCGTTCAGCACTCGTCTGATGTAAACGACGTCTTTGGTGAACTGATGCCATATTTTCGAGTGCGTGTGCTTGACACGTTCCAAAAATATGTGCTCGAGCGTTTTCGACCGCATCGCCCGGGATATGAAGCTGAGTATCATGAACAGGTAGCCCAAACCGAACATGATCCAAAACACCAGAAAAATCTTGTACCCGTTGTACCACACGTCCGTGTTGACGGTCTGTCCTGAGAACACAGACGGTACGTATGTTATAGCCGGATATCGTGTTAAGGGTCGAATCGGTGTACGCGGAGGGACGGGATCTTTTTTTTTTTTAGCAATCTCGTAGATTCATAACCGTCTTCCAAATGCAAAGTAAAAATGCAGTAAAAATCAGAGGGTTCCTTTTGAGCACTGAAAAATGTACAAATATTTGTATCGCACCGGCGACGTAATCCCCGTAGCCGATGGTAGTCAGCGTGACGAAGGCGAAATACACACTCTCGTCAAACGTCCACCGTTCGAAATAGGCAATGATACCGGACGGGATGAGTATGAAGACGATTATGCCCGGTACCAGGTATGTTATGATGTCCACGATGAGACTGAGCTGCGGTCCCATCATCCGTTGCGTTTTGTAGCTGTAGTGGGCGCGGAGAATCTGTGAGCAACACAAACGTGACGGTCAGGAAAACGTACGATTTTCGTGGCGCGGCGACCAATATTTGTCCGAAAAAATAGCGAACTTTCCGGACGAGTAGGTAAGCCGATTTTGAAACAACGATATTTCGTTTGAAACCGCTTCTACTTCCAGGGCGATCGCGATTTCGCAGCGATCGAAGCAACGTTTGAAACCAAAGTCGTACAAAATTACGATCGCGCTTTCGGCAATAAAACCGCGCGGTACGCCGGCAAAACATAAAAACAAAATTAATTTCTTTTCTACGACGTTGTGTTAAAAACCGTTAAGTTGGCGCGACCGTATGCGATGAAAATTGTTTTTCTAAAACGCGACATTTTAAAAAAATAGTCGGATCGACGGTAGCGCCGTCCACCAGCGCGCGCGTTTCGAAACCTCGGAGGGTGCGATAATTATTATTTCAAACTTCATCCCTTAACAAAATATATCCGTTCGCCTTAACGCGGTGTTGTGGCAGTATCCACTACTGTAACACATTATATAGATAAAAATAATTTTCGTCTTATTTAGATTGTTAAATGGTCTAGGTATTTGAACAGCGTGTTAGTCTAGTAAAATCAATGATACCTGTTATAACGTAAAAATATTGTATAATTGTTTAAAAAAGCTGTTCAATAGTATCTTGGGTTTTTTTTTTCAATTAAAAATGTTTTTGTGTCGTACGCAAATTATTTGTCCGTACATGACGAAAATAAATTTGCAAAAACACTTTTGTTGTATAAAATCATGAACTATTGATGTTGTTCGTGATTGTTAAAATTAGTGTCCTCGAAGAAGTAATCAAAACGTTCAAGTTAAAAGTGCCCGTCAATCATGTTTGAGGAAAGACTAAAATTGTAAACAGCAGTTTGTATTAAATTTTATTTTCATTTTTTTGGAAAATTTAACATACGTTTTTTATGTAGATAAAAGTTATTGTTTTTTATCCATTATCTTGATAAAAAATTTACTTGTTATCCTATCTAGATAATTCAAAAGTCATCATTGCACACCACTGCCAGTATACGGGACCCAAAAACTATTCTGTTCTTCGAATACGGTTTCAAACGGTTTTTAAATTCAATTATTCTTGTTTTTCGTGTTTTTTTTTACACGGTTTCTAAATTTAGAGACGTGCACGTCGCCATCCCTCGAAACATGCTTATACTGGAAAAACTCTCTAAAATGGCTCCAATTGTATTGTTATTTTATTATTGAAAAACACCTCTTACAGGGTGGGTTTTTGTTAATTACATCGGTTTGAATGGGGCGAATTTTAGTAAGTTTTATTTAAACTTTTTAAAATTTTCACTACACTTCTAATGTGTCATCTCTACATCGAAACTTGTAAGTCGTGTAATTGTTTAAAACGAAAAAAACCACTAGCTTTTACGACGTGTGATTATTATTAACTATAGATTGCGTTTTCGTACCTACCGTTTAAAATCCTCAATCGATTATTATTATTGATTTTACGCAACAATTATGTTGTACATGAATTTTTTCGTCGTACGACATTAATATTAACTATACCTTGTGTACGTTGTACTTCGATAGCAAACTGCTAACATCGACGACGTTTGTCTACACACAATATTTGCAGTCCGTCTTGTTTTGCTATTATTTGTTTTATAAATATGCCTCGTCGAGGTGCGCATGAAATACGTGTGTATTTAACAAATCGTAAAAGACAAAAGAAATCGATTGTAAAATAAAAAATAGCAAAGTGATATCACGGCTGGTTTTACACGGCACATCGTCGCTGTAAAATATATTTATGCTTCTATTATATATTATGTTATCGAGAGAAAAACGTATCGAATTTCAAAGTGAATTATTTTATTATACGTATACGTTTTTATCGCTCCTAGGTACGAGTTGTGTTCGACGTGTCTAATAAACTGTTCTACTTCGTGATCGATAGCAAATGGTAATCACATCGTGATTAGTGTCACTCAAACGCGTTTACGTTTTTACTCGATTAAAATTTTAAAAAAACTTTGCTAACAAATTCGATGTCCGACTCGCATAATACGTTTTCAAACACAAACTCACAACCATACCGACCTCATCTGCATAATCTTCGGGCGTGTAAATGAAATACTCTTTTTTTTTTGGTAAATCATTCGTCACGATATTGTATCGGAAATAATAATTTAAACAAAATAAAACGAAATCAAAACGCAGCTTATTCGAGTTTTAACAAATTTACCGTATTAGAAATAACAACAACGGTTTTCGTAAACACATCCGATTAAACCGTTACGGATTTCATAAATTTTCGCATAACAATAAGAGCCCACGGAGGCAGTTTTTGACATTTCTGTCGCGTAATTATATTTTTAGCGATTTCGAATTTTGACGAAAACCAGTCCACTGGTTCGACAATTATTTTTAAACTTGATTACAAGACTTGTTGTTGTTGGTCAACATTTTCATTTCCAGCTTTACGCAACGTAACCGGGACTTTTGAGTAGCCCAAAATACGAAAAAAAAATAAACGAAAACAAATTTTCTAAATTCTTCATTTCCTACATTACCGTCGCGTTGCATACAAAATGAGAAAAATTATAACGATAAAATCGTTGACAGGGCAAATCTTGCACTGCCCTGTATTGTATAGCTGTTCGAGCAACGCGTAGACCAAAAACGTCGTGCCGAAAGCGAACGAAACGGGCGGTTTATTGGCATTTACGATTGTATTCATCGAGATTGGTTAATACTTTGAAATTGAATAAAACGGTTTGTTTAGATCGAGATTTCAATTCGGTCCAGCGGTTTCGCCATCGTCTGCACGCGCCACGAGCCACATCGGGCTCACGTACAACGCAACGGCGACGAAACATCTGCGCTGTATTAAATGAAATAAAAACACAATGATGAAATAAACGCGTGTGTTGACGGTGATGAGAGAAAACAAACGAAACAGTTTGAGAAGATGATAAAACATTGGGTACCTAATACGAGGTCAGAAAATTCGTCCGAAAATAACAATTCACGGCGACAAAATTGCCATAATATTCGTCGTGATGCACACCAGAGCATCATAACGCCCAGGCGATTATACGGTTCGATAAAATGGAAAGTAACAAACATTTCATTTTCACTTTGATCTAACGTGTCAGCGTCGCCAGTGTTCCATGACAAAAACGATTTTTCCATGTAACCACTGTGCACGTATACAATTCTATTTTTTTTTTTTTATTAAATTAGATTTATCGGAAAAAAATAATGAACACCTACTATTCCTTGAATTGATGTAGTAGAGTGTTTTAATACCTGCGATGTTGTTATAGTCATGATGAATGATAGTATATTCTCTACAGACCAAAAAGACTATTACTTACCGAAAAGTAAAGAAACAACTTGGCTTCGTAATACAGACGTTATTATCAAAGTCAAAATACGAGATTTTTTTTTTTTTTCATCATTAAAACGACCGAGTTTTTTCCTCTTGGACCGTAACACACCGTGATAACGTAACAACGTACCTACTATATTGTATTGATGATATTAGACAATAATAATAATAATGATTACGACGGTTATGACTGTGTATTATATCATAAGGTTTAACTGCGACGTAAACGCGGAAAACGCGTTTACGCATAACCGACCGCAGAAACCATTGAAATTCGCGTTTGCTTCGAAATGTTTGTATAATAATATAATCATTATCGATCTCATTGTTACGCATCTTTTTTTCGCGCTGTTTCGCAATAGTAAAAATTCACGAAAAACCACGCCGAACCCACCCCGACCGCAACAACAATAATAACAACAACATTACACAGGCAGTATAATATCACGTATAGTCCGTTTTCGTAATCGGTACGATTTTCCGGTTCAACCGTCACGATAATGTACAATTATGTGTACGTATCAGTGAAGTAACACAGATTCTCTCGGAAAAAAAACAGTTTTACCCTCGTATTTGTCCAAATTTTTGGTGAAATGCTTATCGGGCAGGGTTATTTTTTGGGAGATAAATTAGTCGTAATTTGTTTCAATTGGAAGAAACAGTAGTTTGGATACGTTCCGTTTTGCACTTTATAGCTGGTCGTGTGTTAGCGAATCGACGGGGCCGAGCGGACGTAACGATCCAGTGCTAAAATATCGTTACTATCACGACAAATCATTCCAATTATTCGGGAATTCGAGGGATTGTACGTTGCAAGTTGTTAGAACAACGAGTCTTCGGGACTGTGTGGTATTTCGATAATTTTTTTTAACCGAAAATATTAATTGAATATTATTGTCGGGAAAATTTAAAACATTGGTAGAATCTTACGTATGAAAAAAGATTTATAGAATCGGCAGCGATCCATCAGAGTTATACGCGAAAATCGCACGACGGTTTTATTTTCTCCAATAATATTATAAACACGAATTTAGACATTTTTTTTTCTATTTCCAACTAATCATTCTGAAGACAGGCGAGAATTATTCTTGTCCCAAAATCTGTTTTAGAAAGACCATTCCACCCTTTGTCCTGTTTTTTAGCCTCGATTAATTCGAGAGTTTAGTTTTCTTTTTAAAATATTATGATTTGAAGTTTTGGGATGAAATCGAAAACGTGGGAAATCAACAGTTATACTTAATAACAATAATTCGAATAGTTTTTAATAATAATTTTCAGAATTATTGTTCATATCACATTACAGATCAATCGATACACGCTGGAAACATGTTATGAAACCTCTAAACGCCTTTGATTTCCCCGTGATGAGATAGAAAACCGTCGTTCCGATCGTATGATTTGCGCCTCATGTGCCCGTTGTAATTAATTATAAATTACTGTCTCTCGTGGAATAGTGCCAAATTTCGGTAGGTGTATACATCGATGCCTCAGGATTTACGTTCATTTTTTAAAATTGTAAATTATTCAAGTACATTTACTCTTATTTTTTACGTTAGCTATATAATGGCGATCTGTTTCGACATTATTTATTTTGATTAAAACCAATTTTTTTTTTTTTTTTAGTAATGATATAATAAAAGTTACTATCTCGAGAGCTCCCTGCAAAAATTCTAAACACAATATTAGTATTCAAGTGAGACGCAAACGCGTAGGTACGTCATATAATGTATTATAAATCAATACAATATAATCGATTCGAATGAAAAGAGGTATTGCACAACATGTTGTTTCGTAAAAAAAATATTGAAATGTTTGAAATTAAATAAATTATAATAGTAGATACTATGTTTTGATAGTGCACGTACGAATTCTAAATAGGTGTTTATTAAAAACACACATTTTTCATCTCAGATTATAATATCAATTAAGGAATATGTTAGATCAAAATTGTGTGGAAAATAAACTGCAGCAACTACGCGCGCATTTTCAAGTGCAAATAATATACTGTTCACTAGGAAAATCAAAAAAGACAAGTCATAATAATATATACCTATCAAGAGCTTTTATTGCTAAGTAATTATTTTACTAAATTATTTTAATATATTATGTAGACAATTTAATTTTATCAACATTTTTAAATTTTTTTATCTCTTGCATGAGTTACCAATTACGTATGTAGTTTATCAAAATAATTCTTAAAAATGTGTAACGAATATTTTATATTTTATACTGTGTTGTACAAACACAGTATATCTGAATTAGCGATTGTGAGCAGAGGATTATATTTGCGCAAAATAAATAATATCGCCGATAATATATTTATTTTCAGTTTTTTTTTTTTTTTTTTTTGAAGTAACTAACAAACTTTTCAATTTCCGGCAATTTTTTCGTAGCTAAGAACTCGGTTTAAAGATTTCTGAATTGACCATCCGTCAACTTGTAAAATTTTTACACTTGAATTGTATTTAAACTTTTTGTATTGACCGTAATATCATCAGAAATCACATCATACGAACATTTTGAGTTGCATGAATAATGAATAATTGAGTGGTGACTAAATCGATTAAAAACAAACCAAATATTCTCCACAACGATTATTTCTTACCTTCACCATATTTACATCTCTATAGTTTGAAAAAATTGTGTGACAAACTTGTTAGGTAATGCCAATATTTTAAACACTAACCTACTTCTATCACTTCTACGTACATTATACGTTTAAACATCACAGTTAATTATGTAAAACTTATTGAGCAAGCTAGTTATTTGTTACGTGTTTTACAAGTGTTCACAGTCTATATTTGAATCAACTATTTGCTTATCGCTCATCTTAAAAGCGTGTCGGTAGATAAAATTTTTACCACGGTTTTAATGATATGGCTTCATTAAAATCTTGTTTGTTTGTTTTAATGAGACAGCATTCGCATTTTAATTAATTATAAACGCAAAACTGTACACAGATATTACTTCACACGTCACAACTATTAAAAATTCCTTCACGCCATTTTAATCACGATTTAGAAGGTATGTGTTAAATTATAGTATAATGTAATTTTTTTTTTTTTTTTTTTAAAAGAATTTGCTTAATTGTGATTTTTAGATGTATAGTAACAAAGACAACCAGAAATATTTATACACCTACTAACCTAACCTAATAAATCTCAAAACTTTAAAATATATCCAAGGAAACATTATCCTGCAGTCCCGTTTAGAGTTATTTGATAGTAATACCGGCAGCCTCTTCACTACCATGTATAATTAGAGTCATATTTTTTGCCACTTACTCTAAACAACGTAATTTTACACATAGTGTTTTAAAAAATGTCAATGTTTTCCTAAAATGTCACGCGAACGTGTAAAATAACTTCAATCGTCCACTAAAGTTCTTTACGATTTCCAAATGTTCAAACATTCAATTTTAATTATTATTTTGTTATAATACATTAGGATTTCGTAGGTAGGTATTAAGACTGAGGAATAATATACAGTAAGATAAAATGTATAACCGTCTAAATATAATTTTAAACAAGTGTATCTCCGATTAGTTCGTATGTTATAAAATATTTTATTTTTATTGTTATATAACTTACTCTAGACTCGAAAAAACTTCCGAGTTGTGTCAACACGATACCGTTGAGAGGAATACCGATCAGTGAATACACCAACACCAGTATGCGTCCAGTACAGGACGTCGGGTGTAGGTTTCCGTAACCTACAACAAAACAGAAATTCATCAATAGAAATCGTTCACGTAATTTATTTAACGGTAGATTACTGGATCAGTTTAAATTTTCGACCCGCACTGTGTTTTACAAACGAAAAATACAAAATCAAACGTATTAAATTTTTTTTTTTTATACTTTACTTCCTATTATTGCATATTTAGGATCCGAAATATGAATGTGTTTTGATCGTGGTATTGCAATGAGTGGGTATAAATAAAATACTGAAGAATAAAACGGTTTAGTGTACCTATGTATTTCTTTTGTTGTCTTTCTAAGATCCTAAGGAACCTTCGTACCAAATTTGGTGAAAATCGGTCGAAAACTAGTAAAGCGCGAACAAACGGACGGACGGACGGACTGACAGACCAAAATTATAAAGTACCGCTAAGGCAATGTACCCAATAATATAATAATAGAAATGCGTCCAAATAATCGCAGAATATAACGACTACTTACCAGGTTTAACTGCATTCACATATATTATATATACGTCTTGAACACCGCTATTATAATATTTGATTTTTTTTAAGATTCTGGGCGCAGCGAAGAATGTATCGTTTTTACAATGATGTTTTTTTTTTTTTTTTCTATCAATGACTTTTTGTATAGAAAGAATGCTCCAATTTTCAATGTGAGTACCTCTAACGGAAAGGTCTATGAACTCCGGCGGTACATACAGATGTACAAAAAATGTTTACTTAGTGAAATTATTGAATTAATGTTTATTTATTTTGAGTACTTGTCCAAATTTTGACACACTAAAGAGACACACGTGTGACATACGTACAAAAACGAGGAAACGAATAATCTGTTAATTCAAAAATATTAACCAATTCACGCGCGCATTCGTGTATTAAAAACTAAAGTGCTCGAACACTGTTTTCTAAGTATCGGATACCTATTTGAAAACGATCAGCTGCGCTCGCAATAATACTTCATGTTTCCCAATCCTATATTTGGTCTCTTAAAATAAATTCAACGCGACAATTTAAACTCGAATCGAATTATTTTTTTAGCGTATTTTTTTCGTCACGAGTAGTTCGTCACTGCAGTATTATACCGACGTATCTTATCGATTTTGAATTCGATTGCTCTTCGAAAGGAACGAAACAATACGCCAATCCATCGTGTAATTTATAAACGGCAATACTAATTCGGAAGATTTCGTAAAAACTGCGAATCGTCCGCGCAAGAATATAACGTTATATTCGTCCGTTTGGGCGTGCATCTTGTGAGACACACCGATAATCGTCGTGCTCGACACGTAAGATTAAACGAATAATTAAACTGCAGATAAATCGCGTACCTACCGTGGTAATAACAATCATCATAACGTTAGATGGCTTGTTAGTTATGACTCGTTGTTGTGGCCATTAAAAAATAATACGACGTGTCGGGTGAAACATGTATATTGTAATATTATATAGCGACCGTAAAACCGCTAAAATCGCTCGGTCCTATGACGCAGGCGTAAGTGCGTGTTTTTACAGAGTAAACACGATTTATCAACCGTACAACTCGTCATAAAAAAAAACGCGAATTCTCAATGTGAATTACACAGCAACAACATCAGCTAAGGTACCCGTTGTTTTTGACGACCCGCGCGCTGTTCTAACGTCGGACGAGCGTCATTACATGGTTATAAATATTAATTTATATCGTTCTACGTGTCCAAACGATGAAGTTAAATTTAAATAACCCTGTGCGTACACACGAGTAAGTGCGCGTGGCAGCCGAACAGTTAGAAATAAAATATTACAATGGTCAGTGGCGTAAAAGTTGGACCACTTTGCGACAGGGGTCGCAAGAAAAAAAAGTTTTCCTCATTCAATACAAAAATTACTAATAAAACTAATAAAACTGTTTATGGAATACTTTACGATTCGCAAAACTGAAATAGTTGACTCGAAAACGGTTTTGCGAAGTTCGAACTTCATTCGATCCGGTAGTGTCTAAAATTTTCAATTAATTTAATGCGCTTTTGGATGATTAGAGTCCTCCCTAGAGAGAAAAAAAAGTAGGTAAACGAAATAATAAGACAATGTACCTACACCGATAGATAAATTGTCTTTAAAAAAAAATTAACCAACTATCAAAACGTTTAACCGCATAATAATATGAAAATATATCTTAATGTTTGTGCCGAACTTTGCGAAAATTACTGATTTTAAAAATCAGATATGATTTATGTACCACAAAAAGTGTTCGGAGAAAACAGCTGAACATCATTGTAAAAACAATACGCATTCTTTGCTGTACGCTAAGAATATAAAAAATCTCCGACCGTGTTATGGACTTATTAGCATTGTTGTAACTTTCAATTCAGCAGAAAGTGGTAGTTCTAAAAATATTCACTTACGTTTACGAGTTTATTTAATTTGAAAATAAATTGTATGAACAAAAATTGAAATCTCATAATAATTACGCACAAGTGCACAACAATTTTTTTTACACGACGTAGTACGGTTCTGCACAGTGATGATCAGACTCAGCACAATTAATTAAACACTAATCCCGTTGAGTTAGAACATAAATAAATTAGATTGTTTAAAAAAAAAAAAAGCCGCTCTAAAATGCCCAATTTTTCCCCGCATAAAAATCCATTAGAAGTTCATGCATTTGATTTAGCGGAACAAAAACCTGTACACGTAATTATTATAAATTTTTAAAATTGAATTAGTCGATTAACTCTACACGATTTTACGTATTAACGTTTATTTTTAATACAAAAGTGTTACTTCAAACAAAACGTAAATTCTAGCAGCGATCCCCGGAAAACGCACCCAATACGTGCGGAACAACAATGCAGAAACACTATTATTTAATAGTTACCGTTTGTAACTGGATTGCTTTTGTGTTCTTAAAATTATACGCTGAACCCCTGTCATCATTATTATTTTACTGCGGTTTAAAAAAAAAAAAAAGTTTTTTTGTACACACGTGTTATTTTGAGCGCAATATTCCAAATTAAGACCAAACTATACCGAAACTCTTACGATTCCATAAAGTTTCAATCGCTAAACACTTAGTGTTTTCTTAGATTTTCTTTTTATTTTCTTTCTATCTTTCTATTTATTGCTCACCGATTGTGCTCAGTGTCGTCAGAGCGAAAAAAAAAGCGTTGTAGTACGTCCATTGATACTGATGAACTACTTCTTCGTCTGGCCCTTCGTCCAAAACCGTTCTGTTACAGTACACGTTTAACTGTTGGATGAACTGCTTGCGTACGTGGGCATTCACTTGGGCGTAGTGTTTCGCGAGCAAATCTACAAAGACGAAAATCGTATGCAATCAAAAGGATAATATATTAAAAGTATGACATAGGTACTGTTTGAAGTATGTTTTCAGAATGTTGTTAATACAAATTGACAGGTAAATTCAAAGATCAGTGCAATGATGGTTCATGTACTCAGTTGAACTCCGTTTTAAAACAAAAAAGAGTAACGAGCCGCGGCGAGAGTGGCCGGTCACTGTTTGAAGTGAGTCGTATTGATTTAAAAAGTATAATATTACGTTTTACGCTCAATTATTTATAAGCGATAAAAAAATAACATAATGGTTATAAAATGATTTAAAAATTTTATCACGTTTGAAAATTTTTACTTTTTTGTGTTTATAACTCGGAAAATAAACGAAAAATACATCTCTTATAGTATAAAATATTACTACCTCGCACCAGTTGCATACCTCTAGAAACGTTATAGTAAAATAAAGTATAAAGTAAAATTGATAAATTTTTCGCGCTGCGCTCTGAATTTATAAAAACCGTTTTATGCTGTTACACGATTCAAGCAAAAATTTTAACGAAAATTATCACTATTATCGTATACTTGTTAAACTTAGAATTGGATATGGCCAACAAAAAACTTCAACGTTTCATAACGATCGAATGAGAACTATAAGAAACAATTATGAAACATGAAAGGGTTTCTATTATCGGATAAGTGCTTACCTATTCTGAATTTACTTTTAAGTTTTTGCCAATACGTTTTGAAGACTTTGCGTGCTATAAAAATCGATATTTGCACTGTATATGATTGATTTACAATAGTGATTATAGAATAAAGTAGTAAGTTTTTAAGCACAGCTACACAAGTTTAAGGAAAACTTAACGAATAATTCATAAAATATACTTGAAAGTTTTCGATTTTATTTTAAAAAAAAAACCCAGTTGTACGTTTATATCGGCCAATCCAGATAAAAATGTATGTTCACCACTTATAAAACTTTCGTATTATCTACGTTATAAAGTAACTATTGAGAAATTCAAATCATCATTGTCTGAGCTACTGAGAGTCTATTGCGCATATTATATTATCGCTGCAATTGAATGAATTGAAATGGTATACTTCTTTATTATAAAATGAAATTTGTCGTAAATAGTCGCCGTAGATAAAATAACAAAATAAATATTAATGAGACACCTACGGGCGGATTTCCGGTCACCCCTGGACACGTCTTATTACAAAAACGTATATTATATTCAATTATACCTAAATATATGGGTACTAAAACTATGTGACACGTACCATATTATACCTTATTTTACACCATAATATTGTCACAAAGAATAAATTTGATTTCGAAATTCGACGTCCTCGAGTACTGCTGACCTACATGACAGTATAACGTTTTAAAATGAACAAAATTGTCAATACAATATAATGTGTATAAGGATTTCGATTGTGTTTGGAAAGAAAAATAATGACAATTGTGTTCGCCTTGAAATCGCGCTTTTGCGCCAAACTATTCTGTATGGTTTTCAAATTATGTGTATAGGCAATATTGTGTGATTTTAATCCGATAAGGTTTTGTAACACTGCAGTAGCGCCGTTGCATATTGCAATCGTATGAAAACGACCAGCGATTATTACACATTCTATAATAAATGTGTCTGGTGAAAAATTAATTTGTTACATTTATTTTTTTATATAAGTACGTATAAAATAGTCAAAAATCCACGGTTTGTTAAGCGAATTATTGTCGCTCACGAGTCACGCGCGATGCAGGAAGAAAAGATAAATCTTAGGTAGGTACTTAGTAGTACGCGCATACACATAATTGTAAAAACATAATATGTACGAGTATTATAACGATAACAGTAAAAATAAAAAATGTTGTTATTATAATATAACGGTGTAAACAAAATGGCAAATTACCGTGCCGTGTGAAATTCAGAGGCGTATTTATGGATTTATTAATGGATTTATTAATGGAGGGACTGGGGCGTTGAAGCACCACCCTCGAAATTTCAGTAAAATTAAAAACTTTTAATTAACAACAGTTGATTAAGTGTCTATTGGTCCACAAATCTAATAACGTATTGTTGTCTACAACATTTTCTTCATTCTACAAATGGTCAATTAAAATAAACACAATATTGACGAATAATAATAACAATAAAAAATTCATCGATTATAATCAATGCTCTCACGAAGTACACGAAAGATTATGAAAAATACATTACACGTTTTAATTGTATCTACTTATATAACATCGGAGTAAACTTTATTTAAATTGAACAATGTAAATTTCGAAGTTAAAATCCCAAAAAAAATTTTGGACAAATTTGAAACAACGAAATAACAACTTTAATAAATAAATTTAAAAATGATTTATGTGTACAATTATATAAAATATATACGAATAATATTTTATGTCATATAAAAAGGTTAGATAACTATTGTGACGGTTAGATATAATTATAAGTAAATATTAATCTAGATAAGTTGTTTAGATGAACGCTGTACATAAGTAAAATAAATAATCATTTTAAACTCAATAAAATACGTACGTGGCAATAAAGATTAAAATTACATATGAGTGTAAAGGTGTCTACGTAAGTACGTAGGGTACTGCATAAAGAGACATGAATTTTACAATTGTATAAATTTAAAATAACTCATAGAGTGCATGAAAAAAAAGTTATATTTTCTCTGCTGCATACAACCAAGATCCGGCAAAAATCCAGATCCCAAAATTGAAATTCTTACCATTTGTGATCTGATGTAAAAAAATATTGATAGTGATCAATGTTTTAATCGGCTTAAGAAGATTGTCGTTCGTGTTGGTAAAAAACAATAATGTAAAAATTTAAAATAATGTATAGTACGCCATTCAAGCAATTTTGTTATTACTACATAGTTGTAGGTGCAATACGATTTAAACGTATTTACTATACATAATATGACGGTCAAATTTAAAATCACCCGCAACAAAAAATAATTATTTTTAAATAATGATCCTACCAATTTAGATTGATTTGTCCAAAGTTGAATTTAAATTTAGTGTATTCTATAATTACCTAACATTTTTTATTCACCTCCGCATATTATAAGTACTAAATACTGCCGTTTGAAAAAAAAAGCGTTTTTGGTCGTGCATAAATTGAAAATGACGTAATTCAGATAGGTAACATACTGATAATTTTCTATTTATTATGGCAATTTTTATCTCGTGTACAAAAATAAACGTTCATTGAATAAGAAGAAAACAATTTTCGCCAAAACACGAAGTATTGCATCGAAACGCACCAAATTAAAAAACAAAAAAAGATATGCCTAGCTGGTCACTTTTTCAATAATAACTTACAAAAATAATGATTTTAAACGAGATCAGCGTGAAAAATGCTAAAAAAACATTAAAAGTTTTCAGCACAAAAATTATTAAAATAAACAAATAAAGTCGAATAAATAGTAAAGTAGGGCTTCCACAAACCGGGTATGAGAGTGTAGATCGGAGCATTATTGAAGAAGTTGTCGTGGTTTCAGAACGTTATAAAAAAAAATAATTAAATAAACAAAAAAAAACGCACATCATGTGAAAAACAATGTAATCTAATACCACTGTAAAATCAACACAATCTACGCTACATTGAATATCTAAAAAGTAAGTATTAATATTACTTAAATGTAGACACCATTAAAAAAAAACCAAAATAAGTTATGTATTAGATTGTCGAATCGCAGAAGTCTTTGTCACATAAAATCGAAACCAGTCCATGTGGTGGTCATACATAGAAAACTGTCGAAACACCATTGTACAGAGTCATCGAATTCTTAAATTTTGTTTTAAACGTAATAAATAGTTTACGTTTCATACGTTCAACATTATTTTGACATTTAAGTGAATATAAAAAAACTCTTTTAACTATTATGTATAAGTGACATCATAATATGTATGTATTATAGGATGTGTTCCTAGAGTTTTCACTTGTCGCCTTATAAAAGATGTTGGTCTTTAAATACTAAATATTACAAAAAAAAAAAAGCTTTAAAGTACCTAATGAACTACATCCAAACAATAAAATGAGAGTAATATTAAATACATTAAATCGTTGTTATTTTCAGACTTGAGACTTCGATAAGTACTATGATATAAAATTTACATCAGCCATTATGGGTAGGTATAGAATTTATAAATAATATGACTTATTAGTGTTTAATGCTTAAAAACCAATAATAGGCCGCCTCTCTAGTCTATAGGATATCTTAAGTAATTTACGCAATTGTCGAGGAAATAGTAAGTTGAAACGTTTTATATAACAATGTGCGTTAGTACAACGTTGGTTCTATTTCTATATCAATTACGATTAATTTACGTATTTTAATTTTTTTTTTTTTATACATCATAAATTGAATCGTCCAAATCGAAACATCATATTAATGTTATTGGTACCGATACTGTTTACCTTAACAAATTTTTGTTTAATTTATGTATACCTACCATACCTATAGGTATTGATAATATCGTAAACAGTCAACGGTTACAAATTCTGTAGCAACAGGAGGACGTGAATATTACCTGGTTATAAAATGATTTATTCATATCAAATTAAGTCTGAAAGATACATATAGTAAAGTATAATGTACCTAATTCGTAAATACTACACTAAACTAGACGCGCGAAAAAATTTAAATTTTACGTTTAAAACTACACAAACATATTATTATGTTAGATTATTGGCAATACTATGCGCGGCGTAGAAACATAATTATTTTCAATTTAAATAACAAAGTTAAAACAAATACCTACAAGGTTAAGATTTTGACATGTATATAACTTTGTTAAGTGTCTTCGTCGCACTGGATTTTATGACGCAAATATTGTCTCAGCGGTTCCGTAAATCAATAGGTGTTTATACTTATCCAATGTCCATTCTGAAAACGGTTCTAAACTCGCTATAATGTCTATTATGTTTTAACAAGATGATTTTTGAAAATATTTATTTTTAAAGAAATAAATAACAATTAAAATATTAAAATTATGACCATATTTGATAAATTTTAAACGGCCATAAAATTATGAAAACTTATTTAATTGCAAAATCATCTTGTAAAAACAGTGTTTAGGTTCTCGTCTTTAATTCAACTTATCAAGGTCGGCTCTAAGCCTACCAAAAAAATCACAATCTTGAAAATACAAAGTGATGTTTTGAAAAATAAAATGTATTGGCAATACTGAAAATCCATTTATACTATTAAAATAATGATTAGGTGCTCCCAAATGTCTGATACGTGACGTTTCTCGGTATAATCACAAGTTGAGAACCGAATTTCAGACCGAAAATTGGAAAAATACAAACCTAGTTGAATCAGTAATTCCATGAACGACGAAGGCTCTTAACAATTAATATTCAAAAATAAAAACTTAGTTTATCCAAATATCCTACAAATGCAGATTGCTTCATAAGTTTTGGTATATATATATGATAATTTCGGGTAATTAAATTAAAGTGGATTAGGGTAAGAATTTAGAAAATTAGCGAATTCTGTTCGGTGATTCCTCCTTACTTCGAAAAAATTAAAAACTATTCCTAATACCCATCAATTAAATCAACCATCGAACTGACTAACGCATTAACTAAATTCTAGAACTATAATTAATATTTAATTTAATTTGTAAAAAAAAAATGATTCTACGTATGCCTACGATTGTTTTAAAATTGGATTAGTTAATAACTATAAGTATTTTGGTATAAAATTGCAAACGAAATAGCGTATAGTTTACTTTTAACATTTGTCGAACGTTTTTCATCTAACTATAAGGTACCATACTAAATTATTATAGAATCAATCTTGTAGGTACCTAAGTTGATTGTATTTATAGATTCGATCTTTTGATAAGTTCAAAAACGTAATGGTGCATTTTATAAATATTATATTAGACATGTTTTTTCATGTTACGATTTTAACTGCTGTGTAAAATGAACAGAATATTTAATTTTAATTTTTTATTTTTTCCCATTCTAAACCATAGTCAGCAACTATCATAATATTTAGCGATTTCCGATTTATAAATAATATTTTGCTTCATAATAAATGCGATAAGTAAAACTGATGAACTATACTATCATTCCTTCCTGTCATCATATTATCGTTATTATTATTATTATTAGGTACATACTCCGAGACAATGGTAACAACAGTCAACAATTATCATAATGTTGCACTTATTTGTACAATGGTATAAAATAATTTCACAGCACTCGTATACTTTTTGTAAACGACTTAGGTATGTATAGTGCTTGAAAATTTCATGAAATTTAAAATTTTGGAACGTTCCGATGAAGTATTGCGTGAAATAATTCAAGATTAAAAAAGTCATAGGTCACTATAGTGGATTTGGTCTACTATATTGGGCGGGTTTAAAACTTGAATTCAATATTATCTATTATAATCGAACTGAGAGTTGCATAAGTACTCATTAAATTGTAAATTTCAAAGTTTTATATTTATTTTACAAAGAGATAAATTTTCTGAAATTTTCAAAATCGCGATAGATCTTCATTCATTCGTTTAGTAATTCGTTTATTAATTAATTGATTAATTTTTAAATGAGTTATTTTCAAAGAACAATGCAACGAAACAATTTCAAAGTAAAAACGTAAAAAAATTTTTAAAATTTTTAACTTTTAGTATACAAAAATATATTGTTTGCACTGTACTAATATTTTGAGATTCTAAATTGCAAATTATACCTAGGTTTTACAAAATTATACGGAACTATTAAATTCCATTAAAAAATTATTATGTCAATTGTATTAATACTCGTAAATGAAAAATGACGCGAAAAAATCATTATTTAAATTCTAGCAAGTACTAACGATTTGGTTTAAGGTTAGTTGAACAAGTAACAAACGACAAACAAATAATAACATAAATTTAAAATAACTTATTATCAACAAACAGTATTTTTAAATAATAATATAACGTAAAATACCAATTTCTTTTGAATTGTGAGAAACGCGTGTGCTGCATTCAGTATTTGCATCGCGGTCATAATGGACAAAAATCTAAGATATCAAAGCTAAATGAAATATTTCACATTTTTTTAAAAGTATATAACGCCCCTAGAAAATGTGTTGTAATTTCATTTGCAAACCCATTATACGAAATTTTGAGGTTTGACTTTCGAAAAAAGTTTGATTTATACTTATTATACTTAGTTCTATATATTTATTTGCACGTTTTTCCATTTCAAACCATTTTAAGTGTCTCGGGGTACTTGCACGCGAGTGGCATACATAGAGCGGGTGTGGGGGTGCGCGTCCGGGCCATGACACACATGTAGCGCAACGTCAGGGTTGATGAAAATTAACAATTGCAGCCGACTTTGAATACGATTTTATTATACGATGGTTTCAAATTTAGCATTCAAATAAACGTATCCAAAGCCTCTCTAGAAATTTCGACTTACCATTGGTCAGGTCTGGATGAAACCTACGAGCTTTCGAGATACTCTCGAGAGGCCGAACATCTTTGGGCTGAATGAGGCAGTGGCGTGGCGAAGGGGGTGATCGAGAGGCGGCCGCCTCTCAGTTTTTTTGGGCGGTGGGTGGGTAATTTAGTTTCATAACTATAATGAATGTAGGAAAATAACACACAAAAAGATATTTTAATATTGATATAAGCGGAAGGCGGATTGTGTTCAGTAGCCAGATCCAACTAGCTGGTAACAAGTACAATAACAGAATAAAACAATAGTAGTAATGGTACGTTAGTTGTAGTTATCCAATTTGTTCCTCGTAATTTCTTATCGATATCAGAAATATAAAAATGGGTTTATCGAAACATATATTTGCCTCTGAAAATATTTTAGTTCGCCACGCCACTGATCACGAGTTTTACACCGACTTTATGTAGTGAAATACCGGTTAAAATTATGACACGTTTATGTGTTCGATAGTTTTTTTAAACTTTCTTACGTATACTTACAGTCCGGTTCTGCCGTTAATAACCGTAAACAGCTTTCGAAATTTGTTCAAAAAAGGACCAGACCAAAATTTGTTTAGAATCTAGCGATAGGCAGATGCATACTCCTCCCCGAAAAGACGTCCCAGAAATAGTTTCTATACTTGTACGCCACCGCGGGCCAATCTCGCAGTGCTTGATTTGATGGACAGATTCGGGAGACACTTGGGAGTCCCGCTACTTTTTTGAAAATATTTTATCGTACCCTTAATGTTTCCTTAATAATAATTTAAAGCTCCTTCCGAGTCGACAACTCGTAAATACCTTTGAGTTCGAGCCGTTCCAACATCTCCAAGTAGTGCCGTTTCTCCTCCTCCTTGCGCTCGATCCTGTAAAACACGAACGCGCCCAGGCACAGGTAGCCGACGAACACGACGAAACCGACGAACCATCTTCCGATCATTGTTGCCGCCGTCGTTGTGTCGTCCGGTCGTCGTCGCTATCGCCGCCAGTGACCATCGCCGCCGGCGAAATCCACACCGATTTTTCGCGGTCGACTAATCGCGGTGCCTGACCGATATCGTACTCCTCGCCCGGGTAAGAAGAGCGAGTTGGAAGGTTTTTTTTCAAAGAATTAACAGAGAAGTAAAAACGAACGAACGGAAAAAAAAAATCGGTTTTCGCCGACGTACGACGCCCGCGGTTGCAGCGGCGACGGACGGACGAGTCTCGCGTTCCGGGAATGTCGGTCGGCGGTCGTGCGCGCGTGAAGCAGCGGAACACAAAACCGTCGGGCCGACGAGGTACACGAGCTGACCCGAGATAAGGACTGTAGTAATATAAAAACTATAATATAGCTCTCGTTAATCGGCCGCCGATGATAAAAGGTATAACGAGCCACTCAGAACGGAGATTACGAATGTTTAGTACGAGAGCGCGCGCGCACGACACTCGTCGTTTTTTAATACAGGGGCCTACATCTGTGTGAAGGGCGAAATGCGATCGGACGAAACTACTGACGTTCGCTGGTCGTTTGGACGGTTGAACACCGCGAAAACAATTTCCAACGCGCCCCGATGTTTGCGACAGAAAAGAAAAAATCCGAACCAGGACAAAAACCGGTGGTCACAGAGGCCCGTTCAAACGACATCGTGAGCACCATGGTGCTCGGGGGACTGTCCGAATATAAGACGGACGGCGGACAAAAACTTGCCTTGGTTCGCGCCACGTTGATGATTGAAATTCCGTATTTTTTACGTACTTGTCGACCGTTTTCAAAACTAAATTGAAACTCGTTTTACGATCTAAAACATGTTTAGCAAGATTAGATTTGGGAGATAATTTTTTTGATTTCCGAAATGCGTTCTTTGTATCGTACTTACGTGATTTTACGCACTCCCAGTTAGTTTTTCCGACATTGGATTAATACAATTAGATTACATAAATTGGAATCGTTTTATTGGATTTCACCCGTAAAGACAAACGCGTGTAGCCCATACGGTCGTTCAAAAATCACTTAAATAATGTTGTACGAAACAAGTTAGTACACACGAAATAACTTACGTAATTAAAGTTAATTTTGATGCGTTATGACATATGCGGTAGGTGTAACGAGAAATAGTTCATAATATATAGGCAGCTAAACGTCTTCTGGAAACCGTTTGAATTGTCACGAGTAATTAGTTTTGAATGTTTTTTTTTTAAATAAACAGGATAAAAAACGAGTGTTTCGTTTGCTTTCGAAAAACGTACGTTGTACAGGACTATTACTACTTAGTACTCATGCCGGTGTTACACGTGTGTTTTTATTTCCGCGTCTTACATTAAAAACGTCAATTTAGTAAGTAGCGCGGTCACGTATGATTCCGTGAGTTGAATAAAAATTGACGAAAATATGATCGATGAAAAAAAAATCGATACAAACAATATTGGACGTAGTATTAGGAATGAGGAACGTGTATATTGTTTTTACAATGATTTTCGCAGTTTTCAGATTTGTAATGACGTTTTCGGGTAGAAGGAGTTGCGCCGAACAGCGCATGTGGAATTTCGGCTTTTTAATTTTAAGCATTTTTTGATTATTTTCTGAGTTGTGTGCCGAATGAACGATGGCAAAATCGCCAAGCAGGAGTGATCTTTTTTTTTATTTTCACCCGTTAGATCGTGTATAACTGTAGCTCGCTCTGGGCACCTACCGTTCTTTTTCAAAATTCCCTTCATCAAACAATACATATAGTTTCAATGATTCGATGGATACCTACCTATCTGCAGGTTTTCATTTAGAGTGTATTAAAATAATTTGTGTGTGCGTTTTTTTTCAGCTATCAACTTTGCGTCATTTCGATCCATCCGCCCGCACCTACGGTCCGTCTAATTTCACGGGCCATTTGATTGTATTATATTCTTTTGGCGCCTTTATACTGCGTGTGCACACAATGCATTCCGCGCGGTCGATTCGAAACGTTCCGCGGTGTGTCCTCGGTTCCGTGGGCGGTGGCTGGACATTCATAAAATCCACATCATCGAAACGTGTTGTACACATCGATCGTCGTGTCCGTCTAAATTTATTTTATTAGACTCTAATTGGACGACCGTAGGCAAATTATTTTTTGAGGGACCCTAACGGAACGGAAAAAATGTAAAAACACCGTAAAATAAGGACGCTATTTGCACTAAACATTTTTTTTCGTTTTTAACTTATCTACACGTGACTCGCGAACCCCTTATTCGACGTCGAAACGATTTAAACTATCGCTCGTTGTCGACGAAAACGTAGAGATGGGTTTTATTTATTTTTTTTTTTCATATATTAGTATCACGATTTTGTTCCATAGTGTTCTGCAGTAATTACAAACGAAAAAATGTCAAAAAAATGGGCAAAACGAAAAAAAAATTGGTAAAAATTCAACTTCTTTATAAAGTATGCATCGCGTATTGTCCACGGCATACAATTTCATTATACGTTTACTGTACCTGTCATTAAAATTAGTAGGTAGTAGTAAGTACATTGATTGGTATGAGCGAGTGTATAACCATATATTTTGTCAAAGTCTAAAAACATGTTTAAAACGTGTAATCTATACGTCATGTTATATTATAGTTTTTATCGTCTCTATGTTTCGCATTTGCTTATCCATCCAACATCGTCTTACTACGGCGTTAACTCTCTAACTACTTAAAAAGTTCAAAAGTTTATTTTATTAATATTTTTTTTTTCTACTCGACTAGTCAATTATTTTTCATTTTTAACCATCAACTTATCCGATTAAAAATTTGATTGCGTTTGTTCAACTTTCTATGGTTAACTGATGCAAAGTAAAGTTGATTTGTATTCTATTCGCTATCAATTAGCGGAACCAACAACCAAAAATAATTCATCGACTTTTTTTTGTATTTTGGTCATTTATTTCTGTAATAGCATAGTTAAGTTGAATATGCTATAGTTTTAAACTTTAAACTGAAGACCATTGAATTACTATTTTAAACTATAACAGACTAACTTACAGTTAACATGTTAAATGAAAACAGAATTAACTCGTTAAGTTAAAAATTAACAAAAAAAAAACAAGTTAACGAGTTAATCAACTTTTTTCCTTAATTTTAATTTTTATCGAGTTTAGCCCAGCTTTGCGGTTTGGGAACCACCAAACCATTATAACTAATTCGTGTACTGCTTTATAAATATATATATATATACTCGTTTTTAACTAAAACACTTAAGGTACCGACAATTTGTACACGATACCGAACAATTAAATATTTGTCAATTTCAATTATCGATAATGGCTTGTCAGACGTCAGTGTAGAAAGACACAGTCGTAGTGAATGCGTCTACCATATTGAGAGGCACCGAGTTATTATTTATTTTAAATAGATTATTTTAAACGAACGATTACTATAGAATTTACATCCGGTCGATGGTAATTAAATACTTGCGGTAATTATAAATGTATAAAACGAGTACAGTTTACTTAGTAAACAATATTAGTATAATCATAAATGAAGGATCAAACACATAAAACCATTGTAATTATAGTAAACTACTTATACTGATTATACCCATTAATTATGGGTACTTGTTGATTTCTTGAATGGTTTTTAAATGCAAGTAGCATTTATATATGGACTAGCAACGATGAATTTTTTTCAAAAAAATTAAATTATGTTTGGATTAAGTGTGTATTCATAATATTCATGAACGAAAAAAATATAACCATAAATGATGAGCGTATATTTTGTTAGAATCGATTTCAAACATGTACTTTTTTTGAATAATTGATTTATAAAAGTAAATTATCTATTAAATTTTACATAATTAATATTGTCTACAGTTTCGATTGCGGTAAGAAAATGTTTTGCGACTGTGAAATAAAAAAAAATATATAAAATTTTGCAATATTTTCTGACGAAAATTTTAATGTTTACGAATGTCATAATACAGGTATGTAATAAGTTCTAAAAATATAGAAAGCTCTATTCGAACTATTCGAATACCTATAGTTAAATTTGACAAACTGAACAAAAATTAAGATTTGTTTTTTAAGTGTTTGCCACATGGAAGACATTATAATATGATCAAAATAGTATGCAAACGTTATGATTTTTTTCGTATTTTAAAATACTAACATATTAATATAAACACGTATAAAAAAATGTTACTCCTATTAAATTTAATTGTTCCTTGTTTACAACTCGTAGATGTTTTTAATTTTTTTTTTTTTGGACAGATTTTTTTTATGCTTGTCAACATAGTAAAAAATTAGAAAAAAATACATACATATTGTTTAGACCTGAAATACTCCTGAAAAATACTTACGATTGGTTATAATTATTGTAAAAGGTACACTATTAATGATTTTTTCGATTTCATTCTTTAAAAACGAAAACACTAGATACCCATAAATTTTACAGTTTGAAACAATATGCTGCGGTTGAGCGTATTCGTTTTCAATCCAGAAACGGATAGTACGATCAATGTCATACGTGCCCTTACTTAAATCCGTTTCTTTTTTGTTGCAGTTTAAGATGCTAAACTCAGTAGAAAATAGGATAAAATCGTCATAGGCTATGACGACGTACAGTGTATATGAATTCAATATAGATGTAGCAAATAATGTTTTAAAAAAGCCGGGATCACTAGGTCGCGTGGGTAGTTTGACGGAGTGGCGACTGCGCTTTGGGTGAGAGACACTGAAAGCAATCATTGCCTTTGAAAAAACAATTCTGAGTGAGCTCAGTTGTCTAGTATAATATGTTCTGGTAAATTTTTCGAGAACTTCAACACTTAGCTTCAAATTTTTTGAAATCACTCGAAACTATCGTATCAAACCTGTATCTTACCTATTTTAATGTTGTGTAAAAGTTTCAGCTTGTTCCGATCATTGTTTAGGAAGTTATGGCCAAAAAACTAAATCGTATGTCATTATTTCTCATATCCTGAAAAGTGTTCACACTAAAAAAAAAAGCGTCATTGTAAAAACAATACATTCTTCGCTGCTCTCAGAATCTAAAACATTCGATTTATACACAGTATAAACAACAGAACAATAAATGTGTTTAATTGTATTTTTTTTTATTTTAAAAACAACTTATTCAAAATAAATTAATAAAACTTATAAATTATAACGGTTTCCTAACCAAAAGAGTTCACGGATATAAAAGTATAAAGTATATAAATTCGATGAATTTATTTGTATAAATTAAAGGTACCATATTTTGTGTATACTGTTTTGTACATATTATATAATATTATATAAATATAATCATTAGTGTCGAAATGAATGTATTAATTGGTCGACGGATTTTAGGTATAAAAAAGAAGAAAAAAAGAGCCAAAAAAGGGTTCGGTTGTATTGAAACTAAACGCAGATCAATCGACATCGTTTCTATCGTGACAAGCGTTTATGAGTCCAGGAATTTATTCAACTTCGTGCCCGACGAGTCGTAGATCTTGACGAGCTTCTTCCATTCGTCTGGTTTCTTCGTTCTCAAGAAGTTCAACGCTTTCTTGATCGATTCTTTTTGCTTGTCGGTGCATCCGTTGCACGCGTTGTTGGCGAGGATCGGGATGACTCCTGGAAACCGAAAAAAAACCGATAAATCCAACGTCGTCGTAAGTGCAATTAAATATAATTTCTCCTATAGAAAGTCCGGTTTTTTAAATAAAAATTAATTTTTTCAAACGATTTTATAATTATAATCTGTTATCGTATTTACATTATATTGCGCTAACCGGAAGGGAGCGTACACCGTCGTATTGTAATATAGCGAGTTGGCACTTGGGAGAAAACTGTTTTAACAAACCGCTATCTCTTACGCGTTTTTATAAAACGTTGATTTTCGCAAGTGTCCAGAGCAAAAAATAGAATCCAGAAAAAAATTTAGAATTCGAAACAGTATGAAAAAGAGTTTGAATGTATTTTCGAGCGGAACTCAAAAACTATTGGTGTCAATATTTTTTTGCGCGCAACCGTTTTCAAAGCGTTGTTTTACGTGAGTTTTCACAAAAAATGTCGACATGGTGGTACGTGATGGTAAACTTGACTTGTCCCGGAAATACTCAGGAAACTTTGCGGCCAAGGAGAACGAGAAACGGATAGATACATATGTGTAGGCGTGCATGATAATATCCAGGTATAACTGACTCTAGAAAACCGTATTGAACAACAAATCGTTGACGACCAAACAACAACGGATGTAATAATTTAACCATGTTTTGTGCGTCTTCAAAATATATATATAACAGGTATATATTACGCAGTTCACGCGTAGTTCTTGAAAGCCACGCGAATGTATCGACGACCGACGAGTTGGAATGGCAAGGCGTTTAAGTCTCTACAATGTTTGAAAAAAAACTAGTCGTTTGATTTGATAATCTATTAATAGTCAGTTGTTTTTTTTTATATATTTGATGACCTTGTTGTACTTTTTCGTTTCGTCTGTCGGATACATTATATAAATTACCGAACGAAAATGTTATTCATATTACCATAATATGGAATTTCTATATATTATATATTATATATTATATATTATATATATTATATATTATATATTATATATTATATAGAAATCCGGTACATACGATGAACACATAAAACGTGTCCATGTTATACACACATGCATATCTGATTCTGAAGGCTAAAATAGTTACTTTTCAATGAAAATACGCGTATTTTAAAGAAGGTCCCGGCATCGAATAAACAATTCGGCGACGAACCATCCGCGAGACGGACAATTATAACGATATTGTCGAAAAATCAAAAAAATCCGTCAAAAATATAACGTCATTTAAATTGAAATGGGACGAATCAAAAAGTCGGAAACACGGTTTAGATGTGTTTCTGTTGTCAGAGCAGTTTTATATACAGCACTATTTCGCACTTTTCAGTGTGGGTGTGTCAAAATATTTATCGAGATTTACAAGCGGCAAAGTTCAACAGCGATTTCCATACCGTTTCGTACACCACCGATCCATTGTATAGAACTGACGAAATTTGAGGGAGTTTTGTTTTTTTGTACAGAACGTAAGATTGTACTGCTCTCGCCGATTTTATTTAGAACGATTTCCGGTAAAAACAAACAAAAACGTGTAAACAGTGAAAGTGTTAGCGTTGTTACATCGACTCGTTATAGTCGGGGGGTGGTTTCGCGATCGGTGTTCAAAATTCAGCGAACCTTGAGGAAACCAGTTGGCGAAACATCGAAAACCAGCGCGCAAAAACCTTTGTTGATAGTGTTTATTATTATTTTACTATTACTCACTCCTCAAGTCCCTGGACTGCTGGACGCACGGGCCCTCGTTGAGGAAACACTTGAGATGGCTGTTCAGCACGCGGTCGTTGTTCAGCACCTGATCGATGTTGATCTTGTCGAAACGTTTCATGTACGCGGGCAAGTCCTTGATGATCTCCTCTTCGGCGGCGGCGGCGGCGGCGGCGGCGCGGATGGACCCGGCGCGCTTGGTCAGAACGTGCGCGGACGCGACGGCGAAGCAGCAGCAGCAGCAGACCGCGATCAAGATTTTGCCGTTCATGGTGAACGGATAAAAAACGAAAAAAAAACGAAAAAAAACTGTTTGTGGTAACGGCGGTCTCGCGAAAACGGCTGGCGAACGAGTGGTGTCCGGGTCCGCGATTCCGCCGCGATTTATACGCGAGGAACCCGGCGAGAAATCGCGCGCGTGATAGCGACCGCGCGGGTAGGGACGCGATTTCAGTGACGGGGGAAGTCCTGCGGTTTTCGCACGTTTTCGCGACGATCATCGTCATTACTGGTCGTCGTTAGGAATCTATAATTATAATCTATAATTATACGCGATGCTCGATCAGCGGCAAACTATACGCTCGATCGCAGCTGTGTATTACTCCGCGAGAATAATATAATATTATAATATTTAGGACAGCAAGGTCACCGCGTGAGCAGCGGCGAATAATGATATTTTTGAAAAATCGTTTTCCGCCGATCATCGTTGTGTTCGTCAGAAGACACTGTTTTACAGGCCGTTTCAATCGCGTTGTTTGTGGAAAAACAGAAACTTTCATCGAATAACCGGGTACAGCGGTGTTACTTTTTTCAGTACCGTATTATAAAAGCGTTCTCAACGTGTCAAAGTTACCGTGGCGGCAAATCGAATAATCGGACGTCGTTCGTAAATTGTAAAAAAAAAAATAAACAATATTTTTCTTATACAAACACCGCACTATGGTGTAACAATAAAAATAAGAACGACTTTTTATTTGTTGAGTTACGGTCTTTACGGTCGGTATTTTAATCGACTATATATTATAATTATTTAACACTTTGTTTCACGGGAATACTAAGTAACTCGACAATTTCATTAGTTACGTTATTATCAATTACAGTATTCCGACCGCTTAATACCGGACGAAATATCGCGTTATACCGCAGTCGCGTTGCCGTTTAAACATTTGTACATAGGAGTAAACTTAAAAATAATTGATATTTTCCTTTAGAAAAACGTACAGGGTTGTTTTATCATTTACAAATAAATAACAAACGAACTCAACAATGATTCGAGAGAAAAAAGCATACGCCGACTCAAGAAATACAACGTTATAATATACGTATTATCATACGCGTTTAACACGGAAACACGGAGTCGATTAATATCTCGTTAGAAACCTTGACTTTATTTGACTGTAATGGGTTTTAAGTTATGACGCGTATGATACTTAACCGTTTCCAGTGTTTGATATAAAATAACGTTAAACCGCGGTCATCAAAATCAAGCGATGTACCCACAAAAAAATAATTTTTCTCTACGACGTGTATTTGCACGGTTTTTAGGGTGTTAGTGCCCGCTTGTTCTAACTCCTAGGCTATGTAATACTCGTATTTCAAACGTGTAGCCACGTTCTTTAAAAACTTTCTTTAAAATTATTTTTCAAGAATACCATATTGTACTTATAGTTTCAATTGATTCTATGCAGTCTAAATCGTAGGAATTTATACGTTTCCTTTTCCAATCGTACCGATGATGCTGTGAAAATATTCTGAAAACTGATTTGTCGCGCGCAATCCACTTGATGTCGACATTCCCATTCATCGCGGCAAGGGATATATTATTACAAATAATTAGTTACCAGCTATTTTAAAATCGGTGTCTTCACTCGCATCAATCGACACTCGGTACATAAAATATGCAGTTAAAACTGACATAACATTATGCTAGTTGGACCCACCTACAACCATCGTCCTTCGATGGTGATAATTATAAAACTTTGGCTATTACGACATGATTACTATGATATTGCTAATCACAGTTTGAAATCATTGAACATCGCCATAATCTCAAACCACAGCTAATATTGTGTTATAGTTGTTTTTTTTTTTTCAACATAAAAATTTTAAAAAAATTTGCAAAAAATACAACACAAACAGCACTAATTAGACTGCAAAACTATATAAAAACAGTCGTAGATGTGACTAAAAATGTAAAAAAAACAAAAAACATTTTTTTTTTTAGTCCAGAAGGACAAAGGCATTCTGGTGTATGAGGAAGACAGTACCGGTTTTTATTATGTTTGTATACAATATTATGAGACTATATTTTACTGCGTACGGTTTTATCAGCGGCGTACCAAACAAAATCGCTTGAAAAAATTAAAGTCCGCTGCAACAACAACGCTAGTTTAATACAGTGCGATCGGGCCATACTGTGCACAAATGTTTTATTTTATGATCCAGGGCGACGGTAGTGGCGCGAAGCTAAGTTTGAAAAAAAAAGCGTAGCTTTCACGACAGTAATATAATATATTACACGAGTTTTACCGTTGAATATGAACAAGTTTACACATTTTCTTTGGCCGGGCCTGCACAGCTGAAAAATATGGACAGATTTGTTCGTTAGTAGTACCAATAGATCGGGCACGATGCGCAGATTACACTTTTTTGAAAACATCGGTCGAATATATTAGCGAAAAAGTTAAGTATATTTAAGGCAAAAACATATTGTGTCGAGGTAGTTAAGTAAAATTTTCAATTTACTTGGCGAGTGCATACAGTTCACTAAGTTTGCTTATTATCGTGCTAGATTCATATTAATAATATATTACCTATGTCATTATGCATATTTAGTATATCATTATGTTACAACACATGCACTTTCCAGGTAAATTAAAAATTTTACTTAGCACCACAAATGATATCACAACTTTGTGATTTTTTTTTTTAGTTAGCTGTCTTTTTACACATAGCTCGCGAAATGTTTTTTTAATGAGATATATATTTTACTATTTACTTTTGTGCTATAGTAAAATTTAACATTTAAATACACACCTAAAATAAGATATATAATTGTGTTCAATGAAATCAACATCTCGGTTTGGTTAGGAAAAAAAAGATGTATATAACATTTTTGTAACATAATGTATATTATTAGTTTTAGTGTTTTACTTTATCGAAAAAGATGTTTTCGAAATGAAAAATAAACAGAACAAATAGTATTGATACGTTATATTCTCGTGTATACACGACGGCGATAACCTTCGTATTCAATCTATATAGAAATGTTTCCGGACGTCCGTGTATACACGCGGTCGAGGTCTGCTACTCTTAAACGTATCGATCATAATATTATTATGAAAACCATACAGAGATGTATTGTTATGACGGGTTCTAGTACATTTAAAAAAAAAAAACAGAGCCTACGAATATGAAGACAGATTTCTTGCCACACAAACATTTTCGACTAAATTATCGTAAAAAATAATCTACAAGTTCAAAAATAAGTGCACGACATCAAATATTACGTAGTTTTTATTAATCCGAAACACAGAAGTCGAATCGGTTCAACCAATGTCACGTATCCACACCGCGGTTGCCGTACACGATATACTAATCGGCGATAACGTTAAACTTTAATTCCCTCAAAAATTACTCCATCTATTTCGGAACGATTGGACTGAGTACATAAAACTTTAAGTAAATAAATTTTTTTTTTTTCAGAAATCAAATTGGTTCGACCGTTTTTGCTCTGTCAAATTAATAAAATTACATACTCGCCACCGCACGCAATAATTCCAATCGGTAATTACTTCAAACTTGATTTTCTCAAAAACTACTCGAACGATTTTGATAAAAAATATTCGATACGCAACTTCAATAATGTAACTTTATTTTTCTGAAAACAGAAATCAAATTCGTCCAACCGTTTTTGAGAAATCTTTGCCACGAAAAATGCCCATAACATACATGTGGGTATTATGTAAACATTTTAACGGAGGATGGTTTCGAGGTCTGGGGATCATGAGATAGTATATGAGTAAATATTCGAATAATTTGAATTACTACTAAAATACTTTAAGAAAGTATTTGAAATACTTTCAAGGTAAAAGACTACAAATGAAAAATAATGAAAAATGATCTAACACGTTCAATGATTGTTGTTCCACACATCAGTTTTCCGAGTTTTTATCACAATATCAATAGACCGATCGTTATGTTAGAAATAAAAACCGTTTGAATTCCAACAATGCGCGTGTAGAAGACTGAGAAAAAAAATCGACGCTTCCAAAAACACTTATTGTTTAAATACTTTGTAAAAAATAAAAATACATATTTAAAAAAATATTCAAAACCAACAAAATTATTTGAATACTATTACTCAAATATTTCACAACAATATGCTTTGCTTATACAGAAAAAAATGTTGGTTCGTAATATATGAGCTTATCGTTATTATTTACCAAACTATTTTTGGTTTCTTACATTCGACAAAAAAAAAAAAAAAAAAATTCTGTTATCGGGTAATAATGTCCATGAAAAGATTTGTTGACTCTTTTATTATTACTATTTTATGTAAATAGTAAAAAATGTTTTGTAACCTCTTGTAAGAATTTAATTTGTACATGTATAAAAGTGAGATAAATATTTTTTTGTGTACCCAGTGCAAACGTAACAACAACAAAATGTAAATTTGTTACAATATTTAGGAAGGTCAAATATATTGTAATTACTCTCACAACGTTTAAAAGTACCTCATAAATTACTTATAACTATATTAACATACGCAAATCGTGAAATATTCTTTGTAAGATTAGATAGATACGTAATTTTAAACATATATATCACGGTATTAAATATATTTAAATTTCTTATTTTTTGATAGTTTAAGAGTTAAAAATCTAAATTTACCTCAACTCAGATAAATATTCACTGGCATACGATACTTAAGCTACAAAATTATTTATAACTAACCATTCCGTTTAATTTTAGTAAAAAAAATATATTTACATATATGGTAAATAATAATGATATGGCTGCGTGTTATTGAACTGCAAAAATGGTATAATGTTTTAAAAATGTATACTTCTTCCTAAACTGTGCTATAATAAGGATACTTAAAAGTATTCGAATATCTAATATACCCAAATCAAAACTTGTATACAAGTTACGCAATACTAATTTTATAAATTTTTCATCATTATTTAGATCTTTGATTGAAATGTAGGTTTTATACCATGTGTACACACATAAAGTTATTCTCATTAAATCTTTTTTTCTCGATATTTTTAAAGATATGATATGGTTTTATACTTAATATAAATGTGCGTTTGCGTATTAATCGTTCTTCCAATGAAGTTTACTTCATTTTTTGATTTCTTATTCTATATAATATATTTTATAATAATTTACTGATGGAATTTAAATGATCTGATCTACATATAATGATGATGGATAAAACTGATGAATACGTGTGACATTTATATTATGTTACAATAAAATAGTAAAAAAAAACAGCAAAGGTCATTTCGTTAAAATCAACAATTTGTTGTACCTACGTTGTTTCCGTCATTTAGAAAACGGAAGGACACGCGGAAAAAAACAAAAAACATTCTACATGAATATTTACGGCCTGTTTATAATTTATAAATGTATAATATTTATAATCTTGCTTGTACAATATAGATATATTATAAGGCATAATATACTTTATACGCGCCGATTCCATGGGCGAATCACTGCAAATTGCAGTCTCGACGTTTATTACCGTGAGCTGGTGGTAGTCGTTGTATTATTGTACACAAGATAACTGAAAGGGTTAAACAGGCAAATAAAGACTAATAAAATAGCGCAGTATAAAGAATAATACATTGTATTATGTTTATAGCTTTTAATTTAATACTTAACATTTTACAAGATGTCAATAATAATAATATCATACGTTTCAGAATATTACATAAAACTGTTAAATTTCTATTGCTAGTCGTGTACGATTTTTACTTTTTAGTACTATATTGTTACTGTAGTTATATTTAAGTTTTGTATAAACATGTAATTTTACTAATCCAATAGAAATTTACAACTACTACAAAATTTTGAATCTAAATAAAACAATTAGTTGTTCGATCATAATAACACATAGTTGACTATCTATAGGTAATAGGTATAGTTAAGCGGTAAACAAAAGCTGCCTATTGCGGTTATGCAGGAAAATCTATTTTGTGTACGGTATATTTATATTTTAAGTTGATAGTGTTGTTACTATTTTATAATTTATAATAATTCGCAATATCATATTATACGTGATTACAACAAACAGAGCTATCGTTATCATCACAGACGCCAAAGTTTTACAGCTGCCGACAAAATATTCAACTTGCCTAACATAACCCATAACTCAAGGGTACAGTAGTGTGTAAAGCACTGAGTTCTGAATGTGAAATAAACGCACGTTTACGTTATTGCATACCTTAGTACAGCTGTAGTACTAGTTATTTTATGATTTTACAATTTTAAATTAGTGTACAGACGTACAGTCGACGAAATCAGTATGATATGATAATACATGATAATAGAGACTGATTTTTTAGACAAAACTGACTATACATAAAGGGTAACTTATAGAGTATAATGTAACTTAGTACCGCGCAAAAAACTAAAAGTTAGACTTGGTCGATGGTTATTATATTAGTACGTATCGCTACAAACATTGCAGACTGCGCCTGTGTCACGGAATAACCGATGCGCGGTGTTCACTGTTCCGAGCCGTTCATGAACGCAACGATCTCGTTGTACTTCTTCCCGTCGGCGTACAGCGCCATTATCCGATCGAAGTCATTCCTTCTGGTCGTGTAAACGTGTCTCATCACCTGCCGAGCCATGACTTTTTGCCGAGGCGAGCACCTGGAGCAAACGGTGTTTATGATGTCGGGCAACAGGTATTCTGCGGATCAGAAAACGAGGAACGATTAACATTTTCGTTTGTCGAAAAACCGTAATACATTCTGCGTGTTTTGTCGCGCAAAAAACGTTATTTACAAACTTCGCGTCTTATGTTACAGTAAAAACCGCGTTGAATACCGTCAAGACGGCTTAAATCTAAAAAAAAACCCTCCAGTTTCATTCATCCGGATGCGTATTTGGCGGACCGGGTTTGAACCACCCGCCCACGAGCTTCTTACACGAACACTGTGAATCGCGCGTAAACACTTTTTAGAGCTTAGTTAATTTATTGTGTTATAACACGTTCATAGCAAACAAATGGTTGTTATGACCGTTTTGTTTTCAACATCAATTTTTGGCGTCCAGTGGAAAACTCACGTCAAATCGAGTATTTTTAATCGCCTAGTCTGTGACGGTCCGTACGGCTTATCTTTTCGGTTCAAAATTATTTTCTCAAACCGTTAAACTATTCCGAATACGCCACTGCCATCATCAGTGACTCGTCGAGCGTACGTTGCGTAACATCCACGCTTAGGTCGTGAAATAAAAATGAAAAACAAAAATACGTGCGGTGCCTAATAATACGAATATGCGTTACGAAAAAAAAAACTATAAAACGATCGAGACGGTGTTGTATACTACGTAGGTACGTGTTGTAAGTTTTTATTATGATTTACGTGCACGGGCGAAAAAAAATCGTCCAGACGACGTGCATACCTTTATAATAGTACTTACTATAGAAAACGCAGTAGCTCGCACGTAATGGCGTACATTTTTGATAATTATTATCTATCTCACACTCGACGGCATTACTTTGCACAACGGCACGCACGATTCTAGCTAATAATAATAATAATAGCACCGTATTATTTACTTTTTTTCAAGACCTGTGAGTTTTAAACGAAAAACGTGTATTTCGCGATGATGATAACTATTCAACGTTGACCGTTCGATCGAAATGGCAGAATAATTTATGTGTTTTAGGCGGGGCGATCGTGCAGTTTGATTTTTCGGATAGTCGCCACTGAGACGATCAAATTCACAACACATAAGTGGATGCGCCGCATGGTATTATTAAAATCGGCGCTCGAATCGAGGGTGGACCCGGTCGTTTTTACAAAAATTTTTTGCGTATCCCTTCAAATTTATGAGAAAGGTTTAGGCCAAAGGGACACGGGGCACGGCAACAGTCCAATTTAAAAGAGTAGTTTTAATCGTTGTCAATCACAGATGCGGCTAAAACGTTAAAAAAACATGGACGTTTTATACATAATAGTATAGCAGTCAAAAAGTTAATCTTTTTTTTTTTTCTATCACTCGTTTGTTTGATTTTGGCTAAGAAAAAACGAACTTTTTTCCTAAAAAATTTTCACATCTTCAAACTTTCTTTAGGTCGATCGCTTAATTAATTAATTTTATTCTAAATATTGTTTTTTCGATTGTGATCGACTCAATTTTTTAACTGTATTCCAGAAAAATAAGGTTTTTGGAAAATAAATACTTATTAAGGTCACACATCGAAACAGGGCGCAGTGAGACAATCAATATTTTATAGGCCCCGACATAAAGCCATCTAAGTGAAGATTATAAACTGTTGTGATTTTAATATTGAAAAAAACGTTTTTTTAGTAAATAAGATTTGTAATTTTTTTTTTTTTCCAATTTGAGTTGTTTAATGTTGTTACTTTAAAAAAAAAACCGCTTATTTAATTGTTTTATTCATTTAGAACATCGTGGTGTCTCGGAGTGTCCATCCAATCCATGTCTCGAGGAGTGGCAGTGAGAATTTTTGTGTTTTTAAAAAATGGTTTTTAATAAAATCAAACACACATTTGTGTAAGATCCATAAATCAATTTTTAAACGCACAACAACGAGTCAATTTGTTCGCGCAAAATTCCACTGCGAACGAACGAGTTATTTGAAAAAGAATATGTTTAGGTGTGGCCACCCTATACTACTTCCCCTTGTGGTCTCCGAAATTAAGGAACGTTCGTAACTATTACTCAACCCCTTCTATTGTTTTTTTTTTTTTTTCAATTCGAGCGCAGCAGTTTGTAAGATTACCAAGGTTTTTGTAACTCGTCAAGTTAATTGAAAAAAACGAAAAAATTAAGTTAAAATAGTTGATTTCTTTAACGTTTTTTAAGTTTATTAGATTACAAGTAACAAAAAATCGACTCAACTTCGAACAAAGACAATATTTTTTATTCGCGTGCCTAAACCTATATACGCCTAACCTACCTGCGTATTATTTTCGTCCTTTTCAACAGTTTTTTCACGCGTTTGAAACGTTCTTCTCGCCGTTTTAAAACCGATCGAATCGTAGTGGACGGGTTAAATTCAAAAAAAAAATTAACATGACTCTCGTTAACGCCTGGCCCTCAAAACAGTTACGCGACTTTTGTTTCGTTCAACAACAAACACCTTTGACTTGCTGGCCTTCCGGCGTGCACCGTCCCTCGCCCAAAATGCACTTGACGTACGCCGTGACCAACTTGTCGTTCTTCAGCAGCTGTTTCACGTCCATGTGATCGTGCGTGTTCAGGTACGTCCCGTGCGGCGTGACGAACGGCGACGGTCGTCCGTCGCCGCCGCAACGGACCACCGCGGGAAACTCGGCCGCGATCGCCAGCAGAAGCAGCAGCAGCAGCGCCGGGGATCGCGAAAACGTCGCCATGGCGCGTACGGGATTTTCGGGGAAAATTTTTTATATTAAAAAAACACGACCGACGCGATTCGTTTGTGATTCGTTTTACCAGTGTTTTTTCATTCGACGACGACGATTGCCCGTGGACTGCAGTTTTCACCGGCGTGTGTGTGCGTATATATATACACACACGTATGTACACGCGGCACAGATAACGACGGCCAGCGTTTTTTATTTTATTTTTCTAAAAAATTTTATCGTCACGTTCAGCGTCGTGTTCGGCCGCGGCGGCCGGTTCGTGTCGAAATCACGGTCAAACCGCCACGGTGCGTAAGGTGCGTTCCGCGCGTCTAAACGAGACGCGATAAAAAAGCGATTTGTTTATAAAATTTTTTTAGCAGCGGTGCCCAGACTTTGCGGATGATCGTTCGCGCGCAGACGATGAAAGCGACGAGCAATTAACGCGTCGACTCTTATCGTAACGGAGAAATAGCTGGTTCGTACCAGCTTAAAATGTTGTCCGGGACGGCCCTGAGAGGAACGGAATGAATTGTAGATAGATGAAAATAGACGAAAATTTCAATCGCCGTCCGAGGATCGTATTCTAAAACAAACAAAATTATCGTTTGATTTAACGACACGTTGATAGCGCACAAATCATTTTTTCGGAACGGATTTTTCAACGCCAAAATATACCAGTTCTTCTATTTAGGCGTTTAAATTCACAATAACGTATTTTTCCTAATCAAATTGTGGCGAAACGATTTGAGCTGCGCACTTTGAACAATATGTGTGTTTTAACTCCATAAAATAATTTTGTCCGTACTTTAATCAGCTTGTCTGATAGAGTTTAAAAAAAATATTTTACGTTCGTTCGAATCATTCTGAATCTTTACGTACATAGACTAACACGCGGTTCGTATTTTTTTTTTATTAGTTTAATACAACATCAATTCTAAATGTACGTAGACGATTAGTCAACTTTTTAGAAGCCGTTAATAGCTTTCTAATAAATACCCGAAAATTCAACACGTTTCGTGTGTCTTATAAGTTAATTACCTATTAATATTTCATTTGAAATCAATATCGTGCAGCGTGTTTACCTAGATGAGAAATTGATTAATGTAATAAAATTATTCGAGTTTGAAAACTATGCGATCGCATAAAATATCCGAAAATAACAGCTATCCGAGTTCCGTTTTATTTGTCTACGCGACGTTGTGTTCACGTCGTGTGTTTTTCTTTTATTTCGAACCACAGCTCACTTAGGAGGATGAATCACCGTAACTATAAATACCTATAAAGGTTTTTTTTTATTCTGTACGTTATTGGAGCTTAGAACTATGGTCCCAAACGTCTTACTTCTGCGAAAATTGTGACATTCCGTTCGCGTCGTGACACTATTCTTACGATAAAAAATAATGCTAGATTGGCTTATCCGGGTCAAATGCCCGTAGTACACGCGATATTAGCTAGGTATAGTTCTATAGCCGTACACAATGCTACAAAAATATCGTATTAATTTAAGTTTTAACGACGCGAGAGCTACTTCTCTCGATCACTGTATGGATTTAGCACGTCATACCCGAACAGTTTTACCGCGGCGCTCGAAGACGTTTTTTAGTGGCGACCCCCCGGAGCTTGTTCTGCACGATGTGAAATTGTGATTTTCACGATTAACATAAAGGGAACAATAATATAAATATTTAATATAATTAACTACTACTATTGTACAGGTTCGTTCGCGTGAAAAGCGTTTACCTTTGGGCTCAACAACAAAGTCGATCTCTTCCGAAAAATACGCAGTCTACATATTATTGAATAGTAAACACAGCGGCCGACGTGCATCTAAAAATTTTCAAGCAGGTATATATTCCGTACAGGCGAGCGATGAGTGAAGGACGAGAAATTAATTACACTTATAATACGGCCATAATTATTTAGGCGCACAATAAATGAGTAACCTCGACGACCGGTGCCCGTAGGGCCATTATTATTGGAAACAGTCTGCAATTTCTTTTTTATTCTTTGGTGTTTAAATGGATACCTAACCACACCTGTTTTGTTTTTCCGCGCGGACTCCTTCTGAGCGGAGAAACGATTAAAAGAGATCATATTATAACTGCGGACAAATCAACACACAAGTAGGCGGACGTCTCATGGTTATTATACTCACAATACTAACTCGAATAATTAATACTCGAGAAATTCGAATACCGGTGCCGATTTTCCGTTTTTTCGGTAGTTATTTCGCGTTTCGTCAAATATTGACATGACAATAAAATAGCGGTGGTAAGACGCCTCATTTTTATGCCTACAGAATGATCGATCTTTTTGTCATGTCAAAACGTATACTGAATAGTATCTACGCGTATAACGTTAAATTATTCATACTGATTTTAATTCGCTGCGCTTCAACTGAAAACTGTGAGCTTCCCAAATTCTTAAATTGTATTGTATACTTAACAAATTATAACAACAATAATTGATCGGTGCGATCGTGCCGACTCATTTGACCTTTTGGTAATTTTGCCAATTACAATATTTTCCACCGTAAATAAATCTTTTTAAACAAACGTTGCGATTTATGATTTTAGCGTATAAACAAATAAAAATCGTAAATAAAGAAAATTTTAAAAAGCCGGGATCACTCTATAGGTTAGTAACTACCCAAGCGACGGAGTAGCTTTGAGCGGGTCACTGGTTTGAAAGTTGTGGTTCAAACGTATCATTTAATATCTGAAAGCAATGATAGATCATTGCCTACGAAAAACTCGATTCCGAGTGAGCTCAGTAATCTAGTATACGTCCTGGTAAAACACAAATTAAACAAAATCAAAATAACATTGTTTCATCAATACTTTTTTTTTTACGTTTTCAGAATCTTCTGGGAGGATTTTTTTTCATATTTTGATTCAGATAGAAATTTTTGTTTTAGTAGCATATGTCATCACATATTGCTAACCTCGTATTAAAGATTCACAAAACTTTTTGCGGAAAATACAATTTTTTATTGAACAAAAATTACGACGAAAATGGAAATTTTCAAAAATTTTAAAGTTCTATACTTTGCTCAAAAATTTTCGAAATCACTTGAAACTTGTATCGAACTAGTATCTTATCTATTTTTGTATTATGTAAAAGTACTTCAACTTGTACCAATCATTATTTTGGAAGTTATGACCAAAAAACCAAATCGATCATGTCAACAAAAAAAAAGTTAGTTATTTTTAACTTTTTACCTTAATTTAGTCTTTTGATTGTAAGTATTTAAATTTTGCACTCTGAAATTTGAGACATCTCAAAGTACCATCAGAGTCCATAGTACTATCAGATCTTAAAAATCAGAACATTTTTATTATCTTTAAATTTGTTCACAGATAGACAAAAAAGTAAAAATAAAAAACATCGTTGTAAAAACGATTGTTTCATGTGTTCAGAATCTAAAATAGAACATATCGGAATACAAAAGAAATAAACGTTTTATATGTAATTATGAACAATTTATGTTTAAAAAAAACAAAACATTGTCCTTCAGAGCTCTGATGTGAAATTTGTAAATGTCTAGTTTCAATTAATCATATGCCCAGATGTACTGTGTAATTAGGACTAAAAACATACGACGTAATTCACGCTGATGCATAAAATAACGTACAATTCGCTTAGTGGTATGTGAAGTTGGCAAAACCAGTGTAACTCTTGAACTGACTCATATCAGACATTGTTGGACGTTGTTGGAATTTGTTGACAAAAACATGGATTCATAAAAAAGTATCAAATTTTTTGGTGCCGAGTACACAAACACACCAAAATAAATAAACATCTGACAGTGTCAATACAGCAGCATTGTTGAATGCTGTTGGAAATATGTTGGACGTCGACTAAAAGTTTACGAGAAAAAACCGATAATGTGGTGGTGGAAATCGGCATTACAAGGCAAAAATGTTGATAGCAGGTCCAGCAAATATTTAATTCAACAGTTTAAATTTGAATTTTGATCCCAAAAAGTAAATAAATAAGCATAAACACGTGCTTCATACTCTAGAACTATACATTAGGATTAGGTAATCACTTAGGTATGAGGTGTATTAGAGAAGAAATATTTGTAAATTCAGAATTTGTAGTTAAAGCTCCAACAACAATTTAAGTTGGTTTGATAATAATTTAACAGGTAGATTAGTAAATAGTAGCAAGGCCAAAGGTAAAAAGTTTGAACGAATAGGGCATAATTTATATTAGTTTATATCAGGGCGCGAAATTTCCACTCGCCAGCTCGCCATTGGCGAGTAAAAATTTATCGTTGGCGAGTAAGTTTCATCTTTTAAAAGTATTCATAAATGTAAAATAGTAGTGGCGAGTAACAATTTTAGTCTGGCTAGTACCTTTTGAACTGAAATTTCATGCCCTGGTTTATATACTAGTTTATATATGCTAGTTTTACCGTTTACCTACTTTATCACACAATATATGGACAGAGTTGCGATTTTAATTGCCTATACAAAACTCCTTCAAAAAAAAAATCCGTACTCGCGTTGCTCAATCTAAATAACAATAATGATAATTACCCGAGTCCGCCTTTAAAAAATAATATAATTAGTACAGACAGTAATTTCAATGGTTATATAGAGTCATACTAGTATATCGTCACAGAAAAAATCTTTCATACGTCATAATATTGCATTTTGTTTATTTAGTCTATGGATTTAAAATAATTTGTCTAGTTTTTACCCTCCGAGACCTAAAGTAATGATTTTCTTTGTAGTTGAAATTCGATATTAATAACTATACACCAATAAATGGTGTAAAACACTAACTATAGTCCAATACTTGACAAAATACACCTTTGTATATCCGTATGGTCTGTATTTTTATACTAATCGTTTGTAATTGTATCTTTATTCTCTGCCTATTTGAAATGTTTTGATTAGGTGAAGGAATATATTTTATGTTTTTCACATAATATATTACTTTATCTAATAACTTTTACCGCTGTTAGGTACTTTTATGCTCGTTTATGAACAATATAAAAGCAACAACGTATTATACCTATATTGATTGTCTATCTGTGATAATTACTATTACTATCGGCCAGGAAACTAAAACATTCATTTTTTCGTGTTGAACACATTATGTTTTATTTAAATTTACCGCGGGACACTTTCCTCTCTCCCCCTTCAACAATACGAGATACAATAATATGAAACGCAATATCTGAGTCTGTTTTTTTTAGACACTGAGATTTAAAAACAGAAAATTTTTTACTCCGATAAGTTTACTGCGGCGCCAAAAGATAGAAAAGTGAGCTTGGAATGTGGTTAATTAGTATATGCAATTTTTTTTTTAAATTCCATTAGTGTTTTAGTTCCAACTATATGAAACAAGCATTTCAAAACACGGTAAGAATTTGTTTTTTTTTTTTTACAATATCCTCTAAAAACCACTCAAGTTAAACGCTCAAAGTGTTTCCACAACATTGAAATGTGTATGATTTACAAATCGGTGTAAAAAAAAAACGTATAGTTACGTAAACAAAATCCGGTTTATCTTATATTCGACGAGAGAGCCCGAAATGTGATGGCAAGTAAGACACGACGAATGTAATAGGTAGCTACCTGCAATCGCCGTCAAACGACTAATGCGTGTTGAGCTTTACGTTGCGAGTAGTGCGTCCTACGCCTTCACTATCTCTCGTACAACATGACGCAATACGAACACGTTTAATAATTGTTAGTTTGGCTAACATAAACATCGTTATGGCTCTATAGTTTTGACCTTAGAATTTAGATTTTACCTTAACTGAAGCTATTTTTTTTTTTTTTGTGTAATTTTTGTTTATATTTAAGTCAGGTACGTCCGAAAAGCCGAGAAAATGTTTTGACCAAGTTTTTGCTTGAAATGTCGACATTTTTAATCAGTTTTACGGGTGGCTCCGATCTTTGCCACAAAAAAGTTTAGATTTATTTAGGATTATTTTTCGCGTTATTCGCCAAAAACGACGAAAATTGGCGGACATCGCCAAAATCGATTATTTGTGTTTGCGAGTGGGAGGAGCGATCCGAACAAAAAAGTTAGGGAATTCGATTTAAATTAGACCCATTAGCACAAACGATTTTTGAAATCTTACATGTTCAACGAGTTTTCATCCGAACGCACGCATATTTAGACTAAAACCCCCGACGGAGAGACGAATATTTCGATGCAGTACCTAGTAACGTGTAACGTGACGTATAAAAAGTGAAAGAACGAAAAGAAAGGGAGTAAATTTAAGGTCGGGTGAGAAGTCGTCTGGCGTGGTTTGAACCGCAACTCCCGAAACACTGGCCTACCCAAAGAAATACGCCTACTTCACGCGCAACGTCTCACCCGTCCTCAGATTCACTCCACTTTTTTTTCTTTAAACCGAAAACGCTTTTTTTAAGACCATCATCACATTATTATTATTTTTACCGTCCGGCATTATTATTTGTACTGCAGATGGCGCTGAAAACTCGTCGTCGCACGCGCGGTCCTCGGGCGGAGGAGAAGGAGGCTGAATCTGCCTGTGCGTAGGATGTTGTGCGGGCTGTCGCTGTAGTTTGCGCGGCGGAACATCCAAATCGTCCCGTGAATAATTCGTTTTTACATTCGTTTTTACATTCGGTTGAAGTGATAAAAAAATAAACCTTTTAGAACTTTATTACAACGCTATTGTTGTGTACGTCGAGACGCGCATGCGTTTGTTCAGGCCGCGTTTAAATTTAGGTCAAAGTTTGCGCGTTACTTACTCTCGCGGTTACTAACCGCAGCGATACCTTTTACACAGTGTTATTATTGTGACGACATCACGGCCGTTAATTTTTATTTCGACCAATTTCATCTCGTATTTTTTTATGAAACGGCCCGACGACCGTGTGTGATCCGAGTGGCTGGATACGGAAACCGTGCCGAGTAGGCACTATCGACGTGTCCGGGCGAGCTGCAGCAGATAACGCGTAGACCGCGAGCACGTGGGGTGGACCGTGCGCGCACCGAGACTCGATAGTTTTGTTTGGATACCATCGTAAGACTTTGCGATAATAATATGGTAAGTGGTCTGGAAAATGATTAAAAAACGCGCAAACACAATATTATTGTACGATGCCTACGAATTCGTAAAATTTCACACTGATCCAAGTTGCATCTGCAGGGTTCAGGGGGGGAATTAAAAAAAAATTAAGATTGTTTAAGAACGCGACACATTTTTTTTTTTTATGATTACTGATATTTTTAACGCAATAATTTTTGGCCAAGGTACGTATAGGAATTTCGAATGTGTCGTATACTACCGAGATGAATATTTTGTCTGTTACCAACTCCGTAAATTACCCACGTATAGAGTTGTGTTTATATTTCTTCTCGCACGTTTCTTCGCACTAGCGGTTTTATTTTGTTGATTATTTCCGATTTTAAAGTTGTAAGTTTTTTTTTTTTTACCTATAGAACGTTTTATGCACACTAGACATTGAGCGGAAGATTCTTCCACGAGAATATTTCGTAACACTTATTACAATTTAAACGATATCGGTAATTTATTTGAGAGCGTTGAACTAAACGACCAGTGTCTAATATCAACGATGTATTGGTTTGCGGATGTTTACTTAGGATATGATAAAAACAAAAAAAGTCGGTACAGAAATCTCGCCGTATTGAAACGAGTCGCCGTTTTGACTTTTGAGTGGATTTGAAAAGTTTCGATTGACGTTTTATGCTAAATTTGCTGTGCGTACAAGCAACGTTTGCTTTTACGAAAATCGTGATTTCGAACTGTGCATTGAGTCGAATACTCAACAATCTATACGTGATTTACTACAGTATTCTAAGTTTACTAGTACAGACTTTAAACGACACACCACCGAATCGTACACGTAATCCGGCTCGACTTTTTTAAGTTAACTACCATATTATAAGTCATCATAAAATGTAATCGTACAAAACGTAATCAAATTTCAAATCGTTTTGAGAGTGAAATTTAAATCAATGTAAAATTATATGTTTCAGGCACTTTCGCGACTGAAATGGTACGTGCTGTTTGTGGCAATCATGGTGGTGACGTTAAAGAAAATAAACGGTAAAAATAAGTTACAAAACGTTAGTTGCGAGACGTTACGTTATCATTTTCACAACCACTTTTGTAACCGAGTTGGATTTGGATTTTTATATATAAAACGTCCGTGAAAACCTTTGTATACAGTGAATAAAACGATGTACCGTTCGAATAGCAAAACGTCTAACGAGTCTTTCGAGTTTCGAGACATTGATGTTATGCGCGTATTATATATTGCGACATGTTCGTTTGTTCAACGTGTATTCTGCTCTCGTTCGATTCTAGTGAGATACGTATGATTGGCACATAGTTTGATAAAAATACGGTAAATACGGCCATAGTCCACGCGTATAAAATAAACGAAGACGGTAAACAATTTTTCATTCTGTTCGTGCACTATCAACAGAAAATAAACAACAGACATAGGTAAACAACGCCTAATCTGTTGCAGGTACCTCCCGCGTGCAGTTAAAGGTGAATGAGTATAAGTACCATTTTTTTTGTATCTACGTTGTTTCAAAATTAGAAGTTTCACAATGTTGGTGAGATATAATGGACAAAAAATATGAGGGTGGTTGTGCGTGGGGGATGTGAATGACCGTGATGAACGGAGGAGGACAAGGGCGGACCCCAAGTAGTTGGGAGAAAGTTCACTGTCCAGTAGGAACAACTAAATTTACCCTTCTTCTTCGCCTTTCTCTTTCCTGCTGTTTCGGTTACCCCTATCATCTCGTCGTCACACAATCAGCCTGTTTTCTCTCATCTCGTACCGACGCAACACAATTACTACACAACGCTCGTTCCTTAACCTATCGCCGCTACTACCCTTGTCGCTCCGCTCACAAAACCCGTGCTGAAACTCGACTAATGTCCACGCAGGCCGCGCACCGTCCCAGTAGTCCTATTCTTCTTTCCTCCCACGGACTGCTCCGCTCCACTTTTATCCAGTCTACGCATACGCCCCACGTTTCTTTTTAACGTACTCTCGAACCAGCTGTGCTCGCTAGATTTATACGAATCGTACATTATTATTATGATGACGCGAGAGATAACGTTTCAGGGTCGACCGTCGACTGCGCCCCAAGAAGGTTCGCGTACGGCACGGTGTGCGTGTGCAACGCGACGTACTGCGACCGGACGCCGGAACCGGAAGCGCTGCCGGCCGGCGAGTACGCGCTGTACACGTCGTCGAGCGCGGGCAGCCGGTTCCGCCGGAGCGACGGGTCGTTCGCGCGCTCGCTGGACGCGCAGTGGACCGGCGACGAGATCGCGGTGGACGAGTCCACGGCGTACCAGACGATCCGCGGGTTCGGCGGCGCGTTCACCGACTCGGCCGGCATCAACGTCAAGTCCCTGAGCCCGGACGCCCAACTCAATCTCCTCAAGTGCGTCGTTGTCGAAATATTTCGCGTACGTTTCACAATCGTCGAGGGCCAAAGCGGTGCAGTCGGGTCTGCGCACGTGTGCGTCAGAGGACAGAGCGAAACGAAATAGGCCCGGGGGAACGCGACCTAGAAAAAGACGGATTGACGTGGTGGAGTTTAAAAAGAGTATGTTTAAGAGTCGAGGACTGGAGAGAGGCACGGCAGGTACAAGATAGCTGGCGTGTACAACACATTTTTGGCGGCAAGCGTATAATATAATCTTTTCGAGCAAACAATAATAATATTTTTCCGCACACCCGTGAAAATCGTCTACAAAAAACAAAGTCTTAACCGACTGTCGGAGGCGTTCACATTACTATTTCTGTATAGGCGCCGTAACAATTACACCATTACTATCCGTCGTTTTTTTTTCCGATTATCCGTTATTAAATTTTAGTTGGATTCTCCAGAGGAATTTTCTTTTGAAATTTCGAAAAAATCCACTCGAGTTTCGCGGAAGTGGTCCGGGGATCCGCGCGGAACACAGTAACGCTTTCTTAGAGAACTCGTGCCCAGAGGAGAAGAAGAAGAAGCGTTCGGGTATCTAATTGAAAGAGAAAGAAAGGAACCACGCGGGGGTGGACAGACCCAGTTTTTTATGGATCACTATGGTAAAAAATAACCCATACACTGCTCCCGGGAAAAACTTATAGATTGGGGCGCCTGAAACATATAAATTAGTAGTGTGTAATAAAGTGATGACACATTTGTTCTGTATACAATTAATTTATACTTTTTAGCGCTTTTTTTTGTGTTTTGAAGTCGGTTTCGTGTCTTGTTATAATTTTTTATTTTATTTCATAATTTTTAGCGGAATGTACTTCCTGTGCTGTTCACGTGATTCATACCGTGTCGTTTGCGACTCTGCCTTTGTACACGCGGCACACGGGGCAGCCAATATTAATGTATAGTGTTGATATTGTTATTCTTATTAATGTTGATTTCGCGCATAGAGGGTAGAAACGACGTTACCTAGATTTTTCTGCGTAATATTTTTGGTTTTTGTTACAAACAATTATTATTCGTGGAAAAATTATGATAAAAAATTCAAATTCTTCAGCTTCTGTACGACTGCGCGGTTCCTTTTTTCTTCGCGGCTGGTATTATGAGGGGCACGCAGATTATAGAAACATATTTTCATAATAAGAGCGGTGAGGTAATAAATAAATATTTCCTCTCAAAAATGTGTCTAACCGTGTAGGTGTTTATACAACGCGTAGGTATAATTTTTTTCATAACCTAAATAAGACGTAATTCGTTGTCGGACAACCCTCGCCAGTGGCGAACACACATGGGGGTTGTTTTAGGGGTTCAAACACCTCTCAAAGTATGAAGTACATAAATTTTCGTAAAAAAATGCCGCCGTTTTTAAATACAGCCTGTCACGTTTCGCAGGTCATATTTCGCTGACGACGGTATCAAGTACAACATCGGACGGGTGCCGATCGGCGGTACCGATTTCTCGACGCACAAGTACACGTACGCCGACGACAGGGGCGTTCCGGATCTGAGCAATTTCGAACTGACCGCAGAGGACGCGGAGTACAAAGTGATTTTATTTACAAAAAAAAATGTTATACGTATATATATAGTTTATACGGTTCTCGATAAACAGCGTTGTAGAGTGTTGTAAATTTCCGTAGAGAAAATTTTAAACTTACGCGGTCATTTTTTCGTACCGCAGATACCTCTGATTAAGACTGCTATGGGGATGGTCTCGAGCGAATTGAAATTAATCGGTACGGCGTGGTCAGCTCCGCCGTGGATGAAAACGAACAACGACTACTCCGGTATTGGATTTCTCAAACCGATGTTCATGGAGACCTGGGCAGAATACCATCTAAAGTAACTCATAATTATATATATATATACATGAAATATATAAGCGAATAAGCAAACGGCAAAATAGAAATCTATTTTCAAAATAGTCGAGAATGAGTCGGAGGAATGTAAGTATGAGTACAATGTATAGGTACTTATGATTAACAATAATAGTTGAGAAAATCATTACACGGTATCTAGACTATAGCGGGGTCTTTAAAAAATATCATTTTTTTCTTCGTAATAATATGTCGAAATAAAAATTACAACATAACCGAAGCTAGATATTTTTTCGTTTATTTTTTTTTTTTTTTAGACTTTAGGCTCTGAGCGTGGCGAGGAACGTATTATTTTTACAACGATTTTTGTTTTTCTGTCATCAACTTTTTGGATATAAAATAGGCACCTGTTGGAAATGTCGTGGCAAAAAAAAGTTTGGAAAGTGGACTGTGAAAGTGAGACATGCTGCCTTACTTGAAGCATTTTTGAAATGTTTTCTCGTTTTTTTTTTTTTTTTATAATAATACCTATGTACACCCACATGTTTCTCCTTGAAAACACGCCCGATTTGTTCAAATCGCTTCTTTTTTTGCCCGTTGCTGCAGGTTTTTGGACGCGTACCGCGCGCAAAACCTGACGTTTTGGGCCCTGACTACGGGCAACGAGCCGCTCAACGGCATCGTACCCGTCAACCGTTTCAACTCGATGGGTTGGACGCCTTTGTCACATCGCGAGTGGATTGGCGAGCACATGGGGCCCCGGTTGAAGGCCTCCGAACACAACGCCACGCTCTTGTTCGCCATCGACGACCAGAGGATCGTGTTGCCGTGGTGGATGAAAATGGTAAAAAATGGTCATGTCATTACTAAAAATACCTACTGTTTACCACGGAAATCGTCGAAAAATTTTCACAAATAATGTCTCGCACAACGCGCAGGCGCAATTTGAAGAGCTCTTTTGGTGGATGCCAATTAACCATTTGCAAGGCTTGCCGCGCGGCTAAGAGTTAAACTGTATAATTTTAATCGAGTCGATTAACGTTATAAAACATGTTGTTTTCGTAAACTTTTAACATTTTAAATTTAACGTGTATACACTTTGAGTTGATCTGTGATAATTTAAAAAAAAAACAATTTTCAAACAAAAAAGGATCCGTAAGCAGAATAAAGTTCAGAAGAAATTACGAAAAAGGTTTTTTGAAGCCGCCGGAAATATCTTGTTATTGGTATGCAATACACTGTAAATCAAAAATATCATGAACTATTATCTAATAATAAATTTAAAAATGAAAACTTTACTTTTCGTTTTTTAATTAACTTGACTCAAAACGAGTTGAGCGTGTTAACTTGCCCAGCCTTGCTAGTTTGCAGTAAGTCGCCCCGCTGACATAGATACCATTCTGTGTATTTTTTAAAAGATTTTGGCGATACTTGAGACTAACCAGGAGCTAACTGCTAAACCCCCTCTAGCCCCTCAAACCGTATCTATACTAAAGTCTTATGTACTTTTAACAAGAAAAACACATTACGTTTTATGCGTGAATCAATTAGGTAGATGGCTCGTTTTATGATACAATTTTTTATACAAGTTTTCTTTCTCGAAACGTGAAAATAGATAATACGATCTGCATAATGTATGACTCTGTTATGTGCAGCTCATGAGTGACGAAAAGTGTGCGAAATACGTCGACGGAGTAGCCGTACACTGGTATTTGGACTTCATCGTTCCGGTCAAGGTGTTGAACGAAGTGCACAAAGACTTCGGCGATAAGATCATTATGAACACCGAAGCGTCGCAAGGTCTGTCGGTGTACACGGTATTGGTGTTAATTACTAAAAACAACAAATGAAATGTTGATAATAATATGTTGCGACCAGAAGAAGCAATAAAAAAATCAGGGATGGCACTCTAGGTGGAGGCGTGGAGGTAATTTGACGGAGTGGCGACCGCGCTTTGGGGTGGGTCACTGGTTCGGAAGTTGTGGTTCAAACGTGGTGTTTGCTATCTGAAATCAACGTGAAAAATCATCGCCTGCGAAAAAACGGTTCTGAGCAAAATTTCAAAAAAAATTTTCAAAATCGCTCGAAACTTTTATCAAACCTGTATCTTACTTATTTTAATGGTATTATGCATATATGTCTCATCTTGTTCCGATCGTCATTTTGGAAATTACAGCCAAGTTTAGTTTCACGACTGTAACTTTTTTGGAGTTGAAAATTTCAAAAACGATTTAAGTAAAATGCGCCAAGGATATATAAGTCGGGCTTACGGAAATGTATTGACCATTAAGATCGGAGCAGTATCCAAGGCGTGTCACAGACACAATAAAAAACACCCATCTTTTTTTCCTCACAAACTCTCAGGATCTAGAACAGAAAAAAAAAGAAAACATTAACACGATTTATTTCGGACGTCAAACACGTACAAAAATTTTTTCTTTCCTGTTTTTCACTGTTCTCTCTCGTGTATGCATTGGTTTTTTAATTAAAAATTTGTATTTTTCAGGCGACAAACCGTGGGATTTCGTCAAAGTACAACTAGGTAGCTGGACCAGAGCTGAAAATTACGCCATCAACATCATAGACGTAATTATGTTTTCATACTGTTCATTAATTAGTATTAGAATTTATAATAAATATAAACGATTTTCGTTTAGGTGTGGGATCATATTGCCTTGTCCGTTAATTTTTAACCAAATTTTCCGTATTGTAAGGAATATTTTTGAAAATAATTATTTAAATAAACACTCGACCACTTTATTTTAAAAATACAAGTACATCGGTACCTACCTATTTAAAATATTACCTACACAAGTGCAAAAATGTACTGGATACAGAGCATAAAGCTAGGGATAACAAAAAAATGTTCAACATTTTTTTTCGTTACTTAAATTTCCAAAAGCTTTAAATAATATTTGGTGGTTTATTTAATAAAAATCTTAAAATTTTCAAGCACATTATTAGGTATATAATTGCGTATTTTTATAAATTTACTGAATCCATTAAATTTCAGGCCCTAGTTTCAACAAACTTAGAAATTCAATAAACGTTTGATGCAAGTCATTAACATATTAATAGGTAATTAAAAAATTAGGTACAGAAAAAAATTATCCAAAAAAATTAAAATAAATATTTAGTAAGAATACAATTAGTTGTTCAATACAAAAAGAGAGAATTTTAGATACGACTAAAATATTAAAAATACTTGAAGAAATACCTACTTTTACCGTTGATTAAATTTAATGTACATAATATTATTATTTAATTAAAATATTGCAAATTCGACCCTCGAAACCAGAGGCGGACTGACAATTCTAGGCCTGGGGTTCAAACAATTTTGAGGGCTCTTAAAGACATAATGAAGGACCATGTATCTGAATAAAACCGAAAAATCTATAATTTGGAGCTCGAAACATAATTGATTCATGTTTTTAATACTTCCCATTCTCAGCTGTCAATTTATTAGCTTTAAAAATAGAAGACAAAAATAGCACTTGATACTTTAAGACTTAAATCAATAAATTATGTTTCATAGAAATTGTATAACACTTCTTTTTGATTGATATCAGGATTTGAATCATTGGGTACAAGGATGGGTGGAATGGAATTTAGCTTTAGACATGACAGGAGGTCCAACTTGGGTGTCTAATTTCATTGACTCGCCTATTATCATTGACAAAACCAAAGACGAATTCTACAAGCAGCCAATGTTTTATGCCATTGGACATTTCTCAAAATTTATATCCAGAGACTCAATACGTATTAAATTGACTCAGACGTCGGTGATCAAGTCTGTGGGTTTTAAAAGATCTGATGGAGCTGTGGTAATCGTTTTATACAACAGGTGAGATCTATTTGATAATAATTTGTTTTGTTCCATCACGATTCATGACAACATTACTACATATACGCTAGTGTGAGGTTCAAATTTTGGTTAGCGGTTTCAATTTTAATCTTTTTGTTTTACAGGAAGAACAAACCAGTCAACGTTTCTATCAGAGATTCGGAACGAGGAGTTATTAGTTTAAGTTTACAAAAACAATCAATAAATACGTTGATATACTGGTGAGAATAATAGTTATCATAGATTGTACAAAAATCACTTGAAATTTAAATTGTTTTAATTTTTTCATTTATTATTATTACTTTTATTTATAACAATATGTTTAAAACACGTGAAGAATATTAAAACAATAAAAAACATAACACAATTAATTTTTAATATAAATTTGTAATTGAATAAATCAATGTTGTACATTTTTAACATTAACAAATATAGTTAATGTAATATTAACAATGACGTTAATAAGACATAATTTTTAGATGGCAATAAAAAAAACTGGTCAACTGAGTATTAAATTAATAGACAATCCTTAACACTTGATGAGAAGAATCACAGTTACATAGACTATGACTATAATTTCATTAATTTTTAAAACTTATTCATGTCAAATAACTAGTTTTTAAATACTTTAAGTACAATTTAAACATTAATTTAATAACTGAGTAGATAAATGATTCTAAATATTTTATTTATATAAAAAAAACATAACAATATTACATTACATTAAACATGAATTGACAAAATAGTGATCAACAGAAATACTACAAAAGTTTTTTGTTCTACAGTAAATGTTTCTTTATACTAGTAAGCTTTATGATTATACATATTGATTGTATATTGATTATACATATTATTATGGCTTCTTATAACACTTTTTAATCGTGTTCTGGATAGAACTGCTCAAAGTTTTTAATGACTTCACTGGCGAGCTCTACTGAAGACGTAGCCAAAATCCTTCGGTGCATCAATTTAAAGTCCTTCCCTGAATATTGATAGTTAATACATATATTATAATGTAATATCATCAATCTTAGCTCAATGTTATTTCATTAATTTATAATTATAATCTATAAGAATAATAATTACCAGCTGGATCAATCACCGTACCCCCAGCTTCTCTGATAATAATATCACCTGCTGCCATATCCCAAGCATGGACACCGAATTCTATGTACAAATCAATGGCGCCTCTTGCCACTTGAGCTAAATTCCAAGCAGCTGAACCTGCAGCTCGAACACTATATGGAAAAACAAAAAAATCGATACAACATTTTTAATCGTTTTATAAAACTCTTAGTCTTATGTTTAACTTTACCCATGAGCATCTTTTGCAAGATAATTCATATTGTGGTTTACGACTCTTCTAAATTCATCGCTTCTGTCTGACCCGAATTCTACAGCAACGAGAGCATCACTTAATTCTAAAAATATATTGAAAAGTATTTATTTATTTTTCAAATTTTAAATAACAAAACATTAGAATCTGAAAACTATTACTTTTCACGTCACTGACTTTGATGGGTTCATCATTTAAGTAAGCCCCTTCGCCTTTAATTGCTCTGAAAAACATGTCCAACACAGGATTGAAGATCACTCCTAACTTTGTTTCACAGTCAATTACTAAACCAATAGATATGCAAACATTAGGATAACTGTGCACGAAATTGGTGGTACCATCCACAGGATCAATAACCCAAGTTGGAGCACATGTCAGTTGTTCTTTTATACCAGCAGCAAATGATTCTTCACCAATGATTCTTAAATTTTACAACATCAATTTTTTTTTTTATGATCTAACTAGAAATGATTCAAAGTATTGTACAGTGACACCACAAAGGTTTTTTTATACACTATATAGTCTTGTGAAAAAAATCTGCAGTTAACAATACATTACAGAAATATATAAGTAAAAAATGAGTATCCGTGTATGAGAAAATAAACAAGAAATCTTTAACTTAAATTTTTAGTTCACCCGGCAAAACATACAAAATACATCCTTTGTGTTAAGACTGAAAACAATATGTATAATTTTAGTAAAACATACTTATGATTCGGATATTTTTGTTTTATTCCTTCAATAAGCAACTTTTCTACTTCTTGGTCCGTTTCAGTGACAAAGTCAATAGCATTAGCTTTAGTCTCGATACTTTTTTTTTGATTAATTCGAGATTTGATAATCTAGAAAAATATTATTTAATTATGATTTTTTAATTTAAAAAAACAAAGGTAGGAACACTGAGGCATACTAAAATTAATAGCAACTGGAAGAGGAAAACGTGAGTAGCACATATTTTTTTTCAAAATTAGATTAACAGTTACTTAAGTAGAAATCTTTTGAGTGTTAATGATAGTATTAACTGGTATAACTATAGGTGGTCCTAGATAATTACTAATAAAGTAGATATTTTAGATTTTAAAATCAAAAATAAAAAAATTATTATTAATTTAGATTTAGTTTCCTATAAAATATTTAAAAAATAAAAATAATTTAAAGTGTGATCTAAACAAAGATTGATAATGTGTAAAAAGAAAAAGCAAATTTTAATGCAAAATCTCTAGAATTAAAACCAGACTACTAGTGAAAACAAAACCGTGATTAATCATTAACCACAATTATCACTGAGCTGATGAAAATGTATACAATTTAATAGATATATAATAGCACTTAAATTTAAAATTGTCATAACTCAGAAAACTTGTCAAAAATTAAGTTCGCCAAATACCAACCTCATTTTAACCTATACTGAACAGTGATCAAAATATTTACATAGTAAATTTTTTAAATATAATTTACCTATTAAGTTTTCTACAGTAAAAAATATTACCGAAAATCTTATGAACTTTCAATAGGTAGTTAGAAAAAAAATACCACTCTTTAAAATGTCAGAATTTAATAATATTGATATTTTTTACTTCATACATCAGGTCCCTATGTTAAATTCTTAAAATGCTACTATAAAAAATTAAGGCTTTACAAACTACGAACCAAAAATCAAATCGAAAATTCTTCAATTTTGTTGTTTTTTTAACACTTATATGGGTAGGCACGAGTTTATAAATAATAATTGTGTGAAAAATATCTTCAGAAATAATTGTACAGTCAACTTAAAATACTAAAGCTTCAAACAGAAAATTAAAAATGTATCGAAGAAAAACAGTCAACAAATCAACTAAACGAACCGGCTTACCTTTCCGGCTTTTCGAGAGAGTCTTGTGACCAGTTCCAAGCACTCGTGCAGATTGACCTGGCCCGTCATTGTGCAGCTGTCAAGTTAGGTTTTCAACGGATTGTGAAGCGTTAAGGTGAAAACGCAGACAACAACCACGAAGTGCTACAGGTTCTGGACACCTTAATACTTACGACCAGAAACTGAGTACAATAGACAAGTTTACAATATGGAAATTAGGTAAGTACAGTTGGACACCAGACTGACCGAGATGTAAAAGGAATAATACTGAGAAGACTCGAGAAAAAATTAAAAACAGTTAAAACAGATAAACGATTAAGAAACAAGAGTTAAAATTTAAGAGACGACACCAAAATGTTGTTCTGATATAATATCTGTATGGCTTCAGCAACTATCAGAAGAGCCACGAATCATGGAGTGCTATCTACGCTACGGAACAGCTGACACTGATTGCCGAAGTTACTGATAAAAACGTGTGCCTAACATCAGTTACGTTCCGTTGTTTGAATTTTAACGTTTTTACTGTACTTGGCGTAACTCTGTAAACACTGTGAACAGACGAAGAATTTGGCGTTGGGACTGAAAATAAAAATTTTATCCGACTGTCGTATTATATCACCTATTTATTACTTAAGTTCTTTTACCTAATGATTTTTCGAGTTAAGATTCGAGTCTAGAGTTTTTAGTTCGTCAAGTAAAGTCATCGGTATAGGATAAATATTTTATTTAGTTACCCATTTGGTTTTGTTCAGAGTTACGAGTAGACGATCTGTCAATCCGAGTTCTCGCGCGTTTATTTGTTTTCCCGCGTTGTTGATTTTTCGTGACTGCAAAGACATTTTCCTCTGTTTTGAAATAAAATCGCTCGTTACGTGATACCTAAACGAAATGGACGAAAATTCATCTCAAAACTCCACCAACAATACTCCGGAGGCAGCGAATACACGCCCCAGCATTTCTTCGGTTGAGGTGAGTACCCTGCACGGATATAGTAGAAACTCTTCGGTTAAAGCGATCTTCCTGCGTGTGCCACAAACGAACGACAGTGATTGTAGCCGGGCAGTAACTCGTAATTACAAAGACGCGTAAAAGCACGGATTAATTGTATAATATGTGGTAAAAGTATTCAAAACCAACAACTTTGAAACTTATATCTGATATTTAACGTACATTTTACCTACGTATAGGTAGTGCCCCTTGTGATGACCTTACAAGTTCCTATTTGCAATTATTTAAAGTATTTCTTACTGTTTTCGTTTTTTGTACGAGTTATTTTTATCCGTCATTGATTGTATGTATTTTGTTAAAAAAAAATATAACAATAATTTATCCAAACTGAAGTATTCTTTTTTGTGGGCACGTTGAGTTGTAGCACTACAAGCGATTCAGTAGTTTCTCCACAGCTGTCTATAGTATTATTAAATTGTGTCCATTATCAAAACAATTTAATTAATAATTAGCTTAATCTGTAATTTTTGACTAGCAGGTAACTACTATCATAACAAGTTACTTTTTTTGGGGGGGAAATTGTAACTAAACTAAGTTTAAGATAATTATTTAAAAAACGTGTTTATTAAAGTTAATTTTTCACACTAAAAATAGAAAGAATTACTGTTGTACTGTATAAATTTTATACGTGGTGATTAGAATAAATGCATTTTACCAATAAATGTACGCTTGACTTACAATTTTTTTTATTGGTTCATTTTATGACGCTAAAAACAATTTTAAAAGTGATACATTTGGCATTAGTTTTATATGTAATACCTAGATACCTTTTGTCATGCAGTTTTGTTACATATTGATTCTATTTGAAATTTTGTAGTGATACTAATTTCAAATTGACTTCTTTTTCATTACTGCTAGTTAAAAAAAAATTGCATGTTCTGAGCAACAAACACTAAGCAGTGATCTGAAAAACAATAGTGTTAACAATTTTAGGTATGATGGAATTATTTCTATTACCATAAAGGTATAATTTTTAATGTATTAGATATTAGATAGGTACTTATTTATTTAAAATGCAACATAGGTCAACACTTGTCTACAAAGTACCAGATTAAATTGACTCAATACTATTGAATCATTTTTACAAGTTTACATTTTTAGAAATTATACTTTGTTTAGATGTTGAAGCAAGAATTGTATGAGACTCAGTTGCTGTTAAGAACAAAATCTGATATTGTGACTGTACTCCAAAATGATATGGAACAATTACATTTTGTTGAGGACGAAAACACCAAGTTAAAATCAGAATTAACTACAAAAGAATCAGATTTAAAGCAATGGACGGTAAAAGTAAGGATTCAAAACTACTATACTTATTAGAAACCTCTTAATCTACTCACCATTACAATTTCAGCAAAATTTACTTTCTATTTTGTATATTTCAGTATTCCAATTTAGAATTTAAATTGTTAGAACATCAAAAAGATCATTCATTACAAATCGATTTATTGAACGAACAAATAACCGTTTTAAAGAGAGCTCAAGAAAAACCTATTACATTAAAAGATTTACCAACAGATTTAAATGAAACTATTATCACTGAATTAAAAACCGAACTGAATGACAAGAAGGTATAGTAAACGTATTTGATCTAAATTTTTTCCATAAAATAAAATGGTTCTTTTTTTGTATTTAATAAAATATTATATAGGAAAAACATAATGAGTTGCAAATAACAATAAGAGATCAAGAAGAAAGAATTGCTAAGTTAGAATATTTACAAAATGAGAATATCGAAGAACTTGAAGAATTAAAATCAATGGTTGGTTATAAAACTGATCAATTAAATGAATGGAAACAAAAACACGAGGTAAAATTTTGTGTTGCTAATAATTACTAAAGTAAATATAATCAGTATGTTACCTACTTTAGTTAAAAAAAATAATTTCATATTTTAATTTGCAGGCATTGCAAGAAGAATGCGACATGCTCAGATTGCAATTAAATAGTATAAACAACTTAAATGATCATAATAAAAGAGGAAACTCGTTGTTTGCTGAAGTAGATGACAAGCGACAAGCGTTGACAGCAGAACTTGAAACAAAAAATGAGAAATACGAAACTTTAAAAAAATTACTATCAAAATCTAACCACAGCAATAATCAAATGAAGGTTTTAAAAATGATTATTTATATAGGTCAATGACATAGTCTTAAATTGTTTTCCTATGTAAATTATTGTTTTTAGATGGAAATTATGAGACTGGAAAAACAATTATTAGAAACTGATAAAAATGAAAATTTGGAAAAATCCACTTTGATACAAAGTTACAAAAATAGAATAAGTGTAAGGGCTTATGCATTTATAGATTATAAGAGTATTTTACTAAAAATGTTAAGTATATATGTAATTGTTTAATAAACAATCTTTGATTATAGGACTTAGAGTCCAAGGTAAAAGATTTAGAAAAAAGACCAGATACCCCACAGGTGTTACAAATAGATAGTTTAAACAACGAAGGTATGAATGTTGTTCTTCAAATTATATCTGATGTTCGGTATGTATTTTATTTAAAAATATTTTATTTTTATGTTATGAATGATATTTTATTTTCAGAAATGAAAAGAAAACGTTGGAAGAAGAAATGCACAGAAGGTCGGTTAGAGACATGGAAGCAAGACAACAATGTTTTAGAGGAGAATGTGAAATACGACAACTTAAGAAAGAAATGAGAAGAGATAAAATTCTTTTAAAAGAATTGGAGCAACAAATTTCAGTTTTAAAGTCTAAAGGTGATCACAATTCTTTATTTCTTATTGAAAAATTAAAAAAGTGTATAATATACAATTGTTTGATTGTTTTTGTATAATAAATGTAATCTCAATTTGTTTATAGATTAATGTATTTAAATTAGAGGGCTACAGAAGTGTAATTTTCATGCATTTGGACCAATTAGTGGACAGTAATTCAACATACTTTTTGTGGTCCGATTTTAATTTTGAAATTATGCATACACTTGTAATTTCTTCATGGCATGAAGTTGAATTTTAATTTTAATATTTAGAAAAACTGTTATATCATCTATATATATATTTAATACAAATAAGATTTTTAATTGAGAAAGTGCTTTTTGATAAACCTAGTATTAATGTACATAAAATCATGTATATTTGTTATTTTCAAAATTAACATCAAACCACCAAAAATGTGTAAAATATTCTTCCTCTTTGCTTATGGTCCAAACTGATAAGAAGTGAGGGTGTTTACAGCTGTTCTTTCAATATGAATTTTAAAAGTGCTCATTAAGGATAATTTATGTTGGAGTAATATGGAGCAATTACACCTTGAAAGGGTACTAATTATTGAGATGGGATATTTTAGAGGGTTTTCACTCGCACTAATACTCATAAAACTATGATGAGCATACTCTTGTAGATTGCACTAACCTTCTCTTCAATATTGTCTCTACTAAACCCCGTTTAAAGTGACCCATCTTCAGTCGCCTTAATCAACAGTTTTACTCTTATTTTAGTAGCTGCATCCAAGGAAAATATGGCAGAAGACAAACAAGTATCAAAAGGAGTACGTTTTCATGACGACTGCAAGAATGAAGATGGTGGGCCTTTGATGAAACAAATGAAAAATTTACCAAAACCATCTGTACTGAACACAATTTTTTGTCCTAAATTTGAAGATTTGTGACGCAACTTTTAATTTTTTTTTTTTTTTTCAATAAATATAAGAGTTTAACTGCAAGTTTTAAAATTCAATAAGAAACTCTATGTATTAGATAGTATTCAAATTTTATCCATTATAATTTAGAACTGCTTGTACACAGAATAGTATTGTAAATATATTTTTCAATAACAATTGTTATTTTTGATATTTAATAATTATACTTTACAGTTAACATTAATAAACAATATTGTTTTATATCAATTGTAGAATAACAACTACTATAATTACAATTTTTCTTTTGTAAGCTACGTTTTCAAGTTTTCAAATAAAAAACATCATCAGTAATGTGTATAATGTATATAATCACCCCTTATTTAGTAAACAACATGATATTACAAGAAGTGCGACTCCTACAAATGAATTAATTTTTTTTTAATTTGTGACAATTCGTACTTTTCTAGCAGTGTTTCGACGTTTGAATATTTGGCACTTCTGTTGCTTCTGTTCACAGACTTACGCTACGGACAGAAATGTGTTCGTTTATTGGCGCTTACCTAAGGCATCTACCGAAATTGTAGAAAAAAAAGTGTCGTTTTCAAATTAAGAAAAAAGTTTAAATCCGTTAAACAAAAACTCTTGCCCTTGAATTTTCATTTGAGGCCACCTTTTGCCGGCATATGCCGAGGTCGCGGAATGCAGATTTGTAGCTGCAGCGTTTTTGTACACTGTGCACGCGTAGAGCTGCATTATGGTTGTTCATCCACAACACCCAAACAGGTTTGGAACAATACCTACTACTTGAACTAATATTCTGTGAAATATTGTTGCTGTTCAAAAATGCCGCCAAATCTATCAGAGCCGAGAAGAGAAGCCGATTTGTGATTTCCGCGTCATGGAAGAACAAAACAGACAGTCGCGTCGGAACGGTGCAGCACAACAGAATCAATCTATTCGGCTCTACCGTGTTGTTCCGACTATACTTTTTTTTATAAAGTTTGAACGTTTAGATCCGCCCAAGTCCAAATCGACAACGGTTGTCTTGCGTTCGCCTTTACGTTTATTCGACTTTTGAGTGAGATTCCGCGGCCGTTCCCGTTTTAGTCGCACCAGATGCGGTCCTGAGCGCTGCTCAACCGGTGGCCGAAGCCCGAAAACGCCATTTTCGTCCCGTTGTGCACCGATCGATCCCGGCCGAAGCAAAGTGTACCAGATGTTTAGGACGGTTCCGCCAAAACCCCATTATGACGCCAGTGTAGTAGTAAGTTGATAAATTGGTTTTAAAATTGCCAGGATTGTTATTCGAGGAAAATAGAGTTACGTCCCGTAAAACCCGGATCGTCTCTGGTTTTTGGCTATATTTCTTACAAATAATAGTTTAATAAGGTCTGAATGTTTTTGGCTCGGTAATGGCGATAAACGATTTCCGGACGACTCGAATGTGTCTATAGGTCGACTGTTTTGGAGCAAATTGTGGACAATTTAAATGGGCTACGTTGTTGACATAACGGGAAAAGTACTCGTAGAATCAACGTAATAAAATCTTCTTTTTTTTGGGGGGGATGATAAAACTTTATAATTTAAAGTCGTACGTCGATATTATTTTTATTGAATAACAAAAATCCGAGTGTGAAATTACTATTATATGGTTGAAGGATCCCTGTTAATTATTTTCCTGCTAATTTCCACACCGTTCATTTGTTCCTGCAGCCAAAGGGAAAATTAAAAGCCGGATATTTACATATATATATGATTTTTATTGACCCAATGACAGCCAACTAAACTTAAAATAACTTCAACAATAACCGAGTTCCTCAAATTTGAACGTAATTTCTAACATTAAAAAAATGAACCTAATGTAAGTTGGCCATAAGTGGGTAAGAAGCATTTGTTCCATATTTTACTGTGTATAAAAAATTTTTTTTTGTCAATTTAATTATTTTGGCAACTATTCTTCTTCTTTGCTTTTTTCCCCACTATTTGGGGTCGGCCACCCTTGTCCTATCCCTCCATTTATCACAATTGTTCACATTCAAAACTCGCATATCTTTTTCAATTGTTTCCATACGTCTCTTCTTCGGTTTTCCTCTACATCTTTTTTCTTTATTTTTCATTTTGATAATCGCTCTTACTGCTTTAGTTTCTTCTCTCCTCATCACGTGTCCAAACAATCTATTTTGAAAAAGTCTATTTTCCCTAATCTTATACACTATTGATGCAACACCAATACTACTGCTTACATATTTGTTTCTTATTCTATTTTCTCTTGTTACTCCACTCATCCATCTAAGAAATTCTCATTTCTTCTACACTCATACTCTGTTCTATTTTCCTGTCAACCACCCAACACTCCAAACCATACAACATGGTTGGTCTCACCACATTCCTGTAAAACTTAAATTTTAGCTTTATTTCTATTACATAAAAGTTAAAACACCTGACGCTTCTCTCTGTATCAACCAACCGCCCTTTATTCTATGTTTCACATACTCCATAAAACCCTTGTCCTTTTGTACAAAGGATTCTAGTTTTTTAGCTCTTCTAGTACGTCACCACTCACTGTCATTACTCTTCTCGTCTCATCAATCGCCTGGCCTTTTTAAAACAATCAAAACTATGTCATCAGCAAACATCGTACACCAGGGTGTACCTAATCTTAAATTTCTTTTGTCTTGTTTACAGCCGATATTTGTGATAAGTTAATGAACTCTTTCCTATGCAAGTATGGTTAGCAAAAAAACACGTTGCCAGTCAATAAGTATGAACGGAAATACATGTTTGGATGACAGTTATGAACGTGGTACTTTTATTTAATTTTAAAAACTAAATATTATACAGGGGACCTTCTGTGTCCCAGGGAATAACTTTTTTGGAAATTTATTACAATTTTTATAAATTGTAATAAATTATTTAAAAAAATACAATTTTGGTTTTACAGTGATTTGTAAATTCAAAATAAGGCGTGATTTTTCTTAAAATTGTCATACCCTAAACTTTCATGTACAGACACAATTCAATTGAGTTATTTATTTTCAAAAGTTCGGCAATATTATTATTTAAATATCTATACGATCTTGTTGTGGAACTACGTATCATTGTAGTCAACAAACCTATTAGGTATTTAACCACGGTTATTTTACAAAAGTGGTAAGTGGGGTTACTAGCCACAAAATGGGCATTGGACCTTACATATCACATTTGTAATTATAGTAATTAGTAATTATAGCTATGTATATAACTGTGTCGGTATAACGATTAAAGTGTATTTGTTAATAATGAATAACAATTGTAGCTGTTATTATAAAAAAAGTATGTGTAACAATACACTTTAGTGGTGAAAACTTAAAAACTATCCACGGTTCCAGTTAAAACCAAAATTTTTGACCATTTTCACTATCCTATAATTTTGTACTCAACTAACTAATATTTTTGGATTTTTGGATCTACTTGCATTTAAAATATCCAGAGAAAGTAGGCTTGCATGTTTTGATTTTCTTACAATCCAAAAATAAAAAAATAATTTCTTTATTTTGAGTTTAAAAATTAAAAAAGAAAAGTTTTGTTTGTATGCTCGTACAATATAATAAAAATGATAAAAATTCAGATTAAAAAAAAAAAAAAAAAAAAAAAATAGAAAAACGTTATCCTTGGAGACAAGCACGGTGAGACACCCTGTATAATCTATAGCCAATGATGTTTTAAAGAATTATTTATTTTAGTGATTATCGAGCAAGATGATAGTAACACCGGTGACTTTGAAGTCCAGAATACAAACCCTGAAGAAATTCACGAAATATATGTTACTGATGATATGGTTGAAACTACTGGTAATATTATAATTTATAATATTATTGTGTACCTACACATTTTAAGTATTAATAGCTTTAGATTCTGAACATAGCAAAATATACATATATACTCATTATTGACTCAAGTTTCGGTTCAAGATAGTAGTAATCTTGGTATTATTTATTTTAAAAATATGTAGTTAACGGCTAACTCTTAAAACAATTTTTTTAAATCAATGATTTATAAAAATTTCAGTAAAAATCATTAAAATACATTTTGACCATTTTTTAGATAAATACACAAATTTTCAATATTATTTTTTCAAATATTTGTTTAATAAACCATGTTATTTTCATATTAATAACTTGAAATGTTAACACAAAATTAACAATGTATTTTTCTCTCTTTACATTCTTTCCTTCTTTCTTTTTTATCTCTTTATTAGTTTTTGTTGTCGTTGCTGATTTTCTTAAAATTTGTATTCAATAAAACACTAGTTAAAGTGCAAAATAAGTAAAAATTTAACCAGTTTTGACCCGCAAGTAAACCTTAAAGTTTAAAATGTACAACTTAATGAATATTTCATTTGCAAGTTGATGCTCGATCTTCCCTTTTTAATAATTCAAATTTTTTATTCTTATTTCAGATACTTGGAGTAGCAAAGCGATTCAATTATTAATTTACTTCTGGAGAAAATTTAAAGAACAGTTTATACACTGTTCTGATCAAAATAAGAAGGTTTTTTGGGAACTTGTGTCTGGATGCATGGTTGAACGGGGATTTTATTTTGATGCTCAATCTTGCAAAGCTAAATGGTGTTTTCTCAAAAAAATGTACATCAACTCATACAACCTAATGCATGATGGCAATAAAGACTCTATTTTAATTAAACCGTGGAAATATTATTTTGACATGAATGCAGCTATTAATAGCATTCCTTATGAAATGAGAGGTATAAAACATATAGTTTTTACTTTTATGATTTTTTAAATGTCAAATATTTCACATTTATTAGAGAATGGTGATTATGATGATGATGAGTTTACAGCTGAAAATTTTGTTACCACAGTGAGCCACAGTAACACCAGTTTAACAAGTAAATTATAAAATTATATAGTTTTCTTTCCATAAATATTTGGCATAATTTTGTTGATTTTTTATTGGTTGGAAAAGATATGGATAAATGCAATTGGTCCACTGATGCAACTAACGAATTAATTAGGCTGTATGGTAAAACCAGAAATAAATTTTCTGCTGTTAGTCAAGGAGGTAAACATATGTTATGGCAAGAAATTTCTCAAGAATTGCTACGCCTGGGATATCAATATTCTGCTAATTTCTGTAACGATAAATGGCGTAATTTAAAAATGAGTTATAAAAAAAATAAAGAAAGAGAACTAAAATTTGGAATTCAACAAGTAAAGTGGTCTTACTTTAAAGATATTGACAATATATTAAGTCCTGGCAAGTACAAAACAAACGCAAGTAAAATATTTAAATTATTTTTTTGTTCAATGTTAATTTAGAAGAGTTAAAATAAATATTTTCATAACATAACACATTAATTTCTCAAATCTGAGTTAGTATTCCAATAAAATACTACACATATTTTATAGATAATGTTATGCATTACTAGATACAAATAAATGTGAATCCACAACTACCATTAACTATGACAAAAATTAACATGACAATATACATTATACATTGCACTTTCCATGGAACTCTTCTTCAAGTTTCTAGTATTCATAACGAGTGCTTAGAAAGAACAAGTTCTTTTGATTTTGTTCACTTTTTAGTAACTTAATGGAATTTTGTTCATTTTTTGGAGGTTCATGAACAATTTTTGCGTTCCTTTTTTTAGGTTTACTTAATTAAATAAGTAAATGAATTTTAATCATAGGTTTGTACATTTTTTAATGTCTATCTAGAATTGTATTTGGTCATCATTTCTTATTATTGTCAGTCACAGACAGTGTCATTGATTAACATTTATTTGTTACTACAACAATAAAAGTGCTTAGGTATATAATTGTAATTTATTACAAATTAAAAATTATTAATCCTTTCAATTTAGTAGTTTAATATTTTTTTTCTCTGCATTTCTTCATGTATATACTTTTAAGTATTATTTTTAACTTAAAAATATAACATGTTTTAAGTAGTAGTGAAATAGTGACACATATTAAGTAAATGAATAATGATAATAATCTATAGAAACTTGTAAATGTTTTTCATAAATTTGTTTACTTATTTTTATAAATTTGTCCTCTGTTAAGAACATCATATGTATTTGAAACATCAGAAATTCTTTAGGTTGGGTGTTTATTGAGTCTAAATTACATTAAAATGTATTACCAAACAATGTATGGCTTTTTATCCCGAGTCACGTTAAATATTTCTTTGTTAGGAACAAGGAAAGAAACATTTTTAATTTTTTAGGTTGGAACAAGCCTGAAATTAGTTTCTTTGAAAAATATAAACGTAAACGAGAACTAATTCCCTTTTATAAAGAACTTTCCAAGCACTGTTAATAACTGTAATCAAAAAATTTTGATTAATTTTTTCCTATTTAAAATACTGTTTCTTTATGTTTTAGTTCAAGAACTTAATGATGTAATTACAGTATCGTTATCCGAAAACCTCAAAAAAGAAGATCCTATTGATTATCAAACTACCAATGCAAATACAGTTGACAATAATGATGAAGATAATTTGGGTAGTTATATCATCATATTTTATAGTTAAGCTAGAAATTTTAAAAAGGAGTATTTGCACAACTCGTACTTAGTTTGATATTTTTCTCAAATCATAACTTTCTATTCTTATAAAACAATACTCATAAAAATAGGTTTAGTCTCATTAGAGACTTGGACAGAGGCAGCAACTAAAAATTTGATTGAATTATGGGGCGCATACCGTCAACGTTTCCTGCTGGCTCCCCAAGGCAAAAAACGCTTATTGTGGAATGAAATAAGTGAAAAATTATGTCAAAATGGTCATAACTATTCAAGTATTGCGTGTGATCGTAAATGGCGTCTTTTAAAAGCTAACTACCTGAAAAAAAAAGAGAAGTACAAAAAACCAGGCAATAGTGATGTTAAGTGGCAGTACTATTATGACATAGATAAATTGCTTAATATACCAGCACAAAATAGTAAGCAATCCTAAAGTTACACGTTTACTATATTATCTATTATTTGTTAATAAAATTTAATTTGTACCATATAGTATCTTGGAACTTGGAATCGACCATGTGCTTGATTGATGCCTTTGACCATTACAAAGAGAAGTTTATGAATGCACCAACTGGTGAAAAACTTTCAATATGGAAACAAATTTCGGATTGGATGGCTCAGAATGGTTTTAATTACACTGCCAGAGCTTGTGACAATAAATGGCGAACATTAAAAAACCGATATAACAAAAACCGAATGCGCTTCAACAGAAATAAAAAAGTTATTTGGGTGTACTACCAAAAAATTGATAAAGTTCTAAGAGGTAATACATAAACAATTTTTTAAAGTCTTATTAAAAATGTTAATACTTAGATGTCAATAAAGAAAAAAATCATTGTATAGATAAAGCATCCAATATACATAATCGATCAAATGAAAACACTGATGATGAACACAACAACATTAAGACTCATAAAACAAATTGTACCTTGGTAAAAAATTCTTTTGATGAACTAAAAGAAATGTTTAGGATAAGAAATGCTGAGTTTGATCAAAGGTAACAAATGTAATTTTGTAGTTATACCACAGAATAGATGAATGTTTCATCTATTCTGTGGTTATACTGGCTGTAATACTGATTATGGAATGGTTCCTATTAATTGATTTTTTTTTTTTTTTTAGACTCGATGAAATAGAAAATGATCTTAATAATAGAGAAAAATCCTTTCAAAATCTTCAACAGCAAACATTAGATGCTTTAAAAAGATCAAATGAGTTAGAAGTCCACAAGCTTAAACTTTTAGAAAAATTAATTACAAAAATAAAATAGTTATTAATAATTTTTTTAATGTGTACCAACAAGATCCACATCACTCCTGACGTATTTGTTAGTCACAAAATTTTTTTTTTAAATAAATAACATACAACCAATAATTACCAATTCTCCAATTTAAACAACTAGAATGATATTGATTTTGATCTCATAGAACCAACACTCTCCATCTGCGTTTTTAGTCTAAATTTGAAGGGTGTTTTCATATCAAAACTTGAAAAATGTGTAAAATTTTAAAAATTGTTTTAAATGAGATTTAATTTAAATCAAATCCCCTACCTTTTCTGTGCTTCCAGATTCCACTCAATAACAAAAAATTGAATCTTGTGATATTTTTGTTGTTTTCAGCAGATCTCAGAAAAAATCAAAATAGTAAAAAGTGTTTCAAATAAAATAAATAAAAATCTATTTTATGGTATACAAAGATCAGAGCCTCCTGCTACCCATAAAAGTGATAAATTTTTCCGTTTGCCATTCATAACAATTTTTGGTTTTTGGGTCAACTCAAAAACAAATCAAAATTTTAAAAAAAAAAAAAAAATCTTGAAGGTTTACTTTCCAAATGTACTATGACATTTTGGGATTGAATGCTCCCTTTGGTTGTAAGTGTTAACAGAAAAAAAAAATATCATTGTAACAACAATACATTCTTTTCCATGCTCAAAATCTAAAACTCAACATTTTTTTATCATATTTATTTATAAGTCACTTTAATTTTTTAACTTCTTATTTATAATTAATATATTGTCGCATAGTTCTTCACGCTTTTGAACACCTAACTCGTCGTAATAATCATTCTGAAATGTGCAACATTCGTATGGTTTACAATCAATGTCATCTTCATTACCAAGGCATAAATTGTGTAAGCAGCAAGCGGCAAATATTAATAAGGCAAATTTGTCCTGTCCCCATAAGTCCAAACACCTGTGTTTGATAAAATACATACATATTTATTAATTACAAGTACTATCACACTGTTAATGGGTTTTTGTCAGATGAAAATTGAAAATTACATACAATAATCTTTTGAATCGGCCCAAGAGTTTGCCGAATGCCAAATTTATGATGTTTAATGGTATTTTGATGGCGTCATTATAGTTTTTATGTGATTCTGTGTCAAGAGTATATTCTGAAAAAGGAGTCATCAAATTAGGTAGCAGAGGGTAACAGCATTGTCCGACAATGTGAGTGTTGATATTTGGAAACAGAGTGTCTGGATTATTCAAAATCATTTCGGCCAGAGGACTCTCCAAGAATGTGGAAGTGGTGACGGACGATTTAAGCAAGTAACTAGTAAACACGTTATAAAACTGATACCGGTTATTGCAAACACACTGCAAAAATAATAAGTAAGTAGGTAGGTAGGTAGGTACATGTTTGATTTTAAAAAAAAGTCCCAAATTAAAACTCACTTGTATCCCTATTGAAGATCCATCTTTGGTGTGTTTAGATGGATTAGCTGTGCAAGACTTTTTCAAGTCTACTGTTCCAATAACACCAATTATGCCAGGGAATCGATTACTAGGCATCGCATTGAAAGCTTGTACTTCAGTATTGGCTTGTTCATCTACTGGCCAAAATATTAGTTCACCCATGCGATTAAACAATGTATTTATAACGTCATTGACACATTTGTGAGCTGTGCTAATTGCTATGTTAAACTTTGACCCGATTTCCCTATGTAAAATATATTACTTATTAATAATCATTTGCGTTAAAACAACTTTCAAATGTTACAAATGTATACTACAATTTACTAAATATTAAATAGGTACAGAAAATTTCAAATAAAGTATCAGTGGAACAAAAATTTCTATTCAGAATATTTGTAGAGATCAGAACACTCATTCCGATTCTTATTTTGCAGTAAACACACTTGCACATTTTAAATCTAATAACTTTTTTGCTAAATATAGAATCTAAATCTAAAAAAAGCTGAAATTCAGTAATATCCTAATTGTTCCTTATGGCCATTGGAGGGGGGAGGCATGGCCCCGTCCTTGATTTGAAGCTAAATATTTACTTGGAACACATTTGAAATATCGTAACATAAACAATGTTACTTCCATAAAGAATGATTTTTTTTTTTTTTACAAATATACACATCAAATTACACCTTTCATACCAGCGAATTACTCCACTTGTGGCTCATTAGGGGTTGTCCATAAAGGATGTCACGCTTTTTCCGGCAATTTTTGACCCCCCCCCCCCTTGTCACAAATTTTTAGGTTAAAATGGTCCAAATTTTACCAAATGGTCACGTTTTGCGAACCCCCCCCCCCCCTAAGGCGTGACGTCCTTTGTGGACAGCCCCT